>JAWWLV010000001.1:98312775-98332684 GCA_035041135.1 Platyrinchus mystaceus
CTTCGCACTACTACGCAGACACTCGAGCATAAAAGGCAACCCATTTGCAACTGAAGATAAATAAAAGTAGAACCAACTATCTAAATATATCTGTGACCTCGATTATCTTCCATTTACTTCACTCTTCAGGCTGAAAGAAGTGTGAAGACATACCTGCAAACTTCAAAAAGCTTCTGGGAAACAGAACTGAAATACAAACTGTTAGCCTGCATGGAGAATATTGACCACATGGAGTCCAACACTTTTACTTTAGGGTAGTTCTGTATTCACATCACCTTCACATCTGAACAACCTCTAAAAGTCAGCATGTACTTGTATTTCAGGAAGAGGAGTATTTCCGCAAGAAAAAAAAAAATAAAAAATTTAAAAGGACCAGAGAAGAGCCTTGCCCAAAAAACACCAAAAAAGGACATGACAGAGACCAAAATCCTCATCTCGCACTTCATCTACATGGCTAACCTTCACTCCAGGCACACGTTGCTGATTTTAGTCATGCATGACCTTGCTGCTCAGGCAGACCTCCTCAGCATCATGAGCCCAAAACCTCATCCACCCAGCAGCTTTATGAGGGACTACTGCCAGATGATTAAATCTTCTCCTGGAGAAGCAGCATCAGCAATAAACTGCCCCGGCAAAACATACCACCACATCTGAGCGTGATGACTGCGTGCCCCTCTGAAGAGAACCCCTGAAGGTCCACTCAAGAGAGTTTTATTAAACAGCATCTTTGTAAGTACCATTACAAGAACTGTAACTGCTTTGCAGGGATAGATTATGCTATGTAAAGACAAGCAGAGAAACTGAATCAAAGCGAAGCTTTACCTCCTGCTTTTTATACACAGGATGGCCACTTCCTCCATGCTTTAGGCCACCTCTTTTCCTGCACAGTATCTGGTAGCAGACTAATACAACCACATCAGTTTGGATCTGCAGCTAACTTAGCAAGCCCAGGCAAACTCAACATGCATCCGTCCTCAGCTTTCTTCAGCACACATGAGAGGAAGACCATTCATATTCACATGCCTGCGAACAGCTCCAGGAATACATCAAGAGTTCAAGAGCTGTAAAAAACTAGAACCTGATCAGAATGGAAATCTACTTCCTGCAACTTTTTAAAAGCCTGTGACAGACACAAGAGCTCTTTACTTCCTGTCTTCCCCTGATTCCAGCTCCTCGGTGTTAACTCACGGCCACTTTGCACAGCAGATAAAAAACAGCTGGACTCACTTCAGATTCCATCAATCCCAATCAAAGCTTGCCCCTGTTGTTCACTATTGAGTGACAAAGAGTGCTCATTTCCTATATTTATATATGCTCTTTAGAGATTAGCAATAAAAGTATTTTCAAATGTTGCAAAAGTGTAAGCATGAATCATCACTGTCACTGGGAATTTCACCCAAAGAATGAAGCATTGGGCTCAACAGTGATCAGAAATTATATTCCTCTTTCCAAAACATCCAATATGCATGAGGTTAGCATAAGTGCTTGATGAATAAAATCCAAGAGTCGAATGCCAGAAATTTGACATTTAACCATTTCTCTACTGCTAATTGCCTCTTCTGTAAAGGCAAACTTGCTTATTTGATCAAGTTTAAAGTTTTCTTCACAATTTCCTAATTTGAAAACAACACCTACAGAACAATTTAATTTTTTTGAAAAAGTTAACTCTGCCTTTGATTATTCCAAATAGGAGAAAATAAGCAGCTACCTTCTGCGAAGTAGAGATGATTAAGTTGGTTTTTTTGGTAGGCAAGAATTTATTCTCAAGCCCACAGCCTGCCCTCCACCTCACCAAACCTGAGTACAAAAATACATTATGACTGATCTGAATATACATTTATCCAGTCTGCTCCTGAGCTGTTTCTTGCTGGTGAGCCCATTGGGAAGACAGATGCCAGCATACTTATTAGTCCAGTAAGATAATCACTTGTAGAATTTCCTACAATCCCGGTAACTAATGCGGTCTGCTTGGGCTATGTAATTCTGTTGTTAAAATCTGTGAGTGGCTGAAGGCTCAAGTCATGAGGCAACGTGCCTGGAAATCAGAAAGGCAAGCAACTCTCTTTAAAAGTGAATTCTTGCAAAACCCAAGCAAGCCACAGGAGGATGTTAGTGCTTGGGTCCTTCTCACAAGGAGATTTTTACAGTTCCAGCTTGGAGTTTTACAGCATCACCATCAATGTCACTATTGCACTTTGAATTATTGTAATATCTCACCGTCATGACCAACAATTAGCATTACTACAACTAGAAAATTGGAGGAAAATGTCTATTATCCTCTTTTTTCCCCCTCTGTGCTCCAGAAAGCATTCTGAGGTTCATGAGTGTCATAGTTTCCCTTGCAAACTGTTTCTTTTGTTTCCTCCATCCTTCCACACAGACTGACAGATTTAAGACAGTAAGAGGGAACAGCAAGTCTGCCCACTGCCCCAGCAAGGGGTCAGCTGAGAGCAGGCTGAGCCAATGCACAAGACAATGCCCCAAATACTGCTGGAGGCAGGGAAAAAAACCCTTCTTTTCTCAAAATACTCCCCAATGTCTGAATTGGAGGTGACCTCATTATCAGTAAGAGATTCAGAAGCTTAAACCAACTCTAAGTTGTGTCCTCTAGAGACCCACACATCCCCTCCACTCCGGCTGCCAGAACTCCCAATTTTTGGCTCCAAGAGTCACATCTCCTCAGAGAAATCCCCCATGGTACCCCAGAGGTCATGGCAGCCACTTCTAAATCCCAGTTCCTCCCCATTTTCTCATATTCCCTGGTTAAAGACAGCAAAAGTTTCCTCATCAGGGTAAAACATCCTTTCCCTTCAGGGAAATCCTTTCTGGTAAATGTTTCAAGACAACACAAGATTAAAGATACTCCACTAAGATTAAAATGGCTATATCCAAAACAGATCATACTCCAGGCCTCCTGCTTTGAACCACTGAGGGGCCAGTTGATTGGGCAACAGCTGAGGCTATTTTGAGTCTTTTTGTCACATACATAAAATCCCTACATTTCAAGTAACCAATGGATCTCTTGAAGTAAGTACAATATCGCCTTCTGGTGTTATAGCCAAAACACATGAAGCAGCTTTTAGTTCTCCCACAATAGCTCCTAAGACTAGGGGGAGAGCAGAAGAATTTAGGAACCAACAGGGAGAAATCCCAAGTCAGGAACATGACCATTCTTTTAATGAAATTATTTGAAAACTGTTCCTGGAACATTTGGAGGTCTTAGAATCAGTTGCAAAAGTCACAACACCAAAAAGAGCTTGTAAAACAGAGTGAATTCAGCTGGATGATTAGTGGGCAAGTAAAACTAACTCATGTCTAAAAATTAAAGGGTACATTTTTGCCAGGCAGCATATAGGAAGATTAAGATGATATTTACCTTTCTCTAAGTTTTAATAAAAGCGTTATATAAATATATGAGAAACAGGAGGTCTTTGAACTAGTGAAAAGATGTGAGGAAAATATTTGTTCTCTGATCCAATGCAAGAGGGTGTTGCTTTTTTTACACCTACTCTCCTTTAATAAGATATTTGTATTCATTTTCAACAGGCTGGTTTCTTTTAACTTACTTTTCACTGAAACCACTGTTTCAGCTCATTAAAATTACCTCTTTGCCTACTGGTGAGTCAACACCAAAACTGAGTTCCAAGTGGAGCCGTGATGTAATTATCAGTCATCGCACTCACATTTAACGTATGCTGGATCAAACGCCCTATAGGTGATGTGATCATCCCCACTGACAGAACGGTCTTAATTTATTAAGCATGTGTTTGATTGAGCCACGCTTGGAAACACACTATGGAGCCTCACAATCACAGTGGCATCCCTGTTGATTTATGGCTACATTATCGTGTTGCACTGCAAGTAGCACATTGCTGAGATAAGGAGCTGGTACAAAGGATCCAATATCCAAACAATATGAATTTTCCAAGTTTACATTCAAACTGACTCCAGCTTGGTCCTGAGGCTCAAATACCCTCCAGGCACTGGGAAGCACCACGAGCACATCCCCCAGATCAGCAGGACCTGAACAGGTGCTGTTTCCCATGCTCCAGGGCTACTCAAAGAAATGAAGCATGGCACACAACTGGGAAAGACTGGGAGACTTCCTTCAAAAGCACACTGATAATCGAAACCAAGATGATAATGCAAAGGCTTCCTGATGCACTTTAATTATCAGTCCTGAAAATCAGAAGAGAAGCCCACCACGCAAATCACTATAATTTCTTCTGCCAATAAATTAATTGCTATTAAATGCTATAACACTGCATAATTTTTATTTCACAGTTATCAAAACAATCCAAGAACTTGATTTGTACTTATACCACACAATTACTTTCAAAGAATGGTACTAAGTTACAGTTAAGCAGTAATTACTAAGACCTCAGTACAAGAAAGCTCTACAGTATGAATTTATCATCAGGTCAACAACCATTTGTTTTCAATTAGGTTTGTCACAGACTTCACATTAATCCTATGCATGTATAATGCACAGCATCCAGATCCCTATTCTCCAAACAAACCAGTAACATCATCCATAAATATCACTTACCTCCTAGTGTTGTTATTTTAGTACTGAAATATATCTCAAAATAGTACAAGAGTATTTTAAAGGATTATTCTCAGGTGCACAATTTATCTTTTGCTGCAATATACAGCTATCAAATAGCAGTGGCTCTGTAACAGGGGTAATGGTCCTACAAGATGCTTGTCCCCTTGCATGCCTGCCTTCCTGAATTTAATGCACTATCTGCTGCTGGCTCTGGGCATAGAAACTGACTGATATCCCATTGACAGAAACAATAATGTGTTTGTAACTAGTTAATGGCAGACTGACAAGCACAATCGCAGGAAGTAATAAACGTTTCATGGAGCAAGCATGTGACGTGACTGGCACTGGTCTCCTGTGCACCTAAATACAAATGGGGCAATGACCCTATTAAAAGAAGTGGTTCCAATTCAGTGATGTATGATAACTGGATTCCCAGTGAAATCACTATCACTACTCATACACGATGCCAAATGTGTTTGCTTCTATTAATTAATTTAGCCGACATGCCATGACCTCTAAAAGCTGTCATATTATTACAGCAGCTGAATGCACTAACAAGTACAGCTGAGTGTGTACAAGAGTATGTACAAAGACAGACATTAGACCCCCCTACTAAAAAAATAATAGTCTCTTTTGAATTGTTCACACAAAGTTTGAGAAAACAAAATAGGAATAAAAAGAAGCTTAATTTAATGTCCAAAACTGAAGGAATAAAACTGAAGCAAGTGGAAAAAGCACATCGCAGCATATCCCATAAGTGATACACTTATCAACCCAACCCTGCAATTCCAGCAACTGGTACAGAGTCTCCCAGGACGAGACAAGAAAACCTGCTCTAACTGACAATTCCCACACAACTTTAACAACAGCAATAAAATTATTCACCATTGACAGGGGTGCAAACGAGAGCGGCACCAGCCCTAGCATGCTATTACTCGTGCTGGCGTTTATTTATGACTTCAGGAGAGGAGGCAGCTGGTTGTTTTTACGCGGCTTTTTTTTTTTCTGCCCGAGCAAACGAGAAAATGCTCCTAATAAGGCTGGTGGAAGTGCAGCGGCTTCTCAACAGCACCAGCTCTCGTGAAGGAAATTAAATAAAGTCTGGTGTTACCATCTCAAACGTGGTGCCGGATCCAGGCACTGAGAGCAGTCCCGGTGCTGAGGCTCAGCCCCAGCCCCCGAGGGACACATGGGGCCAGCCAGGGCGGGACAGGGGATTCCCGGGACCCCCGAGTGCCCCGCTGCCCCCGGGGAGAGGCTGCACCGCTCCCGCGGGCTGCGATCCCACTGCCCCGCGGCTGGCACCGCGCTGCCCTAAATTTTATTAATTAAAAATAAAAAAAAGTATTTTTATGTCATCTCCAGCAAAGCGTGACATTCCCACGTAGGGAAGCCTCCCGGCTCGGCGCCTTGCCTACAGGCTGAGCGCATCGCGGGGGGCGCGGAATCCTCTCCGGGCAGGACTGCGGCCACGCTAACGCAGACCTACGGCCCCGAGCCCGTGCGCACAGACAGACGGACGGACGGGCGGACTCTCCCAGCCACCCCCCGGCACACGTGGGCGCCCCGTCCCCGCGCAGCCCCCTCCCGCCCCGCACTCACGGCGTAGCGCAGCGCCGGCCTCTCGCTGAACACCGAGTCCCCCATGGGCGCGGACGGGCGGCGGAGGCGCCGCTCCCTCCACACGGCGGCGGCGGCGCTGAGCACTGACCCGCCGTCCGACGGCGGCCCCGGCAGCGCTGCGCTCCCGCCCGGCAGCCGCCGGCCCCCGGCGCCCCTCCTCGCTCCTGCTGCCCGCAGCCCGCCCCCGGCTGTCCCCTCCCCGCCGCGGGAGCCGGCAGCCCCTCGGCAGAGCGGGGCGGCAGCGGGAGGGGGCGGGTCCCGCGCCGCTGGAGGGGGGGCGGTCTCGGTTCTCCCGCCCAGGCGGTGCCTCCCGCCGGACGGGGCCGCTCTCCCGCAGCACCTGCAGCGTGACCTGCGGAGCTCCCGCAGTACCGAGGGGAGGAGAGGGTGGCCCCTTTCCCAGCTCTGGCCGTCCCGGGAGGTCCCCGAGATCCCGCCGGGAGAGGCGCCCCGTGGAGGCGCTGTCCCGAACCCCCGACCACTCGGGAGCGGCGGCTCCAGCCGCCCCCTCCCGCGGCCCCGGGCAAAACATCGGACCAGCCCACGCCGGCCCCTGGCAGCACCTGGAGGCGAGGACCTAAAGGTGAAGGAGAGAGGGACAAATAAAACATAACTTTTCCTGTTCGTGTTTTTCTAACGCGTGCTTTGGGTGCACTGGCTCACGATTCTTTAACGCTGTAGACTTTGAAGAGCAAAATGCTATGTCATGGCTTGTTATTTTATGAATGTGTCTTTACACGAACGGTAGATCAAACAAATTCGTGGAAGGAAAATTGCATTGTGCTGTGTTATAGTTAGTAGTGATTTCTGTGTGACTTGTCTGGTGAGATTATGGTATCTCCATCAACAGAAGCGTTTAAAAATCTCCATCAGTTAGGCATGGCCTCAGCAGAGTCCAGGACAGCCTACAACATCATTTCCTGAGCTCTCTTTCACCTTTTTAATCATTTTTCAATGTTCCGCACAAATCTTGATTAGCACAGTAACTCCTCCAGTTACTCTCAGTTGTTCTCTGAGGAAGTGGCTTTATTCTAATGCTGCATGACATATATGTAATTAATGAGTTTTACTGTTTCTGACCTACAATCTAGGCAAACACATTATCTCTAAACAAAGGTAACATAGTACTTCAGTGAGAAAAGAAAAATTATTTTGGGAAAAATGTGTAAAATAACTCAAAATACATGCTGGAAGGATAAAGCAATTGAGCCAAAGTTTTTATGCGCTCTGATAATGATGTCTTGTACTCAGTGAGCTTCCAGTTATGGATCCTTCATGGATCTTAATTCCTGTTGCAAAGGAAATCATCTTTTAAGTGTTCCCATGGACAGTCAACTTGGCGTGAACAAAGAACACAGTATCTACATTTACCAATAAAGTCCATTTTTGTCTCTTGGGTGAACAATCTGTGCTACTCCCATTCCTGGAAAACAAGGCAGGGTAGATACTTGAGCAGTTCCAGAGAATGTATTGGAAAGCAGCACCCAACAAAAAGAAACCTTACATATCAAACATTACAAATCATCAGGATCTCCAAGCAGGCAGAAAAAAAGTTTCAAAAAAATAATGGGATCTGAGTGCCTGGTTTTCCCTCCCAAATTTCTGCTTTTTATTTCAAGGAGATGTTTTCAACCAGAGAACTCTACATATATCACATACTCTGATTCCCTGTTTTTTCCTCTGCTCTGCAAGTTTCACCACAGAAAGCAGGTGAACAAGTTTGGGAAGAGGTTTGCAGGATTTCTACCCTCGAGCTCTATAGCATCACCACCTTCTTCTGACCACCATAAATGCAAAAGGAAATGCTAAACATAACAAAAGAAGTAAAACGGGGAGTGTTTCTAATAAACACCCCAAAGTGAAAAGAATAGTTAGAGGAGAGCAGAAACCCCCCACTGGAAGGTAGAGAAGAAGCAAATCAGCAAAGGGAGAGATGCAAAACTTTGAGGAAACAGAGTAATTCAGGAAAAGGGAGAAAACCACAAAACCAGGAGGTGAAGAATGCCCTAGAGGGAGAAGCCAGAGAGAAGGACTAAAGGTGAAGTTTTGTGGGTCAAACTCGTTTGGCCTAAAACTTATTGCCTCTGAAAAGAGGGTCTGGCTCCTCTTAACTCTCTTCATTCCCAACTCCCAGCTGCATGCTGCCACCACCTCCTTTCCCTCTGCCTTTGTGCTTCTCACAAACCAATACAACAAATGGAGCACACACTTTTCTCTCCATTTAGCAGGCTGAATCAGTCCTTTGAGGGAGCAGATGAGTGCCAGACGTGGAACAAAGAAAACCTGGAGGCTGTCTAGTTGCGAGCAGGATACTGGAGGCAGAAGAGGTGCATGCATAGAAGTGCTTTGCAACAGTAACAGGTTCTTACACTGGTGCAGCTAAGATTAAAAATAAAAAATACACAATCAGGCAACTGTAGTTGAACTTTTCACAATAATAAGGAAAGAGTTATAGGCAGAAACGTACAGTTTGGGGGGTATCAACCCAGAAAAACACAGGCTTATTAGATTCAGTTTTGTTCTGTACACATAATAAAAGGGAGAAAATATTTTTTAAGTGTCTTCATGTATAAAATCTTAAATTACTTAAGTTGAAGCTATCAGAAATTCTACAGGAGAGTTTAAGGTTTTTGTGTACATAGTAACAGAATTTAAAACTAATTGCTGATTATAGAAGCTGTTTTCAAAGGCCAGACCTCAAAACAAACGCTTTCTGGCTTTCGAACGCAAGCTGTTGTGGCTGTGACTAGAAAGCTCACCTACACTGTATTTATGATGGCCAAGGAGTCTGCCTGACTTCAAATTGCATATTATTTGGAGCACACCCCAGTTTGCAGGTCTGCAGCGAGCAGTAACACACTGAGCTGTAGTACTCAGTTGCCTGCAATCATGCCTCCCTCTTTTAAGCCACTTAGCACCTAGGATTAGCACACAGATCTTTCTCGCTGTTCTGATTACCTTTTACCCTTTCACATTACATTCTTATTCACTTATGATTCATTTATGATTCCCCTCTGATGTTCCTTCCAAGCTTCCTTACTCCTTTACTTACCTGATAATCAGAACCCCAGGAATACATGCAGCTTACTTTGGGAAGTGTAAACCTTCCAGGTCAGCTTCTCTTAACAGATGATATGAAGCATAGCAGTTAATTTTCTGCATATTCACTCCAAGGCAACTCAATCAAGAAAAAACAATAGAAACTGGAAAAAAATTCTGGAACTAATTTTAAATTATTTCTATTCTATGAGGTACTGCTTCCTTGCATTTTTATTAATGCTTTCCATGGTTCGTTCCCATTGTGGTTGTTCCACAAAGAAGCTGGAATGTGTGCTTTACACCTGCAAAGACAGATTACAGTAACAACTTCCCTCCTATTTTATTTATCATTTGTCGTTGACAACAGAAAAGAAAAATGAACGTTTCAGCTAAAATTTAGTTGCTTTCAACACAGCAGCTGGGAAATGAGTAGGTAATTGAATTTTACCTACCTGATCATTAATGAAGCCAGGTTTTGTTTTTCCACTATTACTCTGGGAACTGAGTGCTTTCAGTAATTGCTATTAAACAAAGGAAACCAGTTTTACAGTTGCAGACAGAAAACAATTATGAAACCAGGGAGAAGTGACTTCTCTACTTCTCTACAAACTTCTCCTGGAACTAGTGACTCAAGCTGTCTGATGTCACATCAGTTGAGGTAGGAAAAAGTTTCCAAATCCACCCTGTAATGGGAGGGCAGCCAGCATGGTCCTTACAGCAGTAATGGATTTGTCTCACCTAAATGTAAACATCTACTATCTCCATCTCAGCTTATCACCTTAGGCTCCATAGGAAGAAACCCACACATCTGGTGGACAATGTATGTTGTTCCAAGTAGACATCTAAAATAAGGCACATAAATTGAAGTGCCTGCTTCATTCAGGTGGGAGTCCATGACAATTATGTCAGATGGCTGCCCTTCAGGCATCTGCAGTTAAGTTAGGGGGAGCTCACCTGGGAGCCCAGCTATTAAATCTCACTTTGACTGTCAGAAAAGTCCTTAACAGTCTCAGTGTCTTGGTTCTTTTCATTTCAAAAAGCAGAGGCTATCATACCTATCAAGTGAAAACACAATAGATATCTTCAGGTGAAAAAGCTTCAAAAAAGCATGAAGGTCATGTTGTGTTTGACCTTTCTAACAGCACATGAATGCAGCTTCCACACTGAGCTAACTCCAAATCTGGAAAAGACTTGCCTCTGTGGCTGCTGAACCAGAGCCAAGAGTGATACTGGCAGCACACTTCTTCCTCGGGGAATTAGCACTTTTCTTATTCTGGCCAAATGTTCATTCGGTCATTACAAGTTACAGTTTAAGTCTATTTCTGAAAAGAAAAGATTACAGATAAATATATCAAATGCCTAAAGCTTGAGAAACAAACCCTAGAAACTAAGGAATCAGAATTTAGGGATAGTACACTGCATAAATCTTTTGTTCAGAACTTCTTTTTAAATGTTTATTTGCTACCCATCAAAATATGTTGAGAGTTTCTCACCAGTTTGTAACAGAGCTTAGGTAAATAGTCCTTAATGCCCATGAAGAATGAAGTGCCCTCTCACTCGTTGAGATGTTTCTTTACAACAGTGACATAAATCTTCTTAGACAGAAGAAATCCTATTTAGAAATAACTTGATCGCTGTAATTTCCTAGATGTCCGAAAGCCCTTACAAGGTCTAATACATTAGAAGGGCGTGACCCTGTTACTGCTCTCAAGGAGGTGTTGCCCAAGTGCTGCTCGTACCGGTGGGGAGGAAGTTAGCGCCTTATTCCTGGGGAGCAGGTACAAAGCATCCTGTCAAACACCTATCTTGTGCTTGCACGAGGTGGTGCAAGCCAAGAGGAACTGCATCCTGTGCACACCTACAGAACGCTCCCACACAGTCCAACTCTGAGCAGCCCTCGAGGGCAGAGTGGACTCCAGGCTACTAACTCAAACCTGTAAACTGTGCTGTGCAGTGGGCAGGAGGAGCAGCTTTTCTTAGGAGTGGCATCTGTATGTACCTAAAGGAGGACCCCCCAGTGTTCCCCATGCCCTTCGCCTGTCGTCAGCCAGAGCTGCTGGAGCTGCTGCTGCTGCCTGATGAGGCACCATCTGGGAAGGAGCAGCAGCAACACAGATGTAGCCCTAGGGGAAGGTGAGAATCAAAACAACATGCCCCGGGGCCAAAACCACTTCTTCTGGTAAGCACTCCATATAAGAAATGGTCAACTTATGGAGCAATCACAAGGGAAACCTTTTCCTAAGGTGAAATATGTTGGCAAGCATCCCAGAGTTTGTTAGTACTGGTGTGCCGCTAGAATCTCAGGTATTTAATTCTCACATTCAAATTTATTTCATTCAGTAAATCACTATACTGTTTAATTTATAGGCTCCTGTATATATACTGTATAATTTGTAGGCCAGTGATGTCCTGTATGTGATTGTGCATATTACTGCACTATCAGTTATCAGCAGACTGGCAAAGAAATTTAATGTAAAAGATTATATTTTAGAAAAAGGTTAAATTACTTTGCATCTCTTACATTTCCACATTGGTCTCTATTTCCAGCATCAGTGAAAATTCACTAGAATATCTTTAAACTAAAATTCCAAGCTATTAACCTGTAAATAAAAAAATTACCCTAGCACACATAACACAAAATAGTTTTTCAACAACAATTAGCATTTACCCTGTGGGTCACTAGAATTCATTTGGGTTTTAAAGCTGCAGAAGAAACTACCAGTTATCCTGCCATCTTTTTCTCTCCTTAGAGGTTGCAATTTAAATAAATGGGACCACTCACTGTTTCACGTGAAGAAAAATGACAGGGTTTCAGGCTCAATTTTTTTTAAATGTTTGTTTTTCCTTGCTGACACAGAGCAAGCCAAAAAGTTAGACAGGAATAAGGGGAAGAATGTAAGGGTGGGAAAGAAGGGGAAAAAAAGGGAAGCAAATGTAATTTCCAGGTTGAGATCCTTGTGGGTTCCTTCCAACTCAGAATATTCTGTGACTGAATAAATTCAGTTCTGTGACTGTATCAAAACAGCTTAAGGGACTTAAACGTACAAGCCAAAAATCTCAGTGAAGTCTCATCTCTGTAAATTATACACATCTGGGAAAAATAACAATTCAGTGGATGGTTTTTCTAGTTCTTGAAAGTGGGTAGATCTCCATATATTTCCTTCCTTGTTTATCTCCTTGCAACTCACATTCACTGTAAACTGCATTACTGGGCTGAGCTCTCACTAGCAATTATCCCTCTCCCGTAAATATCTTCCAGGAACGGGAGAGGGAGAAAAGCACAATTTTCTTTCATTACATGTGACTTGTAGAACTTGCAGCTATATAAAAAAAAAATTTAAAACCACTAACTTGAAACAAATCAGCTACAGATACATGATCTGCTTGCTCTGACTAGAAAGAATAATGCTTATCAACAACTGACAGACACATGGGCTCCTATCTAAATTTACCATCTGAGTATTTGACAAGAATTTAGGAGGACAAAGGGCTCTTTCAAAAACTGAAAGTTTATTCAAAATTGTTTCATGACTAGTATGGGATTGTTAAAATCCATTTAGTCTGTAGAGTAATAACTACACAATAAACCTCCCAAGAAGTAACGTGACTACTGTACATTTTGATTTAATATTGTAATTCATAAGCTAGTTTTGCACTGTAAAAGTAATTATTTCAAGACTGGAACAAGACCAAGCCTCTTGTGACCAACAATAATAATATTCGTAATGTTAACAAACCTCTTCAAATGAAGTCATTGTTTAATACACTTCAGGCTATATGTAAAGTGGTTACAAACATCATGTTTTTGTAGTTGTCAATAGTTTGGGGATCATGCAAGCAGATAGACCTCACATTCTTCTGTTCTGGACTTCAACTGTAAATTAAGAGTCAGGGGATTATTATTCATAGTATTCACTGGAGCTGGTTGAAAAGCTAGTGCTCCAGCTGAGAAGGAACTTTGCTTTTCAAAATTTGACTCTAAAGCCAACATTTTCAAACTTCTTGTGAACTATGAATTCTTATACTTTGTTTTTCAGTCAGAAGAAGACAAATCATGAAGTAGTCTGCTTGGTTAGCAATGAGCCTGACAAAAATTCCTCTTTTCTCTGAGCCCTGGGGGAGCACTCATACAAACTGCCCTTGGAGTGACAGTCCCTGGGAGGCATCCCAGTACATCTCTGCTCCAGGGCAGGGAGCCTGGGAAGCCAGAAAGGCAGCCTGAGAATTACTACAGAATTAGGATTTGCCACAGTCCTGTGACGCCCTGAGGTCTTGGCACTGACAAGCTGCAGGGCTGTGCCATCTCCAGTGGTGCCAAGCCCTGGCAGGACGCCTGTCCTACAGCCCGGGAACCGCTGCAGAGCAGCTATGCCAGGCAGCCTGCACTAGAAATGGGAACCAAGAATTTTCAGGACCACTGTATCAGGGTTTGGATCACTGGATGGACTTAACCAAAGATACACGCTCTTGAATCAGTCCCAGACCTTGGGCTATGGGACAGCCCAGGAGGATTTTCTCACAGTTATAAATCCAGAATCTTCATGCAGCCTGCTTGTAACTCAGGGATAGTTTTCCTGGATTGATTAGAAGTGAATTCAAGGAGTTGCAAATGAAATATTCGAAAGCCAGCAAATCAATTTTATCCACTGGAGTAAATTCATACTCATTAGCATGATTAATGACTTTTGAAATGTTTCTTCTTTTGTATTTATAAAATAGAATCATATGCAATATGAATTCCATATGAGGTATTTTAAACTTGTATATATGACTGTCAATAGGGTTAACAAGGCATTTTTACAGTATGCTCTAGCAATTTACATTCACAGTCTGGTGTTACTCTGAAGAACAGGTATGGTTACAATTTTAGTGTATGATTACAATTTCACTGTATGGAGTCTGAGGGCTTCAAGCAGTAATGAATTTTATTTGAGCCTCATTTCCCCTGGCTATAAGTTTATTGTTGTTTTCACCTTGAGGCTGCAGAAGCATCGAAGCATATTTGTTTTCTAGTAAGAAACTTCAATCACCTAATGATTCAGGCATAAAAGTTCCCCTGACCTGTCATGACAAGTGAGAGAGAATATGATGGAACTGACTTCAGCACTCAAGGCGAGATGGAGAAATGCAGAATCTTAAACACTCTGGATGACTCTTATCCTAAGTCTAAAAACATGGTGAAGTAGTTAGGAAAAAACCAAACAACCAAGAACAACCATGTCCAAGTGTTCCAGGTGGGACTCATCTTCAGATTCAGACAGCTACCTATCAGTGTCTGTGCATAAGTTAGGCATTTTGGTCCCCATTACAATCACTGAAGACCTACTCTATACAGTACAGACAGTAAAACTGAAAGCTCTTTGGAACACAACAGTCTAAAGCAGATGCCACATTTGATCTGCTGAACACATTTCCAGACCGAGATAAGTACAAGTGACTCTATGTGCCCACCTATAGAAGCTGCCATTGCAGACATGTCCATGTCCAGAGCCCTACAACAAGCTGTGCTACACAAAGGGAGGAATGACTCTGTTAAAGACCTTTAGTCCAACTGGCTGGATAGCCTGTTTCAACTGTCATATGTTCCTAAAATATAAACCAAAACAAGTTGGAGTTTGGGGAAGGATTCTGCATGAAGGCCTGTCTTATATGTCCAGGCAAAACAGATTAAGAGGATCCCTGGATTAACTCGGTACTTAGCAGTGCACATTGCTGAAAACATACCTAGTAAACATACAGCAAAAGGTGTATTTATTGTACTTTTGTTCTCCCCTGCAGCCGTCAACAGTTGCACCAAATGTGACTGTGGCACTGTAAATATGGCATGCCACTCTCACAAATCAGTCCTCAAGCCAGAAGAGCTGAGTTTAACTGAAGGGTTATATTATGTTAGTGCTCAAACTGCTTCCCAGTTGTATTCAGTGAAAGGTTAAATCACCCAGCACTTGGGCATCTGATGCTCCCTGTTACCTGGAAACTGGAGCTCTGACTGCAAGCACTGTTGAGTAAGTGATTTTAAAAAAGCATGAAGAACATGAAAGTACAATTCATATAAGACATGCACCATCGTCCAAGCACTTCTCTGACTGCAGAGCTATATTGTTTTAAGCTACAAGATCCTTTACTGATAGAAGTAGCTTGGATGCAATTATTCCAATATATCCCAAACTGCGGCTATTCCCTTTGCAGGGGTGGGAGGAAGGTGAAAGCAGAGCACGGCCCACAGCCTTCCAGATCCAGAGATCCAGAGGTGGTATAGCTGCAGTGCTGCTGAGCAATGACACTTAGGCTAGTCTGGGAGGAGAAGATCCCCCT
This sequence comes from Platyrinchus mystaceus, assembly GCA_035041135.1. Lineage (NCBI taxonomy): Eukaryota > Metazoa > Chordata > Aves > Passeriformes > Tyrannidae > Platyrinchus > Platyrinchus mystaceus. The sequence goes on from JAWWLV010000001.1 coordinate 98,328,302, forward strand.
GGGCAAAATAGCTTGGCAAAGGCTGGGTTGTATAAAAATGCTGGCCTATTCTCAGGCCATTGTTTTGGAAAAAAGGTAAGCTATGAATTGAAAGCATTGCAGCTATTCCTAAAGAATCTCCCACTAGTCTGCTCTTCTTCTGCAATAAGGACGCCCAGTTCCTTTGTAGTTAAATTCTTCTCAAGTGACTTGTATTGCTTTAACTGTCCTGGTAAGACTCGAAAAAATGTAAGTACAGGAAAGGCCTTGGAAAGATTCACAGCAGTTTTACACTAACTTGACAATACTGTGATCTCAATGAAGCCAGAATAGGGGAAAGCAGGAATAATGCAGTACTGAAAGAGCCATGCTATTTCCCCCCCACTTTTTGTCCTTCTCCCTTGATTGAAAAGTCGAAAGGAAATCTTGGAACTGATCCTGTACACGATTTGTGTTCCTAAAGCAGAGCCAGAATACTGCGAGCCAAGCGCCGGGCTGAATATCCAAACTTTTACTGTTTATACTGAAGCATATATTCGCTGGCTGCAGGAGTTTGAGACCACTTCTCCCCACACACCAGCTGGGAGGTATCAGAGCCCTTTGGGCTATCCACCCATTCACCTCCAATTAGACCAAGAGTTCACCAGATGATGAGAACATCAAAGTGTTAAGGAAAAGGAATTCATCCACACAGGACAAAGAATTTAAGCTGTTTACAACTTTCTACTCTCTGATGTTTATTACAGCCCCCTCCATAAAATCTGCCTCCATCTGTGGTACCTTGTAGCGACAGAGTTAATGAAAACCCAAGCTGCATTCCAAGGATGGCAATACAGAATGAGAGCGACCTCAGCATTGTTTTGCTAAGATCTCAAATTGCCAATACTGCAAAATGAAGTAATGCACTCTGTCAACATGTAGTATGTTCTATAAATGGGATTGCCTGTTCATCTGTTAGTAAAACATGCAGAAAAGCACTATTTGATTGGTGTTAGAGCAGCTGACTGCTTGCTTTGACTTCTTCCTTAAGATTTATTTGAAGCATGAAACTGCTGAAAATCGCCTGTGAGTAAAAAAGACAAAAATATATAAAAAATAATTAAACATATTTACAAATAGCCCTTACTTTATGTGTCTGGTCTTCAGTCAGCATTTCTTTATCAGCAGAATTAAATCTGAAGTTAACTAAAGCACTGAATGCTGAAAACTGATTTCCACGGACTTCAATATTAACTTATAAAACTGTTATATCTTTTTACAAACAAAAGATTACTCTATTAGTTAACTTAGAAACCTCAGACAGTTTTTAAAAATGTATATACAGCTTCCAGATTGAATTTTGCTGATCCAGGCTTCTTAGGAGGAGTTTATGGAGCCAGACTTGTCATATGAGCTATTTCTATAAGCCTCAGGTAAATATACACAGGGTTCGTGTTGTTAGAGAAAGTATTTTTTTCTCTTCTAAAAAATTTAAGTTAATCTTAAGCAAAAACAAAAGTTCATTCAGTACATTTTGTATTTGTTATTTTTGACCCATTTGGGGAAGTATTTTCCTTCCACAGATTTGGACTGTCCCTACTTCTCTCCAGCTCACTTTAACTCTTTCATTTCTTTTACCACTCTGCTTCACAGTCTGCCGCTCTGGTCTCTTGAGTTAGAAGCAGCTAGATGGCACAGCTGGAGGAAAGGAAACGGGTTTCAGGTATTTCCTTCTCCTTCCTGACCAGTAGCTTTCATGCCTTCCCTTTCCTTCATGTCTTCCTTAACTCCAGTTTCATAGAAAAGTTTGATCTCCATTGCAAAAACAATTAGAAGTGTCAGTTTTCACTCATGTAGCTGATGCAGATGCAATTACAGGGATCAAATGGATATGTTTTATTTCCTTTTCCATTCAAAATTGCTATGGTCTTCTAAAACAGCTTTATTAGAATATTACTCTGTCTGTAATAACAGGGTTCTCAATTTTCATAGAGTTGTAATTTGTAAAATCAACAGCCAAAGCCGTATCTCTTATTTAAGATTTCAGTTTAATGTTGCTCTTTCAATGGAGTATTGCATAAAAATTTAGTCACATAACTCAGACTCAAAGAGTCAAAAGTACTCCAAAGTTCTCAAAGACAGATAGTGAAGTCAGGAATCAATGGATCTGTAGCTTCCCCTTCAGGTATCCATGGGCCCGGCAGCAAGATGGAGAAATGTCCCTCCTCCTGGTTTCATCTATAACATCTCTCCATCCACCATTGGTACTAAGCTGAAATTTGCAAAGCAATTAATTCTTTTTCCACTAAAGTAAGATACAATATGCTTACTACAGGTAAAAGTTTGTAATTAAGTTTGCTAAGCCTTTCTGTGACAGAGAATGTGAGAAAAGGTACCATTAGCAGATAAAGAATGAAGAAAACTGATATGGCAATACAACAGGGATTACCAAAATTCTTGATCATTAGCTGGAAATGGACACTTTCATGTGACCAAGAGCCTTCATGTGCCCAATGCCTCCAACTCAAGGGCCTTTTGGAGCAGGCTCCAATGCCTGTTGGAGCAGTTCTCAGAGACAAACACACAATGGCCAGGAGCTCCCACTGCTCCTCTCTGAGACACCGCTGAATTTCACAAAAAAGCACAAGCAATCACTGTTGGCTTGGCTCTACTCACAACCAAGGATGTGGATCAGTCCCTGTGCCAGCACAACTTCACTGCTGGCCTTATGATGAAATTTTGGGACTTCAAATGCCCCATGAGGACTGGAGAGAATGGCTACAACCCACAAGAGATTCCAAAAAAAAGAAGAGCAATGTTCACATGGGGAGAGACCCAGGTAGGTTGTTGGAGGGGAAAAAAGGTAGATTGTCACTTTTTTGTTGGTACTTACGAGAAGGCAGGCAGCAGTAGTTTGCTGCTGATGATGCCCAGGCCTGGTGGTGTTCTACAGAAAAACATTCCAACAAAAGACACAAAACAACAAAGTCATATCTGAAAACTGCCCATGACAGACTCTTCTGTTCCCTCTGTACTCTCTGCTCCCAGCTGTACCAGCACAAGAAGTTCTCTTGTGATCCTGGGTAAATCATCACTGTTCTAACAGAAATTACTGATCCCATGGGTCCTCAGAGAGAAAAAAGATTATGATGCTCCTTATTTAATTTTAAGCAAAAGCATCTTGGCTTTCTTGAGTGGTTAACACCGATAGCTGGAGAAGATTTGACTGATATCTTGCTTGAACCGTAAGCATCCAACTTTCACACATCCTGGTCTCTTGGTACCTCTGAGACCTACCGGCACAGTACAGTGATGAACAGATGGTTGCAGTGACCTGTTCCATCAGCCTAGAGGGATAAAGAAGGCAATGCCTCTATATGTCTGTCTACCATCTGTATTATTTCAATAAATGGGATCATTTTTAGACTGCTGTGGTTACCCTACTGATTTGCAAATAAATGCTCTCGGTATTGTCTTCAATCAAAAACATTTTGAAACATTCAAAGTGCAATACAAATTTCCCTCTTACTCTTTATTTAATCACAAGCTGCAGACAATGGCTGTGATTCAAGGTAGCAGCTAACTACTCACATTAGTTTTGAGTATGGTTGAGTATAGAAATGATAACTATGGGATTCTTGTGGAAAATTGCTTCTGAACCAAAGGCAGAGGAAGCTACACACCTCTGTGTGTATCTCTGTGTGTATCTGCCATATCAAAGCTATGTCTGCTACCTCCGGGATGACCTCAGGTCCAGCTAAGGGTCTCAGATGGAGCAACCATCTCTCAGGCACATTATTTCAGCTGGACAGAAAGCCACACAGGAAAGCTTTCAATATTGCACCCTCTGTCATTATATTTTATCAGTTCCTCTGCATTCACCTGTGAAATACCATCTAATGAGCACAGTGTTTGGCTTTGGACTGTGTAGTGTGTAATTCTGCCAGAGGTACCACAGCACAGCAAATGCTGCAGGAGGTACCAGTGCATGAACCCTGGTGCCCACTTGATGGAGGCTAAAAAGAATGTGTCAGTTCTGCTGCTTGAGGATTGTCATGACACACAGACATGGTGGGAATCCAACCAAAGCTAATGCAGGGCAGCTCTCAGCAGAAGGGAGAAGAGCACGCTGTGTCTGCAGTGAACTGGAGCCACCGATGTGCCTCAGCCTCAGCTGCAGCTGGACCAGAGCATTCCTCTGTAGCTCATGTATTTCTGGAGGCTTTTCTGTTTGTTTTCTTAACAAAGCTTTGTGGACTTTTTAAGTGGGGGAAGGGAGACTCAAACATTCCCTTCCCTCAGTTTTAAAAAAATCAAGACTCAGTTTTGTAAACATTTTTTTTTTTATGGCCAGTCTTCGGGAAGGAAGATTTGGGAAAGGTCTTTTTACCTCTCAAGCCTGCGCAATGGATTTTTTAGGTGAGA
>JAWWLV010000001.1:98332784-98360645 GCA_035041135.1 Platyrinchus mystaceus
GGCCAGTCTTCGGGAAGGAAGATTTGGGAAAGGTCTTTTTACCTCTCAAGCCTGCGCAATGGATTTTTTAGGTGAGAAACAGCCTGCGCTGAACTGAGCCCACCCTTTAATCCTAAGGTTCAACTGCCGGGGCCAAGTGAGCTTGGAGAGAAGGTCACTCTTTGTAAATAGATATAAGAAAAAAATGTCTGTTAGAACCTGCCAATCCTTTAAGGTCTGAACTTCATGATTTAGGATCTTTTCATGTTTTTATCATATTTCTTTTCAGTTGAATTATATTAAATGAGCAATAGCATTATGGCAATATTGGTATTCCTGTAATTGAATAATATGAGATATATCCAAAGGAAAGGAAATTAAGTGAATCACTCTTCTTTTGATTTAAATTCAGAAGTTAAATCCAAATACCTAAGTGAACTTTACAGTATCTGTCACTTTGTGTGCAAGTAAATTCTTATGTTTTCACTACAGCACTGGAACATAAAGGTGCTGCCAATATGCGGATAAGCACTGTGCGTTATACAAAACAGCAATAAATTAATGCCTTGTATTGTAATGGAAAATCTCAAGATCTGAAGAGCCGTAAAAAAGAGAAGGAAAACTTGTAGCTATGATTTTTATCATAGCTGGTGGGATTTTTTTTCAAATGAGGTCACGGAAACAGATCGGAGAACTACATTTAGGAGGCTCCTCCTTCTCAAGCACAATAGGAATAAGCCCATCGTTCTTCTTGTGGTTCAAACTATTCAAACTTAGGTGGCTCTTGTGCCCATGTCACTGAGGGTGGAATTTGTCTTAGTGGACTGCAAAAAACCAAACAAGTTTCTCAATGAGAAAGCCCTGAAAATATATGATACCTATATGACAAGTTAGACAAAGAGTATATGCTGCCCTACACTTTTCAAACACTCCTGCCATTGAGACCCTGCACAGACTCAGGATGGGTTTAACCCATCTGGTGGTGGGCTGCCACCAGAGGAGTGGTCCTGCATCCCTCTGCTCTCCTCATGTCTGTCCGCATGCTCCTGGTTTTGTGGATATGCGGCAAGGCTTCTACTCCAAAGGAAAATTAGTAGTCTTATGGATTAATTTTCTGTCACATCAACTACCTCAAAGGTCCCTCAACTGCTATAGCTGTTGAAGGAGAAGTGGGAGGAATGGATGATTGCAGGTTGCCTTTAACTGGAGTAATTAAATCCTGAAACCAGAGTAATTAAACCTTTTGTACAACTGTACATCCACTCTTCTCAAACCCTGCATATTCAGGGCATAATACTCCAAAAAGAGGTGACATTACCTGTTGTTTTTCCTTTCTACAAAAGGACAGACTCTGTCAGCATTAGAAAATAATTCATTTGTGGAATTCATTGTAACAACTGTTAAAGCCTGGAGTGAAAATGGATAAAAGGGTTTGAAAACTGAATAGACAAGTTCCCAACCACCAGTGGCTATTAAACAGTCTCACTCAGCTTATAGTGTAGAATACTATATATGGTACAGAAGACCCTAAATCACTAACCACGAGGGATAGGAAAACCTACTCTATGTTTTCTTAAGTTTTCTCCTACACTTCCTTTAATCATCATTCCTGCCTACCATAGAAAACAGTATTAGGGTGTCAGGGATCCTCTTCATCTCAGCTAGTATGCCAGTTCTTATGTGGATGCACCTACATCTCACAGGAGTTTGACACCTCATCTGTAATCACTGAGTCCCTCACAGGAAAGCAAAAATTTACAAGTGCTGAACTCCTCTGTAAAGAGTTGCTTGGAAAATAAAGCCTGAAAAGGGGACAAAAAAAGGAGAACCATGAAGCTTAATGTCTTCAAAAAGAATACAGAGCAGGAAAAACACCATGGCTGGAAAGAGAGTTGCTTTTGGACCAAATGAAATCAATAAAGACGACATTTTTAACTAAAAGGATAAATAAGAATAAACACTATGAGGAAATATTAATTTTTAAATTAATGCATTTTAGATTTCAAACTGGATTTAAATTTCACCTATTAGCTTAAGCTTTTGCATAAAGATTCAGGTTTAGATAGATCAACTTTTTCTGCAGAAGGGGCCATTAAGTCTCATTATGCTGGAGGGGATGTAGGCAGAGGTTTCAGTACTGCTGTTCACTGGAGCTCCCATTCCAAAAGACATTAACAAGCCTTTCACCCTAGAAAGAAACCGGGATGCCATAAAAACATATCTGCAAATGAAAGCAAGTGCTCAAGAGTACTCTGGAAGAAAGATGCTTCCCTGAACCTGAAGAAAAAGGACTGGTGTGGACTCAGCTCAGGTATGTCTGTGTTAATGCATGATCATGAAACACAGTCCTTTGATGTACACTCACACTCAGAGAGAAAGACTTCTGCAGAAATGCTCTTCTGACTTTTATTTTTCGTTTATCATAGATGGGGAGTCCCAAAACCAGGCAAAGCATAGTTTGACAGGCACTCCCTCTTGAACCCTGAATCCCACCCAAGTCCCATGATCAGCTGGACACTCTCCTGCATCTCTAAGACACAGCCACTGCAGGGCAGACAGTACCTGCTTCTTCCCTAGAGAAAGCCTCACACCAGGAACAACAGCAGGCACATTAGGAGCAGCAAAGCTGGTCACAGAAGGCACGAGGGGGTCAGGAGGAATAGAAAGGATAGATTCTGCAGACAGCTTTGGCACCCACAGCCCACGGAGCACGCTTACCAACTGAGAAAGGCAGTCCTATATTTAGCCATAAAGGCAGATAGGCTCTCTTAAGAAATGCTCACAGCTTTGAAAGGTTAACACAAAGCAGTAGCCTTGTCCCTGCCCTTCTGTAATAGGCCAGCAGTCCCTGCATTCTCCCACTGTCACCACCCTCTCTCCTCTCTCACCTCCCAAGAGCTAAGGCTTGTCACAGAAGCCTCTGCTCATTCTCCCACTGAGCCCCACTCATTTACTGCTGCTCAGACACACAATACCCGTGCACGTCTTGGCCACTGCCATTTCTGATCACGGACTAGGAAGGAAACACAACTGTTTGATAATTTTATAATTGGACACTAGATTATTCAGGCTTGTTGTCCAGAAGCAAAAGGGCATTTTCCTAACCCATCACACTGCAGAGTTTGCAAGTCAGATAATTTGTAGTCTGCTGAAGACACGGACCTGAACTCAAATCTTCCTGTTGCTCTTTAAAGCTATTTTGCTGCCTAAATGCTAAGGATTCAGAAAAGCTGCACAACGCACACCACAGCTCTACTCCTTGTTTTCCACTGACACATTTCTCTCCATCAGGAGCCCATGGCAGCGAGGCAAAGGGAAGGCAGAAAATTGCAGAAGTTTCCCTCTTCTGCAGGGAAAACAGTTTCGAAGAGCATAGGGGATGGACACTGCTCACTCTCCACACATTTTGGAGCTTCAAGGAAGGAAGGTGCTCCTGGTTGCCCTCCTTCCTCTTGCTGCCAAGCCTGGAGAGGCTTTAACATTGCTGTTTGACCTCCAGCATTCCTGCAGCAGGGGACACTTGAAGCCAAGAGAGTGAGGTATTCTGCCCTCTTGGATGCCTGATCACAGATGTGATCTCCACCTCCCCAACACTCTCCTCACCATTACACAGACACGTCTTGTTCATGCCAGCAAAGCAAGACAGGGAGCCTATTGGGAAAACCTTTACCTTCATAAGAAAATTTGCTTCTGTTCCAGTGCCTAAGGTAAATTATCAATAGAAAATCTCAATATTTAGTAATTTGTTTTTAATTTAAGGCAATCTCCTGACAAAAAAATCACCTTTTTTTTAGTAGGATGAACACTTTTTTGAGATTATATTGTGTTTCAATGAAGACCAGCTTTTCCATAGAAAATAAAGTTTCCTTAGACCCAGACCCACTCTAAGAACTAAGCTGGTTTTCAGCACACCAAACTCCACAGGTGATGCAAATCTCTTCTTTTTTTCTGACCAATCTTAAATATTTTCCCTAATGGGTTTTGATTGATAAAAGTTTGGCTTTAGATTTTTTTTCCTCTCATCAAGATAACTTTTCAATGTTGAATTTCCTCTTGGAAGTCACAGGTTTTGCTAGACCTGTCCAAGGCGTTTTCAGTGCTCCAAAACTGTAATCTTCCACAAACTGCAGTAATCAACTACTTTAAAATTCCAGATCATTCATGAAAGCAAAATGTAAACAGAATAAATGCAGATTTACCCTTGACACAAATACATTTGCATAACTGTCGTCATTAATTCCTAAACTTAGTTCCAATTTGATGGTATCAGTCCTGAATTTCATATCAGCTACCTTACTATGAAGCTTGTGATTGCTTCAAAAATATACAAACTTTGCAAAGTTTTCTAAAAATCCATGTTCCCCACAGTATGTAAAAATGTTAACATCTGACCATTTACAGAAGAATCTCTTTATTTGCTTTTTGCTATGCTAGATATTGAATCGAGACAAACTGGCCAGCAGCTCTCTGAGTTGTTTACTTAACCATTTACAAAGAGGAGATCTCAGCAGAAATAAATGGTGGTATTGCACCTTATCATATAATCTGAACGGATGATCTGTTTCTCCCTTCAGGACCCTCCAGTCCAAATCTCCAGGCCTACTCCAAAGTGTTCGACTTCTCTGGAGACTGAGGAATTTGCTATTATGAATAATCAACAGTATGTTCCCCTGCACAAACACTGTCTTGGTGTGAGCTCCAGGGGCCGGGAGCAGGATATGGTTACAGCTGAGTGTGTGTCAGCACCATCACTGCTTTCCTGGTTGTCCTACCAAGCCCCAGCTCAATTCCTGGGGAGAGTAGACCAGCCTTTTCTGAACAACTATGCAACAGGAGGAGCATTCTTTGCTGAAAAAAACAGATGTTTTCAAGTCATGTTTGACTGCTTAGTAATTATTCTGCTACGCATATCACACTGTGCAATGCATTCAGCAATTCACAAGCCTGGTGTGCCAGTGGCCTAAGAGTTTTTTGATGCCGAAGAACTGTCTCCCAGCTTCTACACCAGTTACACTGCCCTAAGCACAGTGCCAGGACCAGGAACTCGTCCATCCAGAGCTGCTGCCAAACCACTCGTGCTGTGGAACCGCAGTCCAAAATATACAATGTTTAGTCACAAAACTTGCTTAGGCAGCTGCTGAAAAGGAGAGACAAGTTGTGTACACATGCATAGTCCCAAATGACCTATCTAATATGGCATTCAAGATGCTTCAGTAAATGTCATCTAAACCCAAATATTATTTAAACCATCTAAAAAGAAGCCACTTCTCTGAGAGTCAGAGCTCTGGTTCACATGCACCGAGGTGATGAAGTGGGTACTGACATCCACTGTCCGTTTGCTGCTCAGACGCAGATTACAGCGATTGCAGCAAGGAAAGCTGAACAACACCTGAAGCAGCTTCGAGACCCCCACAGTTTCTGCCCAGCGCTTCAAAGTAAATGGAAATTGTACCACTGTACACTGTCAGGAAGGGCATTGTGGTAACTCACTCCTGTTTCAAAACACCAAATGCAGGTAAAAACATGACTGCGTCATGCTGAGGGGCTTTTTGAATGCACATTTACTTTAAGACAGCAGTGCTGTAGTCTCTACAGGTTACGTGTTTTTTGTGCTGAAAGCACAAAACATGACTTCTGATCACCTGGAAGCCCTTATGCTGGATCACAGCTCTCCTGTGGATAAAGCAGTACTGACAACAGCTCACTCCCCATTTGTGCACATTTCTTTTCCAATGCTTCTCACTATGTTATTACAGCTTTTGCCTCATGTTTTAGCAAAAATTATAACCTTATTTAGCATTTATCTACTGTATTCTTCTAGTTATGATGATGTCTTTAAAGTTTCTTTTGACTCATTTTTTATTTCCCAAAAATATTATTGTAGCCTGGAGAACGACTAATGTCAAGATGGGCCTAACTTTGAACCCAGGGTGGAGAAACTTTTGATATGCGTCCAGACCATATAATTCTCTAGTCAGGTCTCTCAAGTATCCGAAAAAAACAACTTTCCCAGGCCCTGCATGCCGGTGAGATGTTGGAGAATAAAGCACCCAGTCTTTCTGAGAGGTATGGTGCTGATTACACAACTTTCAGCACATCCTGAAAGCTGATTTCAAAAACTAATATTGCTTTTGGCATCACACAGTTCTTCACACAGCCTTTGGAGGGGAAAGCAAGTGCAGGAAGGTGAGCGTTTTTTAATATAACTTGTAAAGAAGAGAAGTATGGAGTTGAGAAATAAGACCCAACAACCCAAGAGCCAATTCAGACTTAGCCAAAACTTAGCTGTATCATTCATGACATTTTGTTTCTGTCCTCTCAATTCAGTGTGGTCATGCATCAAAGGCTGCTCCACAAAACTATTAAACTAAAATTTTTACACACTCTCCTCTAGCTAGTACCCAAAATGGTTGTGCTGCAGAACTGCAGTATAAACTGCTGTACATGGAGACAGAAAAGCTCAAGAGATTTCAAAATGCTCATAAAACAAAACTTGTTCTTGCCAAACTGATGCCATGAATGATTCTAGACACATTCAATAGGCAAGAAAAGCCACCAAAAATGACCGAAACTTCAGCACCTGTCATAGAGAAATTATCTTGTTAAACGTTCTTGGTCAGACTCCAAAGCTGAACAAACAAACCTTTTTTAATACATAAGCAAATATTTTCCACACACACATAGATATATCCATATATAATATATACCATATATCCATATATATCCATATATAATATATACTATATATCCATATATATATCTCCATATATATATGTATATTTGGAAAAGGAAAAAGGGAAAAGAAGATTTCCCCTCTAAGCTGGAAGCAAATTTTTTTTTATTGGCAATTCTTTCTCTGCCCGACTACCTTTCCCTAAATTACAATACAGTACAAAGAACCTTCCCTTCACACTTCTCATATTCAAGCTATCCCAAAACATTCACCAAGCAGGCCAACGCAGCATTGGCTGTGTACCAAGACAGCCTCCTGAACACTGATTTTGCTTAACATAAGAGGGCCCTTGGGTCCAGCCTGGAGAGGAGAGATGTCTGTGTAGCTGCTCCCTCCTCCCCACAAAGCCAGCACCCGTGCGTGACGCTTCCTTGCATCCCACTGCCTCTTCTTCCCCGTCCTCACAGAGGAGCTCTCCCCTCGCAGCACCTCCTTCTCCCCCCTCTTGCACTGAAGAACGACTTTAAATCAGGATCATTTCACCAACACTGACTGGAAGCCAGAGAGACCTGAGGATGTATGGAGCCACTGGCCTCCCCGAGCTCCATGCACCAGTGATATTCCCAGAGCAGCATGATTCCTTTAGCATGGCTGTGATAGCAGAGAGTTCTGGGCATGAGTGGAACCTCTCTCTCTCAGGTGCTGCACAAACAGCATAAATTCACAGTTCACTGCAAAAGCAACCAGAACCTGAAATGGTCACTCCCTTCCTCCAGAGCAAAGGAAGGGAAAATAAATAAGTGAGATAGGTAAATATAAGTCTGCAGAGAAATTAGTGTCTAGCCCAGAAAGTATTTCAGAAAAAGGGTAAGCCTCTAAAAATGATAGCTTGAGAGAGAAGCACAGTTACCAGCTTTCCCACCAGGTTTAAGACGTTTTAACAAAATGCAATTCATTTCTTCTGCCCTGAAAGAAAATGTAAGCATTCTTTTAATCAGTGGGAATTTTTCTCAACCTTCAACTCACGGCTGTTTCCATTATTGGCTTTGGAGCAAAAGGCTCTACCCTTGGAGAGAAAAAACAAAAAAAACAAACAAAAAACCCCCAAACAAACAACAAAAAAAAAACCAGGGTCAGAAAAAATGCCACTAGTTTCATTTCTATGACAGAAGAGGACTTTTGAGATTGCAAGCAGGTTGGCACTAACCCTTTGAAGCTACAGTATTTTCCCCAATGTATTTTCCCTTATGGAGGAATAGAGGTGCCATTGGAGGCAGCCCATTGACAACATGGTACTGGGACACAACTAATCATTCTGCTGTTCTCCTGCATGTTCATCTCTATCATGTATTTAAGCTAATTTGGAGGGAACAGAGACCACAGTCTTATGCTAAGCCTGTGAAGATGACAGAAATCTTTCTTTTGCCTGAGAAGATTGACTGGATGATTTCTTAAGTCAGCCTTTCTTCAACAACTAGACACCCAAGAAAATAAGGAACACCATAGCCTCCTCTTTTCATACCTGTTATGTTTAAGGTAAAGAGAGATTTTGAAAGAAGTGTTCTCTTCTTGGAGAAGAATAAATCCAAGGAGAAGGACAAAGACATGAGACTTAGTGAATAGCTATCAATCAGCAGTAGAGACAGATTATGCAGTTTATTTAAGTTGGGTTTGCTGCATACTTTGGCATCTGAGCCACATATAGGTTGGGACAGTTTTTTTCCCAGGTCTTTTTCTGAGCATATTGCTCCCAAGATGGTCTCCTTAATAACCAAAATCACTCATCCAGAGGCCTTTCCTAGCAGCAATGCCTTCATAAGCACAAAATTCTGGCAGGCAAATTTGCTTATGATGACTTAGTATGCTCATGTGGGACACCAGGGAGCTGACTAACTCCTCTGCATTTGATGTCCACAACACATGTCAAATGGAGTAGGTCTACTCTATTCTATCACAGACCCAGTGCAGGTGGGCCAAGCGTGTGCCCCATATGGAACCACAAGCAGTGCTGAACTTTGTTGCTTGTGGCTCTTTTTTTCCAGAAATCTTTCCCAGAACAAACCCTTTTCTTTCCTTATGTAAAGCAAGGCTTAGCACTAACATATCCAGCATAAATCTGCTTTTAGCAGGGCCTGCTGTAATAGGACAAGGGGCAATGGTTTTAAAACAAAGGAGGGCCAATTTAGATTAGAGAAGAAGTTTTTTACAATGAGGCTGATGAAACACTGGAACAGGTTGGTCATAAAGCAGCCTGCTAGATGGCCCAACCCTGGAAACATTCAAGGTCAGGTTGGATGAGGGTCTGGGTAATCTGATCTAATTGACGATGTCCCCAGTCATTGCAGAAGGATTGGATCTAGATGACCTTTAAAGGTCCCTTCCAACCCAACTGTTCTATGACTATGATAAACCAAAGGCTTTCATTAATCTAATGTCTTCTTGTTGTCAAAGCAGTATCAGACAAAAACTACCTTTTTTACCTAAAGGAAAGCAAGTTCCAAAAGAAGTTACACAGTACAGATTTTAGAAAAACATTACGTTATCATGCAACTGATCCCAGTTTGTCATCACATTAGGTATTCAAGCTATTCCAAACTGATTCTCACAGTAACACTTGTAAGCCATATTAATCATAATTTTGGAACACATTTATCTACAGTTAGCAACGAATTGATTACTTAAAAGTTCAGTGAGCTAAAAAAAATAACTACTTTTTTCTCAAGAGGTAAATACTTGGTGTCCAAAATATGTCATTGAAATATGCATCCAAGCATTAAAAAAATATGTGTAATAAAGAGTGTTTCTCCAAGTCAGCAACTCTTGGGAACTAAAGCATGTATTTCTGTAAGGATGGATTTGCTAATGTAGGCATTGTTACTGTAGATGTGCTTTTATTTGCATTCACTGGTGCTGCAGTTATCATGAGAATCCATAAATAAAGCATGCTATGTTTCTTACATCCCAGAAATTCATTATTGTACTCTTGAGGCTCAACATGTTAAGTATATCAGTGACGTTCTCAACAGCACAAAGCACATATTTAATCCGCTGCCTATCTGCAGATGCTGTTTTGCACCTGTAGTAATAAGACAGTGAGACCGAAAGTCTTCAGAAGCTTTGTGCCAGCACAATTATATGGGGATCCAGAGAAGTTTGCAAGGATGCAAACTAACTTCTCATCTGCCTCATATCTACAGAGTGTGTTTATGTATCGGCCAGTCAGCAGTGTTCAGGGAACCTTCAGCATCAGCTGGGTGCTGCCTGATGAGATGGTGCCTATGAGATCTGATTAATTCTGCCCTGTATTTTGAACCTCTCCTCATCAGGACAGTATCAGCAAGACAAGCAACAATGATGGTGGAGAGAAAGAATTCTGCAGGGCTATCTTAGATTCAGGGCATTTCCCAGCACTTTAACGAGTGTCCCTAGATGAGATTTCCAGAGGGACAGCAGTCTGAAGCCAAAAAATGATTGCTATAAAAGGTAGCGCTGGTACGAGCCTGTTTTCCTGGTACGTGCTTGTTTTCCTCACTGCCACAGACTGAGAAGAATGAGGTAAATGACTCAGCTCTCTCCACACGTGTATAATGGCATTTCCACCAGCTCTGGAAGATCACAGCTTTGTGACATGCAATACCTCAGATCAGGGAATCTTGAATCTCTGCCATCATGAAATCAGGCTTCTCCACAAAGACTTTCAAATCATGGGACATTCCTACAGCCCCATTTTAAAGCTGGTAGCCAAAGCAGGAAAGAACTTGCAAAAGATCACACGCACGGGTCGGTCTTCTATAGCAGATCCACTCAGGCAAGTACTTAAAACACAAGACTCTCATAAATTTACACTTTTGAATTTGCACTATCTCCTGTATCACAGGTCATGCTAAAGAGTACTATTAAAATTGAATTCAGCCCAAGATCTTACGGTTAAAATAATTTTTAAATATAGACTTAAAAAAAAAAGAAAACAAACAAAAAACCCAAACAAACAAAAAAAACCCCATGAGCAAAGACAAGATCTGCAATAACACAGAGAAAATTAATTACCTAGGCAAACTCCTTTTCAAGTTCATGACTCATGCCAGCAAGTAAATGTCTGCATGAAGCCAGCTCTTAATGCTAATTTTGTCACTGTAAGAAAATTGTAACCCTCTCTAAGAAAAAATGAGTGCATACCTTGCTGTTGATTTTTCAAGACTCTGACTGGCAGTGCTGTAGAACTGCAGATTTCTGCTAAAGCTCTAAAATGTTTTACTAAATTTAATCTTCCACTGCAGATATACGAGACTCCTGGCCATGCTGCACCTGGCCTCAGCTGCACAGAAGCTGTGATCACAGACACTTAATTTGTTCCTTTTTACTGAATATAGCCATGGCAAGAGTATCACTTAATAGGTCAAAAATCCCATTCCATATAATGACAATAACACGGTACAAAGAGCACAAGGAGTAGGAGTAAGAAAATATGCATTTTTGTTAGAGCTAGTCCGTGGTTCAAAGCATACCCCTCTGCCTCTCCCCTGCCAGAAAATGACGTGGTTTTCAGCCAGTGCTGGCACCGGGTCGCAGTGCCGCAGTGCTGACAGGCTTTCTGAAGGAGCCAGCCCTATCTGCCTCCACAAGACCCCTTCTTGGAACTATCACCTCTTACCCCAGAGTTAATTTAGAGACATGAGCTACCAACTGTAGGTATCTGCTTTATATGTAAGAATTACCAAAGTGCTTCTTGTTTGGGCTTTTTTTAAGCTTATTGGAGAACTGTAAGAGAAAGCAAATGTGTCTGATGGTCCGTGTGCACAGCCCTACTTGACCACACTTGACCACAAAAGCTACATGCACCACAGCTACAAGCACCCATTACAAGGGCAGCATCTTCATTAGGGGTCACAAGCTCATTAAACAGGGGGGAAAAAAGAAACATGGGCACAGTGACATGGGCACTTGTCTCCACTGGTGATAGGCAGAGTACAGGCAGAGTCCAGCCAGTGCAGGGAGGAGGGACCCACCATAGCAGGTGCAGCAACACTGCTGGGCTGTACCACCCCAAAAGCTGTTGATCCTTTTCATCTCCCTTGGTAAGTCCCTGGCAACGAGTGGGATGCTCACATCAGAGGTGTAATCAACACAAGGACCTAGTTGTGACAGGCCCTCTCCAAACATGTAGCCACAAAAGGGGCCTGAAGCACAGTATTTGACAAGGCACTGAGCACAGCAGAGGCTTTTGGCTGGCAAACTGAGAACAGGTTAAGTGTTCTGGCAGCCCATGGCATGCCACAGGCTGCCTTCCCACTGCACAACAGCACAAGAAAAAGGACAAGATGGAGAAAACTGCCTCGTCCTCACCATTGTTTTCCCCTCACCAGCTCCACACCTCTGGCAGCAAGCACAGGGAGTGATGATGCCCAGCCTCATGAAAGCCAAGGGCAAGGGGAAAATGCATCCTGTCACCCGCTGCACCCAGCCTCCCCCAGTCACTGGCATGGTCCAGTGTTCACAGAGGTCTATGGAGCAGGGAAGGGGTAGGAGATGAAGGCAACAGGGAGTGCCTCAGTGCACTGCCAACCACCCTATCCTGCTCTGTAGGGTGGCCAGGCTGGCCCCAGGAATGATCCCTATGGAAGAAGATAAGAGTGGAGAGTAAGATAGAGAGTGCTCACTTCATTATGTACCACACAAAGCCACACAACAGAGTGTTTGCACACAAACCAGTGCAGATTCAAGCAGGGACATGTATATGATGCAGTGCCACATGGTCTGGAAGTCTGAGCCTGCACTTCCAAAGCAGCCCAGTCTTATCCCAAAGTGCCAAACATAAGCAGCATCTGGAGGCAACACAGGGAGCAGCATTTCTGAATCTCATTTTTTAGGCTATATGGAGACAGCATTTAGATTCAGAGATGTTAAGGGAAAGATAACTAAAGTATATTTTGTGGGGGTTTTTTTAGAGAAAAAATATATTTTGCACTTCTTTTAAGTTATTTTTAAATGTGAAATGTTTGGTCAGTAAACTCATTAATTCCTTTCATATATTCTCAGAAAATGAAATAGAACGTGGTCAACCTAATTGATTTTATGACTTTGTTATTATTTTTTAATCATATCACTGTCTTAGACTTATGCACACATGGAACAATCAGTCAACTGGACAAATATTAGCATTTCCAGCTAAAGTGGAATAAAACTATTTGCTAGATGTTTCAATGTTTCTGTAGCAAATCAATAATAAGTATTTAAATTGTTGTTTGGACTTCAAAGTTAAGATAAATGAGGACATTCTCAATTCTTTCCTGCTGTTATGCTTTCAGGCTGTACTTATTTTTTAAATAAGACCTGGCATGTGCAATTCACATCACGGAATAATTTATACTTAAAAGCTACAGATCTTATTTTCAGAGCAACATGCCAGCCATCTCCCTACAATGTTACATTGATTTGGCCTGTTCATCTTAATTGCAGTAATTGAAAAGCGTCCACAGCAGTCTGTTATGTGGCATGAATACCTTCTTCATTATTGCATCCAGACAACACAGCACTTGTTTGCACTAACCACTCAGCATGCCAGGGAAGATCTATGGCACACTCCTGCTCACAAACCAATCCCATGCTAGACAGCTTCCAGAAACCAGGACAATTCTGGGGCTTGAGATCAAACTTACATATGTTCATGATCATGATCTCACAGGGTCCATTAATTTTGTCAGTGTCATTTCCCAAACACAAAGAATTCTGGTCTTTAGGTCAAGTCTATTGATATTTCACTAAATTTTGTGGGAGGCTGGAGAGCAGACACAGAGTACCAGTGAGGGGTTTGATGCAGCAACAATCTTTAGAAATGTTATGGATGTGTTTATTTAACTAAGAGGCTCTTTGCTGGATATAGTACTGGATATGTGATTTATTTATTATTTGATGCTCTGCTTAAGACGAATTCTTCTAAAGGCTTTAGAAGCATGAGGGATGGCTATATTTTACAGAAAACAGGGATGTGGCTTTTTAAATACCTGAGAAAATATTTGCATTTGCAAAACAGGACAAACACAAGAGCATAAATCAACAACCAGCACTTCAAGTACACAGTCAAGGACACAGACCTTAAGAAGGCCATTTAGCTTGCGTAACTTAGGCCATACTTGGAGACGTACAATTGCACAGAAAGGTTATATAATCTCTCTTCTAAGCAATGCGAAAAAACATCAGTTATTAATTTGTGTTTCTGAAATGTGCAGTGAAAACAAGATGCCTGCAGGCCCCAGATGCATTCTGTAATGCCCTTCTTTTCCTGTTTTGATCACACCGACTCCAGCCATACATCAACATCGTCTCTCCTCTGGGCCCACCTGCAATAAAGCACCGCGATCCTCTCTTTGATAGTGAGCAGGACTACACTTCTCTCCTGCCAAGAGATCAATAGCTCCCCCAAAGCAGAAGCTGCTCCTTTGGAGGGACCTGAGGCTCTGGGGTGCTGCTCGAGCCTTCACCCCACAGGTGTCGTCAAACAGACGCGGCAGAGCAGTGCACAGCTCGGATACCGCCTGCAGAGGCGTTTTAAATGTAAGCACCAAGGAGGCCGGTTCTGAAGAGAACCTAGGAGTTAGCTGTGCCCAAACACTGCTTCTAGATTTCTGGTGTAGGGTGACTTATCCTGACTGAAATGAGGAAACAAGATAGGGAGCTGGAGAGATGAGTGGGACAAAATCCCCAGGCCTAACTGATGCCTGTTTTCACCTGATCTTCATGTGATGAAACTGAGCCTGTGACTCATTACATTAAATTATACTTCCAAACTGCCACAGTAATGAAGAACAAAAATATCACTCAGAAACTAAAAGCTCTGGTTTTCAACAGCAGGTGGACAGTGTAACGGAACAGGAGAGGAAACAACCACGGATACCATGGAGGTATCATAACTTCAGCCAATCCTACACTTTATTTAGCTAACAGTATATTCCTTATCAAAGGCTTTGAATTTCTGACTTTTAAATAAAAAGATTGGTAAGAAACATACAGAATTGTAAAGACACCAGATTCTTAAAGATTCTTCAGCTCTTCAATCAGGTATCCATCCACATATATTCAGCTGGTCTCTGTCATACTGGTATTAAGAGCATATCCCCAAAAATCAGGACAGAAATAGCAGTACTCTTATAATGTCAATAACAAAAGAGGGGATTTAAAAAGCATATTTAGACAATAAATATGTTTTCATTTTTCAGCTCCTTAGTAGTTATTTGGAGGTCTGTTTTCTTCTGAGGCAGACTAAATACAGAACAATACTCAGCTTTCAAACAAGGGAAGTCAATGGGCATCCTAAATTCTGCTCAAAAACTACATCTGGCCTATGTGACAAGAGTTTTATACTGTCATTATTATTGAAACACTGGTTTACTTTTTATATCAGTGCAGTGGCAAAAATGGAGTTTGATCCCACATTTTCTATGGGGCAGACACCAGATATTTTTAATTCTTTTTTGTGGTGGCTTCCAAAATTCAGTGGAAAACATGCAGCTTAGATCTTTCATTTCTGAACTGGTTAAACACTTTTCAGTGTCTTATGCAATCTTCGGTATCTTTTTTGTTCTCTCTGAAATTACAGTTACAATGGAACAAACTTCAAATGAGAAGACTCTGCACTATGTTTTCTCACAGCCAATTGCAAGACGGAGGAACTTTTAAATCCAAGTTTAGTTAGAACCATGTAAGCCTGTCCCAATCACTAATAATATGCCCTTTCACTCCATGTTTCCATAGTCACTTTTAAAAATTTCTTTCAAACGTAAAGAGATTAGTCTTTTTATCA
Source organism: Platyrinchus mystaceus (assembly GCA_035041135.1). NCBI lineage: Eukaryota > Metazoa > Chordata > Aves > Passeriformes > Tyrannidae > Platyrinchus > Platyrinchus mystaceus. The sequence continues at coordinate 98,348,234 of JAWWLV010000001.1, forward strand.
TATGTGCGTATTTAAATTGCTTTATTTTCTTAACCGCTCTTCACAGATGCCTTTCTTTTTCCCTATGGCATAAAGGAAACCAACGTATACCAAACCATTGCAGTTAAAACTGCAGTTGCACTCACTTTTTTGTTCTTGCCAGAAGTATTATCAGGCAACTTACTTGCGCATAGCCCATGATTCACCTGTAAAAATAGCCTCAGGAATGAGCAGTAATGCAGGCTTTATATACAAGTGTGCCTTCCTGTAATCCCTTCATTTTGATCCTCCACGTGGTTACTATACTAAAGCAACACAGGAAGAGCTTAAGAAAGATACTTGGTGTGCAGTCAGGGATATTCCTTGTTGAAAAAATCCTGCAGTCCAAGTGAATGACATAAACTGAAGCAATACAGATGTGTTTTTTGCCAGAACATCATTTTACTATGCTGTTGGTAAAATGTAATAAATATCATTCAGGACACTAATTCATAAATATTTATTCCACGAAACCACTCTTTTGGTAATGAAAAGTCTTTCTGAATAAAGGGCAACATGTTAACAAAACAAAGGACTGCATTCAGGAAACAGGGGCAACCTCACACTAGCATTTTGTGTATGGAGATTTTTGTGGCTAAGACACTATGATAAACCTTGCACATCTTCAGTATCTTATACTGTAATATCACAAAGCCTTTCACTGACAAAGATTTGACACACATTGAAGATAAATAAATATGAATGCTTTCATTATAGACTTGTGCACAAGGAAGTTAAATGGGGTTCTTGCCCACAAAGCCATTTGTGGCATAGTTGAAAGAAAACCCCTGGTAATATTTGGTTTACCACTTTATCCAGTCACTAGTCCACGTTCCCCTGAGGCCACTACATTTCAGTCCCTAAATTATTATTTCTCATTCTGTGTTCCTGATATTATCTTGATATTCTTGGCATATGTTAATAACCCCCATAGGGCAGATAAACTGTTCTGATGGTCTCAATTTAATAAAAGAAAGGTTCTTACCAGGCATAGAGGAGATTCCTCAGAAACCTATTAACATTTACACTCAATTTTCAATTCACTCAGTTTTCCATGGATCTGTATTTGCTGTGGCATCAGCCCTCCTCATTGCATATTAAGAAATACCACATCTGTTAAATCCCCAGTAAATGGTAATTTTCCCTCCGTTACTGTCCAGTTTGACATGCATGACTTCAAAGGTATGTACTGTGGGACGCAGTCCATAATGTTTCTGTTTGGTTCAGGGAACTTGTCCAGCTCTGGGGCAACCTCTGCCCTCCTTATTTTTATCACAGAGGTAAAATACTGACTTAAATGTTCTTGTATTTTAGGCACCACTGTTCCCCTTACACCCCCAGTACTTCTTAGTATGGTCTCTTCTCCCATCACAGGCTTTGTCTAGTCCCAAAGAAAGCCACTGAGGTCCACAATTACTTTTTCTCACTCCTTGCTCCCATATCTGCCTCTGCTAGAGAGGCAGCAGAAACAGAAAACCTCCCCAGCCTGGACTGCTTAGCTGCTGACAGCCGTGATTTATCCAGGACTTCTCAGCAACCATGACCTAACAGCATTTCTGAGATGTGACTTGAATTCATGATTATGAAAGAGCTGAATGCTATGGCTCATGTGCTTTTTAAACCTTCATAGCTGTTGTCACCTCAAAGCATGCCCCAAGTCAAAAGGCTGGGTTTATACACACAAATATATATGTATTTATATTGTATTTAAATAATTAAATATTCTTACCATCTCACCACGTCATATCAGTGACTCTCCTCAGTATCAACAGACTTGAGGACACTGGGAAAGCAGAAATTATTATTAAAGTATAACAAGATTGTATTAGATAAACATGCATGGATTTATTTTGCCAATGGTGACATAACCCAAATATCTTGGTTTTAGGGCAGGTCAGCACAGAGCAAATGAGCAGAGAAGCCTCTGAGCTGTCAGGGTGCCTTTAGACAAAGACATGACAAAACTGATGTTGTTTAAGTTTAGGTCTCCTACTAACACTGATGCTTCAAAGCTGGGGGCTCCTGAGCCACGGTCCCTGGGAAAGGAGAAATAAAACAACATCAGCAACTACTCAGTCAGCAGAGGTTTGTAAGGCCACAGCCTTGATGACTGACAGCAAAAATGAAGAAAAAGTCCAGAGAAGTAGACAAGGGGGCTCTTAGAATCACAAACAATAAAGATAAATATTTTCTTTCATACACTTGCCAAATTTGATGAAACAAATGAACGATCCTAGCTGCCCAAGGATGTTAGTTCTGGATGCCAGTATTTTCCATGTTTTAGCACTTTTTATTCTGACTTAACACACAATATTGCAATTTACAGAAACAGATTTAGCAGTGTTTGAGAATAAAAGGAATGTGATTTTTTTTGTGTGTGTTGTTGTTTAGAAAAGGTGATCTAGAAGGGAACAGTCCCAACTCCAACATGAGTTAATGACATTTTATTTTTAATGGACTCAAATTATAATTAGGTAATCATAAGCAATCAAGTGAGAGCTATATAAAAGCTACTGGCTACAGCTGTTAGCTACCTCACTTCAGTCAGAAATCAGCGCCCCCTCAGCTGGGGGATTTAAGCAAACCTGCTTTATCACAGCAAAGTGTAAGTGCTCACGTCTTCAATTACTCAGCTGAGAAATCAGTAACTTCTGGGAGCAGGGCAATGAGTTTGTTACAGCTCCTCATGGATCTGGAAAGGGCATATCTGACTGTGCCCACCAATTTGAGCTGTTCTTTCTCCAAGGGTGACTGTCAGAGTTTGTAGTTCACATTGTTACTTATATTGCTCTCTGGGCTGCTAGGATAGTATGAGTTTAAAACTCTGTTCTTCCCTGAAAAATTATTTTAATTAAAATGGTATTTGGGGTCCCATATTCTTTATTTCTCACTGATTATCATAGCACATTTGTTCAGTTTCCAAGCTAATGAGTGTTTTTGCAAACTGCCAGCTCCCAAATTAAACATGGGATCTGAAATGCCATTTCTTCTCATGTCCTATTTCACTGCCATTCCCTCTTCTGGGATTGCATAGTCACTGCAAGGAGAGCATCCTCCAAGGTCTCTTTGCATAAAACTCAGAGATGAGTACTGCTGAGTGTGTCTGACAGAACACAGCGCATGGCCCAGTCACTGTGTCAGGTCTGTGCATGAAACAGCAGCAAGAAATACTTTAGAGCTCAGAGTAAGCAAGAAATAATGACTACAAAATCATCAGCAGTGAGCACAAAACACAGAAAGCAGAACACTTAAGCAGGAAAGTGTAATTTAGACATGGGTAACTCCCCAAGCAAACAGTGCTTAAAGATACAGTGATAGAACACTTCCAAAGCAGTAGCTTTTTTCCATCAGCTCTCCTGCAAGGGCTTCCAAATTTACACTGATTATACACATATGGAAATGTAATGGAAGTAGGAGACGATTTCTAACATGGCATAGTCTTGAAAACCTGAATAAATAATGGGGTTTTCATAAAAAGTGCTCAATAGACTAGATTTTTCAGGATGAGACTTTTGTTAGTTACTTCGACATCTTCGTACCATATTTGTTTGCTTCAGAAATGCAGGCTAACATGGTAACATTATACCAGTTAAGCCTATCAAGCAGATCACATTGAACTCTCTATGGAAACTCTTACTCAGAAGTCAAAAAGATTTAACTTAGCACACTAGGAACAGTCAGCAGACACACAGATTCTTCCAGTCTTTCCAAAAGGCTACTACCTTGATGTGTACTTAGCCAATGACCACCACAGAGAACAAAACATTTCAGATCCTGCAAACAATGCTGCTGCTCTCCCTAGTCAAAAACTATTAACTAGAGGAACAGGTGCAATGGTGCACAGAGCATGAACCGGGGATAGATTGGGTCCCAATGACATCCATGTGCAGAGCTCCCATGCACAGAAGACCCTGCACAGAACGAAAGGATGTACAGCAGATTTCTGAAAAGATCAGAGTGTAACCATAGTTGTAAAAGATACCTTATAAATTTAAGGTTAACTGCTCTTTCTGCTGTGTATAGCTCTTCCAAAACAAACAAACAAAAGGTGTACACTAAGTACAGCAGTGAGCTAGTACAGGAGCAGCCTCAGCAACTTGTTCCCCCATGAGAAGCTCGAATAAGGTTCTTGACAATCCCTTCCGTGGGCTCAGAGAGGGAAATGGCCCCCAAAGGAAAACTGCTACTCACAGGATCCAATAAATGAAGTGATCAGAGGTGCAGGGACAGAGGACAGGCAAGCAGGAGAGGATGGAATAAGAATGTTGAGGAGAAAGGGGTCCAGCATTTGCACTTTCACAAAGGACATGACTCTATTCAAGAAAAGTGATGGCATAATCATTAGCCAATTAAAACAGTTCTTTGCCTTCTAAATGTTTCAGCTAGAAACATGTATCAGTCTGACATTTCCATAGAGATAGCACACTCATAACTGCCTCAAAAACACTGTGCACTCAATCTTTAGAAATAAACTTACTGAAGATACTGATAGAGCCCACAGATGCACAAGTGCTTCAAATTATATTTGGAAAGATACTGCCCAAGGCCTGACCTGTGCACCCAGTTTCTGGACAGATATGACTATTTCTAGAAGTTAGAGGTTAATGCATTTACACCAGATGTGTCAAAACAACCAAATTAGTACAGTCTAGTAACAACACACCAAGCGGGGATGAGGCTTAAGGCAGTGAGTTGATTTCTGGAGAACTCTGTGGCTTGGGCTGCTCTGGAAGAAGAGGTTATCCCTCCCAAGCTGTCCTTCACAGCCCCTCTCTGGGAGATGGCAGCCCCTTCATGCCTGCAGGCTCTCTTGCTCAGTCAAGGACTTCCCAACTCATGCCTAAATGATTCAAGATAACTCAGTCCCCGGGTTTTGGCTAACCTAAGCAAATCTGAGGAAACACAAGGGCAGGTGGATGGGTATAAAGGAACTACTTCTTTTTTTTTTTTTTTTAAATTAAGAATATCCCTCATTCCACCCTGGGCAACAAAGATGACCTGGTAGCCACTGCATGTCCCAACACCCACAGCTACAGCCTGAGCAATGCTGCCTGCTTTGCCAAGTCTTGTTCCTAATCCCACTGCAATCAGATACACCTTGGCATTACCATTACTGACCTGCATTCCTTGACATTTGCAATTCTTGCCCTATGTGATTGAATGCTGGGCAGACCACTTGGAGATATGGTCTTGGTGTTTTTGTGTACATACATGGGCATAAGAGAGCAGGTGAAAATGTGTGAAATTAGTTTTATTTTAAAATAAACCTACCTTCCCCTCCCATACAGCTCTATTACATTAGCTAGGTTTTGTTTCTGAACTGTTGCATCATTTGCTACTGAATGGCCTTGATTTTGTTCAGCATCATCCAGGTGCTGTTATTATACGGACATGAAGAAAATGTGTGACTCTTTTAAAAGCAAAAGTAAAGGGCATTTTAATATTGTGTATTACAAATAAGCCTTTCAAATGCCATGCTAAGTACAAGGAAACCTAATCCTTTTTTGAGGAAAACCAGTCTATTTCATTTCACACAGCACAATAGCAACTGGATAGATGTAACGGGGTCCATTAATGCATCGCTACTTGTGCTGCCAGCAGTAAAGCCGGGCCCATGTGCTGTGAGCAACTCCAGTTGTGTAGCCTCATAAACACCACAGCAAATTCTGCAAATTTAATGGGAACTGAATAATAGCACTAAATACAGAAAATAGGAGAACACTGAAGTTGCATTTACAGGTTGGAAATGAATGCAGATCAGTCAGAGTGGTGAATAATGAGAAACCTAAGGAGAAATGTATAATCAAAGCTTGAGCATGACTGTCCTAAGGGTTGCACACCACTGTGCTGACACAAAACACAGCATCAATATTCTGCATCCTTCATACCGGCTATCTGCACCTGAACAGCAAGAGGATTGTGATGTCCTACCTCATCCTTAATGTATCTTAGTATGACTGCTTTGAAATAACACAATTACACAGAGTGACAGAATAAATCTCACATTTTTTGTTGCTTTTTAAAACTGTTTCTTATCATGTATGGTCTTTGCTAGTTTCCTAGTAAGCATTAATTAACTATTCACATACCAGCAGCACTGAGCACTTTTGAGCAGAATCCAACCACGATGTACCGGGTCCTGCGAAGTTCTGTGGCAACAGAATGTCTCTGCCTCTCCCACAGCCAATAAGTATATCTCTACAAATCATCTCTCAAATCATTTCTCAAATCATGCCAGTTATTCCAAGACAGCAATCACCAACTCTTGGTTATCAGAAAGACTTAAGAGCTACAGAAGAAAATCAGAGAAGTTCAGAGCCCCTGGTAACTATAAAACAGTAGTGCATGTTGCATGGCAAGGCTCAGTCTGCCTCATCAGGTCTTTTCTTTCTTTCCTTAGAATAGAGATGCATTTACAACAATGCTCAAGGGAGCATCTGGAGCAAAATTCTTCTTTGCTAAAAGCACACTAATCACTAGGATTGCTACATTATATATGCACATGTACAAAAAATCCCATAGCAGCTGTGATGCCCATGATGACTTCAAAAATGCTGAAGCTAAACTCTTCTAAGCTCTGGTATTCCCACTGTGTACACTATTGCTGCTGTTTCATTTACTTAACATGTCATAGGGTGTGATGAGTAAGAATGCAATTCCTTCATAGCCCAGAGGAAAAAGCAATATTAAAGGTGATTATGCAGCTAGAAGCACACGTGAAGTCTGACTTGAGGACTGCTTTCGTAACAGACTGGATACATCATTTGGTTTTACCTTGATAATGTAACTTGTCCAGTAACTACCAGGTGATAAAGTGTCCCAGGAAGTCTCAATACTTTCCAAGAACATTCCATAGCAAACCAGAGTTTTACCCAAAATGAGTGCACTTCTACCAGGAACAACTACGAAGAACATTATTGCACAAGCCGGACTTTCTGTGTATATGGGTATGGCCCTTGCAATATATATGCTGTTTCCTGAAAGCAACAGGCCCACTGGGTCTTTTGGGGACTGCCCAGAAAGTTTTGGAGTGGTAAATTAAAAAAATGAGTAAAGTCATCAGTATATGAGGTCATCAGTAAACAGAGAAGCAGCAATGTGGAGTTTATCTGCATTTACCCACAAGTATGGCATTGAGACCAAGGCTCTCGTAAAACAATGGATTTAACTGAATCTGGTGCCACTCAAGTATGTGGCAGTTCAGTTGAGGATGTAAGAGACTTTAAAGAGTTGGAGAAAAACCTGCTACAGTTACCCTGACAAAATTTCCAGGGAGGGAACATCTAGAGAAACACAGAAGCTGAACAATGTCCAAGGTAAGTAGCAATGCCAGAGTGGGGCCTTGCCCAGGACTGCAGGAAACCAGAAATACATGAACTGAACTATCAGAGTGATCAGTCAGCTTGAACAGAAAATGACTGGGTTTTTTAAACACCAGTCCACCCACCCCCCAAAAATACTAAATATAGGTTTTAAACAAAATTCACAAATTTCTCAATCTGGTCATCTTTTCATTCTATGAGAAATTTTATTTTGGAGACATGTAATTTACAGATGGTTCATTAATTTAAAGTCCATTAATTATTAAAAAAGAAAAATAGCTTTCCATTTACTTAAACCACTTGAAAAGCATTTAATTCATAGTTGGTTTAGGTTCATTGCTGTATATAGTTCCAAAGACATCATTCAGGTGAATATGGATGTGGAGCTGCATAGGCAGCAGGTAACAGAGCTCATTAAGTGATGTTTCACTTTCTTCAGTCAACAAAATATTTACTAATACTTTAATTTTCATGTTATAGTTCTTGGAAAAATCACAAGAATTAGAGGTGTGCATGAATTATAAGCATCCATCTTATGAAAAAAATCTGTATTTTTGTTCTTTTTTCCATTTTAATAAGGGGTGAAAGGCTGGAAATGTGACATATTCTATCAAACAGACACTTCTGAGAAATAACAGGCTGTCATGCCACCTCCCTGGATAGCTGTTATTCAGCATATCAATCAGCATGCATTGTTCATAGCCTACCTACTGCACTGGATGGGTAGGAGGAAAAAGCAGGCTTCACCTCCATTAAGACTTTCAACAGAATTGCATACATCTTCAGGAATATTTTTATTTCAACATACAATATTTCTCTGACCAAAAGCTCTCTTAAAAATTGTGGTCAGCACATATGCACACATGTTCAAATCTGAGATGTTCGGCACAGGTGGGAGTGTACAGTTATCGGACCAAGCACAGTCCTTTAATTTTGTCTGTGTGAGGTGTGAAGAGATAAAGATAAAAATAAAAAGCCACTGGGATCATCTTTAGGATGAGAACACTACCAGAGCACATCTTACACTCAAAAGACTTGAAAAACCTTGGAAAAACAAACGCAGGCCCCCTTGGAGATGTCTTTTTCCTATACAACAAGAGGCCTGCAGATATGGAATGGAGGCCAGGTGAGGGCTGCATAGGAAACAGTGGCTCACCCGAGTTCCCACAGATAGGGTTCTAGCTACAGCGAAAGGGCTCAGATTATTATGTCAGTAAATTGCAAAATCAATTCAGGAACAAAGCTAAGACTAATAGAATTTTCTCCTAAATAAGCAAAGTTCTGTCACCACCTCCTTGAGCTATTGCACTCACAGGTAGATACAGGAGCTTGTGACTTCTCTGGTGAGCAGTCCTGGAAATCGCACAGAACACACAAGCTGTTTGCCTGATCTAAATACTCGCTGACCTAACCCACACGTTATTTTAACTGGCTGTTCTCTACTGTCATGGCACTTGGCAGTACCTTGCTACATCCAAAGCCTTGGCCTGAGGTTCACAAATCTTTGATGTGCCATCCTATAGGAAGAGGAGTCTGCACTTTCCAAGTGGGATGGTTCCGACATCCTCCTGCTGAACTCAAGGTGACCGTCTGGGCTTAGTTCGCAATACTCCGACACCTGGCACATTTTCCTGCAATGGGAATTTTTATCTCAGAAACATGAGATTACTGATAGAAATTTAGGCAAATCCCCTAGCCCTGTGAGCTGAAGAGCACTTGCAAAACTCTGACTCACTGCATACCAGTGGCACAGTGTTTGAACCAGCTCTGCTGACAACCTGCAACAACAGCTAGGAGAGGTGTGACCTTTCTCAGTTCAGAGCAACAGGCTGTTAATTTTGAAAGCCAATGATAAATCAACGTCAGCTTTGTTAGCAACCTAATGAAATTACCAGAAGTGAGAGGGAAGATCACACTCTGAAGTAAGCAGCTTGAGTAGTTTATGAACAGAACCTACGATAACGTCAGTGGGGTTTTTTTCCAGGTATTTCCAGCCAGGAAAAATAATATTGAATTCTGCATCTCAAGCCCAGTCTCCTACTGTTACAAACATCCACATCACACAAAATCTTCTGCAAATCATCCAGGCACACAGGCAGAACCAGGTAAGCATCTCCACTTCTCTCGGTGGGAAGCTGTTGCAGAATTTTGCTCCTCTGATGATAAGAAATATTTTTTAATTTCTAGTCTAAATGTGTCTCACTTCAGAGCATCTGTTTATACACTAAGACAGCCCTATAACTGAAAGTCCTAAGCATTCCCTGATTTTTATCCTCCAGATACATAACTATCAGGGTTTGTTTTTCTGACCCAAAGACCCAAACTCTCAGTCTTGCCTCCTTAAAAAGGCACTTTGTTCCTCATATCACACCACTTCCATTTGTCTGATTTGCAAGACAATCCAGCTCCTTTCTTCCCCTTAAGAAAGGGATATTTTAATCATCCTTTCTCTTGAGTACAACTCCAAGCTTTGAGTCATCAGCATATTTCATTAGTACTGTTATTTTATTTCAAAGGTCTATTATACTAAATTGGTCCCAAGACCGACAGGAATTTCTCTAGTAAGATCCTTTCAGCCAACATTTCAGCTTTCAGCACTAATTGTTGTCATATTCCCATTAGCCAATTCCTTACTCATCTCAGTTTTTTTCTTCTACTAATCTGACTCATTGTACATAACTATTCTCCATGCAATAAAAGCATTTAGGTCAATTAAAGATCTATACACCAAAAAAATACCATATTAAAGGAAAAGCTCAGGCAAATAATTCATGAAGTTATCTTCCAGAACCACCAGAACCATAGCAGAGTAAAAGCATCTGCTAACTGGCCTGTCCTCCAATAGGAACTACTCAGTCTCCTTTTTCTTTTTGTCGTCTTCTTCTCCCAGTCTGAGCACAGAAAGTGAGTGTGGCACAGCTTTAACCTCAGCTGCGGTTATTTCTAATGCAGGAGCACTCGTGCCAAAGCTGATTTGGAAGGAGATGTTGGCTGCTCAGCTAAAGCTGCTCCTGAAGGCAGTTTTATGCCAACATTTGAGAGTTTCCACCCAACTGACAGACCTTCTATTCTGCTCCTGCTGCTGTTACAGCAGCCATCCCCTCTTGGGAGATGGAGTGAGGAAGGAGGCACCACTAACTTCTTAGACAGCTGAAGTCGGGTTTCCTAGAGCACCTTCAATAACACATTAGAGACAGCATTTTAAACTGACCTCCCTAAGTCAGGAGAGGCAGTGAATTAAAGCCAATCAAGGGTGCAATTCCATGTTACAGGTTATGATGAAGTGCTGCCAAAAGCTGCAGTGCTCCCCCGTTCAGCCCACCACTGCTAGCACCAGCTCCTGCCTGAGCTTACAGGGAGCTGATATCAGGAATTCAGGCAGAAGAAAACCTAACACTTCAGGGTTGGTTTTGGTTGTTTTGGGTTTTTTTTTCAGAAAGCTGTTTCTCTCTCTCAACCAGTTTGCCAGGAGCACCAATGCCAGCACTAGTGGAGCAGTTTAAAACTTTACTGGAATAAGCATACTGAACAGGCAGCTGTACTGTCTGTAAAAACAATCTATAAACAGATTTAAATAGAAGGCATGTAACTTTTTTTTTTTTCTTTCTGGTGCCAATGGAGCTTGTGGGCCCAGATTCATGGCTGGGTGCTCCTATCCCCAGCTGTCTATCTTGTCCCCTTGCCAGACAATATTTTCCCAGTAACAGGGACAACAAAAATGGATGTGACTGTGCTCAGATGGTCTGTCTGAGCATCATCATCCAGGTCTGTTGTCCCTACTTCAGACAACATCTAAAGTCATACCAGCAAAATGCAGCAGGGATGTCCACTGAAAAAAATCTGGGTTGGGATGACTAGAGATGTAGCTATTATTTCCTCAGGAAAATGACTAGAAAGCTATCCTGGCCCTGTGTTAATCTTATGTCCATTTATCTCTTGCCCCACTTCCAAAGAAGCTATGTTAGAAGGTAACTTCTGCAGCATGAAGCGTTGTGTTGCCTAAGATAGTGCACCAGAAATATGATAATAGTCTAGGAGACTGAAACTGTTGAATCCTCAGAATAAAAAAATTTGAATTAGGAATAAAAGTATTTCCCATTTCCTAGCAGAACTTTAAAAGCACACAAATACTCCAGGCAGTCAGTTTCCATCTGAAAATAAGTTTCTCTCACAGAATATGTCATTTTGAATAATATATACTAAAATTTTTAATTCATCTGCTTCCTTCTAAAGATTTCTCATAACAAAATTGTGAATGCTGTTAAGCAACATTAGGAAGTTTTGCCATATCACTTATTCTACATGTGAAAGAGTTGAGCCACCCAAGAAGTGCAATAATCTCCCAGTATACATTGTTTGAAGGGCCGTATTGTTTTCATGTAAAAGGGTGAAGATGGAGGAGTCCATGTTTATGTACTTAAGTACATTCTTGACACACAATCAGGAAACTCTTCTTAAAAGTATTTCCAAACCCATCTCCAAATAATATTCAATACTGTAAATCCCACTCGTGTAATCCTGTAATCTGAGATGAATCATGCTCTTCTGAAATAAGAGAAAGTCATCTGGACTGTCTTGCTGAGCAGCTACAAAACATGGTAGAACAGGATGTATGAAAATGAAAATTAGAAATTCTGAACCACATCACAGAATTGACTGAGTTGGAAAAGACCTCCAAGATCATCAAGTCCAACCCTTGATCCAACACCACTGTGGTTACTAGACCATGACATTAAGTGCCACATCCAGTCTCATGTCCAGGGATGGAGAATCCACCACCTCCCTGGGCATCCCATTCCAATGTCTGATTACCCTCTCTGTAAAACATTTCATCCTAATATCCAACCTAAACCTCCCCTGGAACAGCTTAAGACTGTGCCCTCTTGTCCTACTGCTGGTAGCTGGGAGAAGAGACCAACACCCACCTGGCTACAACCTCCTTTCAGGGAGTTGTAGAGAGTGAGGAGGTCTCCCCTGAGCCTCCTCTTCTCCAGCCTAAACAACCCCAGCTCCCTCAGCCTCTCCTCATAGGACTTGTGCTCAAGTCCCTTCACCAGCCTCGTTGCTCTTCT
>JAWWLV010000001.1:98386719-98397716 GCA_035041135.1 Platyrinchus mystaceus
TATCCAGAGGCTGAGGCCTGCAGTGACCGCTGGTCTGCCACGTGGGAGGTTGGAGAGTGCTGGCCGTGTCTGCTGATTTATTTCTCTAAGAGATGTGGTGAGATTTTATTTTGCTAATTCCGTATTTTGCTAGTCCGGGTTTCAATTGTGTATATCTGTACTGTTTTGTCCCTTTTTGTCCCTTTTCCCCTTTGGGGGTGTTTGGGATCCCTTTGCAGTGTACATAGTATTTTAATCGTATATAACTGTAATATATGTAAATATATATATTTTTGATATAATTTGGTTGATTTCGGGTTCATTTTTTATAGTTTTTTCCTTTGCCCTAAGGTAAGAATGGAAGGGGAAGAGGTTGTTACTATGAGTTCAAGCATTTGGCAGGGAGCCAGGTCCAAACCATCACACCTACTTTAACTGTTTGCCCAGTGTTATCCTAACCCAACTTTCTCAAGTGATCCAAATTATGAAAAAACTGGACCGAAGGGGAGAAAAGAAAAGAAAGAAAATCTAATACCAACTGTTCATAACTTTTCGTAGACCATTTAAAAATGTTTATTTCACAAATGTGGAAGAAAAGGACTAGTGAGAAAATGAAAATAGCAACCATATAAGTCGAATCTGTCACCAACAGAAGAACCTCTTGTACTCGAATAAGTTTAGGATCAGACCTTACGAAGGTACTTTCTGTAAGTTCATCTCCACTTATGCATTTGGGCATTGGTTTGGCCAACATACACGTCTTCCTTCTCCTTACCATATCAACCACATCAAAGAAGCAATGTCAACTGAAGAACTTGGCCATACTGCATAGTAAAGGCAGAGAAGTTTTCTGCTCCTTGTTTTTCTCTCCCAAGAGCTTGGGCTAGAGCCCTGCTGTGGGGCTGAGCTGTTGGGAGACAGAGCTGGTGCTCTTTGAGACATACCATGGATGCCAGAACTGCATTTCTGGTCAAACTGAGGCAAATTATGCCACCCACCATCCTTGCAAAGATGTTGCTCATTATTTTAATGACTGTACAGAATGAGCAATTTTCAGCTCCATGTGCCACATCATGTATGAGTTAGCAAGTAGAAAAAAAAAGTCTCGCTACAACAGCTAAGCTGACTAACTCCCATGCAGCTGCAGCTGCTCTGCTGTGTCCAAGCAACATCTTGTCATATCTGAAAAAGGATGGGATTCAGATCCACTCAGGCCAGTAGTTCTGAGTTGCCTCTTTCCTCATATGAGGAATTTGCAATAATCCTACAGATCTCTCAGGTGTCTGGATATGTGGACAACACACCCATCAGAGAATGTGCAGGGCTATTAATTGCTATATCATCTATATAAAGTAGATTGTCAACAGAGGACTTAATGCAGTCTTTGATTCTTTCACTTGACAGTTTATAGCAAATTCTGTCATGAATTTCTGGGTGATTTAAAAAGTACAAGAGATGTATCCTGCTTTACAGTACAATTCACCAACTAAATCTAGCCATTGGAGACCTTCATGCACACCCTCTTTCTAGAACAACACATTGTCATCTTCTCTACTTGCCTCTAATCACTGTATAAACCCTTGTGCCCAGCTGCACACAAACACTAAGAGTCACTGAATATATGGAAAATCCTGACAGCCAAGATCAGCTACAGCTGAGCTATTCCAAGACACTGCTACCTACCAAAGCCATGAAATGGCTTTACCTGGGAAGTAACAAAAACATTTGGCAATCTATTTCAGTTCTTTGCTATCCTTATCATCAGAGAAATACTGATGTTTACATGTCTCCCTTTCATTCTATTTTGGGGAGTCTTATTTCCTCTGGATGCAGAGAATTATATTGCCTCTTTGCCTGTGATTATATTTAAAAAGTTTGGAGTGTCTCCCTCACATCTTTTCTGTAAATTAAACAATCCTACTCCTTTCAGACTTTTTTGATATATAGCAGTCTGTAAACTTTTGGTAGACCAGAACTACCTCAAGATGGTCCACATGTTTCCTGATGAGGGATGCCCAAAAATGGACATGATACTTTTTCGCTAAAGCTTCAGCAGAGCTAAGTAGTGTAGACAGGTTACTTTGCAAGCCTTGTATACAGCAGCCTTGTTCATACTCACTGTTATGGTGCTTGCTTCCTTTACAACACGTGCCACTCTGAACCACAGATTAAATGCAAGGCAATAATAATCACTGCATCTTCTTCTGCAAACCTGTTGCCTAACAAACAATTTATACCCTAACAAGGGGATGTGCCCTTGATACCTCACAAATAAACACAGCATTTTGCACTTGACTTGTATCTTATTTCAGACCTAGATGACCAAAACAAATAAGTTTTATTCCCATTCTTCCATGTTTGCAGAGCAATTCCTCACTCAGTTTGGTATCAGCTGCATAGTGAATAAACTTAGTCTCTACTCCACTTTCTGCATGAAAACTGTTAACTCATTTTGGATCATGACAGATGTCTGACTCAGTATACAGGATTGACGTCTTGCTCAGTAGATAATTCCCATTATGCCTTCACATACAGTTTATTGCGGTTATGGAGATAGAGCACATCAATCTCCCACAATCTGCAGGATTTTCAAGACTACTGAAATAAAGATCAGGTCTACTACATTTTCCTTTCTTGAAAATGAGCTCTTTTTGAAGAAAAACATGAGGTTATTTTCCATTTTTTAATTAGCCTTTCCTTCAACACATGTTCAAAGCCCTCAGGGCACAGAGAAACTCAGTTAATCAGTGTGTATTGCCTAGATCACATTTTTCTACCTGTTCTCAAATTTGAGCACTACATTTCTAGCCTTTGATCGGCATCACTAAAAGTCTTCTCCTTAAACATACAATATTTACTATGTATATTCTATACACATAGTCATGCTTTACTACATTCATTTCTGTACTGGGTAGTTGCCCTCAGAAGTTGTGAATAACCAAAAAGACTTTTAGGGAGTCCAGACAGAACAAGTGAAACATTTCAGAGATCAGCAGCACCAGAAACCGAAGTGTGAACAAATACAGGCTTGTAGATTACAGGTATTTTATGTTCCCACCTATCTTCACTGAGTAGAGGATATAGTGCTACACCTTCTTCTCAAGGAAGTAGGTCTCCTACAGCTACATTTGCCCACAGACAAAATCATTTACAAAAGTCTTTCACTCATCTGACAGGAAACAACAATTCCCACATCTACCCTAAGCCGTAAAAGGAGACCTTGAGGTTTCATGTCAGATTGCAGACCAGAGGCCTTCCAGCAAACATGACTGGCCATTGAGGCCACTATATGCAATAAATGTCACCAATGCTGCTTTACCCAGGAGTTACCTGGTCCATAGAGCTTGTTGAGGAGAATACTCCTGTCAGCTCTTCCTATTTATGTGCAAACCCCATAGATACTCTGAAAGTAACAGAAAAAAGCCAGCCTGTGGTGAGGCTAAAGGG
Source organism: Platyrinchus mystaceus (assembly GCA_035041135.1). NCBI lineage: Eukaryota > Metazoa > Chordata > Aves > Passeriformes > Tyrannidae > Platyrinchus > Platyrinchus mystaceus. The sequence goes on from JAWWLV010000001.1 coordinate 98,390,146, forward strand.
CAGATATGATGCTTGCAGACACACCATGTTCCCTCAAAGCATGGCATTTGATTCTTGCAACAATGGGGTAAGAGCTATGTCAGCTATCTGAAGAGGTGCTTCTTCCCAACACAACAGGCCACTTCCAAGCTGAGCCTTACAGGCAGAGTCAATCAATGAAATGAAACCAGGACCCTCACAGCAGGGTTAAAGTAGTATCACAGCAAGGGCTAAAGATGCTTGGTACATATCTCAAGATCAAAAATTATTTATTGAGGCAATAAACTCATAAGCAATTTATCCTTTGATATTTGGCTCACAATTCCCCCTGGAATCATACGTACTATGGAAACTATGGCAGACAATCTGTTAAAAAAGCGCATCTGTTTCTTACACAGTGTTTCCAGAATGGAACCAAGCTTGAACTTAACAGATGGGTTCTTCTAGTATTGGATCATTTTGTGGATAATTCTTCTCCCAAATGACCTCAAATGCTTTTATATTTTCCATGACCAAATGAGTGTTTACATTCAAGCTTCCTCACTGTCTCTTCTTGATGGCAGCCAATATTGTAGAAAGCTGCCAGATTTTAAAATGGGATAAATATTGTATGAGATGTTTTCATTGGTTTCAGAAACTCAGGGATTGTCAAGGTAGATCGCCTGCAAACATGAGGAATAATGAGAAAGCTGCTACAAAGAGTACAGTTTCAGCAGTAACTTCTTTGTCATCAGAACTCCAGAGTCAAAATTAGAACCAGAGGTTCTTCAGATGAACTTCTGGGAGATAACATGGTAAAGAAAAGTGGTGAGCTATTGACTCCCTCAAAGGCAGGGAGGCCCTGCAGAGAGACCTTGATAACTGAGAGGACTCGGCAATCATCAACCACATGAAGTTCAACAAGGGAAAGTGCTGGATTCTGCAACTGGGATGGGGCAACCCTCGATGTACGGACAGACTTTCCAGATGCTGGAAAACAGTGCCGCAGAAAGGGACCCAGGAGTCCTGGTCGACAGCAAGTTGAATATGAGCCAGCAGTGCCCTGGCAGCCAGGAGGGCCAGTCATGTCCTGGGGGGCATCAGGCAAAGGATCACCAGCTGGTCAACAGAGGGGATTGTCCTGCTCTGCTCTGCACTGGTGAAGCCTCACCTTGGATATTGTGTGCAGGTTTGGGAGACCTCATTGCAGTTACAACTTCCTTGTGAGGGGAAGAGGAGGGGCAGGCACTGATCTCTTCTCTATGGTGACCACTGACAGGACCTGAGGGAATGGCCTGAAGTTGTGTCAGGGGAGGTTTAGGTTGGATATTAGAAAAAGGTTCTTCACCCAGAGGGTGTTGGGGCACTGAAAAAGGCTCTCCAGGGAAGTGGTCACAGCACCAAGCCTGACAGAGTTCAAGAAGCATCTGGATGATACTCTCAGGCACATGGTGAGACTCCTGGGGATGGTCCTGTGCAGGGCTAAGGATTAGACTTGATGATTCTTGTGGGACCCTTCCAAGTCAACATATTCTGTGATTCTGTCTTCAATTATTTTCTGCAGTGATTATGCGATAAACGTGTGCTTTCAAGTCTCATGAATAATCTCTGTGAAAAGAGGATGAGTCTGTCTGGAAAATTTCCAAGTGTGTCCCTCTCATATCCTTCCAGCGTTTCAATTTAACAAAACACCCACACAGACACACAGAAGATCTATTTCCATACTAACAAGTAAAAGTACTTACCAGCAATCTAAAAGAGACTTCCTCAATGTATCGAGGAGACCAAAACACAATTACCATTAATTTAATATTTGGTAATTTTCTTGCCAGCATCCTGCCATCACTAACAGCAATATCTGTTTAATGACACACAACTTCTTCTTGTAAGCAACTGAACTAAAGTACACCATGATGAAAGAGCTGCTCTTAAGCCAGTCAACTTTTTGCTTCTGGAAAGTTCAAGGACAGGATGTGATATCCCTTTTGCTGTCATTTCATAAGAAAATCTGAAGCAGAGTAAGCTCCCCAGAGTGTCCCCAAAGATAGGGCTCATTATTTTTTCATTCTGTGATCATTTAGTGCTGTTTCTAGCAGAGCTGAAATACCACTGCCAAACACCCAGATTGACTTTGGGTCTAATCTTTCTCTTGTAGAGGGCAAAATACGATGTTGCCTTGCCTTTGCACCAGTTTCCTATGGGGCCCAGCCTGGAAAAAAAGCCCTCAGAGTGGGACCCCTAAAAATCCACAAAAGCAATGTTGTAACACAACAGTCATCTGTGGAAAGATCAGCATCCCTCTGGAGCTGCACAAAGAAGACTCACAGCACCAGGCTGAAATCCAAAGGCCAAACTGACCCTGCCAGAGGTGAAATGGATTATTAGTACTAATCCTGGCCAGACTGGGGACTGGCTTTGTTGATATTCTCTTGAAGAAAAGTGACTGTCCTGTATGTATTCCAAAAGAAAGGAACACACGTTATTTATTTTTGCCACTCTTTGGAAAAGTTTATTATCCCAAAGCAAGGGGTCTAGCTTACAGTTTCGAAATCAAGGAGAAAGGTTTATGCAACACCAAAGATTACAGGGGGGAAACCCAAACCCACCCCATCTGCTGTGATCCCTTTCCAATGCATTAACTCCTCTCCTGCCAGGAGCCCTGAAGCTTCCTTGGACACAGCTCCAGAGAAAAACAGCAGATACAGGATGATAGCATTTCCCTTCATAAAAATCTAGGACTACAGAATAAATTCCTTCATGGGAAAAGCACACTGGCAGCACAAACCATGTTGTGGCCAGAAGCGCAGACACTGTGGCAGGTGACAGCAGGTGATGGCAGGTGACAGCAGGTGATGGCAGGTGACAGGCTGCTCAGCAAGTGACAGCCAAAACAGGAAAGCCATCACAGATCTGTAATTAGGTCTTCAATATTCAAGGAAATGTCATGGCTAGTGTCTGCACGGATCGTCTCATTTTAACAAGAAGTGCACACTCAGTTATGACAACAAAAGGTAAAAAAGGATTTCTGAATTAAAGAATAAAAAAGAATCATAATACTTGCTTGAAGGGAAAGCACAATTGTGATAGTTTCCCTGACTTTAAGGCATCTAATGACAGTTCCTGAAATGGAAATGTCGTCTTAGACCAGTTTGTAAGTCAACCAGAGCCCTTCCTGAGCAAGAACAAGAAAGCATGGAGTCTTCCTGGCAGATTTCATGCATTTGGCCTCCTTCACTTCCACACTCTTCTGAAACTCTAGTACTGGGAACAACCAAATGTGAAATATGTGTTATTTACATAAAATATTACTGGATTATGAATCTAGATGAAAATGCCAAAACCAAAACATTCATTTGGATTAATTGCCATTTTTAGGGAGTCCTCATTGGAGACTGACAGGGTAGCATTCAACCTCACAAATCCAAGTTGCTCATCTAGAGGCTTTTTATAGGCAAAGGCAGAACTTCCAGGTACATCCTTACGCCCATGAAGTGCTGCTTCTCTCCACTGGACTGACTGCAAAGAGATCCCATGGGGATAATGCTCATGTAAACATTTACATTAAAAACATCTAGAGTTAGACTGCACAAATCTCTACTCTCCTAGGTCAAGAGAAAGGGAAAAAAGAAGGGTTTGGCATGACAGAAGTAGTAGATGATGATGCTGCAGAGCAAGCCCTGGGAATGAGCTGCTTTCAGAGGGACAGATTGGTATAGCTGTTCCCACAATGAAGCCAGTACATCCTGCTGAAACCAGATCAACAGACACACCACCACAGGGGCTGCCTCCAGCCCGTGACATTACAGCAGTACTGATTTGGCTTGACAGTGCTGAAATTAGCACTTCATTCCCACCAAGAGCCCAAGTATTGGCTATCCTACCCCATGTGGCAGAGCACTTCACCCTCTTCCATGGAAACCAAAGATTTTGCTCCATCTCCAAGCAAGTTACTCTGAAAACACCTCCCTACAGCCTTATCTTACAGACACAGGACAGTGAGAAGAAAAGGTTCAGCTAAGGACACCATCAAAAGCTTTGATTTTTAGCGATTCAGGGATTCAGGCGTGACACTTCCTACTCCCAGTTCCATTTCGTCCCTTTCAAATAAAGGACTGGATTCAATCACTGGTTTATTTTTACAGGCATTTAATCATAATGAAAAGTAAACAGAAAAAGCTGGCAATGAGACAAGCTCTGCAGCCTGCCTTCTTCCTTAACGCTGCTACAACTCATTACAGAGCAGTTCAGTCCAGCTGTGAAAATGCCAGTACCTATCCTGATACAATACAGAAACTTGTGATGTATTCCCAGCTCTCTGAACAGCAATGAGAACTATTCAAAATATAAGCTGAGCACAAGACACGTTCTTACAAGTAGCTACAGAAAAATATTAGCAGATGCCATAAAGAAAAAAAAGTTCTTATCACCTTCCTCCTACCAAAGGTCTTAGAATTACCCTATTACCCAGTTCTGAATACAGTGTTCGAAAAACAGTGTTAGTGCTTATCTGTTGCACAGGTCCAAACACTTGTTTATTCTAAAAAGGGCCTGAGAAGCCAAACAAACCCACAGCTTTAAGTTTCTGTTGGACCCTAGAAAGGACCTGAAGTTCAGAACAAACGGGGTTCTTCACAATGGGGACAAAAAAAAAGAAAGACAAATAATAAAATGCAGTATCAGCATCTCCCTGGAAGAATCAGAGTTTTTGCATCATGTTCTTTCTAGTTCCTAAATTCAAGCTGTGTATTTTGCATAATAAATTTAGCATAGTCATTCTTATTAACTTAGGCAGGGAACCCAGTTCAACAAAATGACTACTTGTTATTGTCATTGACCAAAGCTCTGATAACATAAAAGAAGCCAAAAATAATAATTTAATGATATTTTAGGAATTTCTAACATGAAAGGGTGGGGACCAGAAACGGGGAGATTACTTAAGAGTATATCACCTAATGAAATTAAAATTAAGGAGTATCTTGGAAATGGAATTGAACTCCAAAGTACAAAATGCAAGAGATAAAACAAATACTTTACACCTATGATACTGAATTTTGGAAGGCAGATAAAATTTTCCCCACTGTCGTCCCCTGAGCTGTCCTTGGGGAAGCACCTGAAGCCATCATACGAGGAGTCCTCGCTGCTGAGGCTGGCAAAGGAAATAATACATTAATAAATACTGACCCAAACCAGCTCCGTCATCTGTGCCACACACCCAGGCAGACCCTTCCGACAGGCCACTGCTGGAGAAATCATAAGCACATTACGCACTTTGAGCCTTTGCTCTCTGCTGTCCTTCTTTTCACCTTCCTTATGGCATTTCAGGCAAGAATAAGGAGAGGCTGAATCTTGCATCGATATGTACGTCGCTTCTGACGCAGGCACGCAGCTTCACCTCTGGCTCTGCCCTTCCTCAGCAGCACAGTCAAACACCAGATATTGGTACCTTTTTTCACTGGTGAGGTAGCTTTACTTAGGATTAACCACTTCTTAAAAAAAAATAATCACCATTCACTTCTAGAGATGCAAACTAAATGTGATTAAATGCCACTGGGAACAAAAAATGAGGCTGTTATTGGAAGGAGAGCTGCACACAGCTACTGGGTGAAATCATGAGGATGTAAGGCATAAAACCAGGCTGTCAGTGACAGCAGTTTTCAGCATATCCCCTGCAGAATTGGTTAAAGATGTTCAAATCACAGAGTTAATCAGCTTCAGAATATGACACTTTTTTTTTTGCAAATATTTCCATTAAATATTTTCCTGTTCACCATCCAGTTCTCCATCTGCATGGCAAAAGGGGTTGTTGTGAATCTCACTAAGCAGTCATAACTAGTCTTTCCTCTCTAGCTCCCCTCTCCTCAAAATTTGTCTTATCCAGTAAGTGATTATTTGGCTTTACGCTGATTGAAAAGGCCTGTACTTAAATCTTCAGGACTCCTAAAAGAGTCTAAGAACTCCAGAAGGAATTAAGGTCAGCCTGTCCTTGATGGAGAGTGGCCTCTGCAGGATGGCAGCACCAAAGGGCAAAAACTCTGATACCTACAATAACAAAACTCTTCCCTCCCCCAATAGCTTAATGAAGTAAACAAAATAAAACCTGAGCAGCATTAAACAAATACTAAATGAGAAGACAGCACCCATTCTGTAAGACACAGATCAGTGTACTGTTGGCAGTATGAACAGCTTTTCACTCAGCTCTCTAATGAAAAAGCACACTTCTCACGTTGCAGATCCTAAATATCTATCTCTTCCAAGCAAGCCTTCTTGATTTTAGTCACTATTCATGGACCAAAAAAATTTCTATTATTGGTGTGCTACACTGCTGGTACCAAGAATGAATGTCCTCTGGTCCTTTCTGTATCCGAGTGGTGAAAACTTCGATCATTTTATTAATTTCTTTATCCAGCAAAGCTTATCTGGATGCTCCATGTTTTTCCTCTACCTTTCACTGATTTCTGATGCCTTTCTACAAATTAAGGAAGATTAGAAACATTTTAACTGCACTGGAAGATTTTCATTATTATTCTTTAATACAAAGGAGTCATTAGAAGAGATAACTGCAATCTACAAAGAGAAACGTAAATCTAAGACTCTTCAGCATTCTAATGAAAACAGAATCCCAAAGGCGTTATGTTAATGCTTCTAAAACTGGTTCCTTTTGTTTTAGGGAAGAAAACCCACCACACCAATCACAGCATTTTATAGTTACTACATTATTAAAAAAGAGGGCCACCGCTAGCCTGCATTTACCACAGCAACAGCAAGAGCATATTTTTTTCACTTTTAATAAGCATTATTGCAGCATACAAGGTGGATTCAGACCTCTTCCTCAAAGCATTCAATATCTGGCAAGTGTACTATTTCATAAATTGCTAACAGAATAATATGCATTGGATATATATATCTCACAATATACTGAAATACTTCAGATACTGACCAAGGTGAGGTAACTCCCATAAAATCTTCTATACTGCTGCTGCTCAGTTGAGTTGAAGACAACTTTTCCTCTTTTTTTTTGCTGCAGCAAGTTCTGAACACCTGCTGGAGTGACCACATCCTTGATACTGTGTCCCTGTGGGTTTATTGCAGGTGGGTAAGACTGCACATTGTGAGGTCCACGTGAAGCACCTTAATCCTGCCTCAACAGGAGACTTGGGGTTTTTGCTCAAGACAAAATTCACCCAATTTCCATGGACTTTCCATGGACTTCACTTTCCATGGACTGTATTTCAACTTACTCTGGTAATCTCTGCAGTGCTGTGAAGTGCCCCTTGTGGCACTCTCCAGACAGCCTGCCCTGGCTTTTCTTCTGCCAGCTACAGAATAACATTAACTCCTCTGAACCCATGAGGAAAATTCAAAACTTCATCAAAATACAAAAAAGGGAGCTGCAAAGTCTAGAGAGGCCCCCAGGTGAATATCTACAACTTGGAAGTACTTTTTTATTGAAGACTGCAACATATATATACCACTGTACTGCACTAAAATAATTTGCAAGACTGATGCAACCCACCTAACCATGTGGTTGCCCAAGATCTCCAGGCTTTTCAACTTCTGCTCTACTCAGCAGGGCACATGATGATCAGAGAAGTGCTGGCAACCACTGTCCTGCC
>JAWWLV010000001.1:98397816-98411596 GCA_035041135.1 Platyrinchus mystaceus
ACAGATTTTGCCGCTGGAAGCCCATTTCCGTTTCCACCTATGCACACCAGTACCGCTGCTTCCTTGGGTAGCAACACATACAGCTCTGAGCCACAAATCTGAAGAGACACACCACATCATACTGACCTTCCTTAATGACCACACCACATCATACTGACCTTCCTTAATGACCACACCACATCACACTGGCCTTCCTTAATGACCACACCACATCATACTGACCTTCCTTAATGGTTCTGCTGATTAAAAGTTTCAAGTGAGAAGCTTTGCATAATTTTATCTTTTAATTATCAGGATAAAAATGACAGTTTAATCAGCAAGAAGTCTCTTAAATTCTCAGGGAAATTCTCAGTAAAGCGTTTGTCATTTACTTTTACTGTAGCAGGTGCTTCACAACTCTGATCCTACAAACAGGTAGGCAAGTGTGTGTCTGTGATCCTAATTTTCCCCTTCAAAATAACTGCTTTCATGCACACATGTCTATCTGAAGTTCCCAGCATGTATGTTCCCATACAGCTGGTTTCATTCCAGTGAGGATATCAAGAATTAAATTAGAATCAGCAAACTTCTACCATGCCCAGCTTAAATTCATGACATTGTCCCTTATTTCTACAAACATAAACAGACCACAAAGTTAGGTATTTTAAGAGTTGACAAAATATAACAGCTAGCTTAAGTACACATGCACATGCATGCACATGCACATACAGATCAAAATATACAAGTCCTGAGCTTACCAGATATGACATAAACTGCAGAACTCCCAGTGGATCACTAATGACAATAGCAAGGTGAAGGAGGGGTGGTGTTGAGATTCTCTGCCAGACAAGCATGACTGGTGACAGGGTGGCTCTGTGTGTCCATGAGGGGACATTCTGCCAGCAGCTTGGCCCCAGCCCTGATACACAGAGCCACCAGGAGACCCAGCTGAGCAAGCTCCAGTCACGATGTGCAAGGCAGAGGCAGTAGCTATGCTGAGTACAGCATTCCAGGAGGTAACTTATTGCTCTCCAACCAAAACTCCTGCAAACACTCAGAGGATCACCACACCCGGCAGTGAAGGAAGGACAGAGCCTGTGGAACTCAGAACTGCTTGTAAACTCATGTCACTGTGCACGTGAGCTGCCCACTACAACCCTGCTGAATGCCATGCTGCCAGACAGTGGTGGCTAATGAGAGAGTGCTTATGTGAGCCCCTCTGGTGTGGATGTACCATCAGGTTACAAGTGAAAAAAAAACAAAACAAAACAAAACAAAAAAAACCAGAACATGCTATCCCCCAAATCCACCTCCCTCCTCCCCCTAATAACATTTGCAACTGAATTTTTCCCACTCAACTCTGTAGTTGTTTGCCAAGAAGAAAGTGAGACCAAAAGGCATCAGCTACGCATACTTATGTCAAAGAGGTTCAGCAACCCATTGGACAAACCAAAGGCACCTTTCATAATGCACCAAAACTAGTATGAGGTTTAAAAAAAAAAGTTATATGCATCTCAATACTTTTCACTAGAATTTGAGGACAAAATAAGGCAACACCATGCATGAGGCCAGTACAAAACTCCTATCTAAAAACTAAAACCAAAAGCTTCAACTCTGCAGACAATTCCACTAAAGCAGAAACACTGTCTAATGAAAAATATGTTGCAAGTAATTCATCTTGTTCTGCTCCATGTCCCTCTAAGAAAATGTAGTTCTTGTTGACAAGACCTTTTTTTTACAGTCCTGTTGTTTTTCTGAGAGGAAAGACACTTTAAGAAGCAGATGGTATAAGAAGCTTAGATTTCTTCTAAGTCTTGAACTCGGGAGTCATTTGCTTTGCTCACTCTTCACCCTCGCTTTTCTTTTTCCATCCCCCACCAAACAGATAACCTATCAGTACTTAAAGAGGAAAGCAAAGAGGAGTGGGAATGTCTTTGTAATCGAGGTCTTTTCTAAATGTATTTATTTTTTTCCCAGCATGTTTATTTTTAACTGCTTTAAACACTCAGCAAAATCATGTAACTGCTCCCAGCCCCAGCGTGGCCGCAGAGGCACCTTGCAGGGCAGCAAGGCTGTGCTGGCAGCGTGAGATACTGCAGCAGGGCAGAGTGTTCGCCGGGCAGAGTGTTCACCGGGCAGAGTGCTCACAGGGCAGAGTGCTCACAGGGCAGAGTGCTCACAGGGCAGAGTGCTCACAGGGCAGAGTGTTCGCCGGGCAGAGTGCTCACAGGGCTCGCTCATGTGGGGCAGCACCTCCCACACCCACCGCTGCCAGCAGCGAAAGCTGTGTCTGCCTCTGGGACAGCGGCAGATGCAGCGTCTTCTGCACGGAAATGCCTGAAGAGGGAGGTCCATCGTTCACTGCACCAAGGTGGATTCTGTGGTCAGTGACATCTCCAGCTGAAGGGTTGGTGTTGAGGGCAGAAGGACACCAGAGCTGCAGCAGCTTCTGCCAGAGGTGTCGCCTGTGCTTTTTAAATTTGGGTCCCAAGCATATACTGGGAGATTCTCCTATCCCCACCATGCTCCACTGTTCTCCCCTTCTCTGTCACACAAGCTTTTTGCCATCTAAAAGGCTGGCACCTTTTTAATAAACCAGGAGGATTGGGCTTTCACAGTGGCATTTACAGGAGTCAAAACACAAAATATGCAAGTTATAAACAGAAAGAAAAAAGGGGAGAGACACCTTCCCCAAGAGCACACTGAGTTAACCCACTGCAGTTGCTTCTCCTGGTAAAAACTGAGCTGTGCCTCTGTTTTTCATCCCACTTAAACCTGTCATTGCCTTGCTTTCTGGCTTTCTAGGATCACACTGGATATGGTCACTGATGCACTCTCAGGGATTTTTGTGGGCATCCTACTATTAATAGAGCAATTTACTTCCCCCACAGAATGTATCTACTTGAATGCCCCTCAGCAGTGAGGCACCCTGGGATGGAGCACACAGCACCTCAGTGCTCTGCCACCCTGCCAGAACTACCTTCCTCAAACTAACCAGGTCACAGCTCATCCCTGCTGTCATTGCTACACCCCAGTCCACAGGCAGGAAGGAAAAAAACCCACATGAAATCTTGCAGGGAAAGCTAGAAACTGGCATCTCTACCGGAACTGGGCTGCAGTCTCTCAAACAAGAATAGTTGCATTCACACCACATGGAAAAGAAAAACAAACCAAAATAAAACCTTCAAAAGACAAGTTGCCTTAGCCCCAAAAGCAGAGGCTTTGTAAGTGGAAAAGCTCAGAAAAATATAATTTTTCTTTAAAAATGCCTCCTTTTTCTCAAGTACTTTTCCCAATGCCCTTCAGCACTTGGCACGAGGTTCTCGATAACAACGAGGGTCCCTGACACCATGTTCTCCTCTGGGGGGGATACCCCAGAGCATGAGGCTGGCTGGGATTGGTGAACTTTTCCCTTCCAACACCCACAAAACACCCTTCTAGATCTATGACACATGGTAAACAGCACTTTTTTCTCCAAAAAAAAAGACAAAACTAAAGGCAGTTCAGATACCACGTAGACCAGGAAAAAGGTGATGTTCCTAAACTGAACAAGACTTTAAAACACGTACTTCAATTTTTTTCCCAAGTGTTTTATTATTGGCAGACACTTACAGATTTCACTTTTGCTTCCCAGGATGCAACCACCTCCAACTGAATAGTGCAGGGCTCTGCCTTCCCCATGGGATAGCAAAACAAAAAGGAAAACAGAAGGCTGGCTTTCTCCAAGAGCTCTTTTCAAAGTCCTCTTTGATATTCAGAAAGCTCTGCTTGATGTTGACTAGAAGCATGGATTTGGGGTACTATAGGTTGCTTTATGCTACAAATATCCCCTGATTTTAGTGGGATAATCTTTAAAAAAAAAAAAATGTTTTCTACTGTGGTTTGTAATCTCAGAGTCTAGAAAATATAAAATACAAGCAGTCTCTCTTCTCAGTCCATTCCATGTTTATTAGGAAGGAGGATAAAACACACAGTCTGTAAACTGAAGTGAGCATTCGTATGCGCTTTGCCACTATTCTCGTGATCTTTCACTGGGCAGTATAATTCCTGAATTAAATACTATTTTTAAAAGGAACCTGTTGTTCTCTTTAAAAGGTCATGCATTCTTTTAATGCCATATGCCAACAACTAAACAATGAAAACCATTTTATTCTTCTGGAATTCACACTTAGAAAACTTAGTTCTGCAAAAATAAATTATTTGAAAAAAGATTTTCATCAGAGGTTTTGAATTCTAATAGGTTCGTAATGTTCATCTACCCTTTTTCTGGGCTACAGGTACTATGGGAGCATGTTCCCATGAACAGACAATGTATTTTCACTGGAAAACTTGCCTATTAGAAAGAGATTATCTGATAAATAAAAATGTTCCACAAATATACATTAAATAAGCAGAAGCTAAAAAATTATTGACTTGCCTGTATCAAAATGGTTTAATTTTATTAAAAACCCCAAAGTTAAAAACATACTTCCCCTTGAAATTTTGGATTTTTAACTTTTCATACCAGTTAAAGGGAAACAAGTGCTACAGAAAGCACATTTCAAATTTCTGGCAGCTGAAAAGCCAACACTGCTTCAAACAGGGTTAAAGGCATCCCACCGTATCCTTTCATAGGACATGAAATCAAGTGCATCCTCACTGGAAATTTGCTCCTTATCTCCTGTATAAATTTTACCGGCTTCCAAGAAATGAGTTCATTATACTTCATTTTCTGCTAAGTTAAAAGTCACTTTGTATCTCTCCAACCGCACACAAAGACGTGACTGCAGCAGCGGGTTCAGTCTCTTACTGGCCAGACTAACCGTGTAAACACACAGATGCCATGGAATGGAGGTATTAAATGGACACAGAGCAGAGTGCCACTACTGCAATCAACATTTTGCTCTGGTGCTCTAACTCTCTAGGACGTATTGTCACAGCTAAGTTTCAAAAGCCTATCACAATACTAGATTTGCTACGTGTCTTGTAGCTTAGGTAGTCTACCCTTCCAGAGCAAGCAGCAAGTGGTGCCATACAAGGCTGGCAAGATCACCATATGTTTCAGATGAGAGGGATGACCTTGCTTGGGTCAAGGCTACAGAGAAGTGGACTCATCAGGGTATTATCAGAAATGCACCCAACAGGGGATACCTGTTTTGGGGCAAAATGGATCTGAATTTAAACTGTTATAAAAAACGATCTTGGGCAGATCTGAATCCAGAGCAAGTGCCCTAACAACCCGTGTGTTGGCATTCTCACCCTTAATTCCTCAGGCTCACCACATATATGTCTTTTATTTTACTGTTTTTAAGGGAACAGGATCAAAAGGAAAGATAAGGAGTAACATACCCCCAGATATCCTTTGTTTTGTACATCATATTACTTTCTTAAGAGATTATTGATGCGACTTCAAGTCCTTTTGGCCTTGAACCCATTCTTCATTATCACCTCCTAATCAAGGATAATTGGTAAAAGCAGAAGAAATACCACTTTTAGCCAGAAACACTTTTCCATCCAAACCTATTCAGCCAATCATCCCAAAACTCCAAATAGCTGCAGAATGAGAGAAACCACCTTTTATTTTGGAGTAAACTATTTTCAAAAAGAGTGTTAACTCTGTTAATGAAAAGTTGCAATGACTGCCTTCAATGCCCTCTATAAACTGAAAAGTAAATTTTTGATGGTTTATATGGATACACCGCAGAGAATGTTAAATTCCATAAACCCCACTTTCAGGTTAAACATAAGGTATTCTACTCCTTGATAAGATGAAGCAAAATGACTAAGAAACTTAAGGTAATTAAAGTGCGGGCTTTTTTTGTTTTGTGGTTTGTTGGGTTTTTTTGGGGGGGGAGGGGAGGGGAAATTACCTTCCAAGGCCGAATTAGGGGCTCAAGCACATGGTTCATTATTAGAGTCAACAAGTTTCTGTGTCAGCTGACGTGCAGTAACCTCTTCTTACATATGCTTAGACTTAGACAAATGCAAAGTAATATGACTTAAATTCTCACACTTTCATTGCAATCTAAACTAAATTGGATTACTTAACATTTACCACAGGCAAGGAAAACGTGCAAAGACTACTGCAAACAGCTTCTTTACTAAAATACAGCACATTACTAAATATCAGTAATATGATTATGCAGTTGACACCCAATGTATCCATTCCAAGACTCCCAAATTCATAATTTTATGATGTTTTAATTGCTTTTCTGGACTGCAAATATAATATTTTAAAGCTATAATGCTCTTGTAATTAATTTATCTTCCCTCTCCACATTACTGATGTATAATATAAAATTTCATTAGAGCTTAACAAAATTTGTCCTTCCCTATTAAGGAAGACCATTTAATGTTACAAGACATACAATTACAGGCTGCCCAGGAATATTTTCAGTTAGCAAGATGACTACAAATATGGAAATCTCATTAAAAAGAATTGTTTGAAACTTATAACAACCAGATCCTGAAAAAACCTGCTGAATGATAATTTTATACCTATCCTATTTTTACGGAGAATTATAGTCTTGCAAAAAGATACCAGTTATTCTAACTGTAGTCTTTCAAGTACCTCTATGTGGAATAAAAAAAAACCACTAAGGAAGGTTTAAATATTGCTTCTAATGATATAGGTAGAAATACAGGAAAAGATGGAATGAAAAAGAAAAATGAACATGTTGAAATTATTAAAGCACAATGATCATAAGGAATTGCCAGAAAAAAACAAACAGTATAAACTGAAAGATGTTTTTTAAAGACTGGATTCTCTACTGCATTACAAAACTGAGTGTTGGCATTTTAGTCTTAACTGGCTGTAGTCTTAATATCGGGAGTAATGCAAATGTTCCATTATGGAGCAATTTCTCCGTCAGCTACTTCAGAGAAAATGTGTAAAGAATAATGTTCTTGGTTCGATATTGAAAGTAAAATAAATGCTTTCCTTCCTTGCTTTTAGATTTCACTTTTAAAAGCTTAATGCACAATTGGAAGGTACACAGGGCTGCTAAGAACTTAAGGCCAAGCACCTGTACACTTGGAAGAGCAGCTTATTATTGGGTACAGAGGTTACTCATGTAGGAGACATAGCTTTTGGTCCACCTTCCCTTAAAGCCCTAAAAGCTGAAGGAGCTGTGTATGGGTTCAGAGGGAATCAGTTGGCAACAAGCAGCCTCTCACATATGGTCTGATTCAGGGTACATTAGAGTTCAACCTCAAAGCCTGGGTCCATAAAATAAACTTAAATGCAAGATGTTAACAGTAAGTTAGATTTTTATATTAACATGATGCACATAATGCATTTGCTATGAAAATAAATCTCTTCGAGCAAACCAAAAAATGCCCTTATTTCTAATAATAGGAGAGAAAATTACAGTTGGCAAACTTGAGAGACAATTAAGCCAGTGTTTCAGAGAACTCCAGATAACTGCCAAAACAAATATTCAGATAAAAGAACACAACTTCCACTCCCTGCTTCCTTATTAATTGTGTTTTCTTCTCTTGCCATTACAAATAGGTTTGTAAAATAAACTCAGAAAATATATGGGTCTCTATTTTTTCATTTGCACTTGATTGTTGTTTCTGAGGATTCACCAACTGTTGAAGAAGAAAGGATTGCACTAATAGTCACTCTATAAATAATGTAAGAAAAAAAAAAAAGAAGAGCCACTCCACAGCAAGGGTAAATGAGGACAACACAGGAAATTCATGCTATAAGGGACTGTGAGGCCTCTCACTTGGCTTTCCAAGTGCAGGATATTCATTGCATTTTATTAGCTGATTAACGAGGTGTGTGGCAAATCATCTGGAGCTACTAAGGTCCTTTGATCCACCGTTCTTGCAAGAGCTGCCCCTAACAGACAAAAGAAGCTCTTTGCAGCTGAAATCCCCCTGTGTCCGGCAGGAGGATGCTGCTGGGGGCAAGGCTGGAGATCAGCAGCACAGTTTCCCCATGCCAAGGGGAGAGGTCCAGCTGTCTTGTCTGTCCCACAGAACCAACCACTCACCCTCCTGAGGGTCCTAAGGGTCCATCCCCCACCTGCTGAGCTGGACTCAGGGGAAACCATTCCTGCCAAAGTACACATAACCTGGAACTGTGCTTTCTCTATTCCATCCCATGTCTCTGTGAGGCTCTGACAGGTCTCACCACTCCATGACTCAATGGTTCAGGCAGCTGTTGCTTGAGTATTCCTGGACATGTATGCTCACTTTGGGTAAGCCCTCAGTCTGCAAAAGCCCTCTTACCCTTGCACACACAAGTATCAATAACCTCAGTACAAGCAATTCAAAGCTTTTTTTTTCCAGAGAAATCATGGCCTCAGACCTAGATATGGTTTGTAGTGTCCAAACCTAAAGATTTCAAATACTTAAACTCTTCACTTTGCTCTTGGGCACTGTAAAAACCCTCTCCACCCTGTGCCATAAGGCAGATATATGCAGAGCCCACTGGACCAACCATCTGTTCAATTGCCAGCAGTGGTGGGAATCTGGACCCAATAACCCAAGGATCCCTCTAAACTGTAGGCTACAAAGGCCAAAGTTAAGCCTTATATGGTAGGGTACACCATCCTGGCTGTGAGGAGCTGAGAGCGAGTGTCTTGCTGCTTAATTTGTAGCTTTAGAATGATACAAAGTAGTACAAACTAAAGCAGACACTTTTGAAAGCAGGGAATTGCCTCACAAAAGAGGCAATTTTTTGTAGGTGTTGTCTCTTCTGCCATTTTCACTTCAGACCAAAATCCAGAAGTTGTCCTTATCTTGTGGATTTCTTCCTGGAAGTCAGCTCCATACAACACAAAACAACCTATGATATGAATCCAGGGGGAACAGGGAAGAAAAGAGGCAGGAAAAGCAGTGTGATAAGAAACAGAAGAGAGCAGCTTTCATCTTGACCAAGATGAAAGTACAGTGTCTCTGGAGAGCAGTTGGGATCTCCATCTGTACCAAAAGAATGGAGACATGATAGTTTCACGAAGGTCTCTGAGATGGGATGAGGCAGTCCTCTACACCAGCTGAGCATCAGAGCAACTGCTGATGAGCTTTACACTCAAATATCATCCAGAACTGAATTCCGTTTTCTGTGCAGTGAGTGTGCTTCTGCTTTTTTAATCAAGAACCTAAATTTTCCAGAATAATCTTATCTTACTCTAATCTTCTTCCTCCCTCGTAGCAAATTGATCTCAAAGCAATCAGACACACTGAAACACGCAGCTCATCATTCTGGGAGGCAGCCAGGGGCCTAAGTATAACCATTCAGTGCCACTTCGAATGCACTTTACGATAGTCAAGACTTCCCTGGGAGCAAGCAGAGTGACATGGGCCCTGTGCTGGACTGCCAACAGGTGGGATGGCCAAAGTCACTTTAAGTGGTTCCAAACAGCTGTAAACCCCAAGTGCCCCTCTCAGTGCTGGGGCCACCCAAGAAATAAATCTGAATTCCCAGAAGATGAATATCAATTCTTCTCTACCAAACTGTAAAGGGTATTCTAAAAATAGAAATCTACCGATGGCAGCTCTAAACGTGCACCATTTTAGCAAACAGCATCTGATGGAGAAACACCTTATGAGTTAAAAAAGTTTATACAGAAGTGTCATTATGAAGCTGTTCAGTAAGATGGAGGGGAAAAAAGGGCACTCCAGTGACATCCTGAAGGACAGGGGGCTTCCAGGACTGCTGCTGCTCCTGGCTCATCTGGAAGGTGGCACTCACCACAGCTTGCTCTGACAGTGAGCTTTTGAGTCCATTAACTGGAAGCTGATGCTGCTGTGAACAATAAACTCAAAGCTAAGGTTTATGGACACTTAGCTTTAACGGAGTTTCTCACTTCCAACACCACTGTGCACAGCACTGACCAGCCTGTCATGGTTACTACAGGAATCATTTTAAGTGCAAGCTGTCCCCAGGTCTTAACAATGCAGAGTTTAGTGGTAACTTCCTATTAAGAAATCAAACGTGCAGAGTAGAACAATAAAGGTACTGCAGTGTTAAAGATTTACATACAGTCATGAACAAAAAGCAAATGCATTAGTTGAATTTTCTAAGAAGGGCATCCTATGCTTTGTTTTCTAATAGTAAGTGATGAGAGATAAAATGAAGCCAACAGAAAACAGCGCTAACAGCCAGTTTCAAACAGAAATTTAATTTATTCAGTCCTGGCCTAAGATTAAATTCTTTTCTCAAATAATATTCAAAATTACCATTTTCAGAGCTTTAAGACAGCAAAGGAAGTATCTGAAGAACAGGACTAAAGATCAAGTAAGTGAAGTCAGCAGATGTAGATGAAATGGAGCAGTTCCTCCACACTGATGTTTCCAGACTGCAGTGCTGATCGGCCATACTGGTGTTTCCTGTCTCTGGTTTTATGTTTTCCCTGGGTGGTGAAGGATGGGAAGAGGGGAAGGCCATACTGTGCTTCCAGGGAGACACTGATGCTGCTTTTTCAGCTGGTGGAGTATTCCTGTAATTCCCTCCCTAACTTCCCTGAGACACAATGTGACATTTCCCTTAGAAAACCTCCTTTGCATCAAACAGACGCATCTAATGCTGAAGTCAGTTAATCGATATTCCCTTGGTACAAGCAAGGAAAGGTACAGAGCAACACGAAATAAGACCTATTAATCTGTTCGCAAGAAACCAAAAGTTATCTCTAACTCTCATCTGGGATCCATGCTGCTCATCAAAGTCACAGGTAGCAGAAGCCTCACTCTCCATGAGGTGATGTTCTTGCAGGAGGCTCAAAGCAGCTCTGTGCTGTCACGAGCAACCAAACACCCTTTTTTAGCCAAGATCTCTCCACCAGGAACACTGGGTGCAACTTCAGAAGAGAGTTCTTCAGCTGCTGATGTGGGATTCACGACCCTTTTAGATTCAGGGTACCTACCTACCTACCTACCTACCCCTGCCATCCTGTGACTGCCACCTCAACCAACACCCCCCAGGGCAGCAGCTGTTCACCCAGGGGTCTGTGAGGCTGGACTTTCAAACTGGTGGGGTCAGATTTGGGTACAACAGGATGAAACTGCTCCCTCAAGACTTTCCAGTGCATGTCACACATGCACAAATGCAGTCACAGAATCAAAATGTTTTGCCTGTCCATTTTTGTACAGCTAAAAAGCTTGTATCGGTGCATGAGCAGTTCCAAAACAACTGATGTTCTCCAAAATTTTCAAAATGAAATGGTGTGCTTCTTCAAATCAATGTTTTAGTTTCAAAATGCTACTTGCATAAAGGGCAAGAATACTTGAAAGGCAAAACCCCCATCAAACCCCTTGAAATTAATCTTCTCATTCAGCCTGAAATAAGTGTGTTTGTTAATTATCACCCAGGATTCACCGAAATAATTTTAAGGACTTGATCCCAAAGGAATTTATGCATTTCTGGACATGACAACAGACCAGTAACACCCCAGGCTCACATTCAACACTATCAATTTTCATGACTGCCAGTGGTGAGCTTAGAGATGTTAGGATGTTAAAAACAGCGCAGCTACACTGACAAGCATTCCCAACAGTGCTTACAAAAAAGCACTACCAGAAACAATTGGAGTTACTAAATATATTCAGTAAAACTCGCAAAGCATGCAAAAGCCAGCCTTGCAATGGTAAACGCCTGCTTAGTAACTGGGTCTATCCTGAGACTGTCCTGGATATCACTTGACTTACAGGAAAATGACATCCCTTAATGAGGACGATCAGTGGAGAGGGAGGAAGACGGGGAGGTGGGGAGAAATGTTTTTTCATTCTATAATTATAACTTAATTTTTAGATTAAACTGATTGTTTAATGACTCTCCCCAGTTTGAAAAAAAGATCCAGGAAGAGACATGGCCAAACAGAGGCAACTGTCATCTCCTGTCTCTGATAAACTCCCAGCTGCTAAAGGCAGCACCTGCCCAGTGGGAACTCCCTGTGTCCCCCCCCCGCCCCGGCGGGCTGAGCCCCTCTCATCCTTCATGCCTCTCGCTGCTGGCAGGGACACCAGACCTGGGCATTTTCCAGCCATGGAGCATTTGGGGCATCTCTCTCAGTGGGCACTGTGCTGTCAAACCAAAGCACTCCAAAATATGACTTAGGACCTCAAAACCTTGGCATGGAGCAAAGAGGTCCATGAGGAATGGCAACTGCCTTCTAAGCTGCAATAGGAGCCGCCCTCATGGCAATGCTCATCCATGACGCTCTTCTACCTGAGCCTGATTTCTACAAAACTGGTGGGAACTTCTCACTGTCTCCCAAGTCTTGCACAAAATCAGCCACTATTCATGGGGGACAGCTCAATTGTATGAGACTCACTTGCAAAGCAAAACAACCTAAAAATAATTTGAAGCTACCATCACATAGTTTCTATTTGTCCTTGTCTTTCAAGACACTTTCTGCAAGCCCAAATACACTATTTTTTAATTTTAGATGATGGCTGCACTCCTCACATGAGTAATCCCCCAGTGAGCATAAGCTTAACACATGCAAAATAAAGGGCAAGGATCCCTGTGACTATACAACAGGGGGCCATGGGCTTGGTGAAACATCACACTGTGGAAGGGCCTTTTCCAGAAGCAGAGGTCCTGGCAAAGAGTGAGCATGTGGGCAAGGCCATGGGAGAAGCAGGGGGAAGCCCATCAGCACTGCTGAAACCAGGCTGATGAGGCCAGCTGAAGGGACACCTGCACTGCATAGCTCCAAATCCAAACGTGTAAGAGTGGCTGGGGTGTACAAACATCTTTAACTGAAAAACCTCAGAGAAGCACCTGCATGGAATTTTGGAAGCATCAGCCCCCAAAAGGGGAAAAAATTAAATGAAGAAATAGTTGAAAAGGCAAGGGGAAAAAACTGACACTGAATCCAACATATTGCATGATAAATGCATTTGCAGCCAAAGCCAGATGGACTCTCCACTCCTCAGCGAAAATCAGGAGAGCTTCTCATACTTTCAGAAAAATCCACCTGTGGTAAAGGGCATCCACCCTGAAGTTTTGCAATTCTTTATTTGCTGTTTGTAGATGATTTGTGATTTATTTCCCCAGCAAGGAGAAGACAGGTTAATATAAAAATAAGTTGTGTGAGCAAAGCCACAGAGTTACATTCAGATCTTTGGCACTTGACAATTTTTAGGCTGCAGTTCCAAACCATTTCATTTTCTTTCAGCACAAAGAAGCAGCGAAGTATTTTGCTGAAGTGAGGCCACATAATAGATTTGTTTGATAGATGAACATGAATACATCCTTTTTGTCCCTACCACTGGCTATGTTGAAAACACTATGTTTAGAATAACATTCCGATGTCTCATTTTCAAGTACGAAAATCTGAAATGGTTAACATGGCAAAATATACTACACATGACAAAGAGCCTTCTTTTCCATGTCTGTCCCCTCCCTAAATCAGGCAAATATGGTTACTTTAAGTTTCCTTCAGAGGTTGTGCCAAGAATTTAAATGTATTAGGAAAAGAAATCTTTCTCTGTAGATTTTCATTGAAACAGTACACTTTCAAGCACAATGGCATGCTATTATTTTTAAATAATTCAAAAAAGAAAGTGCTATTGTTATTCTATAATAAAATTTCACAATAAACCTGGGTCTCTGTGCAGCAGTGACGTGGACCGTGTTAGTCAATGTGTGCTTCTAGGTCTTTCCTCCTAAAGAAACTTCATTTAACTTGTTGGATTGACTATTTTAAATGTTTCGATAGGACAAAACCACAAAAATTTTTAAACTCTCATACCTCCAATTATAGGTTTGCTTTTAAAATCACCTTACAGAGAGCAAATTTTGCCTGCTATTCATACACCTCCCATGAGCATTGTGACTACCATCAATGTCATAACAGGCCCCAAA
>JAWWLV010000001.1:98418215-98446522 GCA_035041135.1 Platyrinchus mystaceus
GCTGGAGTTCATTTCCCCACAGTAGCCCTCACAGTGCTGTGCTTTGCATGGCAGCTAGAAGGGTGTTGATAACACACCAGTGTTTTGGCTCCTGCTGAGCACAGCACCAGCACTGTAACATTCCTTCCTCAGTCAAGGGCAAGATTTTGGGAGGGCACCCAAGTAGGCCAGCTGACCCAAAATGACCAAAGGGATATTCCAGACCATACGATGTCAGCTCAGATATAAAAGCTGAGGCAAGGAGCAGGAAGGCATTCATTGTCTCCAACGGCTGCCTGCTGAGGAACCATTATGTGTGCTGTAGCCCTGCTTCTCAGAAGTGACTGGCCACCGCTGCTGATGGAAAGTAGAGAATAAACCGTGTTACCTTTCGCTTTGCTTTTGCTTTAATAAACTGCCTTATCCCAACCCACAAGTTATTTTCCATCTTACTCTCTCCCTCTGTCCAGCTGGGAAGGGGAGTGACAGAGTGGCTGGGTGGGCACCTGTCATCCAGCCAAGGTCAACCCACCACAACATCTCAGATTGAGACACCCCACCTGGAGTGCTGCATCCAGCTCTGGGGTCTTCAGCACAGGAAAAACATGGACCTGCTGGAGCAAGTCCAGAGAAGGACCAAGAACATGATCAGAGGGTTGTTGGAGCACTTATCCTGTGAGGACAAGGCTGAGAGAGCTGGGGTTGTTCAGCCTCGAGAAGATTCCAGGAAGACCTTAGAGCAAGAAAGATGAAGACGAACTTTTTTGTAGGGCCTGTTGTGATAGAACAAGGGGTAATGCTTTTAAATTCCAAAAGGATAGATTTATACTAGATAGAAGGAAGAAACTATTTACTGTGAGGGTGGTAAGGCACTGGACCAGGCTGTCCAGAGAGGTGGCAGGTGCCCCATCCTTGGAAGCATTCAAGGCCAGGCTGGACAGGGCTCTGAGCAACCTGGGCCAGTGGAAGGTGTCCCTGCCCATGGCATAGGGGTTAGAACTAGATGCTCTTTAAGGTCCCTTCCAACTCAAACCATTCTGTGATTCTACACATTGGAGAGTTTCTTTTTATGTATGTATCATTTTTTATTACACATATATACTTAAAGTGATAAAAGCATTGAGATATATAATATGTATGGTTATGTCGTGTCATAAACTGATTTTTCTGGATCAACGTGGAAACTGAAAAAATGCAGAAAATACGATTTTCTTGTACAGAAACAATTCCTTTTTTCTTCCTGAAATGACTGCCCATCAATATCACTACAGATTGAAAAAAAAAACAGTTAATCAACTCATTCTTTCCAATTCCTTCTTCTAGGAACTTAGGGGCTACTTTTTACTCTCTTTTAAATAAACTGGTTTTATATTCAGTGTTGAGTGCTATTTCACAACATACAAAAGCAAACATTTCATTTCTAAGATGACAAATGCTTTGATTTTACAGTAATGTGTGTCATTGTTTTTCCAGCTGGAATTATTCACTGAAGGTGTTTTTATTCCATGTTCAACCAAACTCTCTAACACAGATTTACTACTACTATTCATTCTTAATGAATTGTTTATTTTATTTAATATAATAAGTCATATAAAAATTCTCAGTATGGGCCCGTAGAAGAATGAGAATAGAGAAAAAAGTGTTGAGAACTCATCCATGGCCTATATCTAGAATTATTAGCTCATATATGGGTCTCATCTGCTTCAAGCCGAGTTTAGAAAGAGTGTAAATAAATTAACATCATCTTTGAAAGCTAAGAAGGGCAATAATAAAATATGAAATCTTGGAAATGAGCAATTTCTGACTATAAACTCTAAATATATGGAAACAATTATATGATAATTTGTATACTCATTATATTATAAAGGACTTGAAGGATGTCTGCTCTAGAAACTCTTTCAGGAATAACCTTGATAGGGAATCAGAGATTTTTAGGATGCCAGATGAAACACAATTCACCTTTTTCATACATTTCTTTAGCTACAGTGACATTCTTCAGAGGAAAAAGTATTGGTTCCCTCTGAAGAAAAAAAAGCTACATATACAGGAAAAAGATCTACCAGCTCTTCATGCCAAATATAATCATACTTATCATACCAACTTATTTAGAAAATATAATATTGCTAAACCAGTTGTTATGCTTGATTAATCCAAGACCTTCTTTTTAAAAACAGATGGCACATGCAAAAATAACAAAACACATTCTGGAGGGTATTTGATGAGAAAGTTCATTATCTTTCATTAGTTTCCTAGTTTATACAGAGCAATAAAGCTGGATTACACATAACTACAAAATATAACAAAATGGAAGGATGAAAACAGAGACCAGTCAATTATGCATATGAATAAGTATTTTTATGGATTTTGAGCAGATTTGAGTTCAGTATTCTCCTGGTTCTCACACTAAAAAAAAAATCTTTGAACTGTCATCTGTAAATGTATCTATGAAGAGAGGTAGCATTTTTCATTTTCCTGAGTTCCTATAGTGATCCTGTTTGACTGTACTGAGCTAATGTCCATTTATCAAGCCTTTTGTGATGGCCTGATTGACTCATTGCATATCCTTTGTCTAACTTGGGCAGTGTTTTAAATGAGGGCTTGGAAAATGTTCTATTAGTAGTAACACTGCCCCAGTGTCCCATAAAATAAAATGCCTGAAATGAAAGAAAAGCCACAGGAGAAGGGAAATTACAAACTCTGTTGCCTGGCCTGAAACTCACACCTTCATGGACGGCAAAGAGAGCAGCTGAGCTGCACAAGGGAGGCAACACCAAAACATATTGCCACCATTTTAAAAACATAATTATGCATCTGAAAAGCAGAATGTCAGAGCTGAAGCCTACCATGGCGGCTGTGGCTGATTTTTACATACAAGGAACTGGAAGAAGTAAACACCAGAGACAGGCAGCACAGACTAAATTCAATAGCTCCACAATCCACATCCATGACCATGCAGCCTGTCCCTCTGGAAGCTGCCACAGTGGTGACCATGTCCAGCCCAAGCTGGAACACGCCCAGAGCACCAAACACATCCCAGTAGCAAATATTTGCCAGCAGCATGGGGCATCAGTTTCCCCAGGGGGCCAAGGCATCATGCTCCACTGCAGCAACCCAGAACCAGCCCCATATCCCTCATCCAAAAATCTGCTGGTGTGAATCCCATTGCCCTCACATTCGTGATACAAAACCATATCAGCATGGTTCAGCTATAGGCACTCTGCCAACATTTCCCAGTGCACCAGGGAACATGACCCTGCTACTTGGGCAGGGAGCACTGTTGGAAAGATGGGCAGAAATCAGTGTCTACCACACAGGCAGATGAGGCTTGCTGCATTGAGCAAAACCACAGCACTGCTCCAAGCCCCCTTCTCACTCAGGAAGCGAAAAGAACATTGGAAATAATTGCTGAACTTCATCTCACTTCAGTCTGGATCAACTGTACAGCCTTTCAGCAGCTATGAGAGCTCTTATGCCTTCTGCACGGCACTTTCAACACTTCCAGCTAGGAACCAATAAAATAACTAGACCAATTTCTTGGGAAGCCCCAGAATCATCATGCAGTTTCTTAGTGAAGAAATTTACATTTCCTCTTCATAATTAGCATTCAAGACCTCACAAGGAGGAAAAAACAACATCTGGTGTTGAGTCCTCTCTGAGATCATGTATCAGGTCACAACCTCAATATCTTTCAGCTTTCAAAAGGGGAAGAGTTTACAATTTAGCCCTTTTCCTATAAAGTCCTTTTAGTTGCCTTCCTATGACCCTTCTCTCTGAGATACATATTTCAAAAATTGAACTGCATGGATTTCCTGGCCTTACCTGAGGCAGGCATCTCCCTCTGCCTCCATCCTGCCTGTACTCCTGCCTCCTGATTTGGCCAGCTCCCAAGAACACCAGGGGACAACCCTGCTGCTTTCCTTCTCAGAAGTGCAAAGAAAGGAAACTTTGTGTGAAATGGGATGCTGTGTCCAAAGCAGATGTTTCCAATACACTTTTACCATTTCAGGATGGATTAAACAGTTTGCTTTCCCTGTATCCTGCAGTCTGATGGAGGCAAAAGCCCTCCAGGTTCCCAGAAATATTTCTCCATAGCAAACAAGACACAGGAGGACTTGGGCTATAAGGAGTCCGTCTATGACAGCCTTCAGTCAGAAGCAAAACCTGATGTGAAAAGAGCCAAAAGGAATTTTCTGGGGGAAATAAACACTGTAGTAAAAAATGAAACAAGTGTGCACAAGACTTATGCAAGAAACTGCAACAATGGGAGTCACATGCAAAGGCTACAGAGAGTATGTAATTGGTTTCTCTCAGTTAGAAGTGTGCTTTAAATCCCTATTTAACAGGAACTGTAGCTTTGCCTTGATTTACTGTGATAAAAATATAATTGCGTTATTATGAAAAGTAACAAATTTGCATTTACAAAACATCCAGATGAATTATCTTCTCCAGCTAACCTTGATGATAAAATCAGGCATGGAATATTTTCATACTCTTACTATCTGCTTTCTTAAGCATTAGCATCACCTGCAAATCCAAATGTACTCTCCTTGGGATAACAGTGCAATTCATGCTGCTCGGGGGAGAGCTGAAGGAGCATCTGCACCTCCTTGAGAGCAGCCAACAGCTTGGCCTCCATCAGGAGCTGCAAAGGGAACAGGGTGATAGTTTCTAATTAAGTCTGGAGCTAAAGACCAGCAGCAAAGCTCAAACAAGTCAAACCATGGGGTTAGATGAGGTCATGGGAAGGGTCTCCACCAGGCAGGGAATGACAGCAGTGCCTTCTGCTATTTCCTGAAGTACATGCACAAAGGAAATTCACATGTAAAATGAATGGATGAGTTTTTCTCAAGGCAAAGACCTGCGTTATTTATGGATTTAGCCAGTAGGCTACTCTGACTCTCAACGTTTAAGCAGCAATTACTGGATAAGGCAGAGATTCCAACAACCTGAAAGTGAAAAAAGGAACTACACCAATCTGTTTGGCTTTCCCAGCCCTTACATCCATAAGCCAGTGGCCTTACTTGCTCACAAGCTTCTCATCAAGCTCAGAGTCCATCCAGCTCTCTTTACCAAGCAGCAAAAGGCGACTCTTGCCAGATCTGGCCCCTGGCAAGTGCAGAACCCAGCCCAGCCCAGTCCAGCCCAGCTGGCCAGGAAAGCACAGGAAGGGAGCTGGCTGGCACAGCCCCTCGGGCAGCCCCAGCAGCCAGGGGGCATCACCAAAGTCCAAGCTTCTGACCAAAGCTCTGCCAGCAGGAAAGCTTCTTTGAAAACAAACATAAAGCGTAACACTTCAGAAGAAAATATTTTTACATTTACAGAACTCCGTTAAACCCGCTGGCAAACTCCCACCAATTGCAGCAGGATACCAGGATTTTACCCTTCATATTTTAAGCAACAATACCCAAACAATCCACACAAATAAGATGAAAAAAACCCAGCAACATACTGAGAGGCTCTTTGGGGATCTTCACATAGGGGCTGTCAGACACCCACATACCATTTCAAGGTCTTCGTTAGGACCAAGTGCTGTGTTCTGCTTTTCTTCTTCAGCCACATAAACTCCAGAGATAGGAAACTACCTCTTTTCCCCAGGGATCATGCAGACATCTGATTAAAAATGGTGCTGTTTTCCTGCAAGTCTTCACACAGAGGCACAAGATGCTGCTGAATGGACTGAGCGGAGCTGCCTATCACCCAGCCCTAGTGAGCAGGCTACAATGCTAGAGACAGCAACGGAAGAGCCAGTTCCTGGAGATTTTTTTCTGACTACAAGTCTAGACAGGAAGCTTGAAAGAAAAAGAATTGCTTTATAGGGGTTCAGATTTAATTTTTTCCTTTAAAAGGATATTCCTTTTATATGATATCATATATAGGATAGATGAGACAGAGTGACTCAGGCACAGATATATATATATATATATATATGACAGAATAAAAGCTATTCATATTTTTTAATTGCCTAGACCTGAACAATTCCTGAAAAATGACAGTAAATTTACTATCTAAATGGTATGTTAAACTAGAATTAAGATTATGTTAAAATAATAATTAAGATAATTTACTGATTATAAGTAAATTACAAATAGAAATGTAAGCGGCACATTTTCACTTCCTCTGAAACAAGTATTATTATCCATAAAAAATCAAGTGTAAACTGGAAATTAAAGTATCAAGCATTGCTGCTGAAATGTACAGGAAGGACACCAAATTAATAACTATGGACTTAAACCTCCTCAGGTTATAAATGGTTTATATGGCCCCAGACAGCACTAGAACAGATGTTCAAAGCCATTGGATACAGTTTTGGTTATTTATTCCCCATTCATGGACAAAAAGTGTCTTCTAAATCAAGATCGTTTCACTGCCTTCCATCACCATGCTGAGACAACAGGTACGTCCAGTTTGTTTGGAGCAAAGACAACCTTGAGGGGGAGGCTGGGATACCGCAGTGCATTCCAGCTCAGAAATGAGCCTTATGTTGAAGGCAAAGACACACAGCACATAATCAGCAGTAAGAACCTCCATGCCCGTGAGCTGTCGTTTACAAGGGGATCTGAGCCCCTTATCTCCTTATGGTGTGATTATCTCTCCTTCTCCTTATATAAGAAATCTCTAGGACCATATCCAGGCCTGATGAAATGTTATTCTTAAAAAAAAAAAAAAAGTATAAAGAGGAAACAAATTAGAATTGAGCAAAATGATGGTGACAATGATTGTCTTCCCCACTATTTCAGTCACTAGTAAGCAGGAAAGAAGCTAAAAATGACATTTGGGAAAAAAAAAATACTTCATATACCAGTTTTTTGAGCAGTGGCTAGATCACAGTTTGAAGAAGCAACAGACAAATTTCAATTTGTGGGATTCTCCAGCTGCAACCAAAGTGCAGGCTGCAAAGCTGCAAATGGGGAACAGGAACCCAGTATCAGAAACCAAAGGGTGAAAGGACATCACAGTGACACTACCAGGGCCTTCAAATGCCACCACAGGTCCACCTCATTTATGCACTGAAGCATGTTAGCAGTGTAGTCCCCAGACATGTGATTCAACTTAGACTTCTGTAGTGCTACCTAATGTCCTTGCCCATGGCTGGGTGTTTGGACAAGATGATTTTTTTAAGGTCCTTTCCAACTCAAACCATTCTATGACTCTATGTTCCTCTCCTCCAGCTGATCTACTCACTTTATAAAAAATACCATTGTAGTTAGCATGCATCCCAGTAACCTGCAAGGCCACCCCAAAAGTTGAGAGAAGTGTAGCTCCACATGGGGCACAGGTAGCTGAGAAGACTTTTCCACAGCAATAGCCCACACACAAAGAGCACAGTGCTGACCCAATGTTAAAACCCACTCTAGTTTTACTTGCAAAACAGATGAAAGCTGAATTGCTTTCTGGAAAGTACTGGTGTTTTCTTAAGGCACCGTTATTATGTAGATAAGAAATGGAAAAGTATGTTGTTTACTTATATAAGCTCTGCTTCAAGGACACTTTTTTTAGTCATGTCTTACTACCTAATTAATAAACATACTGAAGTTGCTGTGCTGAATCAAGGGCAAGGTACAAGGCAAGCAGCTGTAACAGATCTGTGAAACTGGAAGCTAAGATCTTTTATCAAGATTGGCAGCAAAAGTTTGTATTTCTTATTTTGTAGTACTAGAAGAGCAAGAGCAACACTGGAATAACCAGATGAAGAAAAAAATTCTGGCATTAGAAAATCTAGTTCATTATTTGTCTGGGATGTTACAAAATATCCAGAAAGAAAATGGCTTCCATGGCCTTAAATATACTTTTATCATTGTCACAATGAGATATAAAGCTTTAAGAATCAGTATTCAGTGCTATTATTTTGTGGGGCAAGAAAAATACCACTCAAAACTTGTTGTTTATAAAAGTTACAATAGTAAAATATTTCGCCATTGTAAATTATCTTCAGTTACTAAGTAATGTATAGGAACACTGTAATAAGATTTACACAATTTGACTTACATGAATGTGAAAGTTTCATAAAGTAGCACTACTGAAAGCTACGTGAAAAACAATTGAGTTATAAAAATTCATTTGAACATAAGAAAAAAACTGTTCCTGGAAGAAAGTCATTACAGTGCAGATGGTGACCTGCTTGTAAAATCTATGATAAGCTAAGGCAAAATTTAGAATAACACTGCTTGCTTCTTTCCCTTGAAAGAAAATTATGGGCTTTGAAGGACTTTGCTAAAAGAACCCAAAGCAGATCAATACCACTGTGGTAAAATGAATTCTTTAACAAGATTATGATGCATGAACTCTTTGTCCAAGGATACTGGTCATTTTTAGTGCGGACAGAGTATATGGAGGCCGATTTACAAGCAGATCCCAAGGCAGGCTGTCAAGCATCCTACATGGCATTTCAAGCCAAGATAAAGCCTGTCCATGAGTACGTGTCTAACGGGCACCTGGCAAAATCCATGCCTGCAGCTTTGTGCTGTGTCACATCCCATGTGCTCAAGTGCACCTCACAGCACCTGCCCCGGGGCAAAGGGCTCCCTCCTGCTCAGCCCCACACAAGCTTTATTCAGAAAAGGGTTCTGTCTGTGGGATGATGACAAGAAACACAATCACAAGTTCCTTGGTCCTGCAGAGTCTGCAAGCACCGTTAAGATCACTTGCTGATGGGGCTGCTGGGTTTTGCTCCATGAGGGCGCCTCTCCTTCCTGCTACACAAGACAAGCAGTGGTTCACATTGTGGAAAGAGGGGAAGGATGGAGCAGTACTGTGACTCCTTGGGCAGAGAGATTTTCTTCCCTGACGTTCACAGTTCCCCTTACCTGTTTTTATCTTCTTTTTATTGCTAGTGCTGCCTGTCATTACATACAATTTTCTTATCGAGTATTTTGCCATGTGGTTTAGTCAAAATAGATGCAATCGGCCATTACTCAGTTTACTCTCACATAGATGTTTAAGGAAGCTCACAGCTCACTGCTGGGCCCCATTCCTGTTGCAATTTATATAATTTGTAACATAAACCCAGATGAAAGGGAGAAAGGACAAAAAGATAAGAAAATTAATAAGAAAAGCAGACCTAACAAGACAAGTAAGTTGATTCACTTTGATCTCATTGTTTCTGCTACTCTGAAGGTTTTTTGATCTGTCTCACTGTTCCAACTACCATTTAACTGCTCAGTGTGAATGAGCCACTCAGCACTTCTCCTTCTAGAGTAAGTCTCTGCTAGAGGATGCAGTCCTCCTGTTCCCCATACCCATCTCTGCAGCCTGACAGCTTCCACCACAGCAGGTGTGTCATGCTGTGTGAGTTTACACAAAGATTAAGGGCTTGAGAGATTGAGAGTCTCCTGAGTCGTTCCAGATTTGCTGCGGTAAGTCTGGCTACGTTGAGAGATGAGAATTTGATCCTCTGTCCTTAAAGAGATTAGCTTTACGAAGCAGTTAGGCAATTCAAAAAAATGAAAGCTATGGTCCCACATTCTTCTTCTCCAGTTTTACTGTATTTAGCCAGTCTGTCACACCCCTGTTGAATGTGATAAACAACTGAAATGTTCAAGTCTACCAAGGGCATTTTATAGTGGGCCCGCATAGGCAATCGCTGCTTCCATATATGATGCAGTATTTTCAAACTCTGTGACACCAGTGCCAAAAGTCAACACGCTGACAAGTAATGCACTAGCACTTCAATTAATTAAAATGTTCTGTATTGCAAAAATCCCATCAATCTCAAAATTTAAGGCTGCCTTCACAGCTCTGTGCTTGATGAATTCTCACAATCTCTTGAATAGGTTTTCTCTACATATCTTTGCATGACAGAGTCAGGGCATTGAGCTTCTATCATTCCAGTGACTCCAAGATTTTTCCTTCAGTCTTTTCAACAATGGATGATGTATGTTTGCTGCATATCATCACCATCTTTCTGAGTTTTACAGAATTATGCTGCAAAATCCTAGAGTTATCTTCTTGCAAATACATTTGTTTCACTGATCTGTTAAAAAAAAAAAAGGAGAAAAAGGAGGAAAGAAACTCTACTAGAGCTCACCTCTGCCTTTCTTTTCCCTCAAAGAGGATTTTTCCCCTTTGCTTACAAGAGGTGAGACCTCCTTCAACTGCAAATGGATGGGATTCTTGGTGAATCCCATGACATCACAGAAAGGCAAAACGTAGCTACAGTATGTCACTTCCTGCAATTTAATGCCTTTGAGCCAACTTTCATCACCCAGGAGACATAAATACGCAGGAAGGCATCCACAGAGGAGATTCAGAGACTCTGAAGAGTGGGGATGGTGCTGAAAACAGGTAGCTAGCAGAGGCCACCAGGTACCTGGGACCTGGCAGCAGAGCAGGACAGGAGATTGGTGTCTCTTTCCTCCCTTCTTTGCAGCCTTCCTGCTCCCCATCGCAGCCCTGACCTCCCTGCTGGCAACCTCGAGGACTTCTCTTCAGGGAGAGGCCATCCCTCTCTGTGAATCCAGAACACACAACCCACAGACATGCAGTCCCAGCTCCTTGCTGGAGTTCTGCCACAGGTGATCTGATGGTAATGAAGTGAGGACTTGCAACAAAATGGAAATGGAAACAATGAAGTTTTATGCCCTGGAACAAGTTATTAATTGTAGTCAACCGATGTTATAAGCATAGTAACTTGAAACAAGATAGACATTATTACTAACCATCTGATCCAACACTGTGCCCTGAATCTGAGGCTAATCATGAAAATATTTCTCTCACACCCACTCACTACAACAACAAATGCTGCCAAGTGTAATAAATTTCCCCTTTTTTGTTGATGTGCCTATGTCCAGAGTTTTGCTGCTTTTCCGTTAAGATCATTCCAACAAGAACAGCGTAAATCCTTCCCTAGCTGCCACATTATCAGTAATTGCATGTCTTTGGAGTTATTTTGCTTGGTTTTACCACCCAAGAAGCTAATAATAGATAAATAGAAACAGTGAAAAGAAGAAAAAAGATTAATGTGTTAAAAATTGAGCACAACCAGGTCTTTTAAATATATATATATGTACTTCAGCCTCCTGCTGGTAATACACAATTTCTGGAAAGGTTATATACTCCCTTGAAAGTGTTAGTCTTAATGTGTACCAACTTAAAGGGGCCAACATGGCTCCTCTGCTCCATAGTAGTCCCAGGCCCAGCCCACTCTCCAAGCTAACAGTGTAGTTGTGTCTGATCTTCTGCCTCTGTCTCCTCATCTGGCCTGTTCTGACCATACTGTAACTCATCCATGGGCATTCACACATGTTTTGGCCCAAGGCAATGCTGTCAGTCAGTGTTATCAAGCTTAGGATCTCCAAACTCACTATGCTTTACTTACGAGTGTTCTCCTTTCCTACTCCAGAATGGTCCAGCCACTAGTAGCTTTCTCCTCTCAAAACCAGTAGTTGGCTATTTTCATGGTCACCTTTCCTCTTGAGAAGATTGGGTTTTAACTATAGCAGTTCAATAAATTCACCAAAGGTCTTCAAAAGCATTTGTCAGAGCTTTCCCCCAGCCTGGATGAACACCATTTCACAAGTCGCATTTCCAGAGCTTTTCTCCCTGAATTTAATGCTTAAAGCAATCTTATATCTACACATTTTGGATGATACAGGTGTTCAAGTAACAAAAAAGGAATTAATGTGGCAATATGCTGCAGTGAGAACGGCTTGAGGGTATGAAATGCATTATGAAGGTTAATCATCTACTGGCTAGCACAAGCAGGTCTTTTACAGACAGTTAAACTGTCTGTACTAACACAAAATGCAGTGCTGGAATGTAGCAAATGCACCAAAGTACCACAAGAAAAATTTTCATATCCATAAATACATATTTTCCATCCCAAATGAAACTATTCCTTCCTTCAAAGAAACAGATGTTATGGAAAAGCTGGTTTCTCTTTCAGGACTGATTGTTTTTGTCAGTTTAAACTGTATTAGCTGGTACACAATGATATGATTTTGATCTATTGCTGCTTTACCATGAAAATGGAAACGTAAAAATGAAATCCTACTGAGATGATGAATCTTAATCACAGCAGGGAAAAGGAATATTTTGTGCTACTTCTGTAGAAGCAGTAACAAAGGTAATGAAGAAAATAAATCAAGGTAGACTGGCAGCTCAATTACCACTGAAAGTAAAAATGTTAAGGTTTAACATACAACAGTGCTCAGTACTATACTTTGGGCTAAAGTGATACAGCAAGACAAATAATTTAAAAAGTCTTAATGCTCTCATTTTATTGTATTTCCCTTTTGAATTCATGACAGGGTAGTAACACAGTGGTCAGGAAGCATGCCTGAAATATTATGAAAACAATATTACTTTTCCATTTGTCATTTGCAATAAAGTGAGATGATACACTAAGATCATCATTATTTTCTCTTAAGTTCTGTTTGTGGTAGCTGAAAATATCTGTCAAACACAGAAGTGCAGCACACAGTCAGCTCATATGGCATGAAACATCAACTCTTTCTAGGCCAAGCAGACACAAAGACAGAGGGGTTTATTGTGGCAGTCTTAGAGGTGCAGTGTTGCCTGCCTCACCCTGCACATTAAGTACTTAGAAAAGTGTGAATTACATTGTTTTAACAGACATATTCTGAAATTTGCTACTCATGATCTACATTTCACTATGGACCCTTTCATTCTTAATCTAATCATGACAAAGACTATGAAAATACACCTAGGAAGATCCTTTGATCACGAGTGGTTCCATTCTCCATGACATCCATTCTGCACACTGCTGGATAAGCCAGCAATAGAAATTTGATCCAGGCCAGGCACAGACAAAAAATTACATTTGTGTTGATTAAGCCAAATTCTTATACTTTTATGCATGCTGCAGAAGGCCAGAACAATACCTAACACAGAAAATCTTGCTGGCATAAGGTTAACCCCCAAATACTGAAAGAGCAGAAGTCAACACTGGATGAGTGCTTTGCTCCACATGGACACAACATTTCTGATCTGATAATCAGAAACAAAAAGTTAGAGATGGATTTGTGATAGGCCTTGAATTTAGTATGAGGAGAACAAATCTTGCAACAGCGACTCATTTTGAAAGAAAAAAACTGGTTAATCAAGGAGTGATCGTGCCTTTGGAAAAGTTACTAAGGTGTTCACTATACTGTCTGTGTTTGCCCTAACTAGTCCAGACTAAATTTGATAAAAATCTTGGGAGATTAGAACTGGTCAGTCAGAAAAGAAACAGAAACTGGAATTTCAGAAATCTGCAGAATCAAGGAAAAGAAGATCTAACCAATCTGAAGTGGGAGGAACGGGGAGGACCTGCCGTAACTATTCATGTTCCTTGTGCGCTCGCTCAGGTCTGTGGGAGGCAACACAGTTTCTTCCATGTTTGCTATAATGCAAATTGTTTCAAAATGATCTCTCTTTTCAGCAAAAGTCAGAGTGGAGCCTAATGCTCTTTAACACAACTATTAACATGTTACTGAGTGTTCAAATGGTATTTTTAAGGACGTTTCAGGTAGGAATTACCATTCCCTGGAGCAGCCTAAGATCATTGTTAATGTTCAGTTCTTGTCAGTCATCCTCCATACACCAACACTAACAGAGCTAAAAATAGCAGCACAGTTTTGGAGAAGGATATTCTCCAATGTAAACATTTCATAAATTAAGGGGATTTTTTTAGATTGGATACGTATCATCAGCAGAGCCAGTTAAGTGTGGCACAAAGTGTCCATGAAAACAAGGGAGAACTTATCACATTTTCTCAGCCTGCTAGAAAGAGAGAAAAATGACTGAAATTATTCTTTTTCCCGCCTCTCTTTTTCCTGCCTCTGCTTAAAGTGTCATTGGACTGAACTCTTGACAACGTCCAAGAATCTGAAGATCTCTCTTTGATTAGATGTATATTTTCTAGAATGGAGCTGGAATTAGCCCACAGCTGCAGGTTTCGGATACTCTGCCTTTATGTTACAAGTAATGTATTACAAAATACTCAAAAATAATTCCTCCCCTGCTGAAAAAAAAAAGGTAAAAAAAGCAGCCTGTAGTAACAATAACTAATAGTTGAAATGGATAGAACACATACACAGATTTTTATTTGTGGTATGATCAGTCCAAACTACAAATCCAATGATTTGTCTTCTAGTAAACACCCCACCTTGGCGTAACTTCCCTAGGGGCATATCCATGTTACTTCTAAGACGCAGTCAGAACACCATGTGGTAAAACAGAAGAAACATATGGTTTGTGGTTCCTGCCTATGCCTTATTAGACAGTCGCGGATTTAACAAAAGCTGGTTGGCTTAGGTTAAATTACTGGTGCAAAACCAATTAGACATACTTGGCCATGTGCACATGTCCACACGGGCAGGGATCCCAAGGCATGGGGTGTGCGTAGGAGATGTCTCTGTGTGGGATGTGTGAACCCTCTCTTTTCTCGCTGACGCTAAAGGAAAGATCCAAGATAAAAGATGACAGTCACCGAATCATAGGGAGAAACAAGGCTGGGCAAAGGAAAAGATAATGAAGAAAAAAAAGAATGGAAATTGGAATACAGAAAAAAGGGAGGAAATTAAAACCTGACAGTACGCGTTGCAGAAGGATAAATCTGTGGCTAACGTACAGGACAAAGAGTCCTTGCCAAGCACCATGTGTAACCACAGTCACATCTTCCCTTATTATTTCAGTTAGCAGATCTGCCAAGTGAGGGAAATACTGAGCTAATGCAGGTAGGAAAGACTGCATGAAGTCCTGCAAGTAACACTGCTCACTTGCTGTTAGCACAAAATAAACTAATGGTGTCCCAACCTTTTTGTTCAAAAGCCAAATAAAGCCCTTCTTATTTTGAAGAGGTCAGAGCTGTAATGAACAGTAGCTGGCAAGACTTCTGCCCTGTTTCACTCTACATCCCAAACTCACCTGGGAGGGTCTAGCCATGAGGAGGCAGAGGTTCACTGCTGCTTGGGAGGGGCCTTGGGTGACAGGGGCTGGTGGGGACAAGTGAAAGCAGTCCCCTCCATCCATTCTCAGTGGGACCAGCAGCTATTCCTAGCTGCTCACACTCATTCCTTCTCCTGCCACAAATGACTCAGGGTGGCATAACACAAAGCAACCACCTGCAAAAGGCTTTCCTGGTCAAGAACAGCTCTCTTTGGCTCTTTCGGCTACTTCCACAGAGATGCAAAAGTTTGAGGAGGCCAAAACCCCTTCTCCCTTGGTTCCATCCAGTACCATCCAGTATAGCAGGGCAGCAGGCAAGCTGGGCAGTGGTAGGGGCTGGTGGGCCCCCAGCTCACACCGTGGCTACAGCTGTAAGCCCAGCAGCAGCTCTGCAAGTGCCAACACCCTGCTTTGTGCTTTCCCAAAAGGGACTCTTCCAATGCAGTTCAGGAACAGCACTTTTGTACACAACGAAACACAGTTTTGTCTCCTAAACAAAGTTGTCCAAAAGTGCCAAAAGTGACAACCACCTAGCCCTAAGTAAAGGAAGGCCCAGGCAACCCAATAATATTTGCTCACTTCCACTGCAATCTCAAAAATAGCTGTTGCTCCAGAAACTACTTCAGGCTTCTTCAGAGCAGCTGGCAGATCTGAAACCTGTCTTTTACATTTCCACAATATCTCTGCTGACCTAGCCAGCAACCCCATCTCCTAATTTGGTAGCAATCCTCTGGCTTTTCCTGCTGTGGGCTGTGTGTTTGCTTGCCCACAGAGGAAACTGCAGCCAGGCAAGGATCTGTCTCAGCACAGCAAAGGGCAGTGGAGGATAGGATGATGGAACCTGCACTCAAGCTGTCTTGGACCCATATGCAGGAAGGGTAAGCAAGCATGAGAAGAGAATGAGTGTATGGTATGTCCCAGGCCACAAACAAGATCCTTAGTAAAACAAAATGCAGCACTGTTTTGTTTTTGTTCTTTAACATTCTGGGGACAGACACATCCTCCTCCATCTCCCCAATTCACCCCTTGGTTCAGGGAAGCTCCTGTCACTCAGGACTGCATGCTAGCTAGCAGGCTATGGGGTTTACATCTCAGTTTGCCTAAAAAAAGGCTGCAATGGAAAACACCCTAAATTTGCAGCCAGGTTGTCACAGCACTGAATTGGGTAGAGCAGGAACCTCAATCTGGCTCCCTTATACCCAAGTGATGGGGTAGGGTGAGGTCCATCACTAGTAATTCATAAGTTGTTTTGCTTTAATATCTGTTTTTGCTAGCAGGAATCCTAAC
This sequence comes from Platyrinchus mystaceus, assembly GCA_035041135.1. Taxonomy (NCBI): domain Eukaryota; kingdom Metazoa; phylum Chordata; class Aves; order Passeriformes; family Tyrannidae; genus Platyrinchus; species Platyrinchus mystaceus. The sequence goes on from JAWWLV010000001.1 coordinate 98,434,368, forward strand.
TTAGACTCATGCAAGATCCTTGCTGAATCTCCATTTCAAAAAATACACATTGTAGAAAGTTTCTGCTTGTATAATTTGGATTTTCTGATAAAAAATATATTTTAAAAAATTTGTAGCTACCTCTACGAAAGCTTCTGCTTTTGTACTCACAGTCCCAGCATGTGCTCTGTAAGTGTGCAACAGCTTCAGGGTGAGAGTAAATGTTAGTGTGCTTCTCCTATAAAAAGCACATACAAACACAAAGGCAGAAAGGAATTCTCCCTATATTTCAGCTGTAAGGATCCTCTACACAAGTACTGAGAAGTAACTGCACAGAGTCCTGTTTCCCCCATGGGATGGAAACATATAAATTCCAAATAATTCAAGGTGAGCCAAAGAGAAAAACCATCCAGGCAGGATAAAAAATTCCAGCTGCATGCTGACCGCAACAGAAATCAAGACAACTGTTCAAAGAGCTGTGCCAGGCATCCAGATGCTGCTGCTGGCATAAGAAGATCTTCCACAGTCTGATAGCAGCTGGTTCCAGGTACAGAAGCCAAAGTCTGAACTTAAAGTAGAGAAGAAAGGAGAGAGCATTGACAGCTCACCACCTGATCAGCATCCTTCCTTCTGTACAGGCATATGCATGTTAGTTACTAATCATTGATGGTCATCTGGAAATTGAACACTTCTATATAGAAAAAACCCAGGTTTGATGCATGAGTGTACCAGGCCCTACGACCCTGAAATGAACAGGACTGACACTTGTAAAAACTTCACTGCTCATGTAGGCAGGACCACTGCAGGATATCTGGATGAGAAAAAAAACATGCTTGAGAGCATGGAGCCAGAGCTCTCTCAAGTTTTTCACTATTTCTGCACAGTGTTCTCTTTTAAAATGTTGACTTCTTCAGTTACTGAAACAATCAGGACTTCTCAAACATTCTGTGTCTGTACCTATCCCCTTTCATTTCAAACTGCTGCTGACACCCTCCTTCAGCCTCGTGGCACTGCACAAGAAAGTTGCCTCAAACTGAATGGCATCAAGATAATGGAGGCAATTTGAAATGCTCCTAGAACTGTCCCCAGGGATTGCTTCCCAGGCACTTTCAGGCACGTTTGTGGCTCGGAAAACATAAGTTGTGTATACTCCCTTCAATCCAGGATACTTGAGACTGACAAGTCACCATAGGGTATGAACATACTCTGCTCTGCCCCTCTACTCTGCTCCGATAAGATCCCACTGGGAATGCTGTGTCCAGTTCTGGGATCTCAGCACACAACAGACATGGTCCTGTCAGAGTGAGTCTAGGAGGCTGGAGCACCTCTCCTATGAGGACTGGCTGAGAGAGCTGGGGTTGCTCAGCCTGGAGACAGGAAGGCTCCAGAGACACCTCACAGCACCTTCCAGTACCTGAAGGGGGCTACAAGAGAACTGGAGAGGGCCTTTTCCCATGGGCATGTAGTAAACAGGACAAGGGGCAAATGTTTTAAAAGGAAAGTGGGAAAGTTGAGATTGGACATAAAGGAAAGGTTTTTATGATGAGTGTGATGAGACACTGAAAGAAGCTGCACTGCCATGGATGCCCCATCCTTGGGAGTGTCCAAGCCCAGGCTGATTGGAGCTTTGAGCAACCTGGTCTAGTGGAACGTGTCCCTCCCCATGGGACTTGCAACCCAAACCATTCTCTGGTCCTGTAGCACGTGGAGTTGGCAGAGAGAAGTAGGGACTGACAGATCGTAACTCGAAGGATCTGAGTTAGGTGTCTGCTCCTGGACACATTTCAAGTAGCTAGAGGTCAGTTGCTGTTATGACATGTGTAGAAAAAAACTGTTGTGGTTTACATGCAGATGGCGGCAATTAGCTATGACACTATATTCGAGCTATATAGTACAGAATTAATTAAGACAGAGCATTACCAGGAAGCATAAGACATCCTCTGATGTGAAAAGGTTACAGAGAGAAAATTTTAAGGATAGATAGAGCTGGAGTGCAACTCAGCCAGGGGATCCCATTTCCAGGCCTTTGCTAACAGTAGCAATAAATCTACTTCTCAGGAGAGAGATAAGCTTGTTCTTAATAAGGGATGTGGACTAAACTGGCTACAGGATACATGTTCCTCTTTTTTACATGGAGAAAGGGATGGAACAAATACACTGAGTTTCACGTAAAGCAATTTCAGCTTGTGGGCCCTGAGACTAATCCTGGGCAAACAAAAGCAGAGGAGGCAAGGAGGATCAGCCAACTGCTTCAAAAACTCATTCTGGTTGTCTTTATTCCTTCTCTGTAACTCCTAATTTTTTTTTTTTTCATTTTTGACAGCTACTGAACTAAGCCTACAAAATTATCTGCTGTATACCCAAGATCTTACTCCTAAGGCACAGCAGATTGCTTAGACACACTACCAGCAGTGAAAAATTAGACATCAGAAACCCAAACTCTGATCAGCTTTTTCTTTTTTATATATTCTCTTAAGGATCAGATCACAGTCATGGTCAAATATATACCATCCCCAAAACCACAATTAATCCCTCCATCTGATTTTCTCTCAACATTCCTGATCACCAGTGAGCTTCAAATAAGCTACTTATTTTTGTATCTCAGAGGAAGATGTTATATTCTTCCAGTTTCCAAAACAAAAATGTTATGGTTGGAGGCACTGAGCAAACCAGTCTCAGTGTGGTGAAAAGCAGGAAGAGTAGCTGCTCTCTTACAAACAAGTTCATCACCAAAGTAAGTCTGGATGCTGGCATCTCTGCAGGACTGAAAGGTAGTCCTTTATGACACTGGAGAAGTTTCTCGAGCTCCAACTGCACTAATTTAAATAATCTAGTCTTGGAAAAAAAGTGGATCCTCAACTCAAGAGGCCACATGTGTGGTTGATCACAGCTCTCTGGAGCAAAAGGGCAATGTATGTCAGTGATCCCAGTTGAACAACATGGAAAAGGCCCTGCTAAAGATGACAAAAATCATGTCTCACCAACCCTTTGTGGCTCTTGCCTGCATGCTTCAAGTGCATTTGTTTTATTTCTTGATCAAAGTAGACCCTCATAAAAGTCATTATAAATCAACCCTGACCTAGAATGTTGTTCTGTTAAAAATACATAAGCTCTTTGGTTCCTTTTGTGCCTGCTCAGCAAAATAAAACACTGCTACTATAGATGCAGTGACACTATGCCTAATCAGCTTGCACTAAGGGTGCTAGGACAAAGGTAGGGAATGAGAAGGCAGGTGAGAAAGGGTACAGAAATTCCTGACTTGAGAAGAGACAAACTGCACTGGAGATGGAGATGGGGTCCTCAAGGGAGTTGGGCAACAATCCCATCTAGTCAAGCATCTCCCAGAGCCTGTCGAAAGACTTCATCACATCTAAACTGCTCTAAACACCACCAACTTGTTCAATCAATAGGATTGTTCTAATAAACTTACATTTATATTTTGAATTCATTCTAGTCATAACAAGAATTTAAAATACTTGAAAGTATTCATCTGCCTATGTACAGTGACTTATGTGAGTTATGCATGATAGAGAATTTTCATACAATAGTCTCCCCTTCATTTATCATGTCCTGAATAACTCATTTGTGGCCTTTGTCCAGAAATAACAAAATGATTCCCATGCTGGTGCTGATAAAGCTTTCCTTCATATCATCCCAGATTTTCTTCTCTATTTGACATTATATACAAACAAAGAAACATGGACAGATACATTAAAATGTACTAAATTAAGGAATTAGATGGAAACAGGAAACAGATCTCCTGCAACTTTATAAAATGAAAACAAAATGTGGTCACATCAAGGCAAACTCCAGAGCAAGAAGCCAGTCAATTCAGCATGAAACTAAACAAATATGCAAGGAAGAAAGTCTAGATGAAGGTCCAGACTTCATCCAAGGATTCAAGTTCAAAGGGGAGGCAAGGTCACAGCTCAGGGCCCACAAACCTTCTTGCACTCACAGAGAGTAGTCACTGGTTGTCAAGAGAGGTAATAAAAAGCACTGAGCAATATCCTACAGAACAAACTGGCTATTGGTAGCAGCTTGCTTAAGCAGGGCAAAAGCATTTAGGGACTGCAAGAGGTTAATACCTCTACCTCTGATCTGAAGGCTGCAGTATTTCATGAAGATCATGTTTATCATAAACTGATGAGGATTTTGATTTTCATTTTGCTGTGTCACCTTTGCATTGGAATCTAAAAGGATGTAAAGACTAAAAATGGGAAAACATCAATCTGCTCAATTTCCCTTTTCAGTAAGTCCATCCCGTAAGATTAACTGCAGCCCAGTTTCAATATAACAGATCAAAGGATTGTGCAGAAAAGGCTGAGGGGAGTAACTGGGAAAGAAATAATCCAATAATTGGATTCAAACATTGGACCCAGCTCTCAAATCTAATGCCAGACCAAAAAAAAAAAACCCAAACAAAAACCAGCAAAGCAAGGGCAACAAGGAAAACCAACATCATATATTGCCTGAATATTCCAAGCCTAGGCCTGATTATTTCTGAATATACAAAGTTTTGACTAGATGCCAAACTACCATACAAAAATGATGATGATGATAACTCTAATGAGAACTTTGTTCACTGTACTACAAATGCCAAATAAAGGTACAATATTCTACATGTAGTTTTCTATTATTTTGTTAGGATTTTATTTTAAAATGGAACCAGCCAAAACAAAAGGCTGCCAAGAATCTCTTCCAGTACATGAGCAAACTGCTTCTAATATTTACCAGGTTGTGGGTTTGCCTTTAGAGAAAAGGAAAAAAGAAAAAAAGTCCTGTGTTTGGATACAAGAAGTTTCATACAAAATGCTAAGTGTTTCCTCTTGCTGTATCATTCCCTACACTATACAGGTAACTTCCTCTCCCATTAGAAACATCTGCATCCCATTCAGAGGATGAGAAACAAACCTGATATTTCCATCAGACAGCAATGGCACTCATCCCAGGACAAGCAGGTGATTTTTTTCAGTCTGCAGCGTTTCACGATGGCACTGTTCCCTACCACTGCATATCTGCCAGCTGCAAGCGATAGCATTTCAAAGTTTGAACCAAATAAATCAGAATTAAGATATTATCTGATCCCTGATATTTTTAGAACTAGGTCAATAGTTATTTTATTTCTGGAGCCAAAGAAGTTTGAGCAAGATGAACTTTGTCAATCGGTACAAAATGTATTCATTATTTTTTTCATGTGTACTGGCTTAGATGTTTAGTCCTGCTTCACCATTTTAGTACCAAAATGAAATACATTATGCTGAAGCAGGTAACCTTATTACATTTTGACCTTCACTACTAACCCCATCTAGTTAATTTGTTGCATCAGAAATGTAAATTACACATATACTCACTGGTGTGCATATAGTGCATATAAGCATTTATGCATTTCTGACACATAAAACCAAAATTCTGCTTTTGGGTGTTACTTGTGTCAGAAAAAAGATATGATAATGGAGTTGTACATTTGTCTGATAAAGCCCAACTCTCACAAAAAGCATGCAACATCCTCTCTCCTTCTACACAATACAATCAAAGAAAAGATAGTTTCTTTGGCAACAATTCCCAGCCCTATCCTGTCAACACTTAGCCTGAATAACAATATTTTCTCCACCGATCTTTTTCCCAGCACTTGTTATGATTTTGTCCTGGTTTCCTAATGCTTTTTCCTTGATCACTCGTGTTTTCAACATACCGCCTTCCCATCACAGGAATTGTTATCAGATGACAGGGGATACTTCTGCCTCAAAGTTAAACCTCCGTGTAAGCCAAAGGACAGAATTTTGGGGACCAAGAGGCTCTCAAGCTTTTGGCTGTTTTTATAATGCCCTTCTTAGTTTTACTATGAATAAGATAAATCAAACGTTTAGTAAGGTTTCATCCAGTCCACAATAACACATCTTCTATTCAGCATAAAAAAGCAAAGGGGGGAAAAAAAGGAATCAAATTTTCAAGCAGGTTATGTACCTGACATCTGGAACCAATGTATCTAACAAAAATTAGAGTAAGTGTTCATTTACTTTTAATACACGTAATTTTGTACTTATAAAAAAAAAATAAAGTCACAAGTTGATTTATATCAGCCACAAGATGCTGGGATAGATACAGAAACGGTTGGCCTCAACCAAGGTCAACCTGGATCATCATGTTCTGTTCTTGCCCTAAGGTCTAATATATTATTCTGGATATAGCAGAAATTAATCTGAAGAACATGCAGGGAAAGTTTCTTTATGTATCTGCATTAAAAAAAAAGAAAAATGCTAAAGCAGAAGTATATATTGTTGTCTGTTGCCAGTCTACTGCTAAACACACATTTTAAACTTTAAAAGTCTCACTGCAGAAAGGTCCCAGATAGGATGGGAATTGGCATAAATAACTCTTCTAATTTGTAAAGCAGTTTATTTAACATTTAAGGATTTGATGTCTCCTCTGTGATTTTTCTTTTATGTTCACATGCAATATTGCCCTTTTGTAAAAATAACTTTATTTATTTTTAAAATATAAACTCTGTAGGATGAACAAAAATAACAGCTGGATTTCATGCCACCCCAATTCCAATGCTGAAAGATGTGGCGGAGCAAATCCTTAACAACTAGATATGTGCTCAGATTTTGGAAACATGGTGAGAGAAGGGTGGCACTGGAGATTGTATTTCAAATCAGCTGCTCTCATCTAACATAAACATAAAAAATTTTCCCTGGCATCCATTATGCGATAATCACTACAGGTTTTCCCATCATGCATGCAATTAACCAAAGAAATGTCAAGTTCCATTAAATTCACCCTGAATTGCAGAAAGTCAAAACTGCTTTCTAGGTGAGATGCAGTTACAGAGCTTGTAGTCCAGAGAGGACATCTCTGGGTCCTGGAGAACTCTTTATATGCAATCTTCCTCTTCCTGATTTGTGAACGATACTCTAGGAGGCAGCGCAGTAGGAAACTGGACCTCTTCTGCTTCACTGTATGTACCACGAAATGGCAGTAAAGAACAGCTATTCAAGGGTTTTTACAAAATAAGAGCAAAGACTGAGCACTGTGAAAATAAAGGTAAACTACAAAAAACTTCATCATTAATAAATTAAACTCCCTGTTTTAAATCGTCTGATTCTGCAGCACAAACTTCATTTGATAGAACAGGTCAGCAGATACTACTGGGAACAGATGCACCAGGAAAAAAGGGAAGGAGATGCTATTGTCATTTTTGGAACTACTTTATACTAATCCACCATCATAAGCAAATAAGAAGCACAGTTAAGGAGAAAAAATCAACTTGCAAGTATCATATTTGTAGATTTTTAAAGTTCAATTATTTACTATAAAGTGCTGAAACTTTAACTGCATGATTGTTTGCCTGAAGCACTATAGAAGAGCCTTAAGCATCTTCTACTACAAATGAAACTACTGCACCTCAGGGAAAAAAGAGGAAAAATAAAAGAGAGAGAGAGATACTCCCGACGTAATACTCTGTTTGGAAGATGGCAAAATTCAAAGCCTTATCAGACTACGGTAAGCCTCCTATAACAACTTGGTATATTTGGGGCTCCATTAGGAGACTGCTTAAGTTAGAAGTTCAGACAGTGAATTTCACAAAACGCCTTCTGTAGACATTCAACCTCAGGGTGTGGGAGTTGTCTTTTAAAGCTGCTAATGTGCTCCATAGGCTATTGATTTTCACAATTATTTTGGACTAAGCATGTGTCAGTAACAGACACAAAGCTGCTTCCAACTATTACAAAAAGCGATTAAAGCAAGGTAGCAGAGATCCAGGAACCATTCTCTTGGTTCCCTTACTGACTTTGAGTTAGGAGAGACACAGAAAAAAATCCTGCTGTGTTGTAAGGCAAATGGCATCTTAACATCAGCTGCGTCTGGGTGTATTTAGTACTCAGAAATGTGATGAATCCCCAGCAGATATATTAATTACTGCAGGAATTTAGATGAATCCTTGCATAAGTGTCCTTCAGCAGTGTCACTCTCTGTCCTTTCTTTGCTGCCTGTTGAAGCTGCAAGCACTCAGTTCAGGGAGAGCAAAATATATCCCCAAGCCTTCTGATCTGGAAAGATATGAAGCAGAGCCCTGTACAGGTTCAGACAGTTGCCAGCTCCTCTGTCTCACAAAGTCTCAGGAAACTGACAGCAAATTCAGAAATTCATATATATATATATATATACACACACACACATAATCCAGCTGTTGTATTTGGAAAGCCATTTCTAAAACACCATAATGTTAGTGTGAACACAATCTTACAGAAAACATTCCTTACCTCTCCTAGAGTGTAGTTTTAAAAGCCATCATAGGAAAAGCCACTGTTGGTTTTTTTTTAAGTAACAACTGGTATACTCTTTAAAATTGCTTATTTATTTATAAAACATTTCTGTACATTTGTTAGCTGTCTTGGTGCTGCTTTGTTTTGATACTGTTCTTTGTAACACTATGAGATGCTTATCATCCAGGATAAAGCTACTGAAGCTGAGAGGTGGAGCAGTATGTGAGCAGTTACTTTCTGCAGAGCTCTGAAAACTGGACATTTTAACATCAGGTCAGATTTCACAGAAACAGTTAATCAAATGCTTCATTACGTGTGCAAAAGCTGTAGAAATCATAGCTAGAGAGTCAGGTCACATAAGGACTATTGCTGGGCTAGGCTGAATATTTGAGGCAAAACTACAGGAATGTGGAAGATGAACACTTATTTAATTTTGACTTTACAGCACACTACAATACAGTAATGATTTCTAAAAATGCTCTGGAGGTGTTACTGCCTTTAAGACACCTGTTAGAGTTTGGACAAACCCATACGTACACACTGCCATTATGATCTAAAGACTTTAAACAGAATAGTCCAACATTGTGTCATGAGTTTCATTGCTCATGAGTTGCAAAACCACACAGCAACGATGTTGTTTATCTTAAGTGAAAGTCGACAAAAGCCTTCCACAAAACTAGGCTGTCAAGTGTGCTCTGTAAGTCATACCATTAGGGGAAGGTTTGTATTTAATCTCTGTAGTAAGATTTCCAGCCAGAAGAATATCCAACCTGCAGTGGGCAGCAGCAAGGCAAAGGACTACACATACCCTGTGCAGCCTCAGGGGCTGGTTCAGGTTCTTGCCACAGTGCTTATCTGACTGGGAATGCTGAAAACTACGTGCAAGGGACGACTGTGCTGGTCTTGCAGGAGCCATCTCAGCTTGAGACACAACAGCATCAGCCCTTTCGTATTGACAACATCCTGGCTCCTTGTTGCCATAACGAAGGTAAGGGGGACAATGCATTGGGTTGCCTTTTCCACTTGCCTGTGAGGCTGCACTACTTCATTCATGAAATTTAGCTTTAATGTAGAGAATAGATGATTGTAAATGTAAATTCCACTTCTGTAATATTTACCCTTCTATTTATCTCTTCAGGATCTGTTTCTTTCATTTTCTTCTATTTTGCCCAATACAATAATGGTGTGAAATGCCTCCTCTCAGGATACATTATGTCTATAAACACGTTGTACAATTCCTTTGGGAAGAGGGAAGTCCCTGTTTTCTAGTATTGTGAGGCTTTCTTTTATGGTCCTATTAATTCACAAGTTATCAGGCTATAAATCTGCCGTTATTCTAATACTGTATTTTGGCTGTTCTGCCCCTCAAGCTACTGCATAATTTTCAACCTTGTAAGACAATGAAACTTCACATTTGGAAGAAGAAAACATTTCTACAGACAACAGTAAGGAGGATGTTTCAGCCAACAAGCAAAACACAAAAATCAGCCATCTGACAAATAAGTATTTTACCTTTAACTGCAAGCCATACAGTATTCTCGCTGAACACTTATGCATACTTGGCCAATGAACTCAAAAACAATAATTTAGCAAAATTAGTAGGACAGTTCTCATTAACTGATCATGTTATTGGTTTGAAAGTATGTGGGTTTTTAACTGTATGAAGAGAAGTATTCTCCTGTCCTTACACTTGCCTTTCCAATGAACAGACTGTTTATATCTGATTGCAGCAAAAGTAAATTAAATTTAAATAGTTAGAATATACAGGAGACTTCCAAGCTTTTGAGATATTCAAACTTTATTCAAATAAATATTATGGAAAGCTTCAAATAACTGAAAAGAGACTTACTACAGATCAAATTACTCCCCCACAACTACAGGGACTTCTACTTAATGTAGTTACTCCAAATTTCAGCAGCCCCCATCCTCATGGTGGGAAAAGGCAAGACTGGAAAAGACGTTACAAAAGGGCTGTTAACATACTGCAACTTCACAAAACTTGGAAGAACTTTGTTTCCTGTGATGCTTTATAGTTCCAAGGGGTTTTCGGTGACATTATGCTTCCTTAAACCTTTTTTAACCCTAAATTACAGAAGGACTGGAAAAAAAAAAGGTAAAAAAAAATACAGGAACAAATTCTGTGTGTCTCTCCCATGAAGCCTGGGCTGTCTAGTTGGAATGCCCTTAGAGAACTTTATTCCAGCATAAAACGTTAAAGCTGTTGAATCCACTTTTATGTAAGGATAAGCTGGCTGGAAGTCATGCAGTCTTGACCAGATCCAAACAAAGCCTCCGGTCCCTCTCCCATGAGGGTGATAACACTAAATCAGCCCTCAGAAAGCTGGTATCACACAAACCATTCCTCTTTAGGAGAGACAGACAACCTCAAGAGCAAACACCAAAGACACCAAGCTGAGAAAGAACAGATCTGAGCCGTGAGCTGGGAGATTTTCTGTAGCACTATGCCAAATATGACATCATGCTTGAACTACAAACAAAAGCTAATAATAGATTCTGATCTTAATTTACTAAACAGAGTTTTCACACATTTTTGGAGTCTTACCAGATTTGAAAGATCCATAGAGCCTAATCATTGCCCAGGAGAACATTCATATTCCTCTCCAGCCACTAGAAACAATTAAGTGCTCTGCATCCACTATAGCATCCCACAAATATTCAAAAGGTCAAAACTATTGATTCCCAACTGCTAAAATCCATTTATCAACGGGGGGGATCAATATTTGGCTTTAAAATAAATCTAAGTTCCTGCTTTTTCTTTTCAATCCAGTGTTATCTCTGGTAAAAAATAAACACATCCTTACAGGATGCTATCAACACAGGAGTCACAGGGAAACCTCCTTGCATTTTAAAAATAAAACTGAGCAGGCCTGACAGTCCCACCAAGAACGTCAGACCTTTCAGAAGTTCAGCAGAGGATCATATAAGACAGTTCTCAAAGCTATTGAAAAAAACTGTTGAGAAAAAGTCAACGAAATAAGCACTGAAGCCCTGACCAAAAAAATTTTGCTGTTTCTAACAGCGATTCTTTTGGTGCCAATGCACTGCTTCCAGCTGACACCTGCAGTAAGAGCCACCAGGTGGAACAAGCTACTTGAATTATTTTACTGACATGGAGAAAGATCTTGTCCATCAGCAGCTATCACGACTCAAGCACCCTTCAGTACTTAAAATCACAGACTCAGACATTTAGGCTGCACAAGTTATTTGGCAGGTCAAAACTGAGGACTACAGTTATATTGGTGCAGCATATGGTGGGCATCTCACACATCTATCTGCAGGCATCCCCATACTTAGGTAATGAAAACTGATCTAGTTTCAAGACTGGTTCACTGTTTCAGGCTAAATGTTGGTATTTGAAATACAGTTCAATGGCTCACAATTCAGGATAATCATGACAACTCAGGACAAGCATGAATCAATATACCCTTCTGGTGTTGTTATCCCCACAATTCTGGCCCAGAGCTGTTTCATCCTGCAGGACAACCAACCAGTGCAATGAACTGAAAAGATCATATTGGATAAACTAATTTCACTCCACTTTGGACAGAAGTCCTTTCTAATTCCCCCCTAAAAGCAAAAGAATATTTTTTTTTTTTAATATCCAAAGGTCAATCTACCTTCTGTCCTTTCCTTCAGGTTCAGTCAGGTATTCAATCTAGGGGCTTCTGCTTTAATTTCAACCAAGTGTTGAATATTTCAAGTTCCAAAACCAGATCTGAAATTCATAATTTTTAATAAGCTTACTTCCTTTTCTTTGGGGACCCCTGGTGGCCTAGCGGTTAAGATGCTGGTCTCTCAGCGCCAAGGTCGCAGGTTCAAATCCCGCTCCTGCTTCAGGGTCCCCCGGGCAGATGGAGCTCGTCAGCCCCTAAGGCCATCCATCTA
>JAWWLV010000001.1:98446622-98485595 GCA_035041135.1 Platyrinchus mystaceus
AAAAAATCCATTGCGCAGGCTTGAAAGGTAAAAAGACCTTTCCCAGATCTTCGTTCGCGAAGACTGGCCACACACACTTCCTTTTCTTTAGGCTTTCCCTCTTCAGTATTTTCATTCCATCAAAGACCACTTCCAGTGCAGCAAAATAAAAGCAACACAGTAAGAAACCAGACTCTGGCAGGGTCCTTGGAGATGTTACCCTAAATCTATTAGACAGTAACAGATTGCAGTGCCTAAGCACTCTGTTCCTCTTTCCATATGTTAACAGATCTCAGGTAGCTTCTCTGCAAAGTGCATAGCAAGTTCAATCAATATGGGGAAAAGAAGTCTCTTAGTGTTATTTCTCATTAAATAAAACTTTTAAGCCACATGCTGTGTTAAATATGAAAAAATTACGAAAGCAGTTTAATGCCTACTTAAAACACTGCTATGAGGAAATGCTCATCCAGCCATGGTGATGATGTGGTGGGTGTGAGTGCCTTTGGCCCACCACAGGGACCAGGGTCAGGAACACAGGAAAGAGGCCTCTTGAGCCAGCAACAGAGCAGATTACCCAAAGCAGCTTTCTCTTAGAATCAAGGCCAGATCCCCATAATTCATTTCTTAATTATAACTACTTTGCAGAGCAGGCTGCAATAGAGCTTAGAAGCCTCACAAACTACTTGAATTGTTGAAGCCAGAAAGAAAAATATGTTTAAAGTGTACCCTTAGCAATTTGTTTCTGTGTTTTTAACTTTTTTAGTGACTTCATTCCATTCCTGTAAATCTGTATTTTTAGTAAACATGCTTTTATCATTAAATCTCCTCAGTGATAAAGCTGACTCAGAGTAATATGACACACACCAAGACCTCTTTCTTTCCAGGGTACCGAGTCATCTTTCCAGGGCGAACCCATCACTCTGTTTCCCACTGAATAGCTCAAAGCCTTCCCGAAAGCCTCCCAGTGATCTGCCACAGGGGCACAAGGTTTTGGCTATAGTTTTTCAAAAGCTATCTGTCTGTTCAGCCGCCCCTTTCTCAGCAGTGTGAAGTCAGTGGGAGAAAATCCCAGAACTCAAGCATCAAAAGAAATACTTACACTCAGCTTTCCAGGAGGAAAAAAAATATATATAAACAATGCTATAACAAATATTCGACAGGCTTCTTATGGAAACAAGTATAATTCATGAACTCTAGGTACCACCTCACCTCAGGGTTTCTGCTGTCCCCCCAGTTTGTAAAGAAATAGAAGAGGAACATCTCAGTTGATACATGCATTCTTAGCCTCTGAGAAAAGCCCGAAACTCAGCAGCTCTGAACACAGAGCCTCTTCATTATGGTGGCTAATTAACAGCTGATTACCACAGACATAAGGGAGGTCCACTCATCGCTCCCAGTGCTGTGACAGGGTGGGCCTATGCCTGTGGGCAGCCTATTCCGCCTGCATGTGGGCACACAGGGCTCTGAATGCAGCAGCTTGGGCAGAGATGTCCCCGTTGTTGGGGTACCAGCAACTGCAGTAGGGCTACACCTCGGGGGCTTGAATGCCCAGGTGCCACCAGCTGGGGAGACTGGGATCCAGGGGCAGCTACAGGCTACATTGAGAACATGGAGGTACATAGATACGCTGTATATTTGTCTATATAGGTGTGCTATATAGATGTCTTTATTTGAGTTTCATCTTAAACAGCTGGAGAGGAAAACCAGGAGCAGGCTATCTGTGCCACTCCTGTCTTTGTGACTGCTGTGTATCTGCTGTCTGTGTTGATCTGTGTGTCTGTATTACCATGTACATACATAACACACACACACATATGTACAGTGTGCACATGTGCCTATTGGGGATACACACTGGACCTGCGGACAGAGAGCTGCAGCTCACCTCTATCTGGCTGTTAGATTCTGCACCTCCTCACTCTGCAGACTCTCTTGAAATGCTACCAGATCTTCAGAATGCACTTTAGAAATTATTAGTATAGCTTAAAATGTAAAGTGCTGTTGGAAAGCATCGAACAGTTCTTATGAAGACTGCACCACCAGATATCAGCCTTAATCATAAAATGCTTTTTTGCAGCTCTGCATATCCCTGGGTCCATCTAAAGAATCCTAACGGCTACAGAAGGCTTCAAATGTCTTTATGTAACAATCTGCAGTATGAAAAGGCACTGGCTTACTTTATACTGCTAAAGCACTTACAGTGCCCTCTTTTAGCATTTCAGTAAGTGATCAAAGAATCACCCTTCTTTCAATGCTTCTTTCAATTGTAAAAAACAATTTCACCACCTTGATCATGTGTATATGAATTTTGTTTAAGAGTAACATAGATAAAACAAGCAATTGGACTAATTCCATTTTTTAAAGAAATCTATACATAGGTAACTAGAAAAAGTTCAAGAGTCCATACTTATTAAGAAAATATTACAAATACACATTTGAGAAAACTGTTTCCTGCTCTCTGAGAAATTTCAGCTGTGGAGTACAATGAGAACATATCACAGGCAAGAAAACACACAGACAATTTACTCACTGCTCAAAGGGATTGGAAAAGTCTAGGAAAAATGAAAATGGGGAATCAGTCTCCAGTCCTTTGATCCTGAGAGTGAATTGCAGTCAGAAATCAGAGGTTAACTATTAAGTATTAGGTACTGTTTTTCATTGGAGTATAAAAGTAGAAACACTCAAAATAGAAGAAAGAACAAATTCTCCTCTTTAAGGTTCAGCTTGAAAAAGAAGTAGGCTGTGGTTTCTCAGTGTTTTTCATAGATGAGATAAACTATACTATAGGAGCTGGAGTCAGTTGCAAACATGGAGAGTTGTGAGATTATTCTAATTTCTCATGGGAATGGGGGTTCTTTGGTGTGGCTTCAGCTCCTCAGAAAGGGTCTGACACAAAGTTCACCAAAGTCTACCTCTGACTACAGAGAGCTTTACATCAGGTCCAGAGGACCATGAAATGTGACCTTCACCTACAGAGCAAGAACATCAGGACCTGATGGGATACAGCTGATGCGAGCAGTCTCCAACACAAGCAAGATCCTGAAGGTAACAAAGACTATGGACAGAAAAGCCAAACTGCACAGAAATGCAAAAGGAATACACCAGACCAGAGTCTTCATGTTCCTGATACTGAACTCTGCACCAGTCATTGTATTCAACACTAGTCACATGCTTCTTTAGAGTTCATGAATTAAAACTCTTGGGTAAGAGATATATAGTGATTGGGACATCAAAAATATCATGGATTACTACTGTACAAAGCACTGTAAACAGGTACATACATTTCCCACTTTAAGCTGTAGATATTCAGGTATTATGAAATAAAGTCTAAGACACAGCTTAAAAATACAAGTAAACATAGTCAGCAAAAGAACTGACAGTGGCTGAGTTCAGATGACTTAAGATGTACACCTGCAATCCAGGTTTGTAACCACATCCCATCCAGGGCAGAACAGTGGTGCATGTTCAGTGAGTCCTGCTTAGCAAAGGGATGGCCTGAGATGGGCATATGTCTCCCTTGGGGCGGTGGAACAGTGCTCCCCACGGTGAATGAGCAATGAAGAAACTGCTATTGAGCTTAGCTAATTTGCACCTTGTATTTTAGCTCCATCAATTTGAATATAAACAGATTTTTATCTTACTTCAATTTGAGTATAGCAACAATTTAATTTGTGTTAGGAAACACATACATAGCATAAAATGGTTACACTGTGTTTTAATAATACCTCCATTACAGGGGATAAAAAACTGTACGTTTCCTATTAAAATAATGATGTGCATTCGTGATGAGGTTAGTTTCCAGCACCAACCTTCGGTAGTCTACTTCAGGAGATTAAAATTGAAAAGTAAGCTTTTCACCATTTATGGCTCGTGTTTTCTTGTTTACATTGCACTCTGCCTTCAGAGAGACAAGGCCAGTCAATTAGAATTCAAGTTCTTCAACATCGGCGCTATGTTATTGTGCATGGGTTTCCAAGACTAACAAAATTACTTGTATCCAAAATAAAACCACTAAATGAAATTAGGAAAAATATTTCACGTTCATAGGAGCAACACAGCTGAAATGCTCTGTTTCACATTTTGAAAAATTAATTTGCAAGCCAAACTGCATAATCCTGTCTCTTTAAGAAAACTGGGATTTGCCATACTAAATGGCACAAATAAGCATTAACTATAAATCACATCCATTGCATTTATCTGGTTATTTTTAGTCCTAACAATGCAAAATTAAATTGTTTGAGAACAAATTGACCTTGCTGATGTTGATAAAACAGCTGTATATGGGTTTCATTAGGCCATATAAGCTGTGACACAGGATGGGGGCACACTGGGGACACACAAGCACAGGCAGGTCACTCTGCAGAAGGCTCTCGTGTGCCCCATCACAGCAAAATGCTGAGCACTACTGTTTTAGCCTGTTCTGAATACATCTGTTAATGTTAATCAGAAGCTCAAGAGCAAGGGAGAAAAAAAACCTCACATTTCCTAAAAAAAGCTATGAAGAAACCCCCAAATTCTGTGCTCTACCCCATGGGAAAGTTCATAAGAAATCCCCAAATGTGCCTCTTGTCTTTATACAACAGGAAATCTAGTCAGATACAAATGCTGACACTCTTGTGTGCTCTATCCAAGACATTTCAGGTCATGAAACAGATATCACTCAGCTAAATACTACACTCATGTTCACAGGACAAACCACAGCAATACTTTCAAACCACAGCTAATCCTATCCAAATGGGAATGTAATCTGTTTGAATAAATAAGAAGCAAAAAGAAGAGTGAAGTCAAAGAATAATGAGCGTTTCTCAGGGCTGTGTGTCACGGCTGAGTATTTGAAAACAGGGTTGCATCATTTGTACTGTATATGCTGAAGAAGATAAACTGTGCCCTGTAAGGCAACACGGACAAATGTCTTGGGACAGAAGAGTCCATGCGTTAAACTGCGATTTTCTGCCTGCTGGAGAGTGCTCTTTGAAGTTACTGTGTATGAATTCCTTCTGTAAGTGTATTCACACAGGCACACACACTTGCATTATGAATTTTTCATCTGCTTCTGCAGCACTGAGCATGAGGCACAGCCAGTGCCAGAATGACCAATTCCGCACCATAAGGTCTGACTAGTACAGAGCTCCTTGAGCAGCATGCACAACTTATAGTGACGTCCAAATACTGCATTTCTTAATACTTTTTGCCATAACCATTCAATATGTTTCAAATGGCTGCAGTGGAGCCTACAGTCATACTGCAACTATTGCTACTGCAGAGTGCTTTTTATATCCAGTGCAGAATTGATGGATATTGCAAAACTGAGATGCTATAGTATGAGTTTCATCTCCAGGACAAAAACTACTCACTGCATAAATTAAAGATAACATATGTGGTATGTATAATGAGAAATAAAAGCACAGTGGGTATTGAATGCCTTCCCAAAGAAGAGGTATTTGGCTGGGTGTCACTCTGCAAAGCCAGCTGTGCTGACTGTGGAGGTTACAGGCCCAGGCCTGACCCGGCCGTCTGTCATCTCCCCTTCACTGGAGATTAACGCCAGCCCCAGACTGCCGGTGCAGCTGCTCCCAAGAGTATTCCAGCACCTTTTCAGCAGAAACAGACACGCTAAGAGAGCTCAGTACTGGAAACTAGCCTGGACAACTGAGACTTAACACAATGTGGATCCCCAAAATGGCTCTGCTGGACACCTGGAACAGTGCTGTGCAGTTAGGAGCAGCCTGTAAGGAGCTGGGATGGAGACTTCTCCATCCCAGCAAGCTGGAGAGGCGTGATCACAAGTGGGCCACACTTTGTCTGACATCACAAAGTGCTGTCCTGGGTTTACACCCACAGAAACTACACCCCACAGGCCTACAGACAAGAACCAAACCTGCTCTGATCATTTATCTTTGAAAGCCTCTAAAAGACTGAAGTGCTGAACACTGCAGGTCTGGCAGATCTCTTTCATTTATGTATAGTTTGTTAAGAAACAACCTCTTAATGTATATGAAAGGTGAAATGACTGTTCCTTATATATCCTACAATAAATCTCCCCTGCAAACATCAAAAATCCATCTCCTTCCTTCCAGATGACCCCATCCTTCCACACCAGGATCTCTTCAGAGGCTGGGTTTAGAAGTAAGCTATCCTAACCCTGTGTCTCCAGTCCTCTACTTCAGTTTTTTATTGTTTCTATTTCTCCTTCCCTGTGAAAATCCGTGAACTAGCTTTTAAAACTATTCCTATCACCCCAAAAGAAATTTAAGTGGAAACACGTGATTTTTGCCATTTTCCTTTCTGTCACAAAGATTGAAATGACCACAGGGAAACTGCCTGCAGTGTTATCAGAATCACTTGTCTGTATTTTGGCAAAGTTTAAGCACTGGCAAGTCCTGGAGTTGTCTAAGGGCAGGATCTGGAAAACAGCTTTTAGCTCAGCACATTTGGGAGAGAGCTCCTCCTGAAACCAAAAGAACTACAGATGTTTTTATCTAAACTTGAATTCTACTGGAACTCGTAATGTACACGTCTCACTCCCTCAGCTATAAAATGTAGCCTCGCTTTTCTTCTGAAATGTTAACCTTGTGTAACTTCACTCAAAATCTGCCCAAATAATAAGATCTAAAAGCCATTAGAATAACTCATTAGTTATGTAATTATGTGAAAAGAATAGAATCTCCTTTTTTGCTCAGCAGCAATAAAGATACTCAGAGATAATACAAGGACATTAGTGATCTATATAGGACTTCAAATATGCCTGTAAACAAAACCTCTTTAAAGTACAGCCCGGGTTAAATAAACAAAGACTGATCATGACTCCTGCAAGCAGCAGTGCTCAGCTGAGTTCAGCCACTGCATATCCAAAGGTCTTGCTGGATGAATATTCAAACAATGCATTCAGCCTCATGACCTTGGACTCTGCTAAACAAAATTCCAGGAGACCTTCGAGGTCTGATTCTCCACGACCTCCCTGGGAAGAGAATGTAGAGATTAAGGACCTGAAACTGTAATGCAACACTCTAGAAGAAAATACAAACCATACTGAACTAGAGTTGTGAAAAAGGTAAATAACTGCAAACAGCCATAGCCATAGCCACTTTGACAGATATGAAAACCACAGTAGAGGCAGGGGAGGAGGGAAAGGGAAGAATATAGCATTGCTGTATCAAATAACAGCACATAAATATGCCTAAGAAAAACTTTGTTGAAAATGGACATAAAATTCTGTCCACATACTGTGAAATTTTGCTGCTGTAGCCAAACTGGGGACCAAACTACATGAGAAAATGAGCCAGGAGTTGACACTAGTCCCTACTCAGAAGGGCTGTGATTTGAACACTTTGTTCAAATACCCTCATTATCTAGAAGAATGAAATACTAAAAGGAGTACTCCTTCCTTTGTAGACATAAGCACAGATCTTGCAAAGATCTCGCTTTGAAGAAGAAAAGTCCTCTTTTATTTTTCAGTATCAGTGCTTACCTTGGATGTAGACAGTCCAAAAACAACGAGGGAAATTTTTCCTCCACTTTCAGTTGTTGCATATACAGACAACTGCAACCCTGTGCTAGGTGAGCACAAGAGCAAGGAGTTCATTGACTTGCATCTCACTAGGCACACAGTCTGTGGTCTCATGGGATATCTGTACAGAAGTTGTACCTACCCTGCCTGCTTGGCAAGCTCCAGGCTGGGGCTCACACTCTGCTACGCACGGTACTAAGTCAAGAACCCAAAACAGAGCTCCTCCTTTCTCCTTGCAGTCCCCACTAGCCCACAGGGCCAATTTCAGAAATGCACTAAGGGCAGACCAGTGAGTCACAGCCACAGAAACAACGTTTCTTGCTTTCCAGCACCCAGATGCACTGTTGTTTTGCTTTATTTTTCCCAGCCCAATGCCGGCCACCTCAGAAGGACTTGGGCGACACAGACAACTCCGAGCATACAGGACACTCATGCTCACACAACTGGTCACCAGGAGGCAGCAGAGCATGATTTTTCTTCCCACCATCCCTGACACTTCTAGGTTTACTTCAAGGTGGACCCAAGTACAAGTACAGCAGAGGTTAATTTGCACCAAGATCATCTCTTACAAACATGGAATCAAAGACTGGTTTGGGTTGGAAAGGGACCTTAAAGATCATGTACTTTCAATACCCTGCCACAGGCAGGTACACCTGTCACTAGACCAAGCCACACTCAGAGCCCCATTCAACCTGACCTTGAACACCTCCAGGGATAGGACATCCAGATTCTCTGCACAAACTGTTCTGGTCCCTCACCACCCTTACAGAGAAAAATTTCTTCCTAAGATCCAATCCAAACCTATCTTCTTTCAATTTAAAGCCATTCTCCCTTGTCCTTTCACTACATGCTCTTGTAAAAAGTTCCTCTCCAGCTCTCTTTTAGGCTCTCTTTAGGTACTGGAAGGTACTATAAGATCTCCCTGGAGCCTTCTCTTCTCCAGGATGAACAACCCCAACTCTCTCAGCCTGTTCTCATAGAAGAGGTGCTCCAGCCCTCTGATCATCTTCATGGCCCTCCTCTGTACCCACTCCAACAGGTCCACATCCTTCTTATTTTGGGGGCCCCAGAGCTGGAGGCAGTACTCCAGGTGGGGTCTCACAAGAGTGGAGTAGACGGGAAGAAGCACCTCCCTTGACCTGCCTAGGGTGCTCCTAGCCATGTGCTGAAACAACACTTTGAAATAAAAGTAAGCAAAACAGGTATAAGAAGGGACAACAAGAAGATGAAAATACACAAAAGCTGCTTTGATTTCTTTGCAACTTTTGCATTTCATCTATGTAGTAGCAGAAGGATGCTAACAAAGTAACGCCCATACTTACTCTTTCTGAAATATACTGTTGACAGATGAAGATGAGAAAGAGCAGAAATAATGAGGTCCAGGTATGATTTGCATCCAAGGGTTCCGGACACGAGAAGTATCATTGACTGTCAAAATAGATAATTGGGTTTTATTTATTTCTACAGAGATATCTCTCTTTAGACAGCAGACAAGTCATTGTACCTCAGCTACAGACAGTGTATGACATCCTTAACACCCAGAATATATCTCCAAAAGAATAAAAAATAAACTTTCAGTGTCAAAATTTAATTTACTATCAACTTATGTTTTCTCATTGTATTGAAGAATTTATATTAAATTCAAATACTACATATATGCTGATGAAGTTTACAAGGAAGTAAACCACTCAACTGGAGAACAAACAGACTAACAACCTGTAGGATGCATCAAAGTGATAAACCAGCACAGTGGTCTCCTCTGTCACAAACTATTTTGTTGATAATAAAGAGCATTTCTTTAGTTCAGCCCAGGTCTAGAACAGGTTGGCTTGAAGTTTGAGGAACTGATTTTTTCCCTTCCAAATCTATACATACTTGACAGAAGAGGCTCATATATCTCTAAAGTCTGAAAGAAATGGAAACCAAGAACAGTCCATTCAGACACCTACACAGTCCTACCTACTGATGCTGTTGGGGATTTCTAACAAGTCAGTAATTCCCTTTGCTGTAGATGCAAAGCACAGCTGGCTTTTTCAAACATCCTGAGCACATGATGTAGGTTGAACATGTTTTAGTGCATTTTGCAGTGTAGTTTCATGTAAAAGCAGTCCGTCCACATGCTCCAAGGCTGCTCCAGGATGTGAACTCAACTAAGGTCAACAAGTGCAGAAAGTCAACAGCGTGGCTTCAAAATACACACACCTGATCCAAATTAAAATTATCATTTTAATGTACATCCAGTTTTGTTTAACAGTCTGATAATTCCCTTACTTTGAACAGCAAAGCGTGATTTTCCACACTTTACAGAACTTATCATATATGTAACTCAGTATTATTTAACCAATTTTATAACACTCATTTTCTGCCTCATAAACTGAATTCCAAGAACACATTAACTCAAGTAAAACATGACCACACGCTACATACATTATTCACCATCTATAACAAAGAGTATGTATGCAGTTTAACAGTCTGAATAGCAAAAGAAGTATCAAACTAACAAAAAGATTATATTGCCATTGACACTCAACACATGAAGCAGGTATCAATCAATAAAAATCAATCTTGCAAGAAAAGTAACTATGAAATACAATCCAAAAAGTTTTAAATCAAATCCCTCAGTTATTAAATTAAGTACACATTTAAAATCAGCGATCAAAATAAACTGCAAACCCAAAGAAGATTTAAAGGACTACTAATAGAAACATAACTGAAGCCACAGTCAAGAAGCATACAAAGTGTTATAACTCAGATATGGACAGCATATGACATCCTTAGCACCTGTGAAATTCTCATAACAGATTAAATAACAGACTCTGAGAATGCCAAAAGCATCTGAGGACAAAAGACAACTGAATACTTTTTTTTCCCCCTAGTTTACTGTAATTTTAATGAAATTACACGTGATTGACATCCTTTTCTGTATATTCCAGAAAAATTTTACAGGTTTGGTGATATTCTCAGTGACCTCTTTCCTTCTCCTTGACTAAAGGAAATTTTGCTCCTCTAGATACCCACAGCATATGTCTGCAGATACATTTATTTTAGCAATGGGATGAGGCAAAGTTTGGATGTTTACCTACTAACAACAGACGAGAAAGCTTTGCCAAAGCTTCTTGCTCAGAATCCCCAAATCACTTCCAATTAGCCACATTTTCTCTGGGAGTCTGTTCCTTATTACTGAAGTCTGTTTGCAACCCAGAGTTATATTATCCTAAAGAAATTAACCCCATTTTAAAGAGTTAAAAGTGAATGCATTTTCACAAAAATAGCCAATCTTCAATTCAACTGAGCTCTGAAAGCCAATGGGGGACCTCAGGGAAACTGAAGACAGAGGAGGACACCTCACCTACCCCTGTCATTAGGCAGGGCAATATGAAACATTTTGAATCATCTTAATGAAACAGACCCCAATAAACCAAACAGAGTGAAAATAAGATAATGAAGACACTGAATGAAGACTGAACATTTTCCAGATTAAAACTAAAAGAGTCCTGGCCTTCTGAAGGCCCTTGTTTATACAGATTGTGCTGAAGTGGGTGGAATTTTAATCATTTCATTGGCAGCTCACCATTAACAAAGCCAAACAAAACAACACAAAAAAATCAGCTGCAACAACTCCACATTTCCACACATATATAGAACTCTAACAAAGTAACTGTTATTTTTTTAATATTCCCAGAATTCTGATCTGGATAGACTGACTTAAAAAAAAAAAAAAAGGAAAAAAAAACACATCCTTCTCTTTCAGACTTATATGTTGGCAGTCAGTAAATCCAATCCCATATGAGAGGCCACCTCATGAGAACACAAAGTGTTCAAACCTAGAAACTTTTGGTGATAAAACTGCTTATATAACTTTGACTCAACTCAAGTGGGAAGCAGTCATTAATTACGCAACCACCCAGAGCATGACGCTCCACACATTTTTTCTATAACTCTAAACACAATAACATTGTTGTTGGAAAAAGCAGTGGATACACAGTCACATGCAAAAACGAAAAGCACCTGTGAAAGTCACATAATAAAAGTCACCAGTTATACAATGCGTCCTTCCTAAAACACAGAAAAGCCCTAAGAATGTAAAGAGACAGCCAATCTAAACTTTCAGCTAAATTAGCTCCGTGGAGTACTTCTTCACTGACAGATCCAGGAGTTCCTCTGCACCCTTTGCTCCAGCTGGCTCCTCTCCCTACCCAGGGGCAGGACCTAGGCTCACACTAGACCTTCTTGTCCCACTCCCTCGCCTCTTCACTTCTACATGAAGGAAAAAGAGTTACACACAAGGGAAGAAAAATTCAGCCTATCCATGCGGCTCCTTCGTGTCAGCAGATGGGGATCAGCTCCCTGGCACATCCCTGTCCTAAAGTGACACACCGTGAGCATGTCTCAGTTTGCTGGTCAGTACTTGATGAGCCAAAGCTCCTCCTCCTATGCTAGACTAGTACTGGATAGGAAGATCTGAAGCTAATTTACTAAACACAAGCTTAAAGAAGACTTTGGAGGAAAATATTATGCTCTAGAGCTTCCTCAGTTGTGAGGCCAATAACAAATCTTTATTCTTGTCCAGTTTTCACACGTACACTTCAGCCTGCCAGAGCCAAATGTGGGAAACATTCAGTCCTTCATTTGTACACAAATTACTCATGCATGAAACTATACAGGAACATACACATGTACAAGGAATATATTTGTAATGATATTGCTCTTTTAAATCTTACCTTTTCATCTGCATATTTGTTTCTGTCTCATCTCAGCATGTATAGCTGAAATCATATTTATATTGAAACATTAAAATTAGTGATGTCCTTCAATTCAAGGGATACAGAATATAATACTGCTTGTATACATAAAGACAAAATAATTAATATCCTGTTGAATGCTACTTCTAACATGAACATGTCAACTGACCGTCCCCCAAATGTGGTAAGACATTTAAGCAAAGCTATGTAATACGCCATACAAAAATGACTAAAAGTATTTTATCACAAATACTATCTTATAAATGACTTGTGTTAATTCATCAGTTGCAAAAAGCATAATGGACAACTCAATAATCATCCACATTTGGTATCTCTTTCCCATTCAGTATATTGGAGCAAGTCATAGGACCAACACACTTTCTAGATGGATGTTCCTTACTTCTCTCTACTTCATAGATACAGTCCCCTCTATGAAGAACTGTCTAAGCCATGAAGTACTGAGTCATTTACAGAACAAAGAACAACGGTGAAGTGAGAGAAGTCTCAAAATTAAATAACACTGTGGATGTAGGAAGTCTGGAAAGAGACAGACCTCATCTTAAATAAAAGGTATCAAGAGACTCATGAAGGGCTGTACTGGAGTCAGACACAGCATTGCTTATGGAACTGAAACACAGCAGTGATTGACGGGACAGCTTAAAGAAATTTGCACACCAACCCAAAATTTCCAAAATGTTTTTTAAAGAAATATGGTAAATATGAAACAGTGTCAAGTAAAAACAAATCAGGTCCTATCTCACCGCTGCATTTGACATTGTATTACAGCTTCTCAGCAGGTGTTCATATAAATAAGATTAGGCATGGTAAAATTTAATAAATATAGTCCTCCCTGTTACAGGAAGGCAAATTAACTGTAAAAACAAACCCCCATCACAGACAGAAATAACTACCGTCAAGTGAAGACCACAACAGAGTCCTGACTGACATCAGTCAGTGTGATCTACAGCTTTTTTAACTTAATATAACTTTTCATTATATTAAAATAAGCCCATGTATTAAAAATGGACCATTTGTTGTGATCCCTGACAAAAAAATTATATTGCTTCAGTTCAAAAATAGGAACCAGGATACCCTCTATTTTTCCAGTATAAGAGGCCATATTTCCTTCATGAGCATTACATGACCATCCCTAATTTTAAAGCTGACTTATTTGTAACCTTTTCCTGTTAGGAAGGGCAGGGTGTTTACACATCTGTTGAAACACCACACCGTTTGCAAAGTCACATCTAACTGATTCCATAATATGTTAAGACATGTTTTAAATAAGACCATCACTAATAAAGAAATCATGCCAATTAATATCAGCATGCTGCTTGATAAAGCTTCATGTTTGTTGGCTATATCAATCCCCCTAATTTTATTTTTTTTTAAAGGCAGAACTTGCTACAAAAGCCTCTGATTTTCTGACTAGAAATATTTTTCCTACAGACCAGTGCCTTGCATTTTTGCAAAACAATCAAAGCCTGGCCCTTTGAAGTCTGGTACATTCTAGCAGGATAAATGCACCATAAATATTAATTAATGTGAGTTGCTTCATGTGAGCAACTCTTTCCTACTGTATCTGTGAGCAGACTTGGAGCCCAGTATGCCTTTGAGACAATTGTATTCTTTCAAAATTAAAAATCTTATTTTTTCAAATAGTTTAAAGCGATTCATCAACTGAGATGAAATACATATTTTAGCTAATTCTAAGATTCACCTTGGTAGTTGCCATTTAAAATTAAAAGATTTAAACAGAAAAATATGTAAAATCTTACACATTAAATATTCACTCAAGAGTATAATTTTTCCTGTCCTGTTAATGGTATTCCATATATTTAATAGAAGGGGAGTGAAAAACACTTTTGTGTGTCTTAATGCTTAAAGCATATTACCATTTCCCTAATTTCACACCTACCATTTTCCTGTATGTCCAGAACTCCATTGCTTCTACTCTTTCAGCAAAATAAGCTATTTTAGAAGGAGCAAAGTTGCCTCCTCCTGATTTTACACGCAAAGCCCACCTTTACAACTCAGCTGGGGAGAAAGGTGAAGGTACCAGGTACCTTACACCTGTCCCCGATGAAGGGACATCCAAGACAGGTCTCATCAGTGAGGCAGCACAGGCAGTGCATTGCAGGCCCTTTGGGGAGCCCCTGGGTCACAGGCCATCCCACAGGGCAGGGGGACAACTACTCAAGGACAGCCAGGCATGTTCAGCTGTCTCACCAGTGCCACCACTGCTGCACAGCAACCCTGCAGTGGCCAAGCCTGGGCGGGCAGAGCTGCCCCATGAGTCGCAACTGCACAGGGAAAGCTTGCTGTGCATCTGCCTCCAAAACAACAAATTTAGAGCTGGCAAAGCAGGCTTCACTGCATCTGCCACTGACTCCTTTGTGCTGTCCTTTTAGGAGGTGTTTGTTCAGAAAAGGGTAAATCATTAGATTACTCTTGGTAATGGCTAACTACCAGGGCAAGGACTTCTGCAAAAGCCATCAGTGCCCTTAACAAGGCTGAAATATTAAGCCCCAGATAAGGAGTTGCCTGTTCCATTCTCATCTTCTCATACAAGGCACCAAAATACCCATCTTAAAGGATGACAGGTAACAATTAATTCTTCTCAAGTGACAAGGTCACCAGTAATTCATGTCATGTTCCTTAATTTGTGTTTCCAAGTAAGATATTTGGCCTCTTAAATGGAGAACAGGGTCTTCAAGTTGGGGTGGGTTTGTGGCATCTTTTCTCATTTTTTCCCCAATACTAAAAAAGTGGCCACTGGAAAACTAATTTTTACTGAAATATGTTTCCTTCTCATCAAAGCAAGTTCTCGCAGGAGTAATCCCTGCTTTGGGGAGGATGACATACTTCTGAAGGGCACTAGGATCAGGACCAGGAACTGCAGCATGCAACCTTGGCTACAATACCCACCAACTTCCTTCTGAAATATATTAACCAGCTTACAAGGTGGAAGCTTGACAGTCTGTCTCCAAAAAGGTACTGAATGGAGAACATGAGACACCTGTCGAAATGAAAGGCAGTAAGATGCTTTGGCATGCACCCCTCCTTGTCAGGGGCCTGAGCTGCTGAAGACGATAAACGCTGTGCACTGCTCTGTGCCCCAAAGGCTGCTGTGGTCCAGCACTGGGTATGGGCAGGAATGGAGCTCCAGACAATGAAGAACTTCAGACTACTGTGTATGGTTGAAGGTTGGTGTGCCCTTCTCAAACAGAACTAATAAAGAAGGTATTTAGAGAAGAGGCTTACTATTACTGCTGCTGACAGAGTAACAGTTCAGAAGTAGTTAAGTGGTCATAAAAAACAGGAAAGAAACCCTGAAACCCTGAATTCCAGCAACACTGGAGGAGGCTCAGCACAACTGTTATGTATAAACCACCAGTGGCCGCTTTCTCCTACATCATCTGTACCTTTATTAAAGCACAGGCTCAAAAACTCAAATGTTTTCATACAGAGAATTACAGAGTTAAGTTTCAAGGCAAACATATGTAAACACCCTTTAAGGTAACTGTTAATAATTCACAGCAAGATGCCAGGTCTCCATTAAAACATTTAATCTGCAAAGAAAACATTGCAAAAGGTCCTTGGAATAAACTGGATAACTTTCAAACAAAAGAAATTACTTAGTGTATTTGCATTGTTCACCAAGCCTTTATTTTGCTGCTCTTAAAAATTTATTTTAAAAAAAGTGCTTCTGCCTAGGGTGTAAATTTGTGTACTCAAAATCATACACATAACCTCTTCCCTTTCTGATAGTGACGCTTCTGCTTTTGACAGCCAGAAGGGCAGCATCAGGCTGTATCAGGCATCAACCAGACATCAGGTTTCAGTAGCCCACCACAGGGGATGGTACCCAACAAGTACCACAGCAGCTGGGTAACTGGTCCAAGGTGCACTGTCCCCACACACTCCGCAGACCAACGGGGTAAAACCAACACTGCTCACGGGGATCAAGAAAGAAGATTGTAAGACACCTTTTGGGAAGAAGAGTAAAACTGCCCCAGGCAAGGGGCTGTCAGAGAGCCAGGCAGGTTCCAGCTGGGACAGGAGACAAGTAGGTTGGTGAGGTATCACTACATGGGCAATAGCTGAACTTGGTTTTATGCTTAATTTCTGAGTAATCTCACACCAAAAGGGTGTCAAACTCCTTTCACAGTACAAGCCCGATCCATTACAACCCAAGTAAGGTATAACATGTGCTAATCAAAGCAGACTTCAGTACTGTAGACATGAAAGTAGACTGATAGTTAAATTCATTAACTTTTAATGAATTATTATTGCGATTTACAAGACTATTATATTTTATTAGATTTCTTAGCTTAGTCACTGTGGGACCACAACACTACTTTGGGACTTCAACAGACATATGCCACAGCCATATACCACATCAGCTTCCCAGTTTAGACCAGAGACCTTTACACCATGCTGCACTGTGCATCTACACGTATTCTCCAGGACATGGGGAAAATCTCATGCCTGTGGAAAGGGAGGCAGGAAGACAGCAAAGATCAGTATGTGCAGCATTCCTCCTATCATTTACCTCCATCAAGGAACTAAAAGAAGTTATATTTATACACAGATTGTCAATACACAGCCTTTTCAACACAAAACCCAGACAGAAATTCTGTGCAGACTGCTATTTTCTCAGTGGCTCTGGTATTCTCTTTCCTCACCTTTCCAATACAGTGCGGCTCTGTAAAGATTTCTTAGCTTTGATGACGTCACCTTTGTCTATGTAGCATTCCACTGTACCTCAGCCTGTTATCACATCAATCATTAAACATATTCCTCCCTAACTAGTTTCATCCTCTCCATCATCCTCATCTACTGTCTATGGCCATCCCACCTTCTCAGGTCTCTGTTACCGAGTTTTGTGCACTGAGAACTTAGCTCCTTCTCCCCTCATTTTTGGAGAAATTACCACTAAATAATGTTTTATTGTATTATATTATATTAACTTATTATCTCCATGGTTTAAGACTCTCTAAAACTTAGCAAGGGCAAAACATTTGTTTGCTGAGACCACTAAATACCACAAAACAGTCTCTGTGCAATTCTTGGTTCAACTGTATCTATCTGTTGTCTCTTAGGTAAAATTTTTGGAAATAAAAAAAAGTCTCTTGTGTTTATACACCTTGTAATGTGATGTTCTAACCCACAAATAGGGTGCCAAGACACTATGGTAATGTAAAAATCACCTCTGCAATGCAAGGGGACCTGTGATGCAGAGATGCCCACACAAATCCTCTGGATTCTGTATGGATTTGCACACTGTTGGATGCCCATTTCTGTCCCACAACCCCCTAATGCAAGGGAAGAAACAACAGATACTCTTATCAGTGAGCTTTACTGTCTCGTCCCAAATTTGGGCATAATCCCAGTTTAAACCAGTTATCTAACAGCTAAATATAATTTCTCTAGGCTGGATATTCCAGAAATAGTATTTCCAGAAATAACTAATGCTGCATCGTCTTCACCCATCAGGGAAACACCCGGCAGCAACTGCCAAACCCCATCCAAACCCACTGCTCTACTCAGTAGGGCCATGTGGCACAGAGACCCAGCCCTCAGAGCAGACACTTCCCACACTCCTGCACAGATTAGCCATCAAATCCATGGACTCACCTGCAGCTCTGATTTTTCAAGCCTTGTCCCTTTCTAGTGCTTCAATGAGCTACTCCCAGACAGCTCTTAAGGACCAACCAATTGCCTCTCCACTGTTTCTACTCTCTGGGAGGAAGTCAAAAGCTACTCTAAGAACCATCTGAGCTGTGCATACTGTAAATAAAATAAATATTATTACAGATTGGATATAGACCTAATTCACAGTACCAGGGAGGAAGAAGGAAAGCGCAAAAACTTTCTTAGCCCCTGCAGCAAAATCTACAGTTGATCCATTTCCAAACTTGGCAAATTAATTTCTCTCAATGGTCTTGAACACTGTCTGAACCCTTTTAATTCAAATATTTCCTAAAAAGCTGTGAAGAACAAAAGCAAAACCAGAAACAGAGTATTTCCAGAGTTACCCTAATACAAAGCATGGAAAAAGAAATTCTTCATTTCTTTCAAATTCAGTGCGTTAGATCCTTTTCTACACATTGATGTTGCACCAGTTGAGCATAAACCACTCTAAAATAGAGGCAAAAGCCTTCCAGTTCTCTCTGGAAGCAACTGACCTCCAGCTATTTGATCTCTCAACCACTCACTTGCCTCCTTGTTCTGGAAGCTCCTCCATAAAAAGCATCTGGAGGAGTTTGGTAGGGACACCTCATGTCATCTGAATCAAGCATGGTGGTCCCTGGTGTGGTGGCATACACAGAACTGTGGAGCTGCTGTACTGGAATGCAAAGCAGTATCCCACTGACTCACCACACTAAACATTCAAAGACATGTCTGAGGAGCCCCAGCTCTACCCACTACAAATTTCTCCCACCCTGCTTTGCAGTGTCTCATCTCCAGGAAACCACATCTCATAACTGGGACGATGTTTCCTGACAAAATGAAAGAGATGGACAATAAAACCTTGACTTACATTACTAAGAAATGGTACATGTTACATTATTTTTCTTTTCCTTGACATTGTATGTTGCAATGTTGTATAAGTAACAGCTTTTTAGTAAGCTGGACTCCAGATGTACTTAGTTTATTGTGAAATGGTTAAACTAACATTTTTGCATGTGGCAATCATTCACGAAGAGAAAGATCCAGACACAAAGAATATTTTCCATGCAGAAATAAAACATAGCAAACATAATTTGCAGGTTTAGAAAGAAACAATATATGTATTAAATATAAATATATTTTACAGGCAAAGCATCTTGTCACAAAGATTAAATAATTCCCCTGCAGTTCCTAATTCCAACTATCCCAAAGCACCTCCAGTTGCCTTTTCTCTTACTGTGGTCCTAAACTTTTCCCCTTCCTCTCATCATACACTTGCAGCCCAGCTGTCCTGGGCAACTACCTCTCACAGATGGTGTGATAATGTAGAGATGCAATTCCCAATTTCCCTCCTTAGGGGTTAAACTGCAAGCTTCACTAAGGTTTGCCAAACAAATTAGAGCACTTAATCACTGCACAAAAGAATCACTACTAAAACAAACCTCAGCAACTCAATCTCTTATCCCAAAGTACATATATGGTACCTTCAGTGCATCAACACAACAGCTACCCCGGCTGCATCTCCCACTACGCTCACTGATCTCCAGATCTCTGTTCAGTCATCCCAGTCTTTCCCAAATTTTCCCTGCCCTTCTCAGTAGGGCTTCTCAGTCTCTCTGCTTGAAAAGGCTGGGTTATAAAATAACCAAAATAGCGGGGGGGAAAAATAACCTTTGGACTAGATGGAAGGTGCCATTACACTCTCCACATGCTGCTTGTTCTGTGTCCTCGACAGCCCAGCAGCTTCTTTTGCTGCACCAACATCCCCAGCCCTCAAACCTGGAAGCAAACCTCTTCCCTTGCTCCTCTGGCCCTTTATCACTGGCTCCAAGGAACATGCCAAGCAAACTCACCTTTGCTTTTCTGTGTTCAGCTTCCTCTAGCCTTGGATTTTCTTTCAACAGGGGTCATCAAGCAAGCCCCTGTGTAGCTCTCCTTATATAAATTCTATAGAAATCTTCCACATTCTCTTTGGGAACATCCTAAAAAATTGTTCCCTTCCAGCTTTGCTTAGATTTGGCCCAGATGTTGCCCACTGTATTTCTCCTTTCCTCTTGGCTTGCACTCCATCTGTCAGAGTTAGATCCAGCACAAGAAGAGCTCCTGCTTTCCTACAAATGCTCTGGTCCTATTTAAATTAAGGGGCCAGTCACAAGTTCTATGATTAAATCTCATGCTGAATGCTAAGCCCAAACAGCTGGACTTGGTCTAGAAGAAGGGTGTCCAAGAGCTCAAACCATTTAGGAAAGGTGTCCTGCCTCCTGAGACCACAGCTACCACAACTGCAGTATGGCCATAAAGATGAGATCATTGCTCCTCACAATGTTTCTATTTCCAAGATGCAACAGCTCTTTGACTTGTCAAGTGGTGAGCGCTCTCTCTGTTCCCTACCCTTGCCATCAGGATTAAGTAGCTTTGGTGGAAAAGTCTGTGACTGTGGAGCACAGGAAATAAGGATGATGCCCCATTATCTCTACCAACTCCTCCTGCAGTGGCACCTCACTGTCTCTGCTCAGCCATAGCCTTTGGCAGCCTTCAGGATACGAGAAGGATTTCCTCTGTAGAAAGAAGACGATATCCAGCTTCCAGCCAGTTTGTCAGAGAGATTCCCAAACAACCAAACTTTGAACACAGAAGAGCTTTGCTTTAAAAGGACTCCCAGAGAGGAAGCTCTGACAAATACAGCACTGCAGCATAGCTCCCTCCCTGAGAGTCCCCTCCAGGCCAGCTATCACAGAACACACAGAGTTACCAAAGAACAGCAGATATTCTCCTTTTAATTCTGACACTTACGCCAGATCCCACACTTTACAGCAATCAGAATTTCCATTTTACCATCTGACTGTATAAGCTGGATGCTACCAGTTTAAAGAACTAAAGTGCATACATTTGGACTTTATAATGCACTGATACAGCCTCAATATGTTTTTTCTAAAAAACAAGCAGATATGATGTCACAAGCCGAAAACAACAAGTGATAGTAGAAGGCAAATATAATATATGAAGTTGTGCCAAAGCACATAATTATCACCATAAAACAAGCACAAACAAAACAAAAACAACATTTGAAACAGTAACAGTTGAAAGTGCTACTAAAATAAGAAAATGCACAAGAAGGCGTATGAACAAGGCCTAAGACCCCTTTACTGCGAAAAAATAGTACTCAGCTGTGTGAAAGACCTCAGCATTACAGTTCCCCCTCTCTGGGAAAGAAGAAGAAAGTAGGAAGGCTCTAATTGCAATAATAAAAAGTAACAATACAAAAGATCAAGAATAATATTTCAAAAACTACCTAAATAATCTAGGAGCTCAAGGTTCATCTTCAAAAGTGAGTCAGTGGCTTCAGAAAATCTCATCACAAGAGACAGTGCTGAGAACTATTCAGGGAGCACCAGTAGGGACCACGCACTGCTGGGTCCAACACCAACATCTTACTGAACCACAAGAGAGGCTGGAGCTTCTCGGAGGGCCAGGTGGCACAGGAGGCAGAGCCACGAAGCACAGAGCCACCCCAGCATGGTACCTTTGGCTCAGAGCTCCCAGTAGGAAACCAGGATATCACACTATGAGCAAGACAGGGCAGGGACACCCAGGCAGGAGTCAAAGCTCTCCTCTTCCCAGCAGTGGTTGTATGTCAGCAGTAATCTTGTTTTCCAGCATTGCTGATGTTTTACTCAGATATTAATTTCTTACACTGTTTTGTCTTCTCTCCTTCCTTATCCTCTTTTATTTGAACCACACAGCTCTAAGTCACCTTTTCCTCTTCTTATGTTCTGGTCCATCAAGGAAAGATGTACTTATAGAGACTGCAAAAGGCTGTAAGTCCCAGCCATCAAAGCTTTGTTTTATTGTGGGCATGATCCTCCCATCAGCCAGATTTCATATTCGATGCTGGAGGCTGCACCTGCTTGAGAAAACGTCTGCCAGATAAATGCAGACTAGCCAAAATCATTTCTCAAGAGCAAAGACAAGAGACACAGGAGATCAGATGCTAATCAACATGCTCTAGAAGCTCAAAATAGCCCACTGCTGCATCATAAACAGAAGCAAATTATGACCTGTGCTCCTTTTAAGTAGCAGCATGGAAGCATTTATTTCAGCAAGCAGATTTGGTGCCAGCTTTTTCCAGGCTGTGTGGCCCCATCTCCCTATTTCAGTTTAATTTAGCTTTGACTGATCCCAGTTATATAACTATACCCTTAAGCTCGTAAATTGTAAGGTCAATATCAGGTTAAAGTGTTGATGTGTAAGACAATACAGGCAAATCCTGAACTGTCCTACTGCCACACCTATTGTTCTGTGTATCTGATGCAATTCCACGCTCAAAGCTCGGCAGGAGATTTCCTTTTCTTCTTGCATACCTCTTCAATTTTTTTTCTTCTTCCATTCCTCTCCTAGATTATTTTTACTTTTATAATACAAAATGATAAAAATGAAAGTTAGAAACATTGAATTGACAGGAATGCTTCTGTACCACCTTTTTATTACAGGCATTGAAGTGTTTTAAGCCTGTCACGAGCACAAGGTAGGAAGATATGATGGTGTTTTGCCAAATGTTCAGTATTTTTAAACCTAAAGGCAAACAACTCACAAAAGCAGATGGAAGTTCAATGTCAGAACAAGGCTGTCTCAATAACACACTGTCCTGAAGACAGGTACCTTGTAAGCCCTGAGCTGCTCCCTAGTGCTGGAATAAGCAAGCCAGCTTGGTTAAATGTAAGCTGACAGGAAATCTACCTGGCAAGTAGTTACTGAAACTTCCCCGCCAAATCCCTGCTGAAGATCTGCTAGAGCCCCATCAAGCTGCCTCTGCAAAACACTTGAATTTGAGAAGGGCTTGCTTGGGTTTTTGTTTTAAAGTCTAACACCCTGGCTTTCTTTGCATTTGTGAGACATCAGGAGTGGAGCTGCAGTGTAAGAGTAGGGTATGCCTCCCAGAATAGAAGCACACCAACAACTTTGGAGAATGATGCAATGAAAGAAATCACTCTTCTTACAAGCCTGCTTCAAATGTTGGTGTTGGAGAGCATCATAATTTCTGCAACTCAGCAACTTTTGTTCCATCAAAGGTATGTTGTAGCACAAGGAAGGATGGCAGTTTTCATTCTGCTGTGGAAAGGAATGATACTTTGAGTCACAGAATCACAGAAAAAAATTAGGTCAGAAGGGAACTCTGGAGGTCATCTGGTCCAGTCTTCTACTCAAAGCTGGGTCATCTTCAAAATGCGATTTGAATCCTTGGGGCCTTGCCCTGTTAAGGGTTGAAAACTTCCAAGAACAGAGATTCCACAGCTTCTCCGGGCAATCCATTTAAATACTTAACCACTCCTGCTGTGAATGTTTTTTTACTCAGATCTACTCCAAATTCCTCTTGGTGCAACTTGTGTCTGTCATTGTGCAACTCCGACAACACCCAGCTCCATCTTGTCCTTAGTCCCCATGTAGGTAGTAAAAGAGGAATTACATTCCTCCTTATTCTTCTGCAGGCCTTTGCCTGTGCGTTAAGCACCCTTATCCCCTAACTACTCTAATGGCCCTCCACTCCACTTGCTCCAGTACCTCAACATCTCCCTGGCACAAAGGAGTCCAGATCTGGATTCCCCAGGGTGAAGCCAGTTCCCTTGACCCTCTGTTCACCTTTCTGCTCTCACTGTCCAGCATGCAGGGATCCTGTTCTCCACACAGCACACCCTCCATTGCTCACTAACACAGCTCACTCATTTTCCTCTGATCCACGTGAGGTGGTACAATTTACCTGCATTTGGGCTAAAAAACAGGTGGGAGGCTCTGTTACACAGTTTACTTCCAAGTTTACATTCACTCTACTTCTGCTTGGGAGAGGTTTATGAACCAGAAAGGTTCTATCTGAGCCTTGACAGAGAGTGGAAACAGTACGCGCTCATGCCTCAAGCAGAGAAAAGCATTGAGAAGCATTTTGGACAGTGTGCCAGAGACTTTTAAAATATGCAAATTTACCATGTAAATCTTACTAATCATTCTACTAAAATGTTGCTTTTAAAATGCTCAGTACATCTCACTCCTTTAGTGAATATAGAAGTAAGGCACTTTCTCTCTGAAATAAGTAAAACTTCTAATTGCGCTTATTTAAGTAATTTGGCTGCCTAACTCTCCCAGCTGGCTGTGGTTTGGTACTTGCTCCCTGGCACAGCCCACTTTGTATCATTTCCAAATACGCTGCCCCCTTCTAAAGACCCAAAAGACGTGTCCCCATGGTGTGGTGCTACAAGAGCTGTCACTTGGTGCAGAGACACAAACATATGCTTGAGAAACAGTAGTGAAGCAATGAGCAAGAGGCACGTCATATTTTGTCAGCAGGAATGTTATGAAATAGCCACAAGAAAACTCAACCATACTGTTCTAATTTACAATAGAGTAGATAGGGTCTTATTTTGGAGCATGAAAACGTAATGTATCCCAGTCTGTCTTTCCCCACCACCCCTTTCAAATAGCAGTTTGCACTGTCATCAAATTAAATTATCAGCTAAAAACAGATTTCCAACCAGGACATTACTAGGATTTAGCCTTCCCATATACACATACACTTAAGAAAAAATGAAGATCAAAATATTGTCCAGAATCCTTTTAAAATAGAGGACAGGGAAAAGAGAGAAGGAATCTCTTTATGATTTAAGAAGGATAAGTGTGAAATATGAACAATCAAAATAACGGTATTTGAGAAGTGACAGCAGATGTGTCAATCCATGTTTTTTAGCTTCAAATTC
This sequence comes from Platyrinchus mystaceus, assembly GCA_035041135.1. Taxonomy (NCBI): domain Eukaryota; kingdom Metazoa; phylum Chordata; class Aves; order Passeriformes; family Tyrannidae; genus Platyrinchus; species Platyrinchus mystaceus. Next base: position 98,471,267 of record JAWWLV010000001.1, read on the forward strand.
TCCCATTTCATTTGTCAGCTTACCCCAGAGTCTGACAGCACTGTATAAAGAAACAATTGCACATCTTCTAAAAACAGAATATGGTGAGATCTCTTAAACAGCTTGCCCAAAGATCCTGTTGTGCCTAAACTCTTTATGGGTTTATTCAATAAATTAAAAGAAATACCTCCTATGGGAAGCAAAAGACATAACAGAATGAAAAACATTTCCTGGAGGAGGAATATTTTTAGACTTTTAGAGAGAAAAGCAAATGAAAACTGAAGAGAGCACTGCCAACTGGTTTCTCACCACATTACTCTCAGTAGGGTGCAACTCAACTGAAATTACCCTTTAGAGAAAAAAATAAAAAGTTAGTGCTCAGAAACCATCTTGCCGTATTACAACAGTGGCAGGAAACAAAGGGATAAAGTAAATAAAACCTGAAAATAGAAATGGAAAATTTTTATTAGTCTTCCTCTTGCAACATCAGTTATAGATGTTCAGCAGAGGTACAGTTTCACCAACGAAAAGCAAATGTAGGAAGCCAGTCCTTTCAAGAAGCCTAACTCCAAGACAGTGCAGAAGTAATGTTAACTGCACTGGAAAAACCCAAAAGGAATCCTTCATTTGTTAGCAAGGCCTGTAACATGCTTTGTACTTTCCTGAAAACCAGTCTGTCCATTTATAAGAACTAAAGTACTCATTAAAATTTAACTTGACCAATCCAAATAATAGGCTACAGCTACAGTAAAGCAGCTGTTTTTTCATATGAATTTTGGGTGATGAAAGTAAGAAGACACATACCTTCCTTTTTAACATTTGGCATGGAGGATAATGGAAGATACACAAAACAAGGAGAACTAGAAATGGATAAAAGACAAGCCCAAACTAGAAGTGTTCAAGTGTGTGGAACAGGACTTAGAAATTAACAGAGGAGAAAAAAGAAAAGCAAGTTCTCAGCAGTCACCAGGAGAGTTTCTGCATTGAACTGAGTGATCACATGCATCCTCACTAAGTGCAATGCTCAAAAATCTCTTTTCGACCTTACACAAAGAGTCCTCATGGATAAATACCATAAGTCAAAAAGGTCTTTTCTTTGAGAGGACACAAAAGAGATGAAATAGGAAGGTCCAGAAAAGACAATTCTGGTTTCACAACTTGGGATGCTGATGCAAGCTGTTCTCATAGCCAGGACTGTGAGGACGATGACCCAGGGATGACAGCTTCAGGGTGGGAAACTAATGTTTGTTTTTATGAGCCAGAAACACAGTACCTAACCTACTTAGGTCCAAAAACACGAACATGTGGTACCCAGCATCTGGTTCCAGTACAACAGTGTGGCAAGCGTCAAGCACTGGAAGCTCATCAAATCCTTCAGAAACACTCTCAACTCTCCCAGGGATTTAATAATTCTTAGCTGACAACTGGAGTGGAAAAAACATGTAGCTTGAAATAGCCAGTCTGTACACATCTAGGAAAAACTAAAACTCAACCAGAAAGCCTCCACATACATTTCCATTGATATGCATTATTGCTACAGGATAAGAACACATTAAAAAGAAATAGAAATTATTTTGAACAAGCACAACTTAAAAACCTGTACAAAATAATAGATACAAAAGTTTTAAAGAGAGGTGAAGAAAGTAAAATTCCTAGGGCTAAATGGTGACTCAAGGCTTTGCTTCCTTCTCGATACTCTGGTTTGATTGGAAGTCTTCACCAGCCAAAAGGAAAGCACACATTTGAGTACTCTGTCGGATGGAAGTCTGAAAGCTCAGTACCTTGTAAAATTGGACAAGGAGTTGCAATGTCAAATTCCAATGAAGTCTGAACCTTGCACTCACCTCCTTATTGCTCCCCTTCCAGTTTCCATAAGCTGAAGGGAATATTTGGCCTCTTTTCCCACAATCCAGACACCTGGTTCAGTTAACAACCAGTGTAACACAGGATGTACAAAAGCTACGTTTTAAAACATTAGCTTAATTCCAGTGATCCTTATGCTCTCGAACATTATGACACACAGCCAAAGAATCAAATAGGAACAGCATTATATCATGTTTAGAGAGACTAGGATTGCCATTTTAACTTTCATTTTTAGTACGTTTTTACATTAAGATTTCAAGTCTGCAACTCTGACACTGATACGATCTAGTTACTACTGTGTCAGAAGCGTTCAGCCATACTTGCACAGAACTCCCTGCTGGTTTCAATTATGATATTTACACCTAGAAGGAAAAAAAAATCACCCCAAAACAGGCTTAATATCTACACACTTTTACAGCCACAGCACTGCAGAAGAGCGAAGAGAGAGTTTTGAAATGTTCTCCACCTGCAAACTGTCAAAGCTGCAGTTCTTGTCACACAAGAGAGTCTGCAAAACTAAATGTGCTGCAATTCCATCATAAAGTCAATACAGCAGTCTGGGTTGTGGATATTTTAGAGGCTGCTCAAAATTACTTTTAAGTCTCATTTCTATTATTTTCACAAGTTCCTTTCCCATTACCTAAGCAATGCACACTTGGGGAATTCTGTCTGTCCTAGCTGTCAACCCCCATATTTTCATCCAATGTCTTCAGACGTAATTTAGTTGGGAATGGGAAAAGTGCATTTGCCAAAATCAGAAATGTTGAATATATTTAGTTACTTTTAATGGCATTCCTCCCATAAGAGACCCACAACATTTCTGCCCACCAGATTCTGCAGTTATACAACTTTTACAGCATTGAATGAGGCAGACTTTTAGGCTGAAACTAATTGTGTGTCAATTCCGTGGTAAATACCAACACACACAGTTTTTTACTTAAAAAAAAAAAAAAAAAAAAAAAAAAAAAAAACAAAAAAATATTCCGAAATACAGTTCTCACACATCTCATTAAAAAGCCCCCCTGAAAGTTAAAAATGCAAGTTAGCAATATTGGGGACAGGGAGTATCCAGTTTTTTTAATGCCTGGAGGAAGACAAAGTTGACAAAAAGCCATTTAAACATGCTAGATCTTCATTTTTCTTCCAGGACAGTTAATCAGAGCTCTGCAAGGGAATATGTTCCAACCTCTCTTCTATTCACATAGCAAAATCTCGGGGTTAGGTGTCAAGGGACTTAAGGACAACAGACACTGTACTCATGCTTAATGTCCAACATGAACCTTCACTAATGCAGCTTGAGGCTGCTTCCTCTTGTCCTGTCCCAAGCTGCCTGGGAGAAGAGGCTGACCCCCACCTTGCTACAAGGAAAGAGACAGACACCACGTTCCAAATGGATTTAAACTCTTAAAGTATCAAGCAAGTGAATTTATCAAAACTGACCTCCCTCACCTATCCACTGAAAGCCGTGTTGTGAGCATTCACTGCTTTGGATGGTCATGCTGTAAAATAATTTGGTTAAACTAATGTTGTTCTGATAGTGCAGATTAGCAACTTCAACATCCTTGCAGCTAGCCACAGCTTGGCCAGTCAGCAGTGCAGGAGACACCTGGACAACTCCTGTCTTCTCCCCCAACATCTGGTGAGTAAGCAGGGCAGCCTTCCCTCCCACACCACAGAGAACTTGCCCTGCTGTGCTCAACAGAAGGCCATGGTGAGTGAGTGAGCAGGTCAGTTGCAGACTGAGTCAGGAGGAGGAAGAGGTGAGGAAGGGCTGAGCAAATGACATGCAGCAACCCGATTTCACTGAGAAGCAAGCTGCAAACTAAGGATGCTGCCTCCTGCTTCCAAGGGGCCAGGCATGCAGATGGAAAGGCTGCAGATGTTATGCTACTACTAGTTTAAAGCAGCAGTTGGATATGGTAATATTTAATTAGTCAGTAACACAGAGAGCATGATAGCAAAATAATTAGGCAATTTAAGTTTAAGTGTGTAGATTTGGTTTATCGTAACAAATAGATTACGTCGATACATTCACATGATTTGCCATATTTTTTACACACATGCTGTGGCTTTCCATTACCATCTTTAGAACAGAAAAATAAGTAGAAGAATTAACACAACTTGAGAATTCACACAGATTCATTTTGAGCTATTCTGGACTTTTCACCCAGCAAACGTATTTCCATCAGTCACTACAAAACACTTTCATCTTTAACCTGTACAGGACCACTCACATACGTCAGCATAAATGTATGACTAAATTTTCACAGAATCAAGGCATTAAAGTATCTCTAGATATTTTTACCACCTGTTCCCATAATATTTAGTTTACTTAAAGAGTCACTTAAACATATGAGATACTTCATGAAAGCATAGTAAGACAATTTTTTAAGTGAAAGTGAATTTTCTTTAAGGAAAATGTCTTAAAAGGACAGCTGAGATCAGGTGGGAATGGAGGATGAATGGTTTTTTTCCCTTCTTAAAAATCCCCCTTGGCTTTGCACCGCTGAAACCACTGGAAATGTTGTCACTGATTTCCACAGGTACAGGAAAAGGGTTTTTTATTTAAGTAGCTTATACATGAGCAGATATTAAAAAGGTGAAAGAATGCTTGTCAGCAGAGGAAAGCTCTACCAAAACTAATCTTTACAGATGTAAAATATTCTTCCAAAACAAATTGCATGTCGATAAAGAGCCAGATCACTGGTGTGGTATGTAGTGAGAGACACATCTGTCACATTGCTTCACATTCAAAAATCTGTGGATCCAAGAATACAAGCCTAACACATTTAGGTGTGACCTGCTGCTGAAAATGGAAATCCCCTGTGCACTCTGACATTCCATTAAAAATTATTTATGAATGGTGGCACAAACTGAGCAACAACCTTTCTCTCCCTAAGCCAGTAGACAGCCTGGTGTTATAAAATGCTTAAGTCAAAGAACTACAATTAAAAAAAGGTAAAATAAACAATCCATTATTCTCCTGGCCTCATACCAAAGCTATTACGGCCTCATATACAGAAACTGCAGATCAGCAGGACAGGCATCCTTTAAAACCTGACTAGAGCTGTGCCAGGTGCCCCTACCCCTGCAGCCCCGAGGCACTGTCTGTCCCAGGGCAGGATTCACAGAGCACAGGCCATAAACCCCATTTTCACCTCATCCCTCTAGATGCCACTACACGGATCCAGCTTGGGACAGGAGCAGGGGGTCCTGCCCAGAAGTTATAATTTTGAGGGGGTTCTGAAGAGGAAATCTCCATGGCATTTTTACTTCTCTTTACTGCTTTAGAGATTAAGGTATTGAGGAAGAAAATAATTCCCACATATATCTCCTAGCACATAAACCTGTTGCTTGCACAGTGGCTCTAGAGAAATATTTTCAAAACAGTGCAGTTATACTGAGGGTGTTGGAATGAAGGTAAAGAAAACAGATTTTGCAATAAGCATTCTTTTATTTCCAGCTAATAGGATGGGAATTTTTAAGTACACCAACCAAAATTTTCTATGTACTTTTTCATTTGGCAGTCACCTATTCAGTTGTCCTTTACAGACAAGTAAAATTACCACTGCAGTGTACTTAATTTTTTAAGTTGAAAAAAACCCAAAACTATAGATTTCCTAAGGAGAATGCAATAATTTGAATAATGGGACCTTTTAAACTTACAATATTATAAATAGTTATTTCTTTTTCACCCAATAAAATGTGGTTTTTTCACCTCCTCAAGCATACTTGCTTTGCCACAGCCAGGGTAAAGCTCCAGAGACTAAAAAATCCTTCACTTCCTAAAAACTGAACAAGACCTTTTCCAATAAAGACTAAATGGGAAGGAAAAAATAAATATTTATAAATAAATAAAGGAGTATTAATGATGCTATTTTTCGTAAGACCAAACTGAATGACCATTAGGATGCATGCCTGAAATAAGAAGGGGAATAAGATCAAAATTATGTACATGCAGTTTCCCTACAACAGAGATTAAATAATTTATACATGTCTTCGCTGAATAACTAAGTTAATATTTGTATAACATCTCGACAATAGCAACTCTGAAACCAGCAGGTATCTGATTATATGACAACTGACACACAGTCACACCAATTCACAGTGATGAAATCAGTCCATTGGGGAAGGCAGGATTCAGGTGCAGCACACCGTGCTCCTACCTGGCAGCCCCACCACTGTGACTGCTGGGACAATGACAGCGATGACACTTGTGCCCAACTGAGGGCTCATGGAAAGGGGTGGCCCAGTCACCTGCCCCACTCGGACAAGGGGACACAACAGAGATCCTCGCTTGTCCTGACAGCAGTGAGCTCACAGCTTGCCAAAATTGTTCTCTCACAACAAAATCACCTCTTGAGATTATTTTTTTTTCTAATGTAAAGATGATTTTTTTAAAACTACACCCACACATACATCTCAGTTACTCGAAAAATCAGGCCCCACCCATAGCAAAGGTGCCTTCAAAATACAAAACCACACTTTGTTAAACACCCATTCTTAATTGTATGAAAGATACTAAGGTTCAAATGCCACACAAACAACAATTTGTCAAAGAACAGTAACATCTCGCGACACTGTACTGAATCAAATGTAACTATAAATTATATCACTATACTCCATTAGAGTTACTAGTAATGTAATACACCCCTTCCAGAAGAGGTTTGGCTATTTAAAAACACTAAATTCACACCAAATTAAGAAAAAACACAATACTTTTAAATTGCCATCAAAGATGTGCTGTGCTGTGTGGTGTTACAACATACAGATCTGACAAAAACACCCCAAGTGTCCCCTAGCTTCACACAGATTCAGTGAAAACAGGGAGACTCACGTAGATTTACAGATCAGAGACCATGCTGTGAGTCTTGGACTCAGTCAGGAAACCCTGCACAGGAAATCTTATACTTTTTGATCTACTTTATCAAATCATATGTGGATAAGCAGCAAACTTACCCTTCATTAGTGTGACCACCTACCATCTTACTGTCCACTGGAGGTTTTTTGCCACTGATGCTGCAATTCCCACAAAGTTCTTTGAAATAATGAATTTTTAACTATCTTAAAATTCAAGCATCAAGATGAAATATTGCTAAGAGTAACTCCTGATCACAAGACTTAATAATCCACTTTTTAAAACTGCAAAAAATCTTCACCACCTCTTTAAACATTAGCCAGCATCTTGCCTGAAGTCACCACCCACAGGTTGACACTCCATCCCAACTCGCAGACATTGACAACTTTTATACTCCAAGCAAACAGGAGCTCATGCAGGGTGAGAGGCAGCATCTGCCCTTAAAAACTACATTTTGTGCCATCATGGTGCCTAGTTTGATCACAGATCGCTGTGTAAGGTAACAATTTTTCAAGGGTTTCCGCATCCCACTGGAACAATGGGGCTGTCTTATTGATGGTTATTACTGACTATTTAGAATACATACATCTTTGGAAATGGAGAAGAAAAGGAAAAGGCTGCCTTCTGATCCCAGTGCTCCAGGAGGCACTATTAAACAGTTAAGCGGGAAACCTCATCACCACGGACAGGATGGAGAATTTCTCAGAACAAAAAAAATTATTCTTCTACTGCTACAAAGGGCTCTGCACAACCAACTCACCGAGCAATTGCTACCAAGAAACAATGTCACATTCTTTGAATACATTCATTCACATAGTATGGTATCTGCAGCCCAACATCGACGACATCCAAGTTAAATGAATAAATATTTGCATTGCAGAGTTGGACTTTTCTTGGAATACAATTGCTCCTCATGTGGTTTTGACACATGTGTGTTGTCAAATAAATCACAGCTCACTGTGTGTGTACATTAATTTGTCTATCTTGTTAGAAACGATCACATACTTCGGTTTAAGAGGTGTGAAACTGGGAGGGGAAGGTTTTACAGGCCTAGGACAACTACGCACGGAGCCCGTCGAGGGAACCTCAAACACCTGACTCTTCACGGCACCAATACCCCCCCAGCGCGCCGTGTCCCCACCACCAGGCGGGCGCCGGTGGCTCCCCCGGGACGGCCCGCCGGGACAGGCGGGCGGCAGGGCCGAGGGCGGCGCGGCGGGTGCGCGTCCCCGGGGGCGGGCGTGCCTACCTCGGACTTCCATACGACGTAGGCGGCGGGGCGAGGCGAGGGCGGCGAGGGCTGCCCCTTCCTCTGCTGCAGCCAGCGCCGGGGCGAGGAGAAGATGCTGTTGGCGGGGCCGCTCAACGCCAGGGCCGAAGGGGTGCGCGCCAGGAAGGGCAGCTCGCAGCCCGGGCTCCGCTTGCCCCGGAGGGTCTCCTCGTCGAAGACCGCGCTGCCCGGCGGCGACCGCTCCAGCGGGGTGCTGGGGGTGGAGAAGGAGGCGCCGTGGGGCAGCGGGGCGCCTCGAGCACCGCGGCGCTCCCCCGGGGGGCTGCCGGCCGCCCGCGCCCGCGGCGCCCGCCCCGCGCCCTCGCCGTCCTCCCGCCCGCCGCCGATGATGGCGGGGTCGAGGCTGCGCGTCTGGCGGAGCCTCCGCTTGGAGAGGCTCTTGGCGGCGGCGGGGCCGGCGGCGGCCGGGGAGGAGCAGGAGAAGACGCTGCTCAGCAGGCTCTGCGCCGACATCGCGGCGGGCGCTGGCCCGGGCACGGCGGGGCGGCCGGGGGTCCCGCCTGGGCTCTCGCTGCCTCTGCCTCCAGCTCCCGCCGCGGAGGGGCTCTGGGGGCGGCCCCCACGCCCGGGCTCAGCCGACGGCGGCGCGGCCCGACGGCGGCACCGCGGGGCTCATGGCGGCGTCCGGCGCTGGGGCTGCTGCGGGGCTGCCGCCGCCGTGGTCACTTTGCTGAGAAGGAGAGGGAGGGAGAGGGGAAAAAAAAAAAGTTACGAGAGAAAAGGGGAGGGGAGACGGCAGCAGCGGAACTTTTATCTGAGCTCGCCGCAGGCTGCCAGAGTCACTCCCCCCTCGGCCGTGATGCGCACGGGAGCCTGGGCCGCCCACCCCGAACAGGTCCGGGGGTGGCGGGACCCGTCTGCGCCCCCCGGGGCGGGGAGAGCCCGTCACGGTGCCGCCCGCACCCCGGTGCCTCCGCCGGACGCCCACGCCGGGGCTGCGGTCCCGCCGCTGCCGCACCGGCACGGGGTGGTTCCGTTTTGGGGAGGGAGCGAGTAGCGACGGACAGTTGTTCTTCGGAGCGATCGTTCCCGAGGCGCAGCCGGGGAAAGCCCCGGTCTGACCTTTCTGAGCCCAGCGCCGCGTCCCCTTCCCGTCTAGGCTGCAGGACATGGGACCCCCTCGTCTGCCCCGGCTGTGTCGGCGAGAGCTGAGGACTTCAGGAAAAACTCCCAGCAGTAGGCAGGGTGCTCGCAGCGTGCAGCACACTGGACGGGATCTTCAGCGGAGCTCCACCAGTAATTATCTTCTGGCCCATGTCTCTCTTTCCATCCCTGCCAAAACACTTACTTTGAGGGCACGTGGACGTGAGTCCCACAGGCAGCATGGGTCACTCAAGATATGTAAATCTTCTGCTGAGTATCTCACGGCAGCCGAAAAAGAGAGTGTGACCAATGAAGCCAAGCCTCCTCAGGACAAGTGACTGATCATGCTTGATCTCCCACTGAGTCTTTTTCTGTTCTCTCTCTCCAAGCATAGGCAAGGAAACTTTTACCAAAAAAAAAAAAAAAAAAAAAAAAACCAACCAAAAAAACAAAAAACCGACAACAACAGAACAAACTTGGAAAAGGCAAAACTGTAAAGAAATTAAGAAATAGAATGCACACAGAGGAACAATACCATGCAGCACCATGAAGGCAGCCAGACAGCTCCTTCCTCACCTGTAGTGAAGGAAACAGTCCCTCAGACTCCCGGTAGACTTTGACTCCTGCCCCGAATCCAAATGGGAATACTACAGTCCTCCCCTTACTGGAAGCAGTTCAACAGCAATGCTTCTCAGGTTCTTTCTGGACCCCACACACCATCATTTACTCAGTGTTTCAACTTTATTAAGTAACCATTAGCTTCATGGGTGGGTTTAGTTCAGTTGCTCTTTTGTCAGGGAAGTCTACAGACGTTACATCTTTCGAGATCGAAAGCAAAACACAAAACCAAATCCTGTTTTTCTTCCACACCTACACTTTTATTTACAGAGGGAGTGGAAGATGCCTAAGGACAGACTAGCTAAAAACTCCTGTGCAAGTCTTGAATCTCACCTGTCTCAGACAAACTCACTGTTAGACTACTGACTCCGTGGGGCCTAAGCATCCTTCTTTTGACTTGAAAACCCACCAGCTCCACAGTCTCCCCAAAAGTGTTGCAGGCAGCTCTTAGAAAATTTCTTTAGAAAAAGGCTATTTTGAAAAGTGCTTGAGCATAACAAAAGGGTTATTATTTTCTCCTCATTCTGTTTTCTCCTCAAACTCTAGTGCAGGGTTGTGTTGTTCTCCCTGACATCCTAGAGCCTGTGCAGGTAAGTTCTCTGTGGCAGCGCTTTCTGGTTTCATCAATAGAGGGAGTAGACAATTCTCTCCTGTGTGGTGCTGTTAAAACTTCATAAAGAGCATCAGCACAAGAGCCCATCCGCTGTCAAAGGAAGGTGTTCTGGTTTTAGGTAATGTTTCCAAATTTTTTTTTCCTTTTTTTTTTTTTGTCTGCAAAGTAGCTTTCCCCACTTATTTTAATAAACTGTGCTATTGCCTAATTCCAAGTTTCTCCACAGCTAAGGTTGCAGCTGTTTCTGTTTAAAGCTTCATGTTGCCTTCTCATTAATGCCTTCAATAAGGTCTCATGCTTGACACTAAGAAGGAGGTCTGAAGCATAAAACAATAATCCATGTTTGCTTCTGCAGTTCTGTGCCCATGGTAGCAACTTGGTTGAGAGGACACATCTGCAGTACAACTATACAGATGTGTGGCTCCAAGTATTCGCTTTTTTTGTCCTCTACAAACATATCATGGTACCATAAAGGGACAGGAAGACATGGGGGAAAAGGCAGAGAGGGAAATTCAGAGTTATAAGGAGCTCATCACATGAGGAGTAGAGAGGACAATCACATCTGCCTCCAAAATCCACCAAAAACTGTTTATGCCCTTCTCTGTGAGGTGCATTGCCCACTTTGCAGAGCTGATACTCTTGGGCACAGGCAGCTGCCAGTGGGCAAACATCCAGGTGCCAGCTCGGATCCTTACACACTGCACTGTGAAAGGAGTCTGAAGCAATCAGATAAGTGCATAGTTAGGAGCATACATCAGTTTACGAGTAACTCCTCTAAATGAGGTGGGAGCAAAGCATTCTTGTTTCCACTTGCTTCAGCCCAGGCATTACTACTGCACAAATGGTTTTCTTCATGAAAGTCACCATGAAAAGTTATAGCTTTCATGAGACACAGACCTGGAGCATATAGCTGCAATTCAAAGAGTAAATGCAGCATATGTACAGAGATGCTTCGTGTAGACAACTTCTCTACCTGCCTTAGCTGCTGTCTGCATCTTTCCAGAGAAACAGCAATAAAAGCACTTACTATTTTTAAAGTTTCTGTTCATTATCACTGCATTATTATGCATTATTATGAACTGCATTATTGTGAGACCTGGCAGCACCACCCTGCAGCTCAGGGGCTCTAATGGGCATGGTACAAGCACAGGACAAAAAGACAGCCCTAGTCCCCAAACTTTAGTGGTAACCTTCAGACACAAGATACCAGCTGTGCAGCCATATCTGCACAGGAATAGTGAGACAGTACTAATTGATCTAATTGATCACAACTAATTTGTTCTGAGCCCTTCTTTCTCTTACAAAGCAAAGCTATTTGTGTAACACCTGTCATTGCAACCATAAGTTTGCAATAGCAGTCAAGGAACTGAAAGACTCAGCATGGATTTTCCAAGGGTAAATGATATGTAACCAACCTGATCACCTGCCTTGATCCATGGATGATGGGAGAGCAGTGGATAGGAGGCTTTTGGCACAATCTTCAACAGCTTCCTTGTTGAGACAGTGAGAAAAACTGATTAGATCATAGTGAGTAATGGGTCATACTCTACAGGGAAGCTGGTTACAAGTGCAGTTCTTCGTACGTCTGTATCGATTCGTGTCCTGTTTCATACCCGTATCAATAGCCTGGAGGAGGACTCAGAGCGCACTTTCATCCAGTTTGTGGACAACATCAAATTAAAGCATACAGTCAACATGCTCCAGGGAAGGACTGCCATTCAGAGGGGCTTAGACAGGCCAGATGAATGTGAAAACAGGAATCTTATGAAAGTCAGTGAGGACAAGTGCACTTGGTGTGGACTTACCCTTGCATTTCCATGGGCTGGGGAGCAGTTCTTATGGGAATGAGCTCAAGTGCTCTGATGGTCAATAGGCCAAACATAATGGGGCAGGAAGCCCTTTCAGGGATGAAGGCTAAGAAAATCCTGGGCTGCATCAACAGAAACGTAGTCAATAGACCGAGAGAGGTGATTATTTGCTTTTACACAGCATTCAACACACCTCATCTGGAACAGTCTAGTTTATGTGACTGCAATTAAGGAGGACTTTGATAAACTTCAGCTTGGAGGGCCACCAAGACAGCTGGGAGCTGGAACATTAGCCCTGTGAGGATACGCCAAGAAAACTAGCTGGACTTGTTCAGCATGGGGAAAGGGAAACCTAGTAACAGCCTTCAGTTCCTGCAAGGGAGTTATCAAGAAATTGGAGCCAGGCTCTGTACTGAAATTCAGAGTAAGTAGATGACAGACATTAGTCGAAAATGGACAGACAACTTCATGTAAAGAAAAAAAAGTCACTGAAGATTATTAAGCACTGGAACAGGTTGTGGAATCCCCATCATTGGTGGTGTTCAAGACCTGACTGAACAAGGCACTGAACAACCTTGTCTTAGTTTAGTTTCTACTCTGCTGTGAGCAGGAGGTTGGACTAGAGACCTCTCGAGGTTCCCTCCAACTTGAACAACTCTCTGGTTCTAACCAAATATTAATTTTGGACTAAAGTCAAGAAAACCTTAACCTTCAGAAAATTTGAGATATTTTGTATAAATGCCTATCACCTGACTTAATAGCAAGCCTGCTGCGTGGGCAAGTTTTAGAGAAGTTATGGTCTTGGAATTATTTTAACAATCTGGTTTTATTAATGCCGTAGTGAAGTGAAATAAGAAGGAGATACTGCCACCTGTTTTGGTTGCACTTTAAAAAACAATTCCTTAACAAAATAAGAGTATATTCATCTCAAGAATTAAACGAAGTCTATTCAGACTTCTGAACAAATCTCTGAAAACAAGGGTGAATCAGAAAAGAGAAGCATTTTGGTTTTTTATTATTTCTTTAGAATTTATTAAACATAAAAAAGCCCCCAAAGCCCCACGTTTAACTTATTTTTTCTTACAGAAGGATTTCTAACTTTGTCATTCCTGAGATTTGATTTTTTTGACAGAAAGACTTTTATCTAAAATTTATACCTTCCAGTTTTTCCATTAAGATGAAATACCTACTACGTTTTTTACAGAACTTCTGTCTATATTGCAGTAGATTTGATCTACAGACATTTCAGCACAACATTCAAGACTGATTCTCCAAAAGAGAAAGCCCTATAGAAGTGTTTGTGGAAGCAGCTGGGGAGCAGGTGCATAAGTCCACACAGGAAGCCAGCACTCTTCTTTGGCTTCAGTGGTGTTTGACCTTCACTCAGCTAGTGACCAAGTAGTGTGATGATCTGGTCCTGTTTCTACAGAGACTACCATGTGTTTTGACAGTGACCTCAGTAAGATGTAGATGGGTGTGTGGTAGAAAGTGTTTGGATGCGACTAGGAAGGAAATTGCCCACAGGGCTGCATCTCCCATGAAGTCCTCCCCTGTTTCTTACCTGGCATGGGACTCTGCAGGTCAGTCGCTGAGACACCCTGAGGAGTCTGGGCAAGTATTTGCCCAGATTGGCTACTTAGTGCTTAGCTAGGACAGCTGAATCTGTGTGATAGCACACAGGGGAAAAAAATAAAACTCTGTAAAGAGAAAAATATACTTATTTATTCTGGAAGGGAAAAGTGATGGAATGCCGTAACTCCTTGAAACATTTGCTCAACTGAGGCAATAATAACGAAAACTGTGTACCTACTATACAGTAGCATTTATGTTAGTGTATAGTATATATAAATACATATAGTTTACATGAATATTTATATATATATATCATTCATATATATACACTATATAGTTTTGGGGTTTATTTTTTTAGAGAGAGAGAGTATTATGCGCTTTATGGTTAGAGCATGGTGCTAATAACACCAAAATCGCCGGTTCAATCCCCATATGAGCCATGCACTTAAGAGTTGGACTCGGTGATCCTCGTGGGTCCCTTCCAACTCAGAATACTCGTGAAATCCGTGGAAGTCAGGCATTTCAGCGCTGAACAGCACATGTCCCTGGAACACCCCGGGCAGCGCCGACCCCCGGGGGGCGGGGCCAGGGCCGGGCGGGGGGCGGGGCCAGGGCCGGCCGGGGGGCGGGGATTCGGTGTCACG
>JAWWLV010000001.1:98492977-98531445 GCA_035041135.1 Platyrinchus mystaceus
TGACGAGCTCCATCTACCCGGGGGATTATCCCTGAAGCAGGACCGGGAATCGAACCTGCGACCTCGGCGCTGAGAGCACGGCATCTTAACCGCTAGACCACCAGGGGTCCCCAACTCCATACAGGTAGTTCTGTGACATTGGTGGTCTCCCATTAAGGAAGTCAGTGTCTTAAGTGTGGCTGGATGGAGTGCACACAGGAGACTCCCCAGCTACCTGCAAGGCTTGTGTGTTTTTGAGAAGCCAGTGGCATTGGCAACAGGTTTTTCTGTCCACTTCTCTGGTAAAACCAAAAGCCCCAGAGGTTATTGTAACCACTGAGGGGAGGGATGTGACTCAGTTCTAACAGCCTAGGTGTTGGTGGAAATGTTGCCCAGTGAAGTTATCAAATTTCTTTTTAGGTAATATGCTTAACATATGCTGCATCAACTGATAGTGTCTATGGAGTACTTTTGGTAGTTCTTTCTGCAAAGAGGTTGTCTCTGAAAACTCGGCTGGAGAAATCACAAAGCTAGATGTTACTTCTCCCCTCTTGGTTTGGCACTCAGATTTGTCTTCTTCCCTCTCACGAAGTTCAGCGTGCATCAGCCCAGTCCAATAAAGGACATACATTTTTATCCATAAAATCTTCTGGGTCCAGCACTTTTTTTTTCTTCCCTTGGGAACTCTCATCAAAACCAGTTGGCATCTTTGCAGTTTAGCAGTTTACTGGGCAATGAGCTAAACAGCAGCGGAGATTTAAAAAGCAGGAACGTGTTTATGGTATCTTACATTTTTGTAAACTTAAAATATTTCAGTAAGTACTTTTACCTTTTTTGGTGGTTGTTGCTCTTTCTTTAAAGAATCCTTTCTTTTTCATAAAGTCTCAGTGCAGTGTTGCTCTGTCAATATTTCCAAGGCAGCAGGGGAATGTTTACATCCAAACAAAATCTGTTTTCTTTGAATTTTTTTTATTGCAAACATTTGTGTCCACAAAATCCTTTCCATAAAACCTTTTTTTTTTCATTCTGTGCAAAGTTAAACTTGGATCACAGTTTTCAGATTTATTTTCTGAACCATGTAATACGAGCATTGTATCAGCCTACATCACCACGTGTAGAAGATGCCACTTCTAATGGCAGTTCTAATTATCAGAAGTCAAGAGCGGTTGTTTGAAAACAGCTACATTGCTTACACTGGCTTCAGATGTTATAAGCACCATTTGCATTGCTGATGTTCAGAGTGTCCATAAATATTACCCCCCAATATGAGGTTACATGAAGACAGGAGGCAGTTAAAGAGTTACATGAAGGTAGTCGGCAGTAAAGTGTGTTGGTGTTCATCGGTGGGGCTGCTTTGTTGATAAGCTGCAAGACAACGTGATGGCAGAGGACCTGGGCTGTGTGTTCCCTGTAGATGTCCCTGACATAAACAGAGGCAAGACACATCCTTGAAATGTGTAACACGGGCCAAGAGTTTGTTTTCGTACCTCCTCTGCCTAAACTTCCCACCCTCCACTTGGCTGTTGTTCTGGCATGCGTCTTCCACCATACCTCATTTCTGCTGTTGGGTTTTTTCACTTCATAATGGTGAAATGTCATTCATGCCAGTGTTTGGAATGAAGAAATACCCCTGGAACATGCAGATGGTTCCCTATTGTATATATGTCTCCTATGGATGATCTATGCAGTGCTAAGGGAAAAGATTTTTTTTTCTCCAATTTTTAGCTGGAGAATGACATTTAAACAAGTACTTAACAGAGGTGCTGGGATTCCAAACATTAGCAACTCTGGATTCTGGAGAATAAAATAAGATCAGTTGGAGGTGGGGAAATTTCTGAGGGCGTCCTTGCTCAGGGCATGCAGGCATGTATCTTGCTGCACTTGGTGTTACTGGGGGTAATGGACTTGAAGCAATAGACTTCTTGAAGTGCTGTGGGATTGGGAGAAGCATTTAATTTTCCTGTTCTCTGTAATTTTCCTTTCTCCCTTACCAACAGTCTTCCAAGCAAGATATGCAACTTTGTTGTCAACTACTGGACAATAGGGGAAATCTCACTGCCATTACACTGGGTTTCTGGGAGAAATGAGTGAGTTTATACCTGTAAGATCATGGAGTATTTCCAGAAGCAGCACAATAAATTTGGTGGTATTGAAAGAAAAAAGAGTGACTTTGAGGGTACCCAGTCTATCCTTTGCTTTCCCATTGAGGAAGAGAAGATTTAGCTATTTGGCTTAATGTGATATTGGCCAGTGGAAAAGCTTTGGGCAGAGTATCTCAGTAAGATCTGGTACCAGAAAAGAAATTACGTGTGCATTGTTACTGCTGCAGGTGCTCTGTATGAGCAGAAAAAGGAGCCCTGGACAGCAGGTGAAGTTGGCCAGGCTGCCTGTGATGCTGACCCACTAAGTCTGAGGGTGTTTCATGGAACTGGTTACAGAACCACGCAGCCCAAGGAGGAAACTTAAGAGAGCACTCTTCTTGTGCCTTAGCATGCTTTATAAGAAACCCAGAAACCAAAACCAAAACTCAAAAAGTACTTTCATTGTATAACTGGAACGTGCAACAAATAATAACACATAAGATATAGTTGCAAATGCTTTCTGAGAGGAGAGGAGGTAGTATCTATTATGCACCATTACCTACACCATGCATTTTCTATTTTAAATACTATGTTGCATGCAAATGAAATGGAGTAAAATTGAATCTTTCAGTACAAATAAGGTAGAGAATAATACTATTTACCAGTGTGTTAAGACAAATTAAAATGTTTTGTGGTTGTATCAGCAAGCATTTAAAAACATATTTGGGACTTTTTTGTCAGTGCTCAAAGCATTGAAAACAAACCTTTAGCGTGTTACAACATCGTTGCAATGTTGAGAGCAGCACAAGTTGTTCATGGCCCTGTGTTGCACAGATATGTAAGTAATCTCAGTTGTTACCCATCAGATGGGAGAGGAATGGAAAAGCACATCCTTTATTTGCCTCTTTTATGAGGAAGCTGTTAATTTGGAGTGCTTCCCCAAGTGGACCAGCTGAGAACTAGACCTTGGGCCACCTGGTTCCCCACTGGTTCACATCATCTGAACTGCTGGGCTTGGACATAGGCAGTACCTTTTTGCTTCACTTGATCTCTCCAGCCCACAGTTGCTGAATGAGCAGTTCCTGCAGCTCCAGTCTTGACGCCTTGTTCTGTGAAGCTGCTGCAAGAGAGAATCACTGAAGCTGAGAAACAAGCGACGAGGGCTGGCTGAGGTGTTTTCTCACGAGTGTAAGAAAAGTGCAGTGAGTGCTACTCAGCTTTCCTAACTCTGGGAAATGTTTGTTATAGCCTAGTTCATAGCTCACAGTAGTAGAGGACCAAAAAGGTAAACCTGCTTGTTGCTAAAGCTTATGTTGCCTAGCAGTGTATTACAGCACATTCTTCGTATTGAGTGGCCTGGGCATGGGAAGATTTAGCTGTGGTACAAGGTGAAAATTACTTGACAGACATGTCCTGGTAAGATGGCTGACACTGTGGTTTAACCTGGCAAGCCACAGGAAAGTAAAAAGATGTCTTAATTCTCTTTCAAAATGCAGAAGTGACTTTCTTGAGATGGGGGTGTTGCCTTGAGCATGTGTGCCTGTTTGATGTAGAGTGATTAAAAATAGTGATGCAAATGACAGGCCTGGTCAAGCAAGAACCTGAAAGCTTTGAAATGTTAGCTCTAGATAGCTTCACCTGTTGAGTTTGTTCTGCTCAGAACTACTGGCAATTAAATGAACTGCTGTATTCCTGTTTTAATGCCTGTGAAGTTGCACCACAGGTTTACAGTGGCATTACTGATTAATTACTTCATGTCCAACAAAGGACCTATTCTTCTGATTTGTCATCTCCTCCCCCCCTTCCCCATCTGTGGGAGAAATGCCACTGTGAAAAGGAGAGCAATTTCAGGCATCCTGGTGAAGGCTGGAGTTCCTTAGGAAGCTTCAGAAAGCCTTTTACCTGATGTCACCCTCTCTGTTCCTGCACACCTTGAAAACAGGCAGGCAGGTCCAGAGTCAAAGAATCAGCAGTACCTGGGTGGGTCAGTGAAGAGGAGTGAGCCCTTTAAGATAGCTAAGGATGGGAGAGTTGTCAATATTTAAAGAATTTCACCTATGATGTCCATTTTAAGGATTTGGGGGAAGTAGGAAATGCACCCACCCCACACACTAGTACTTACACAGGGCTCCAGAAAAGGAGTTAAGTCTGGGGCTGGCTTTGATTCCCTCTTTCCCTCCTTGCCTCTCTGCCGTGCCTGCTGTGGAGGCTTTGGCCGGAGGAAAGGGTCAATTTATCACCCCTGTTCCCTATGACACGTGGGCTGTGGAGTTCAAAGTAGTGCCGGAACAATTGGTGCTGCTGGGAGAGAGGTGAACTGCAGCTCAGGGCTGATGGGAACAATAGTGAAAATTAAGTTGTGCTGTGCCAGGGCTGCACCACAGTTGCCTGAGCTCATTTTACTCCAGGAGCTGATGGTGGAAGTAGGAATTCCGTTGATGTCTAGAAAAGATGAGTTTTTCAAATCTGTAAGCATTTGAAATTGTAACTACAGAGCTACAGGAGGCTGGAGAAAACATAGTCAGCAGTAAACTATAGGAAATACTCTTTACTTGGAAGCCTTTTTCAAGCAGTAAGGAAACAGCAAAATCTGTCAGACTGTTGTCTGTCATGCTTTTTGAGTAAAGGACAGTCAATACAAAGGGACACATCAGAAATTATTGAGATGTATTGTACAGCTCAAATTGTTGAGTGTGGCATATGAATATTTCTTTCTTGTGTTATTTCTTATTGCAGTTTCTACTCCATTCTGTCCTGGAATTACTCTTTTTTTCTTTTTTGACTCCCAGGGGCAGTGAGTGGCAATGCCCTGAGTAGAAATTGTTTAGAGCCCTCCAAGAAACACTCATGGTTTATCTTCCATGTGTGCTCCTTTGCTTTCATGTATGCTGGATTTTACCTCCTGTTGTTCTGTGTAGTTCAATGGTTTGCCAGAGCCCTTGGCAATTTCTCAGCATTTCCTTTAAAGATGACTAGTCAGCCTGCATAATTTCCAAACATCACAGTATTCCTTTTAATTTCTTCTGAATGGAGGTGCTTTCAACATCTCTAAATACCTCTGCTAGGTAGTGGGTAAGAGAAGCTCAACTTCTGTGTCCTCATGTTTATTTTGTCCCTGTCATGCCTCTTGCCCTCTGAGACACTGTGCTGTTCCTTACAGTTCAAGCTTCTATGTCTCATGTTTCTAAAACAAAGCTTAGTCACCTGACCTTGGACACAGTGTTATGCCCCAAAAAATCTCTCAACTCATTTTGTTCAAACTGAAGCTGCTCCTACGCCAACTATATAAAAATTATTCCATTTTTTCTCAACAGATGTGTCTCTTATGTTCAACATCACACCTTGTACATTTATTTATAAAAGTATTTTCAATTAAGTGTTTTCATTGTTGAAGATGTTATTTTAAGAAGTTTCACCATCAGAAAAGTTGTTTCTTCCAGAAAACAGGAATTTCTATAAAACAGAGAAGGTCCTGGAAACCCATCTCAATTATTCTAAGATGTTTTGCTCCTTTTCACTCCATGAAAGGAAAATTGATTAATCTAGGAAATTGCACAGAAATTTCTCTCACTCCTGCAAAGCCCTGGAAGGTCATTAGAGTTATGTTGTGCAACTTGTTACTGCATAAAGGTGTGTGTGCTAACAAATGAGTCTTGTCTTTTACATGAATGAAGATGGCCTGCATCACAAGTGGGACGTTTCAAAACATTATTAAATCAGAAATTTTAAACAATTTATCTTTTTTTTTTATTTCTTACTTAGAGAATAACCAAATTGATATGAACCAGTTTCTAGAACTCTATTTGTAGCTCTATCTTTAGTTTCTATTTTGGTGTACAGCTTGGAGCCAGACTTTTTTTTGTTAACTTGGATTTTTTTCTGATACAATGCAAAACTCGCTCTATTTTATTATTTCAAACATTTTGCAAAATCTCCTTTCAGAGTAGACTTTTCTAAATTAACCGGTGCTTGTGCAGTTATTTTCTACTTCTTACAAAACCACAGCTGAAAGGAGCAATTAAAACACTTGATTGCTGCTTTAAGCTTGGAATTTAATCTGTATTTAACATAAGTAAGCTCTCATTTCAAGATTTGATGCAGCCAATGTTAATCATACTTTTGGGTGTGTGCAGACTGTAGGATCTGGTGCTTAGGGATTTAGAAATCACGGGCTCTCATACAAGTGATTCCAGATGGGTGGATTTTTCCTTTGGACTCTTCTGGCTCTTCCCAAGACATAACTTGTACCAACCAGTTCACACTTGCAACATGATGCCTCTCAAGAGGCATTTGGTGTAGCTAGGCTGTATCATGCCTCTATAATGCTGCACTGAATTTCTCCCATCCAGACTTGCAAGCAGAATAATTCTAAGCCTTACCAATACAAAAAGAAACACCTGAAAAATCCCTGAGGGTGACCCTGCAGTTTCACTGTCATTACAGGAGCAGGGAGGTGCTCGGTTCAGAGACAGCGGAGCTGATCCCGGAGTTTGGTACCGGAGAGCTGGGGCAGCATCCTGGTGATGTAGGTCTGGCAAGTCTGAGTCCTTGCTTGCTATAAACAGTGTCCCCACCAAGACAAAAACACGAAGGAGGTGAACTGGTGCTCATCTGTCGCTTTCGGACAAGACTCTGTAAGGTCAGCTACAGAGCCAGGATTTACTCCCAAAGCGGTTTAAGCATAGGAGAGCACTGGGTCCAAGTTATACCAGTCCCAACCATGGCAATGATTAAATCTGCATCTCACTAAGTTTAGCACTGTCAGTTACTGTACAGGAGGCCAAAGTGTTGTGCCTGCCTAACTTTACTCCCTTTGCCCCTAAAATATAAAGCTAAGTTTACATAAATATGTAAAATACACATATATAAATATAACACTGATTTCATTCACAGATCTTAAATAAATGTCAATTGTCTAAACATAAATAAATAAATGGCTGTATGTGTCTGTTTTATTCAAAGCCACTTTTGCAATTCAGAAATGTTTCTTGAAGACATCAGACTTTTCCCAGCTCTCAAGCAGAGAGAGACTCTACTTCGGGGAAACTGCCTCAGGTGCTGCACTACTCATGAATGTGTTGTATCTACTAATTGCAACAGCAGTCCCTGTCTGAAATATGGGCAGCGGAGGGCTCAACTGCAACCTCACTAGGGCATCACAAAGCTTGTCACATATTATCAAGATACTTGCAGTTGGACTAACTTACTTAGGTAAGCAACGTGAGGACAGAAAACCAGATCACAAACAGTTGGTAAGACAGTGTTGTTTGATTGCTCTCTTGGTGCACATCATTCCTGTGTCCCAGGAAAAGTGCCCACCATAAAAAAAAAATATTTGTCTTGTTTTAAAACAGGATGCAACATCACATGCACGGGACTGGTATCCACTAAGTTTCGATGTAAACTTTTCTTTCCTGAGTAATAAAAGTTCTCATTATCCTCCTGAGGCATTGATTTCATTCTAGTTTTCCCAGCAGACTACAAAGCAAATAACAAATGAGTACTTTGATTTTTACCAACTTTTAATAGTTGGCATGTTTTCATAACACATAAATTATTATACAGATTGTCCTTTTGGCTGAAGAAATGAATTCTAACACATTGCAAAGCTTTAAGGGGGAGAATTTGTTCTGAGGACAACCACGTGTCCTGGGAAAAAGATGAGAAAAGATAAACAAAATAAATCAACATTTGGAATGGAAATGGTGAGTTAGTATCTGTGTTAGTGGAAAGCAGACTTCAAGTGTATTTCTTCACATGCATGTGCAGTAGTTTGGTATCTTGAAACAAGAGAAAGAAAATGCAGAATCTACCCATTCTTTCCATTAACTGCCTGCATGCTCACATCCAGCTAACATTTGCATTTTCAGTGTGAGCAGCAAGTCCCAGCCAACCAACAGATAATATACTGAAATGGTTAATTTGATTTATTGTTATTTCTAATCTTTTTTGCGCCCATTACATTTCGATGCTAATTTTGCTTTCTGTTTGAAAACTTGGAGAAGGTTGAGCTCTGCTGTTTAGTTTTAGCTATACAGACCCATCCTGCAGTGTATCACTAATGGATAAGATTTTAGTATCATAAAACCTAGACTGAGGAGTTCTGAGTTACAGCATTAGGGATGGATCCATCTTCCTTTGCATTGATCACAGGTCAGCTGAGGATTTCACTGCTGTGGGATGACATATGTCTGATGTTCTGAAATTCAGCAGTGCTGAAATATGCCTGTTGTTGCCATAAGCAGCAAAATTCAATGTAGTTCTCAGGATCAGGCTGACAGCAGCTCATGTGTATGAAGGCACTTTGTTATGCTCTTCAGGATGTGCTGAAGAATCCTTAGCCAAGGAATGGAAATAAGGCACATTTCCAAGTCATGTCAGTGAGGTTACGGTGCAGTGCTGGTCAGTAACTCTGTGTGTGCTCCTATTCTGTCTTGTTTTAGTCTGCCCTCAAGAAGGAGGAACTTTTGCAGTTTGTGAAGTACCTGTAGCTGTTCTGGCTAAGCTTCAGACTGATTTTTCAGCTCCTTAAGCAAACCAAAAGATTAAAAGAAAAAGCTCTCTCAGTCTCTTTGAGCTGACTTTATGTTCTTCTGGAAAAACATACTTTTTTGAAAAAAAAAAAAAAATTAGAGATAGTTGTAGGGGATTAACAGACCTAGCCCTATTCTTTACTGCCAGTGAAGATACATAATTTGAGAAGGTGCCTTTCAAGGACACCATTTGCTCCTTGTAAATGCAGACCTACAATACAGATTTAATTATTAAATGAACTATTCCTCATCTAAAGTTTCTTCTGGATGTTCTATTTACTCATAGTCCCTATGTTATTTGTTTCTTTCTGCTTCTGTTGTCAATCTCTTCCTTAATTTTTAATTTTTTTTTACTGTGAGTTTGATTAAAAACACCCCTGTGATTTTTTTTCCCTTGCCATATGACAGGGGTCTTCACCATGCACCCAGTTTCACACGACTGTCAGGACATGTTGTATGCCAGAGGCTCTCCATGCCCCATCTCCCCATAGCACCATGCTCCACTTCTCTCCTTTCGCCCAAGGCTCTGCATCTCCTCCCACCTGCTCTTTCTTCACCACGCTTTTGAGTGCCATGAATGTGCCTCTCAGTTGGTCCTCATGCTCACCCACATTGTGGTCCTTCCCCAGGTCCCCTTCTGGCATCCCTGCTCTGCTCCAAAGCCCCTCTCCCAACTCAACACTCAAACTAGGAGACTCTCCCGCTCCTGCTGATGTTTCATTTTCCTTCTCACCCACTGACACTCCTAACTTGGCAGCTTGGGAGCTGGTTAATAGCATGGTGTTGTTTTTGCTATTAATAAATAAATAAATCTTTAAGGCTCTCTATGGCTTTACTCAGCAAAGAAAAGGTAAAAATACTCTTGTTGTAGTAGAAATCTCAAAAGTAAATTGGTACCCTATGGGAGTAAGGGGGACAGATGAAGCAAATCACAGAATCACAGAATGGATAAGATTGGAAGGGACCACAGTAGGTCATCTGGTCCAACCTGCCTTCTCAAGCAGGGTCATCCTAGAGCACATGGCATAGAATTGCATCCAGACAGTTCTAGAGTATCTCCACTGAGGGGGACTCCACAACCTCTCTGGGCAGTCTGTTCCGCTGAGCAGTCACATGCACAATAAAGAAGTTCTTCCTCATATTCAGGTGGAACTTCCTGTGCAAAAGTTTCTGCCTGTTGTCTGTTGTCCTATTGCTTGGCACCGCCAAGAAGAGCCTGGCTCCATCCTCTTGGCACCCTCCCTTCAGACACTGATGGACATTGATGAGATCCCCTCTCAGTTGTCTCTTCTTGAGACTGAACAGACCCAGATCCCTCAGCGTTTTCTCATAAGAGACATACTCCAGTCCCTTAATCATCTTTTTTGCCTTCCACTGGACCCACTCTAGGAGCTCCATGTCTCTCTTGAACTGAGGAGCTGAGAACTGGGCACAGCATTCCAGATGCACCTCACCAGGCTGAGCAGAGGGGCAGGATCACCTACCTTGACCTGCTGGCAATGGTCTTCCTAATTTACCCACGGATATCATTGGCCTTCTTGGCCAGAAGAGCACATTGCTTGCTCATGGACAGCTTGCTGTCCACCAGGACCCCCAGGTCCTTCTCCACAGAGCTTCTTTCCACCAGGTCAGTCCCAGCCTGCACTGGTGCAGGGGGTTATATTAAATTTTGCAATTTTTTTTGTTAATCTGTACTGCCATCATTCAATAATCTCCTTTTCCAGTTTGTTCCATATGCCCATAATGCTACATAAACTGCCTTAATTTTCCCCCTTCCACTTCCCAGCTTTCAAATCAATGGCTCCTGAGTACCAGAGAAGCAGAGGGTGCAGGAACACATAGGAAATGCTGGAAACATCTTCTGACTGTTTTTTTTTAATGCTGACTATTCCCACAACAACTTGCAGCCTTTTTTTGTGACTTCAGCATGTCTCACACTGTGAGTCTGTAGCCAGAAGCATATCTATAAGCAGGTGAATGATTATCTGGAGAGATGAGGCAATGTGGTTTCACCTGCAGTGCGAAACCTCCTGGTCTCCATGACCTTCTTGGTAAGGCTGGTCCCACACGGTGTGTCAGGTGCACACCTTTTGGGAGACAAAGTAGTGAAACATTATCTTGGGAATCAGGTCTGAAAAGGTCTGTGAAAAGCTTTGTGAGCTGCTTTTACTTTTTTCGTCCAGTCACAAACCTTATCATGGGTAGGACTTTGGGAATGGGGGTGGGGTCAAGAGAATTAGGAGTGCATTCAGGTTTGCTACTGGGAGAAGAAACCAGCAGCAGCCTGTGCTAAGAGAGCATTGTAGTTAAGCCAGGTGAAAACTAAACCCACATTGAAACTCTCAAGTCTTTGAAATCCCAAACTACATCTAATTTTTGAAACTTAAGCAGATACTACTGTTAGATGCCTTAGCTATCTGCCTTAGGCTGTCACCCTTGAGCCAGAGGTGATCTCATGACCAGCATCACATCACAGGTTCCTTTCCTGTTCTCCCCAGCACTAATGCATGAACAAGTCAATAGCTACACTGAAGATTTCTTTCAAATAAATACCATAGATATATGAGTTTAAAAAGTTAGTTAAGATGTTCCACTGTTAAATATAAAATCTACTGCTCCTTATTTGTGGCAAAGTCACTTTATTAGCATTTTACTGAATGAGACTGTCTCATAGCCATTCTCTTAAAAAATGAAGCACACTTTCAAAACTAATTAAGGTCCTCAGTCTGTTTCAACCTGGAGGGAGTAAGGCAAATGAGAGAGAGACTTGATCCAAAACCCCCTGGCTTCAGAGGGAATTTTGCTGACCTTGGGATTAGGTTCTCCTGTAAAAAGTAACATAAGTCATGGTAATGGATACAGAAGCTGTACTACTGGATCACCTGGCAGCACAAACCTGATGATATCAGATGTGAACACCTATGCATTACGCTGAATCAGAGTGAAAAATATGTTATGTATGTCGATTTTATGCCAGCCACAGGAGGACAAACAATACCTCAGCCAAAAGAAGGTGTTATAATACTTTATGTAATACCTTACACATAGCTTATGTAATAAGAATTCAGACAGACTATGTAAGTCTCTAGGACAAGACATACCTCCTACCTACATTTTTTTGAACCAGTACGAACCGGCAGAGTGAGTTTGTCCAGCACTTTGCAATTTATGTCTGTTAGATATCGTATGAAACACCCTGAATCAGCCTGTCAAACCACAGCCTAAACAAGTAATAAACCAAGATATTTCATACAAAGTTTCAGTCTTACAAGCACAGTTATACAGCTTAAGTCCCCTCCAAAAACACGTAAGTGCTCAGGGGAACCTCTCATGTGCTCAGAATTAAGTAATTAGCTGAGAAGTTGCACAAAAGGGGCATTAATCCATGATTACCACATTTCAGTTTGGCCATAAACCTGGTAATGTTTAGCTAATACCCCAGAAATCATTCCAGGCTGGAAGGATATCTTTCCGCTCTCAGCTGGAAATATTAAACAAGATGAAGTTTTCTGCGTGGTGGGATCCAAACACTGCTGCTATAACATGTTTGCGCAATCTCTGCAGCTGGGTTTCTCAGGAATTTCATGTACCAGAGGTCCAGAGGTTCTCAGCAGTACCAAAGACACGTTTTGCACCTGAAAATATGGAAAGGTCACATCCTAGAACAGTGGTCTCCTGTCATTAAAACACAAAGTGCTGTTCATTCCCTTACCTGACTCTTTATTAGAAGAAGCCAAATATAAGGAAGAAT
Organism: Platyrinchus mystaceus; assembly: GCA_035041135.1. Lineage (NCBI taxonomy): Eukaryota > Metazoa > Chordata > Aves > Passeriformes > Tyrannidae > Platyrinchus > Platyrinchus mystaceus. Next base: position 98,505,322 of record JAWWLV010000001.1, read on the forward strand.
GTTTGCATGTGCCTCCTCAAGAAATGCCTTTGCAAATCATTTGCACCAGAAATCATCTGTTTGAAATACGCTGTCCTATAACATCATCTGCAAAGAGACGATCAGAGGTCCTGGAAATATAACAGCTTAATGACACCTCAAGCAGCACAGAACCATGCTGGGCTGAGGCTAAATATTTGGGAAGCTATATTTTTGGCTCTATTCAGCCCTGTTAATTAAGATGACTAATCATTGTGTTACTGAAAGTTTTATTATCTTCCCAAATTCATTTGAGATCACTACTAAAGTAAATATAGGCAGTGATTTAACCACAGCAGGTCTCTCAAAAGATCAGATACTTAATTTTGCTTAAGCAGAAAAAGCATCCTGAGGAAGAGAGGAGATTTATTTTCATAACAGGGTGGAAAACACAATCATCTGTCTCCAGAGAGGCTGTAAGCTGTTGGCAGTAAATATTTAACAAATAAGATGTAATCTGGTAATCAGTTTAGTGCTGTGCCTTTACCCTGAAATTGTCTGTATGAACTCAGAGCAGAACATCACTTAACTCATGGCACCCAAGCTATGGCAAGGCAATGCCAAGCTGAAGAAATTTTCATACATGTTGCCACATCCATGTCAATAGTACACAGAGCCTTCCTGTAATGAGGAAAACTAACTACTAAATGAGGGGAAAAAACAGTGCTGCAGAAAACTCCCAGAAAAGTCAGGTGAAAGCTGTAGATACCCATCAGATCATGTTTCCCTGCATGAGGAGGGAGCTTGGCAGCGGCCACTTGCAGGGAGGGCTGGGTAGGGCTCACAGTCAGTAACAACATCCCCAGTAGGGTCCCAAGACCATAGAACACTCAGCTGGCCTGTTAAGAAACAAAAGGACAAAAGTGCTTCCCTGAAACTAAACTATAACAATTCATAGTCTCTTTTAAATTGGAAATAGGCTGTATATTCTTTTTTTCCTTGCCCATACTTAGATTTCACTTCACTGTATCATTAAAATGTGGGAGATGAATGTAAAACAGTCAGATTAAGCATTTTCCTTACCTCAGACTGTGTTTAGAATTGGAATGACATATTGTATTACTGTGGAGTAAGGACTGCGTTTGTTTACTTACTGAAATACAGTCAAAATCTAATAGTATTTGAGTTCATTTTTCGACCTTTCAGTAAGCATGTCTTTTCACATCTGTTAGTTTTTCTGGAACTTGATCAGTAAAATGTCTTTCAGTCTCCATTTTTACCTTCATGCTCTATATGGTTTCTTAATATATTATGTTCTGTCTATATGATGCTCTATACGCATAAGTCAGTTTTATTGTGTTTTATTTTCAAAAGATGCCTTAAACTTTCTCAGAAACTTTATTCTACTTCTCAGTATTCTCAGATATGTACAAAATATAAATCTATGCCACTTTCAGTAGCCAAGGCTATTGTGCTTAACAGCTTAGTATACATGATCCAAAGAAGTTTGGACATTGCATGAGTTGTCTGATATAAACAATTGCCTTCAATAAATAAATTAAGTAGAAATATAAAAAACAACAGTGTAATGGAAAGTGATTTAGTTTACAGAGAAATCTAAGTGCAAAATGTCATACTTTGGATGCCAAAAACTATATTAATATGGGATAAAAATGAGCCACTTACTCCAAATAGCTTCTCCATAACTCCACATCCTGTCTTTCCAATATCAGTACTGGAAAGAACAATCTTCTAGGCTGTTGGAATGATCCACTTCAGAGCTTATTCAGCCTTTCTCAGCTCTCCTCCTATGTTACACACAATCTGAGAAGACCCCCATCTCAGCCCCCACTGCCCACCAAGAAGATTCCAGCCAACACCAGCTCACCTGGATTTGCAGGTTTTGTCACAAGCTCCCAATGCAGCCCTTGTTTTATGCTTGATGAAGATGAATTCTACAGCCTTCCCCAAGGCCCCTGAGCACTGAGATGCTGGGCATTGCAAGAGCAAAGCTGGACCAGGGGTTGGGACCTCTGCTCCTCTGGACACTTGAAGGCCTCTGCTTTGCCAGCCATCTTCAGTCATTCGTAACTGGCACATGCAAGGAAAATAAGCATAACACATCTTACACTGTTGATAATTGACTCCAAGATAATCTCATCTATTTCTTTTCCTAGTAGGCTGTCAAGATCATAATCAAATATTTTCACATTTTCCTCAGAGTTGGGTGCACTGTTTTTGATAAGTCTCATCCTGGCCTTGGGCTTGCAAAGCAGCTACTGACTGTATATTGACTGTATTTCTCCTTTCACCCCTTAATAGTAAGGCATCTACTAAATACAGCTTTATTGAAGGGGTAAAGTCCTTTTGATTGACCTAATTAGGACATTACCTTGTCCTCTAATTCCTGGGGACTTTTTTTACTCTAAGCAGTGAAATCATATTTTACTCAAGCCAGACCAATATGCCCTGACCCTGTTCAAGGTATCCATGAGTATCTGAACTTCTGGACAGGAGAAAGCAACCTATACAGGGCCATTAGACACATCAGTGGACAGATAACCTGAATATCTTCAATTAAGTTTTACAACCCCTAGTACATTATGTATGGATCAAAGAAGGACTGATAAAGACTTGCCAGAGAGAACAAATAGGCCCTTCCTCTTTTCACTTTTCCATAGAAAATTATTTTTGGAATAAGAAATTAAAAAAAAAAAACCAAAAGCAGACTTAGCTACCTAATCAATAAAAAACCCACAGTGGTTATATCTGTTCCTGTATTTTTTTCTTAAAATTGCTGCCATGTGAGGTGTGTGATGAATAGTTGAGGGTGCCAGGACACAGCAGGCACAATAGGGCAGGAGAGGGAGATGCAGATTTGCATGCCTATGGCTGGACTACACAGAAGTGTGAGGGACCGAATCCCGCAGGTGGGCTGAGCACAAGATGTATCAGGCAACGTTAAACTTCCTCATGGCAAAGCACACAAGATCTAGCACCGAAAAAACCCCAAACCACTACCACCACACAACCCCAAAGCAAACAGAAAAAAGCCCCAAGCAGACAGAATGAGGAAATGACCCACCAAGCTGTTTTCTGAGCCTGTTAGCACAGCTCTTTTTTCTGACCCTGAGTGCCTGGAGATGCCTGTAGCTAAAAGTAGCAGAATACCAAGAGCTCCCACATCTGTGGGATCTCACACCAAGAGCATCCCACACTGTCCTATTTCCTACAGTCTGGGCATCACCTTCATGTCTGTTCTTCTGCCCTGAAGAGCTCCAGAGGTTCCCTGGAGAAACCATGCCGAAGATAAACAGGGGTGATGTTCCCCTCTTAACTCTGGATGTGACAAAGCAGGAACCTTCAGTGTTCTCACAACAGTGATCCCTGGATTTTCCTTAGCTTTTGTGTTGGCCTCCTTTGAACGCCAGGTCCCTTTATTCCTACAGCACCCACAGTGATGCATGTTGTCAGTGGAAGATGCTACTGGAACTGGCTGTTTGCCAGACAGAAGGGCATCACCTGGGGGCTGGTGTGAAGATCTCTGCGCTCAGTGCTTATGGAAAAGAACCAAGGGAAAAGATCTTGCTTTTGCTGAAGGTGAGTCTTGTCACCATCCATCCAGGTAGTAGTAGTACAACTCCAGGCAGTCATTTCTTGAGTAACTTTACCGTATCTTATCAGTTTACCTTCAAACAGATTGCAAATTATTTTTGTGTGTTGGGCATTTAGGTATTTGCACCACTTTAAAGTCAAAATTTCTCCCAATTATGCACACAGAATGGCAAGAAGGACAGCCAAGAAGTGTTCTCTTATTAAAAAAAAGATTTAGGCACAGTTTATGACTCTGAAGTAGGTAATAATATTTCAGTGTGTGTTAATAATCTTTGCTGCATAGGAACTGAATTTAGCTTGTGATTCATTTCCAGCAAAACAGGAAACTTCAAACATGGGCTAATCATGTTTTGCTGAATTTTCAGCCTCCAGCAAAACAACCAAAGAACACAGGTGAGCCCACCATCTGAGAAGCTTTCCGGTTTTCTCTTTTCAGGGTGCATTACCTCTTTTTATTTGTATTTGCAAATGGTAAAAGAAACAAATTGCACTGTGTGGTTTTCAGCTGAACCATTCTTCCCTGGGAAAGACTGGTTAGTCCAGAGCACACCAACTAATACCAGAAGGCAGAATAGACAGAAAAGAACTCAGACACTTAGCACAAAATAAATATGTTGAGAAAGGAATTACTCAAGGCTTGAAAGAATACGAAAGCACATTTTTAATTCTCTACGTACCAGTGACAGCAGCCTGAGTAATCAAAAAGAGGAAGTAATTGCTTTAAATTAGCATAAACTATCCCCCTAATTTTACTAATAAAACACAATGGGAACATTTATATTATTAGATTTTTAACAATAAATCTTTTATCTAAAGCCAAGTAAAAGAAAAGAAAGTAAAAACAAAATCCAGTTAACAGGGAAAACAGTTTAAATATTAGGTATTAGATAGGTTTGACTATCGAAAAAAATCATAGAACTACCACAGGGAAAGAGTTGTTACTTTCAATTTATTGAAGAGAACTGTCTTGAGTGGTGTAGACCAGAGCTATGGCAGCTTGTCTACCTTAGATATCCAAATCCACCTCTCCCCATATCTGAGGAACTGCTGTGGTCTCCAGGTGCTGCACTAGGCTAGACTGACAGTTTTTCCTCTTGGCATTTTTCAGTCTCTATGAATAAGTAAATATTGACTGGAGCAGCAGTAGGTCCAGGTCCTACCTCCTGGGAGAAGGACCTATGCACTGGCCTGCACAGTCAGTCTTCATCACTCAGGCTTTTTTTCACATTAGTATTTACACACAGTGAAACAATATTAAGAGAAGCCTGGAGGAAGCTCATTGTGGACAACTTTGTGAATTGAATGTTGGGTGGTATTCTAAGAAATGGGAGAAAATCTCTGGCAATGGGAGAGTGGGGAAAACAAAAGCTTTATTTTTCCATTCCCATTTTCAGGCTAGTTTGCATAGCCTTCCTTATAAATTAATTAGGATGGATTGAGTGGGTAGAAGAGATGGAGAACTTCTACACTATTTCTGAACTGGTTTCCAAATTACTCAGAGCCTGAAAGCAAAGGAATGACTGAGAGGATGGGTTTTCATGCCACAAATACATAATTCAGAGAGATCAGTTTGGCTCCACAAATTCTTTCCCATACCATCTGCTGCTCACCACTCTTAGTCTCTGACTCATAAACCCACCTCTGACCTCTACCTCATGCCAAATATACTTAATTTTATAATTGTAGACAGGGCTATTGTCTGACTACAATAATTTGTCTCAGCTTGGGAAGGAAGAGAGGAAGAAAATGTGAGAAGATACACAACTGTTTCCAGAACTGCACCCCTTCCTATACTTATTTTTCCAAAAGCTATCAATTAGACATTCACCCTGAGGACAGCAAAGGCCATTCATGGATATTTACCATGAAGCCTGGACTGCCACTCTAAACTTAAGGACTCGATTGCAAATACATGTTCTGCAGGGAAGAGCACGGAAGGCTTCACTGTTTCAGAGAGAATTTTCTTTCTGAGCACTCAAAAAAATGACATTCTGTTCCAAAGTAACTACATGCCAAGTTTCACTCTAAAATGATTTTGGAATTATCCAAGCAAGAAAGAAAATAAAATACATATCCAAAAAATGTTTTAACTACGGAAATTTATGCTTAAGGTCTAAATAACTCAGGAGATGCCTAAAAAACTTTTGTAAATTACGTAAAGAAAAAAATCACTTAAAAGCACAGGGGCCCAATAAAGCATAAAAAATATCATGGACAATCTACTGGACAGATTATAAACACATGTAAATGTAAATTTAAAACTTTAAAATTGGCCTTATCTCCACCATTAATGAAAAGAGCAAAAGTAGATTAAGAAACAATCTCGTCCATATAGATTTTGCTATGTCAGTTCATTTAGAAATAATTCAGAAGTGCTCTTGTCATGTCAGATGAGGAACTTTCAGGAATGCTCCAAGGAAATATATCATCATTATAGCAGGCGTTGTTATTTGTGTCTTCCAAGGGTTACCTTGGTAACTTTTTACATTGATCTTCCACAAGCTGGAATGTATTCCACAATGTATAATCCACATCCTGTTGCACTAGAGACTGCTAAACCTTTCAAGAATGGTAAATCATATTTCAATGACAGTCTGTACTTTGACTTCTTAAACTTTGCTTTGTCAGACTCATTCAATTGACAGGTGCAGAAGCAAAGGGAGGAACAGAACCTGTTGACTGAGTGACCTTACAGAATAAAAGACCACATTGTATCTTGTTATCTCAAGTATTTATTTTTTAAGTGTCTCTCCCCTTCTTTATACTTTGGAATAAGATGACCATGAAAAATAGAGCTTAGCAAAAGAATGGACATATGAAAAGAAAGACTTCACTGTACCAGCACTTCAGCTGAAGATAGGCAGTATGTTTGGCAGCATGAGGACATGCCTTTCTTTGCAAAAGGTAGAGATATTGCGTAGATAAAGAGGAGGAGGTGCAATTCACTTACCTGTACTTAACATGAACTTTTCTGACTCTTTGAGTAAGGGCACAGGGTCAGGTTTTTGTATCAACCACCATTTACTTTCATTAATTGCCAGTTTATACTCTTACATCTACATGAGGAGAAATCTTGACCTTGCACATGTACTCACCCTTCCCTTTCCAAGTCATGCAAAAACCCCTACATCCAAAGAATATTAATGGAATGTGAACTCCAACCAAGTGAGCAGGAGGTGTGGGGAGCTGAAGGCTATAAGAGGAGACAAGAAGCTGGGGCATGGGCAGCGTGGAAGTTTCTTTTGTTGGGAATTTTCCTGAGCACTACTAGAAAGCTTCAGGGAAGTTCTCTCAAGTTTCCTGCTTAGAAAATTGAAAAAGAATGTAAGAAAGGCTTAGGTGAAAAAGCAGATGCAAATTTTGTCACAGATTTTCCATGCCAGGTAGAGATATCAGCCCATTTCTTTATAAAACAAAGTGTCATTTCATCTCTCCCCACCCCACAAAAATGGGAGAAGGGTGAGAAAAAAAAAAACGAGAAAAACCACATGGTTGTGGGAGACAACAAAAGATACAATGAAAGAGGGAAAAAGAGTAAAAAATGTTGAAAGAGGAAATGGGTGTGGAAAAGACCAGGACTGATGGGGTCACAGAGGTTACACTAAAGAAGAAAACAAGAGCCATGTGTGTATCCCAAGGTCTCCTCACACCGTTGGTGATCCTCTCCAACAACCAGGGGATGTGCTGGTGCACAGCCTGGCCATGCTCCACATCCCCAGAAAATGCCTTCCTCTGCCCTCAGACTGGGGGCATGGGGGTGCCCTCTGCTCTCTCTGGCACTGGCTGCTTCTGCTCAGCCTCAAAACACCCACCCACCCAGCTCTCCTGCAGTGGCCCCAGTTCCCTCCCCACTGGAATTGGACAGGCCCTGTTACCCACCCTGCCTCGCTCTGCACTCTTTCAGGCACCAAGGCAGCCATAGGGGTTGTATTTGCTTTTTCCTTTCCAAGCTCCTGACTTTGGGGCAGTAACTTTCTGCATTATTTACGATGTTGCAGAGCAAAGGCCAGGAATAAGGGAGGTTTGCATTCCAAGAGAGCCACTTCTTTCCCAAGAAAACTATGCACAGCCCTAATGCCCAGAGTACGTTTTCTACTCCAGACAATTAATTTCCATGATATGTGGTATGTATAAATACCTTATTTCTACTTCTCCCCTTACAACTTTTGCCCTCCATAGCAACATAAAATAATGACAGACCCTGTAGGAAACCAGCAAAATTTTGTCTATTTTTTTATATTTATTCAATGTGTATGAGGTTGAGCATTTGTAAAGCCTCAATGAACACCCTTTGAATTACTTATGATTAGGAATACTTAATCCTTTTTTTCTCCCTCAAATACTTCTGCAGCTTCACTGACCCTGCTCTGCTACCATAGTCAAGCCTCTCTCAGAATAAGTGTGTTCAGAGTCTCCAAAGAGTCTCCAAAGAATCTCGGGCCACCAAAGGGCAAATCTGAAGATAAAACTGCAAATATAACTGAAGGCTCAAGGGCTGTACAGCTTGCTGCCTGGATGCCTGCAGGCTTCATGCCTTGATGCCAGCACCACTTCACACTCCACGGTTACTTCTCGGTTCATTTAAACCAGAAAGGTGTGAAAGTTTTAGCTTTAGTTCCCAGCTGTCTTGAAGTATTATTCTTACTTCACAAGACAGGAACCAAGACAAACCCACTGAAGTCAAATGTAATTTGTATTTTGTAACAACTACACCTGGAGTTATTTAAGTCTTATTTTTTAAGAATATTTGTTACTATATGTTATTTGTACTTCAGCCCAAACTTCTGCTCCATTTTGCTACAACTATAAAGACTCTACCCATATTCAGATCAGGCTCCTTGCTGTGCACACAGCCGTGCCAGGACAGCTGGCAGTGGTGGGAGAGAAAACAGCCAGCAGCAGAAACTTCTTGAGCTTCTTCAAGGAACCCTGGCCTGAGACCTTCTAAAATAAAAGACATCTCTACCGGTCAGATGAAATATAATGTTTTTTGACTGAAGTACTCTAAAGCTATGACTACAGGGCCTGGAAAGGAGCTTAAGATGCTAATTGCCCGTTATGCTTAACTGCAAGCGAGTGTCCTGGAAAAGGTTTGGCTCATGTCAGCTGGCATGTCCCAGACAGAGTCCAGACGAGGAGATGGTGCGTGTGCAGCCCATTCTGGCAGGCAGCACACACCAGGCAAATGCCACATCAGCCTCTCTGTTTTCCCCTTCCTGTGCCCAGCATCACCTTTTTTTGACTGCCCTCAGATCCTCCATGGCATAGCATACATATTCTTGGCTTCATACCATGAAAACATCAGTCCAATAACCCCCTTCTTTTTTTCTTTTTTTCGGGAAAAGAAGGAGCCAACAAGAAAAAGCACAAATGTACTAATGGTTGTGTCTTAGGCCCATGAAAGGGAAGCAATTGCTTTGTAAAGTGGATCAGGCCAAATCTTAGCCTGATCCAAGTCCTTGACTTGTTTTATTTGGTGTTAAAAATGTAGCCTAGTTGCAAGAAGCTGGTTTTACCTTCACAGGGATGGCAGAAGGTACACCTGTGACACTAAGGCCACCAGCCTGCTGAAATCCTTGAGGGTCTTAGAACAAGCAAAGATTATTTTGATTTTTTTTTCCTTATGCAGAACAAATGTTAGTTTTGTCCATAGAAACAAAATTGCTTTGGCTGAAACCTCCGAGTTTGAAACAGACACCTAAAAAAGAACATCAGGAGGAATGTCCTTCATAGGTAATGATAATCTCCCCATCTGTAGTCCTTTTTTATCCCAGAGATGTCTGTAGCTTTACAGTAAATTGGGGTGGTTTTTTTCTTCTCTTTGCATTTATTTTTAAGATCTCACAATTTAATTATTGAAGCAGGAAGCATGCTTTATTTAAGTGATGTCAGGATTTTCTTGACTTGTTTCATGGGAAACATTCTTACTTTTTTTTCTCTGTTTATACTGAAGGTTTATGAAGCCAATGTAAACAGCAGAAATGACTGTAAACACCAGGGACTAACTTTAGGAGATTTGAAATGAACACAGTTTGCCTTAATAAAATTAAGCAAATAGTTTAGTATTTCTATATATTTCTCTATATAATTCAGAGATACTGAAGAAGTATGTTCTCTTTATTAAAGGAGCTTTGAGCTTTTTGAGGATCACCTCAAAAAATCAAGATAGCATTATGTTGGTTTTCAAGCTATTTTTTATTAACTTCAGAAAGAGAACGACGGGGTTATTGCTTCATTAAATGTGCAGCCACACACACAGAAGTTGTGTTCTCTGTGCTGCAATCCAGCCAGATTGTTATGCAGTATAATATTCTTTGAACAATTATTGTCTCTTTCTCATGAGCTGTGCTTGGATTCTAACTGCCTCCTCCTCTGCTCACTGTAAATGTCCTCTGCTTCCTCTGAGTGTCCCATAATATTAATGGGAAAATTTCCATGATCCTAATACTAAAACTACTGGTTATAATTACTTGTGAAAAACGAGTGGGCAAAAACGAAGAATGTCACTCTGCCCGAAATAGTGTATCATCTTGTCTTGATCAACGCCAAAACAAATAATTTTGTTTCCTAACAAACAAAACATACATGAGAACATTCAGACGATGGCTGTTGAATAAAAGTTTAGGAAGCAAGTTATACAGTTTTAAGGGATTCCAATCTCAGCAATGTGATGAGAGCCTCTTAAAGCCAAAATACCCTCAGAATGCTGAAAAGTTTCTGCTCACCTTTTCCATCCTGAAAGAATGAAGGAGGGATTTTAAAGAAAAACTCATTGAAGGGTTAAAAAAATTGTGTATTATTTAAGTATGACTTAAAGTCTCTCACTCTCTCAAGTATAAGTTGAAGTTTCACCAGGATTTATAAGTATAATAACACTGGAGTTCATAGAAGCACCACTTGTCTCTGCTGCCCTCAGCTGACATGCCTTCCCCTCCAGCATGTGCGGGCCGAGCACCGGACCAGCTCAGGTGACCCAGGTAAATAAATACACACCCGCCACCCTAACACCGATACAGGCAAAATCATGGAAATCAGGACGGGGGCAAACAACGGCAACCAACCCAGCTATGCATATTACATCTTGCCAGACTAACTGGGTACGTCTTTAGGGTGCTGTCACCCTTCTTTTTGGGCAGCAGGTGTATAACTAGGTGCCTGGTAACAGCAGACGGGGTAAAACTGGGGTTACACGAACCGGGACAGTGAAAGCTCTGGACACAACAGACGGTGGGCAGGCACTGGCCCGCCTGCCGACGCGGGCACCCCTCTTACCCGGACAGCCTGATGCTCGGTGTTCCCCAGAGCGCTGTGCAGAAAGGGACGAGGCAGGAAATCGTCCTCTTTGGGAGACCCTGATTCCCCCTTCCCTGCGGAACGAGGGAGCGGCCTCGGACCCCGCCGGACTACAGCTCCCGGCGGGCCTTGCGAGCCGCCGCCATGTTGCTCCTCGTCAGCGAGCACCGGGGGTTGCGTTGATGGAAATAAAACCCGTTCTTGAATAAAACTCTCTCAGAGTGTGTTTTGAGCTTGCAGTGAGGCGGGCAGCCGAAATAGTTCCTCATTCAGACGAATTAGCCCTCGTGATCTCATTGGGTGCGCTTTGGCAGATGGTGCTTGGCAGCAGGCCAGGGGTCTCCTCTCCCAAGCCACTGTCTCCCAGAGGAGCTGTAGAAGCGCTTTTATTTCCTGGAGGCAATGTAGTGTCCTGGGAATGTCCTCAAAATACAGAGTGGGTCAGCTCATCTCCTGGTTCAGCAGTATTCAACAAGCCTGCCGCTGGTATATCTCACCACTCACCCCCCTTCCCCTTGGCACTTGGGACGTTGATCCCAAACACTGTGCCCGATATTGCTCCACTGTCTGCGATTTCCCCTTGGAGCACAGTTGCTGTATACAATTGAGGACCTGTAGTTCAAGCTTTTTTAAGTTTCATATATCTGCTGCTGGACTTTTTATGTGCTATACATAGCAGGTACAACTCATCATGGGCATTGCATGGGCAGTATATACATGCACACACACAAACACCACTTTCCTTTTTTTCTTTTTTTTTTTTTAGTTTTGCATAGCCATTTGGCAGCCCTATGAAGAACTCAGTACTTTTGAAAAATCCACATTCTGCATTTTATCTAGAAGTAGGCATTGCTTGGGTAGCACTATCCCAGGGCAAGTTTTTCATAAACACACCAGCAGTTTCTCCTGTCTGGGGTCCCTCTGGGTGGATCTTATTTAAGCACAGCCCACACACAGGTTTTTTAAAAGTCCTGCTAGAGGAGGAGCTTTGGTGGGAGATCTGGCAAGGCTAGGGATCTGCTGGCAAGGACCATCTACAGCCAGGTGGCTCAGGGAGATAAGGACAGATGCACATGTGCACCTATCCGAGTGTGGGAACAGGGAGAGGGTAGGCAGGGAACAACTGGATCTCAAATACTATGGCAGAGACCTGTATATACGTGTTAGGAAACCCAAATAAGAAATTTAAGTCAAAAAGCTTGAGGAGTAGCCTGGGTGGGAGTCATAAAAGTGGGCTGGGGTGAAGTAGGAAAGGCTAGATGAGATGAACGAGAAGCAGAGTCTGCAAGTGGAGACCACTGTGGAGGAAGAAAAAGGGGAATCTAGGAGGCAGTGTGGAAATATGTAAGGCTGTTTGTGCAGAAGTGGTGCGAGGCTCCTCTTGTTTGAGTTCTCTTAAGACTAGGTTGGAGGGACACAAGCACAAATAGGTGGTTTTCCTTCCCTTGTTTTGTTGTTGTTTTCCCATATTTTTTAAAGCATAGTAGTTCCTTCAAAGCAGTGTCCAACATAATTTGCTTTATCATAAAAAAAAAAAAAAAGAATTTCAGTGACACTTCTGCAATCGACATTGAATCCATGCATTTTTGGAGCCTGTTTGTTAACCTTAGCAGTGGGCTCTGAACAATTTCAGGAACACTTTCTTAATTTTTTCTCACTCTTTTCCATCAATTGGCTTCTCTCACTCCACTCTGTCTTAGCAGCAAGTTTGCAGGTTTTTCCCAGTACTCCTACTATAAAAAACATGTAAGTTTTGAATAAAAAGAAATTGAGTACTTGGTCCACCCTATCCCAGGGAGTATTCACCCTCCCTGAGTCTTGTTTTCTGGGCACTCCCTATCACTCTTTACCTTCAGAAACCTTTTGGTAATACCCTAGCAGCTCCCTGTTCTTTCCCAAGGCATTCCTGCCAGTTTCCAGTTTTGTTATCAGCCTCAGTGACTGGAAAAAAAATGATGATTTAAACTTCTCTTTCCCTTAGCACTGGACTAGTGTATGCTCAATTGCATGGTTGTCTTTCTCTGTTTAGAGTAATCCACCTCCTGAACAGCTTTTACAGAAAGGCAACTTCAAAAAATGCTAAATAATCACAAATTAACTGGTCTTTCTACCAGGCTGGCTAAGCCCAGGCCTCTCAGCTCTGTCGTGGTCTTGTGTAAATCAGAAATGCAGAACTGGCATCAAATCTGTAACAGCCTGAGGGAGTATCTAATAACCAACATTCTGTGGGAAACTGCAGTGTTCCCCTGGCTGAGTCCCTTCCAAGCATCAGTACACTGGCAAAAAGCTGCGTATTGCTTTTATTTCCACTATTTGCATGCTCATGGAATCCGAAACTGAACTTTGGAAAGATAAATCAAACTCTAAGGCCACGTCCTATTTATTTCTAGCTTATTTTCTTGAAGAAAGAACCATGAAAGAACAATGGAGAGGAAAACAAACCTTGGAGGAAGTTACAATATACACATAGCGCACTTGGGAGTAGGGGCTGTTCTTTGCTGAGCAGAGAACACGGAAAACAGGGTAAAGACTGGGGATGTCTGGTGAGGGGCAGCAGTAGCAGAGAGGACACCCGTTTTTCTCGGGATGCACCCGGGCCGAAGGGGGGGCACAGGGCCAGCGCAAGGCCCTTCTCGTGGGGCACCGCCAGCACGGCCGCAAAACCGCGCCCGGGCGCTCTCGCCTCCCCCTGCCCGGGCTCCCCCGGCCCAGTGCAGGCGGCCGCCCTCTCGCTCGGAGGGACCCGTCCCCCGCCGCTGCCCCTCCGCGGCCGGTCCCAGCTGCCCGTGCCGCGCCCCTCGCGGAACCAGCGCCGTCGGCACGAGCGGCCGCCTATTCCTGCCGCGCCCGGGGCCGAGCAGCGATCTGCCGCGGCGGGCAGGGGGAGCAGGGCACAGCCGCCACGACCGCTCCCGCTCCCGCCCCGCCGAAGCAGCCGGGGGCGGGGCCACGGCGGCCGCGACACCTCCCCGCAGGAGCGGGCGGGGCTCTTCTCCTTTGCGCCATGATGAACAAATGACCTCGCGGGGAATGAAATTTAAGTTCCACCGGGGAGAGAGAGTTCTCTGCTTCGAGCCCGACCCCACCAAAGCCAAAGTGCTCTATGATGCCAAGGTGACCGGCCGCGCGTGCCCCTGTCCCCCCTCCCGCCCGTCCCCCTCGCCCCCGGGCGCGCGGGGCGGGGCCGGCGCGCGGCCCGCCCGCTCCCGTAGCGCTCCCGCTCTCCCGTTACCGCTCCCGCCGGGCGCTGCGCGCGCTCCCGGCTGGGCGGCGGCGCGGGAGGGAAGCGGCTGCGGGCCCGGCCGGGCATTCGGAGGCGGCTCCGCCAGCAGCAGCACTTGTTGCGGGAAACGGGCGCTGGCCCGGGGAGGAGGGAGAAGGCGGAGAGGCCGCGGGGCGGTGTCCGCCCGCCGGCACGGGGCAGAGAGGCGAAGCGAAGCGGTGCCATCCCCGCCGGGCCTCTCCTCCCCTCGTCATCGCTCCCTGCGGGCGGCTCAGGCCGGTCCCCTGGCGAGACTCAGCTCTGTCCCTCCGCACACGGAGCCCCGTGGGTGAGGGGAGCGTGTAGCAGCCGTGTGGGAGCCTCTGGGCCTTTCCCAGAGCTCTGGGGAGCAGAGGCGGGTGACAGGCGATGGGGCCCGGGCCCTCGGGGCCTGGCTGTCGCGACAGGTAGAGAGCGGAGCCGCCCAGGGTTTCTGGGAGTGTCGGAAGCGCTTCCCCACTCCTGTTCTCGGCTGAACACCTGCAAAGTAATTCTGAAATCTTGTTTTCATCCCCGCAGTTTCGTAGCGTAGCTAGATTTATTCCCCCTCCCGCTTTCCCACGCTTGCTACCCTTCTGCCTTTCAGAAGGGTTTAAGTGGTACCGCTGGTGCAGAGAGTATACGGAAATAGGATAGCAAGCAGTGCGCGGTGGATCCTAAGTGTTGGAGTAGGAGGTGACTGATTCATAAGACCTGACTTTAAAAGTAGTGATAGTAATTACAGAGCTTTGTGTAAATACAGGATTATTTTGCAGTCCTAAATCACCTGTGCCCAGATTGAAAACAGAGGTTTTGGTTTGTTTGTTTGGGGTTTTGTTTGTTGTTAAACGGATGAAAAGGGAAATACTGCAACTGAATTCTTGACCAAATCAATAGTTTTTGCTGGAAGTGTGCTAGTTTCGTAGGACTGTGTTTCTCAAACATCTTCGATTAGAAACACCACCATACTGTAATATTTTGGGCTGCTCTTTTGTTTGTACACATATTCCTATGTTCTGACAACCCCAACAGCTTTAGTTGCTATCCACAGAGGTATCCTGAGTCCAAAACTGTGTAGTGCCTTTTCTTCTTTACTTTCTAATGCCCTAAATAGCATAACTGTCCTTGAATCCATCAATAGTTCTTAAATTCTGGACTCCCAAATTAAGCATCACACATGATTTTAAATTAAAACATCACTGTAGCGCAACTGCTGATACATGATCTATTGAGAACCACTCAAATATAGACAGCACAATTCCTTTGTTATTACTGTTACCAATGCTTTTGTTAATGATCCACCTGATCCATCTTTTCCCTCTGAGGTGCAGGCTCTTTCAAGACTGGCCCATTTCACAAGCATGAAACAGAAAGAAAACAAAGGCTCAAATACTCACAAAGCCTTCTAATGTTTTGTGGCTGAGATTCAGTGGTGTTCAACAGGGCGGCATTTCTGGGGTTTATATATAGAGAAGTGTTTTCTCCTGCTTTGGGGGCTTGAGACAGCACACAGGAGAAAATATTAGTAGCCCAAATCTTCATATCCATATTGTGCTACTGCATTGTTTGACATTGCTCTTTGTCTGTCTTGAAGGCATGGGATATTTGAGGACAGGACAAAGATGGTGAGCAGCCCCCAACATTAAAAGTACTCAACAAGAAAGCTAGTTTTTCTGACCATTTAGTATATATAATCCATATCTTCTGCTCTTGTCAGTCTTAACTGGCAATATAATAAATCTGTTTAATTTTCTTTGTTTGTGCATAAACTCTCTAAGTACTGGAAGGCTTACTTTCTCTCTTGCTTTTTAATACATACTCTTCAATATTTGTTTCAGATTGTTGATATTGTTGTTGGAAAAGATGAGAAAGGCAGAAAGATTCCAGAATATCTGATTCATTTTAACGGTTGGAACAGAAGGTAAGAAACTGCATGTCTTGCTTCAGTTCTTCCATTTCTTCTATTTTATTCTGTAAAGACAGGCAATGCACTGAATATCAAAGGACTGATGTTTTCAGGAGTATTTTTGGTTTTGTAAATGTCTTTAGTATACTTGCTCATGTTGACATATTGATCTATATCCATAAATTTCGGTGAACCAGTTTGATAGCCATGAGTTTAAACTTCATGGGATATCTTTCTGCAACATAGACCTGTGGCTCCTAGGTTTCCATTAATAAAAGTTTATGCCTTGTTAAATCTAGACCTGGATTGTTTGGTTATCAAGACCAATACACGAGTGCAGTGTCTGACTGTGATTGATAGCATATGTCGGCGTTACAAACGCTCTTGCATGTGAAGTCAAAGTTTGAGAGGTTTTAGACAGCAACATGGGAGTTGAAGCCATGTGAATGCAGAAGACTGCAAACCTTGTGATACAGATGTTGCTTCTGAATGACATTAAAAGGGTGCTTTGTAGATTTAATGTATATTAACTCATTAGTAATCATGAGCAGCATATATTCATAGTAATTGTTAATTTTCTTGTGACTTATCCTTAGCTGGGATAGATGGGCAGCTGAAGATCATGTTCTTCGTGACACAGACGAAAACCGCAGATTACAGCGTAAATTGGCTCGGAAGGCTGTGGCTCGCATGTAAGAAATCCTTTTGGCCTCAGAATGAATGAGAGATTAATTTTCAGATTCAAACAGATACAAGTCTACAAGTGAGCTTGGCCTTAGGTCATGCTGTAGATGGTAGATATGTACTTAGTACAAGTCAGAGCATTCTAGAGAGGTGCTCTTCTCATATTGAGGTAGATACCTATGTATTGTTTTTAAGCACCACTCTAAAAGACTAACACTTAGTAACTATGTTTTTCTTAACTATTGTGCAAAATGCTTCTGTATTGGATGTACATCTTCTCCAAGAAATGTACTTGCAAAATAACTTAGGAAAACCTGAAGTTTTTTTCAGCCAAAAGCAGTAATCTAATATTGGTTGGCCATGGCTTGAGGAGCTGCTTGAGAACATGAATATGAGGCACTGTGCAGATACTAAGGTGTCCACTCTCAAATAAGCATTGCCCAAATTATTTCAGCATTAATTAATAAAAATAATTCATACATTTCCTGTGCATTTGCTTGTAGTTGAATTAGCTAGGGTAAACAAATTGCATATTAGCCAAATTTCAGTGAACCATTTTATGTTCTGTAGGAGAAGAAAGGGAAGAAAGAAGAGACGTTGCAGGTTGCCTGGTGTTGACTCTGTGTTAAAAAGCCTTCCTGCTGAAGAAAATGATGAGAGCAGTGAAAACTGTGAGCTTGTTTTCATCCTTTGGTAACTGGTGGGATGCCTTTAACTTCTCGACCTGGGGGTGCAGTGCATGCTGTAACTTGCTATTAGGATGATGTGAGAGTATCATAGTGCTCTCTGGAATACATAGAGGTAGTTAGATGAAGAAGGGGGCAACAAGATTATTTTTTTCCCTAGTCTACCTGGCACAAAGGTCTGTTTCTTGTCAGCTGGCTGGCTGATTTTCACTTTCAAGACAGAATTTCATGTAGTTTTCTTTGTAACTAGAAAGCCAGCAGGAACACTGGTTGGCACTTAACTGATTTTCTGGAAACTGTCACTGCACAGTTCCAGATCTTTTGATTGAATGATTAATATGTTAATCCCCTGTTCAGAATTAAGGTCCAGTGAAAATTGAGAAGGTACCCGGGTGTTCAGAAACGTAGGGAGCTTTTAAAAGTGAGTGCTTTTAGAGAGGATACAAGAATACTTCCTATAAACTATCTTACATAGTTAAGACGTTTATAGCATGCTGTAAATAATATTTGTGTGTTTAATTCAATTAGAATTATTCATCCTCATTAAATATAACAAGCTAGTTGTGGTTTTTTGGTGGCTTGGTGTTTTGTTCTTTTTTTTTTTTTTTTTCTTGCATTGAGGCCTGAAATTGTTTGGTCATAACCTCTGCAATGTAATAATGTGAGATAAATATGTGAAATCTCTTTTATGCAGCTATAAGTAGTTCTTCTTCTGATGACAGTGATGAAGGAACAGATGAAGAAATAAAAAGTGAAGAAAGTGACATAGACGAGAGGACAGAAATGGTATATTCATGAGCTCCCTAAGTTAATAGAATTTAAACATCTGTACTTGAAAATCTGGAAAAATTGAAGTAGATGAAATATAGGCCACAGCTGGTAATTTAGTTGAAATTAAGACCATAATTTTCTTACTCTTGGTCTTTACTGTTGTTGAGATTTTGAAAATTATACATATGTCATATTCTTGTAGAATTATTTGATATTAATCTAAAAATACAAATTCTTTTTCCCTCTTCCTACACATAAGTCTTATATGGAGAAAATGTAGCAGACTAGATTTTCCAGTTCTGTGGGTGCTGTAAAAAATTACTGATTTTTGCAGGTTGGACAAGTCCTCATAGCAGCAGGATCTTTGTCGTATATTCTACTGTGACACAGGCATGTCAGCCCTGGTCTTAAATTAAGATGTAGAGGACTGACTTAAAAAAACCACATTTATTTTTCTGCAGTTGTTCTGAAGGTGTGTGGAATCTTAACTAGTACAGTGAGGGTGATCTGAAGCAGCAAAACCTAACCAATTTCTGGTTTGTTTTCTTTTGGGGTTTTTTGGTGGGGTTTTTTAGTGTTGTTTTTTTGTTTGTTTGTTTGTTTGTTACTTAAGAGAACACTAAATTAAAAAAAGTTTTAAGGAATGAATTTGCAGATGCTTTCAAAACCAGTATTGTTAAATACCTTAGAGTAAGGCTATTATCCACTTAAATACTTATTCCATAAATAATAGAATTTTATCTTTGTATGAGAAAAATTGATTGTTATATTGCATCCTGACTACTGACGTTCTTTTTTTCACTAATATTCATAAGCATGAACAATATATTGTTTCTTGAACTGGTCTGTTGTAGAAAGAAGAACAAGACGCTCATACAAAAAGGGACATGGAAGAAAGAGCAATAAGCATAGAAATTCCTGAAGTCTTGAAAAAGAAGCTTGAGGAAGACTGTTATTATATTAATAGAAGAAAAAGGGTATGTAATAAAAGTTGTGAAATGAATGTGCATGGGAGGGTGAGGAAGATATCAAAAGTAGTTTTTGTGTATACAAGTTCTGGGTTTTTTTATTTCATGGTAAGGTGAGTTTAGACAGTATAAGGAAGAATACCAAGAATGTAGCAGATTTCCCTGTAGCTAAAACAGTGACTTGTATTTAAGTATAGTGTTTCAGTACCCAACTGTATTTTAGAATGCAGATTGTTTTTAAAGCTGGAAATGCGGCAAGCTTGTTAACCTGGTCATATTTTTTGTTTCTCTAGATGTTTATAAAGTATTGATCAAAAATGTGGTTTAAGGGTTGAAATTAATCAGTCAGAAGCAAATAGCTTCATGCACTAGATATTTACTGAATTAGCTGGTACATTACAAGCTCCTGTTTTAATTTGGTATGCTTACTAATTTTTTTATAAGACATTAATTTATTGTTTCTTTTTAGCTAGTGAAGCTTCCTTGTCAGACAAATATAATAACCATCCTGGAGTCATATGTGAAACATTTTGCTATTAATGCCGCTTTTTCAGCCAATGAAAGGTCTCGGCACCATCAGATGACTCCACATGCTAATATGAATCTTCATTATGTGCCACCAGAGAAGAAGTAAGTAACATTTAGCCCAGTGCTGCTGTCACAAGAAGAATGACCCTGAATTCTATGTTCTGTTTTATGGCTGTTCACTTCTGTGAGCTTATACCATGATATATGTCTATTTACAAGGCTTAAGGTATTTGACAGATAGCTGTAGTACAGTAACACTGACTGTTTATCAGTGAGAGAGTCCCTGTA
The DNA here is from genome assembly GCA_035041135.1 of Platyrinchus mystaceus. Taxonomy (NCBI): domain Eukaryota; kingdom Metazoa; phylum Chordata; class Aves; order Passeriformes; family Tyrannidae; genus Platyrinchus; species Platyrinchus mystaceus. The sequence goes on from JAWWLV010000001.1 coordinate 98,525,260, forward strand.
TTCTGAAAAGTCATTATGCAAAAGTATCAGTATCCTGGTTTATCATATAAGTTTTTGTAATATTGTAACTCGTTTGGAAGAATGTGTTGCTGTTGTCAATGTGAAGAATTCCATATCTGATACGAGAATATCCTGCTTAAATAAAACTGAACAGGTTCGAATTTTATGAAGGATAAAAAATTAATACAAACACTTCTAAAGAACTCCAAGTGCAGGTTGGGGTTTTTTTTCAGTTGACATAAGATCTTAACTCCTAGAGTCAATATGTAGGGAAACTGTGTGTAGTAACACCAATCCTGTTTGTTAAAATTGATTGTGTCTTAGTTTCTGTTTTCTCAGCTGAGCTCTATATTCTTTTACCATGCTACAAATGAATTAACTCTCCATGTTTGCAGTGTGGTGTTTTTTGTTTGGTTGCTTTTTTCTCTCATGTTAAAGATTCTTGGTATTAGGTGAGACTACTTCTTTATGTAAGTCTGCAGTCTTGTATTTTATGTAAGAGTGATCTTGCCGTGTGTTACAATGTTCTATTTCCATGGTGTGTAATTACACTATTCCTTGGAATATTTTGGTCTATATGAGTGTCTGTGTTTATGTTGATGTCATTCATTCTTTGATAGATTAATGATACTTTTCCTTTGTAGTATAATCTCCCAAACAAAAAGTTAGGTGAAATATCAGAAATATGAACAGAAGGTTGTGCACATTATAATTTTTAAAGCTGTATGTTTATGTAACTTCTCCCAAATGTGTATAGTTTCAGTGATCCATTAAGAAGGAGAGGTTCAGCTGACAGTCTTATTATATTGCCCTTACTGCTCTAACACTGAAGGTTATTGACCTTCTTGGATCTAATAGAATTTCTGCACATGATGGTCCCTAACCCAATTTAAATGTAGTGTTTAAAAAAACAAAGGCAGTAGTTTCAGCAGGTGGTATGAAATGGTAATAGGTTTGGAATTTACATGAGTCATTTTGACAGAATCAGATTCCCATTACCCTACACATATATGCGTTTGAAACATGAGAGGGGAATACCTTCAGAGAGGTGAGGTGTTGTGGGTGGGCTGCACTTAGTATTCTTTGTTCTGCTGTAACAGCACAATTACTCACCACCTAACATTCTAAGTCTTTTACACAAGCTGAAAACTGAAATTCCTGGTAGCCTCTAAATGTAGTGCTTTGATTACTGGCTCAGACCACTGGAGGCTGATGTCGAATTGAAATTTATCTGGTTTTGTTGATTCACTGGATATCTCTTAAGCACATCCTTAACTGCATCTTAGCAGCTATAGGTCAAATTCTTCATATTTGTTTTAGGCTGAGATTCAGTCTGTTGAGTACTTCCTTTTTCTGTGCCTCTTTTTTCAGCCTAGTAAACTTGGAAAAACAAAATAATGCTACGTGAAAAACATCTGACTAACTTTAGTTACTCTACAGTAGATTTCATTAATCCAGTAATACAACAAAAAAATTATGTGTTTTTTTTGAGGTTATGAAGCAGGCTTTTTAAAAATTTGTAACTCTAAGTTAATGAGAGCAATCACTGTCTTTTTAAGTATGCTCTTAATCACTTATTACTTAGTGATTAAATCAGCGTATTGTAGTTATGATATTAAAGGTCCATATTAAAGGGCAGTTTTGGACAACTACGCTGAAAAATTTTGACATGCAACTTTGAAATTTATGTTCTTTTTCCCCTCTAGTGTTGAGTTATGTAAAGAGATGGTGGATGGGCTGAGAATAACCTTTGACTTCACACTTCCATTAATTTTGCTGTATCCTTATGAACAAGCTCAGTTTAAGAAGGTGACCTCATCAAAGTTCTTTCTTCCTATCAAAGAAAACTCAACAAATACTAACAGGTAGGTTGGATATAAGGAGTTTAATACTGCTTATCTTTTCACTAAAATGTAGGAGAATGTCATATTTGTGGGTTTTATTTTCTATTTGAAAACAAGTATCCTTCTGGAAAATAGTATTTAATAGAAGGCCTCATCACTTTAATAGTTACTGGGAGGAGATTGTCTTATCTGAATAAGCATTTAAGAAGATGTGTGAAACTGGAAGAATTTCTTTCGTGGGGGGGAGCCCTGATCTCTTCAATTCTGTGAAGCTGCCTTAATTTCCTAGAAATCAGGAGGAACTTTCCCCAAGTCCTCCTCTGCTGAATCCGCCCACACCTCAGTCAACCGACAGCCAGCCCACCACAGGGGAGCCGGCCACGCCAAAAAGGCGGAAAGCTGAGCCGGAAATCCTGCAGTCACTGAGACGTTCCACTCGGCACAGCTCCAACTGCGACAGGCTGTCAGAGAGCAGCGCTTCCCCTCAGCCCAAGAGACGGCATCTTGAGACCCCGGCTTCTATGCCAAAGCTCTTCTTGCACCTGGAAAAAAGTAGATTTTGCTCTTCAAATTGTTGGTCTAAACAAAGTGTAAAGTTCTGTTCTTTTTTTAATGATGTATGGACTGTGAGTTGTGTGATTGAAGTGGGAATTCATTACTTTTTGTGTCAGTTATTTATCTCTGAGGCCTTATTACCAAAGAGAGAAATATAAAGCAATATTCTCAGTACTTTGGGACTGTATTTTTCCACAGAATTCAATGAGCTTCATTTCCGAGAGCCTATTTTCGATAGCCTTTATTGAATTTCAGTGTTTAAGACTTCAAACATTTTAGCAGCAGGCCTTAGTTGAGTTTAATGGCTTATAGTTTCACGAAACAAGTAATAAAATTTATTTCTGATTTCATTTATTTTGTTTTTTCTTTCTTTTTGAAGAAACCCCTGTCCATAGTGGGTCGTCTTCACCAATAACTTTGACTCCTAGCAAAGAAGGGAGCACGGTTTTTACTGGCTTTGAAGGTAGAAGAAACAATGAACTGAATGAGGTAACAGATTTTAATGTCACTACCCTAGAGTCCATAATTAAATGTTTTGTGGACCTCACAGTAGGGCTATGCAAAAAAAGATTTTGTTGGTATTACTTATCTTTGCATTTGAAGGTCTGTACAGACTAAATTATTTATGATGCTATAAAGATTTAATAACCAATGTTTTCCTGTTTTATGTTTAGGTTTTGTCCTGGAAATTGATGCCAGAGAATTATCCACCAAGTGATCAACCGCCACCTCCTTCGTATATCTATGGATCTCAACATTTGCTGCGGATGTTTGGTAAACTGATGACAAACTCTCTGCTCAATCAAAGTTGCTTTATTTTTTTTTCTAGTGCTCATACCTTTGTGACTTTTCTGTTTGCTTCATCACATTTAGTTTTATTCTTGGCTAAATGTACATTTTAATCTATTTAGAACTCTGAGGCTATTCATAAGTTTGGTTATCTTTTACTGGCTCTGTAAGCCTTCATTTAAGAAAAGCAGAGCAGCGTTACTTCCAGTACACTGTCAAACATCATTAAACCAAGCAGCATTCACTTTCTCAGCATGTTCCTATTTAGTAAGGCTTTGAAAGATCACTGAGTAGCTTGCAAGGAAAAGTGGGGTCTGTGGGGAGAAGAAATTTTTATATTCTTTTCTTTATACTGGATGAAAGTAATTAAAAGTTGCTTTTACAAGAACAGGTGTAAACATTATTTCTTTTATTTACAGTAAAGCTACCAGAAATATTGGGGAAGATGTGCTTTCCTGACAAAAACTTAAAGGCTTTAGTAAAACACTTCGAAATGTTTCTGAGGTAATGTGACACAATGTACCACAGCAGTGTTTCCATTGTTACATAGATCGAAATGTCCTGGAATGACAAGGGGGGTTTAAAATAAGATGTTAATTTTCCATTACTACAAGAATATGATAAAATTAATATAAAATTTTAACAATAACTACTTGAGTAAAGATTAATGTAAGATTTTTCTATTCTGTAACTCAAACTGAGGGGAGCCTGAATTTTCTACTTAAAGTTTTGAGAAATACAGTGACAGAGAACTGAAGTTGGAAAGTTTGTTACTATACATAGAATGACAAGTCTTAGTTAAGAACCATGTTTATGAAGAAATTCAGAGTCTACATTGTTATTTTTTGAGAGCATAATCATGAGAGTTTTGACTTTCATTGACATAAGCAGGGGGAGAAAACTTGTGCTTTAAAACATGTTTTTAAATATGGTTGATTTTTTAAAAGAAACTTCTGTCTGAATTGAGCTTTGAACAGCAACGTTTCTCTGTGATGCAGTGCAGTGGTTTTTAGAGATACCCAAACTCTGTCTGAACACACGAGCTCCACAGCTGGAGTCAGCAAGCTCATACCTGCACCATGATCAGCCTTACTTTTACCAGGTGCTGTAGTTAGTGTCTATGCATGACAGTGAGGTGATAGTTAGATACCTAGTGTGGCACTTTGCTGTGCAGCATCAATACAGTGGAAAATAAAATTGCCAAGAAAGTTTTGCAAATGGTAAACATTTGGAAAAAATTTGGAAACTGTAGCTTAATTTTTGGTCAATGACTTTAGTAGCCACGTATGGAAAAGCAACATAATATTACTCTAGTATAAATAAAAGTCCTGTTAGAGATCAGAGAGATGAAAGCTTTAATATACTTTTACTTAAATTGTTTATCAAAAATAAGATGTCTCAAATGTCAAAGTTTCTACAATACAAAATTTTTCTCTCGAAGCATTTAGTTAAGTTTTGCATCTCTCTTTTGTCAGATCCTTGCTGGCATTCAAAGTACCTTAAAGTTAAACAGGACAAAAGTAGAGCTCATTGGAAACCTGGTTTTTCTTGGAGTGAATATTTCTTAGGGAACTTAACTCACAGTGGATCAGATCAGTTTTTATCAGACCTTTGCCTGTTCACATTTTTCTGTGGTGACCAGAGCAGGTCTCTGTTTTTTAGCATCCTAAATCCAGTGTTTTCATACCCATTATATGGATGAATTGTACTGGAATAGAGTAGAGGAAAGGAGAAACATGTCCCCTACTCCCTATACAAGTAGAGAGATGGCTAAACTGAAAATTCTAGTGGTAGTATCCATATCTGTCTTATTTTTCTGTCTGACTGTCTAATTGAAATGCATATTCATCTATAAATAGAAATAAATTACGTCAGCATTTTTAGGTGAGATAGAACTGTGCTTTTGAAGCAAATCTCTTGGTAGTTCCCACTTACCGGGCTTTGTGTTGCGGTGTGGAGTGCTCCGATACACAAGCTGCATTCTTTGTAGAAAACACTTAACAGAAGTGTGCTTCAGTCCCCAAGACCAGGCTACAACTAAACCAAAATGAGCCCCTCAAGGCAAGCGTATCTGGTACAACAAAATATTTGAAGGCTCTTTGTTTTTTTGAGTGCTTTCTTTTTTGGCAGTGCCAAAAAAGCTTACAAGTTACAGATACTTCTGTAGGCAGCACTTGGTCTTAAGTAGCTTTGTCATAAATATTCTTCTTAGTCTAGTTTCCTTATCATTTGTCCTGTGTATTCAAATAGGTAGCACAGAAACCATGCAGATTATTAGATTTTTTTTTTTCCCTCAACACATATTCATGGTGTTTTAACACATCTTTCATTTGGGTATATATTTCTTTGTCCCATGTGTCTTTGAAAGCGATCAAACAATTACATTTTCTAGAAACTTGTTCATGCTTGATTTTTATCACAGAAATTATTCTGCATTATCTGTTTCTAATTACAAGAGAAAAGTTGAGGTTGAGGTGACATCTTGTACTAGTTCTTCAATTTTCGCATTCTGTCTTTTCCTGTTCGTGAATGAAAGAATGAATGGATGTTTATTACAAATACTTCATATCAGTTCTATTCTGGCTTACTTTTTGAAGGATAAGAACTGCCCTACAAGATCTGTATGCATTAAATGATAGCAGCCAGTTTACTTGTGGACCACTTAATTTTTTTTTAGTGAATTGCTCTTGAGTGACAAGCTGAAGTACTCTCCAGTTCTTTATTCTTCTAATAGCAGACAAAGGATTGATGTGTCTGTTTGCATTAATAAAACTACTTCTGAATCTTCTTTGAAGTCTAGGTAGAGTAGTCCAAGCAAAAGCAGTTTATATATTTTTAAATAAAACTGCCATGTAGTAGACGACTGATTTAGTTCTTGCATTGATACTGATTTAATTTTGAATTATGATTTTATGGCTAAAATTTACAGTTTCATTTAACATTTATCTATTTAATGTTTATACAATTAATCTCATGTGGACTGAGAAACTGAGACTTA
>JAWWLV010000001.1:98531545-98546855 GCA_035041135.1 Platyrinchus mystaceus
ATTTACAGTTTCATTTAACATTTATCTATTTAATGTTTATACAATTAATCTCATGTGGACTGAGAAACTGAGACTTATTTAATATAATACTTTGTCTGGAAGCTTGTTTTATTGAGTTTACTCAGTACTTGATAGATGCATTAAATTTTCTTTGAGATGCTACATGGATAATATTTTCCAGTCATGCCCTCAGACTGCTGCTAGACAAGATTGTTCTCAGTTTCCCAGACAACCCGTATTTTTGAGGAATGTATGAAATGCATCTTTTTGACTTTCTTGTTAAGTAGAAGCTGTACCCTTTGTGCTTAGTTCAGCTTTCTAGAAGTGTGCATAATGAAAATTTCTTCATGGAGAACATGAAAATTGATTTCTCAATTATAGAATTTGCAGAAGTGATGAAAATCAGTTTCTCAAGTTAAGTACAGAACTTGGAGTCTTAAATTATTTAGTTTGGAAATAATTCGTAGTACTTGCAGTCTGAAAAAGTCACCAGTTGATTTCACTGAATTTCACTTATAGTTTGAGTTTAGTCTTCAGGAGCAAGCAGTGAAAGCTCACACAGTAACTGGTGCTTGCTTACTGGTATTCCAATAGTGAAGGACTCCTGATTAAATATTCCTGCTTGTTAAAAGTTTTTGAGTATAGAAGGTATTATCTTTTAACTACTTCCATTATTTTAGACATTTTTTTTAAAGTAAAATGCTGTATGGGCTGTATTTTATGACTTCTCTGTACTGTATGGTGCCTGGCATGGCACCAGAGGCTGCTTCAGTGATGAGAAATGATAGGCAAGAAGGTGCCAGTTTCTGGTTTGCTGTTTCCGTTGATTTGAACACAGCCTTGACTTGGAAAACTGTTTTGGGATCAGAGAGGTCACTTCTCAAGACTGTTGACCAACAGGAGCTACTTAAATATTAGGAGTACACAGCATGTCAGTTTTTACAATAGCAAGATCCATCGTCACTGAGATAATTTCAGGATTGTATTGTAGGAAAAAAGGCAAACCTAAGTGTTCAGAAAGACATAGGTATTTTGACATTCATGAAATGGACAAGAATAAGTGATGAAATATTTTGAAAATATTGCTTCTAATATATATTTTTCAGATGAGGCCAACATGTATTCTTTCAGATTGTGGATTTCTTAATGGTCTTTAGCTTTTTGAAATACCTATGGGGTTTTAACACTCAGTATTTCTTGTAAGCTGAGGTCTCTTCTTTTTCCCTGATGCTTTAGAATCTGCTGGTATCTATTGTGCCACTATGCCCCATGGGTAGAAAAGTATTTTGATACTGTTCAGCACTTCCTGAGAAGGAAGCCAGATCAGAATGTGAGCAAATTAGAGAACTGTAATAATAAAATGTATGTATAGAAAGATGATAAGTTGTTTCAGGTAACCTTAAGAAATAGAACTCTGGTTTTGACAGCACACATTTTGAAGTGTAGTAATTGTATAAGTGCAATGGTGCATTATCACCACTAGTCTGTGCTAATGTACAATTAATGAGAGGTTATTAGTGTCTGAGAATGAAAAAATGAAGCATTGCACATGGGGAATAGAATAGAAAACATCTTTAGTTAGGTCAAGTTGCTTTGTGACAGAATTGCTGCTCATTGTGATTCATTGTGGCTTAATAAAATTGCATGATGATAACTAACTAAAAATCACTTTCTGATAGATCACAAAGAATGCAATTATGCCAGTGTTTCTTATATTGATTATTAATTGATTCATATTATAGAACATATTGGGGTTTTTTTGGCCTCAGTGTTTGTGATTAACCAGTTACTTGGCAGAAAGTATCTGTGCAACATAGCAGTTTTGGTATACTAGAAAACTTTATGAAATTGGACCTTACATGCGAGAAAATCAAGTTTTTGAGTATAAATTGAGGTGTGGGTTTAAAGGGCACAAACATATAAAGGAACATTTTTTAAAAAGTTTCAAAACACTATGAAGTAATTCTGTTTGCTTTATTTGGGCTTTGCTGTATTCATTGAATGGATAGAAAGGTAATTGCCATTTTGGGTCCTCTCAAACTTTTAGCACCTTGATGTTGAATGATTTTTAGTCAATGAGTACCTGGTATCATACAGGTTCTTATTTTCAGAGGGCTTTTATTTGCTTGGTCTGCAGAATATGCTTATCTGTGCTTATTGTTCTTGATTAAAGTTTGGTTGCTTTGCCAAAAATACTTGCTGAAACTCACCACGTGGATTGCTTCTCTTCCTTCTGCTTGTCAAATCATGAGTGGAATGAGCATATTGATGGTCAGTAGCTGAGGTTTGGATCATGTGTCTAAATTAAGAGGTTGCCCAAAATACTTTAAATGTGTTACAGCAGCTTTTTTACAGTGCAGCTCTAGGGATCTGTACTGGCCTTACCACAAGTGGGTCTTCATCCTCAGGACAAACCAAGGACTCCTGTCTTGAGCTCTTGTAGGGCTGTTTTCCCAAAAGTGGTACTAGAAGTTACCACTTTTCATGACCATTCATCATCATTACTGGAAATGCTGTGTTGGCAGCTTGGCATCGTCAGAGTTCTCTGCGCTCTCCCTTAAAAGGCCAAGGGCAATGGGGTTATGATGGAGTTCGTGTTGGTGATCTTTTGCTCTGATCAGCCTTCCAGATGGAGATGGGCCTATAAATCGGGGAGATAACTTCTTAATCTGCAAATGACATTTCTTTTGATGAGATGACTCATAGAATTAGGATCCATAATCCTTTCTTAGCAAATTCCTTTAGATAGACCATTATGATTGCTTTTCAAACAGCATCTATCTCAGGCCATTGATCTCTTCAAAGCATCTGCTTACCTTCTCGAACTCTGTAGCAGAAGTGTTTAAGATGTAACCTTCCTGGGAGCTTTTCCTTTGAACTCTGTGTTCTTATACCTTAATGGCTGAGGCTGTCTTTCTAAAAATTAAGTTTTTCCTTTCTTTGTCATTTTCACACTTTTTGGGCTGTCCCTGAAGTTTATTCATATGATGGTAGCTGATGTTGAGTAGAAATTTTTTTCTTCATGCAGAGACTGTTTTGGTGATACGTTGTGTTGATGCTGTCAAGACAAGGCCCTTTTTGTTACCAGATGACGCTCTTAACGCTCATATTGATTCAGTGACTCTTGTTGATAAATGTTCCTGACATGTGTCAAGTGGCCTTCTACTGTGGATAATGATAATTCTGTGCCTCTTTTTGGTAGATCTGCCTGTATAACTCAAAGTCAGGTGATACTATATTTGTGAGGCTATTGCTTGGAGTCACCTGAGGTAAGCTTGCTTTGGACTCCCACGCTTGAAGATCAGAACATAGGAATTCTTCAGGCTAAGTTGCCCACATATCTGTTTCCCTTGTCTCCATCCCCCCTAGTCCTTTGAGAAGTGTTGCATCTACCTGTGGTAGGGAGGGAAATAGCTGCATTGTACCATGTTACCCCTATGTTCTAAGCATGACTGTAAAGCGTGAGTTTTCTTTTTGAGGACACCCAAGATGAAAAAAGTGTGCAGTCTTGTATCAGTGTGGACTCTGCATCTCAGAACTTGATTACTCTTAAGCAGTTTCATACTTCATCTGTGTAGATATATGCATATGAGCTCTATAAAAAGTATAAAAATGAAAAAGGCAATAATGCAACAGGTGTCTGAATTGATCAGCTTTGTGAGTTAAAAGTAATGAAACAGTTTCTGAGTAACTCAATGTGCTTTCTGATCTATAGCTGAACATGAGTTCTGCCTGCTAAGTACACCTCCCTCTGTCTTTAAATCTTGGATCATGACTTAGAGGTACCAGTGTAGTTGATCCTGGAGCTATTTTAGCATGTCCAAGAGCAAAGCATTAGTGAAATATCCACTAACTAAGAGTCTTAGGAGACTCCTAATATTTCCGTGCCAGCATTCTGCACTGTGATGTAGTTTGAATAGAAAACAGCTTCAGAAGGGCCCTGCTCTTTGTGTACAGACATACAAGGGATTGGGACAGAAGCTGACCATGTGTGTGTTTCAGCAGTTTTCTCCCACTTCTCTGCAGAAAATAATTTGTTTGCTAGCTCTGGGGTATTTTGATTTTCACAACTGTTCCGTGGAGAACAGGGAGATGTACATTTGACTGCGTGCATTCTGCCTGCCTTTTTTTTTTTGAGCTGTAACTGTGGCACAGCATCTCAGTTAACATTTCTCATCTCTACCAGCTGTCACTTCAGTATGCACCAAACTGGCATGTATGACTGATCTTAAGCGAAAGTCAGGAAATTTGTAAGAGAAAACGAGCCTGTTTCCCATTACTTGCTGTTAGAATTCTTGGCACTGTCAGCTAACCAATGTCCCCTCTGAAGGTTCCTTTGTTTTAGTGTTCTTTTAGAACATGTTCCCTAGTATGATCCAGCTCTTAGTACTCTGTTTTATTGAATGTTATCCAAAGACACTAAGACTTTCATCAGCCCCTGTAATCAGTTGGAGTCATCATTTGTGTAATGAAGAATTTTTAATTAAATACCACTTGTAGCTCATCTTAATCTTGTGTTATCTAAGCATGTTAGGTGCAACTCTGTTAAATTTTAGGCCTTACCACACTCACTTCACACCAACCCTTCGTATCGTAGAAAATTATTGGTAGCTAAAGTCAGAAGTCATAGTAGTTGATGATTCAGGTATTTTATTAGCTTCTAAATTGTTCTCATTTCAGTAATCTTTTGTAGTGGTTTGAAATATTTTACCTCAGAAACCATTCTAGGCCCCCCTGTATACTGTTAAATACAGAGCTCCTATGAAATAAGAAAGTATGGAGGAAGTTGACAACATGCTGTCTGAGTTAATGATGGCACGCTGATGGATTAATGTCTTCTAAAAAAGTTTGTATTTCTCACTGCTTTTTCTAGAATTAGTAGGATGTAACTAGTTATTCCTCCAGTTTAGCACTTGTTTGATACTCATGTTTAAGTACAAGGATTGGGAGTGTGTGGGAAAAATCAACCTTTTTTCGCTTGTGCTGTCACCATTTTCTATGAGCTCTGAGCAATTAATATACTCCTTATTAAATTAAAATTGGTTTATATAGAGAATCTTGCCTATATTCTGTGATGTTTTTACTCTGCTAAGACCAAATAATATGTGTAATTCAAGCAGCGTAGCAGTGAGTGAGGTTGGAGAAACACTGGGTTTTATGGCATTCATATGTACACTTTTTTTAATTTGGACTTTTTGTGTCCAGAGTATTGATTCTGCAAAACTGATATTTCTGGCTTCCAATAGTGAAGTCATCACCCTAGCCACTGTTTCTTGAGAAAACACAGATCCTGCAAATAACATTGTTTCCTGTTGTTTCTGTTGCTTCCTACTCTTAATTCAGAGAACCTGTAGCTAACAGTTTGCCATGTTTATTGATGCTGATCTTTAATATCCAGGTATTTTTGAAGGTCTGTGGTTTTTTCTGAAGCGCAGCTTCACTGTAGTCTTGAGTTTAAGAACTGTTTTGCCCTTTTGCCCCCACTTATATACCCAATGTCTTTGATTACAAAGGAAAGAGCAGAAAGCTTATAGTCCTTTTAGCTGTTTGTTACTGGTGTTAGTAGCAACACTGGTTATTCTCATTTTCAATCCTAAACAAGGAAACAGTTGCATATTAGAAGAGCGGGAAGACATCATAAAGTATCAGGTGCTTGGCTGTTTGAATAATATTTTAGGACCATCCTGCAGAAATATGAAATTAAGGAACTGGATTTGCAGAGGATGTGTTTTGTTTTTGAGAGCCATATTTAAATCAGATACTCAAGAAAGATGGAGACCCTAAATGCACAGGCATATGAAACATATGAAATCATAGCTTTACTTACCTTAAAAGATACAGTTTGACTTAATGGTTCCTGGCCATTTGTATAAGATACTGACATGATAACTGAAAATACTGGCTTAGACACAAATGAAAATAGTATGCTGAGCAAGTGATTTACAGCAGTTGCAGAAAGATCTCTTTAACTTTTTTTTTCCTTCTGTAATAGTTCTTGGGATTCTTTTTTGAGTGTAGCTTCAGCTTTTGGATTTTTTTTAATTGAGTTGGAGCAATTTTTTTAATGCTGTTTGGATTTCAGAGTGATAGGGGAAGGCTGTTTATCACTGTGTAAAACTTATAAAAAATAGGGCAAGTCTTTTGTATGCCAAATTTCAAAGGGTAATAATTCTTAATTCCCAGGCTGTGGTTTTGCTGAGCTTAAAAATTAATTTGAAAATAGCTTTTCTCTTACATGTTTTCATGTTCTGTTCTTTTTTTGTGTGTGTGCTTTCTTCTAAGGTTTTTAGCAGAATACCATGATGATTTCTTCCCAGAATCTGCTTATGTAGCTGCATGTGAAGCCTACTACAGTACTAAAAATCCTCGGGCAATCTACTGAAGTTATTAATAAGGATTAAACCCTACTATACATAGACCATGACAATGCTATTCTGCTACGTGGCTACAAGATGAAGATGAAAAAGAAATGAAAACAACTTCTGGAGTTGAAGAAATTGGAAAATATCTTTCATGATGGTTGGATTACTTAGGAATGGAGAACTACTTTTCAGAAATGTGTGTAGACAGCATTGTGAGTCACTTAGACGATTGATATAGATCTGATTCTAGATGAATGAAGAAGCCCTGTTCTGACTTCTAATGCATAGGACTTCACAGGACTAATAAAGAGGAAAGGAGGCAAAAGCAGAGGCATTAGCAACAGGACCTCTTCATGAAGATCAATCATCGTGCTGTGTTTCATTTTAGCTCAGCCTCTCCCGCCTGAGAAATAAGACTTGACTACACATTTACATGAAGAGAACATTTAACTGCTGTCTTATAAATTGTTTTTCTCGCAAATTACACTTCATTTTGTGGAACTGTCATGATAGAAAGGATTGCTTAATGTAAAGGTGGCTTTGCTATTTGGCTAGCATGACATCTGCCTCAAGAAGGACTTTGTTGCTTGAATGAAAGATGTGTTGCTTACTTTGCATTTTGCAAGGGTGAATATAGCCCTTTCATGGTAAGACTGCCAGAGTTCCAAGCAGACCATACCTTGCCAGGAATTCAGCATTTACCTGGCAGTAGATGATTTCCAGAGCCATTATGAAAGAACTGTTTTTCTACAAGTAAATGGAGAAGTCAATAAAGTCATCGCAGTTTAACTGGCAAACACTTCTTTTCTTAATAAAGTTCACAGTGGCTGCTGTGTAAATGTGTGATTTTGACTGTCTAAAACATCTTGTTTTTGCTTAATTAGTATTTTTGAGGGTGCTAAGTGTGCGGATAATGAGAAGTGGGAGCACTGACAGCATATGGAGAGAAGCCTTTTCTGTATCATTGGGTGTTCTTCTGCAGACTTGAAGGCTGTCTCTTTAGACAGTTTTAGACACTTTGGCTCTGGAAATAGCAATTCAGTGAGAACTGAGTTCCTAGAAATCTGACAACACATTCAGTAGAAATTAATTGAAACATAATTCTTGTCATCAAAACCTCATCCATGACTTAGAATGCTGGCCTTCAGAACACTCTGCTATGTCAAGATAGTCACAGATTTTAAAAGCACAGGGAGAAAATAGGACTCTGGCTTACAGACTAGTGCATTAATCACTCTGTAATCCTTCTTGGTTCAGGAAACTTCTGTTAGGATGCTACCTGTAATGCAAAACTCAAGTTTCCTCACAGATTTGCAGAAACAAATAATATGGAGAAATCATCTTTCAAATGTAAATGGCAAGCTTAGTCTAAGGCCAAAGAAAATATGAAATCTACTGTTGACATTAATTGTCGCTTTTCAGAGTGCACTGGTGTGCTCAAGCTTTTGAAAAGATATGAATTAGCTTGCTTTTAGCAATTAAGGTTCTCCTTTTTAGAGAAACTTCTATGAAGAGTTTGTTAAACTCAATGGTTTTTAAAGCAATGTTTGGCATGGATGCATGCAGATTTGGTGATTGTTAATTCTAAAGATTACCATTAGCAGTACTACTCTTTTTTAAATGCATTTCTGTTGTACCAAAAAAACCCCAAATGTGTAAGCTTTCCTCGTTCTCAAGTGAGAGGTTTTGAATCTCTAGCAGAATCCATGTACGCCAAAATCCGCTTTGCCAATGTTTCCTTCTAGGTTTAAACCCTGTTTCTCTAAAAAGACAATTCAACAGAACACTAATGACTATCTAACATGAGATTAGTCTAGGAATGCTGCCTGAAACTTCATCCTCGATCCTTTCTATTGCAGGAATTTTAGAGTATTATATGACAGATCTGTTTTTTTTCCATTGTAGGTACCTGTGCATACAAGGCAAGTTATGAACAGCTTTTAAACTTTATTGTATGACTGTGTTTAACCATTAAAATGGCAATTTCTGCATGTGGGTGTTAGGAATACTGTTGGTATTGAGTTGCTGATACTTTGTGGTGATGCTCAAAAGATGTGAGGGGGGAAAAATTCTGAAGGTCCAGTTAGCGTAGTCTTCATGTGGACAAACTTTTTCATGAGATTTTCTGGGAGCTACTGTTGGATATAATGTTACAAACTATCTTGCTCTCATAACAACCAAAAACTTTTCTCAAAAGCTGCACCTTTTTTGTGCTTCTTGACACTTCTAATTGATAAACTTTCCCAGACACTATAAAGTTGAATTAAAAAAATTTAGGCTTATATATTCAATCATAGTAATGTACATCTTTGACATGCCCCTTCCCTACTGTCACTCTTCCTTTGCTGCATTTGTGGTTTTATACCTGATTTAATTATTCTTAAGCTGCAGCAGTGGGCTGGACTTGTAGAAACTGTAGCCAGATTGTGTTAGAGGGATAGTTCTTACTAGTCTTGAAATACACAGAGACTCACCCTAGTGTGGGCCCCAAAATTCACTTGAAATGTAATGTTCAAGGGTTCTTGTGGCTGGAGGAACCTTAGTAGTGTAGTTATACTGCTGGTGTGAATCTAACTCTTTGAATGTCCTTGACTGATCAGATATTTGATGGGATTCATAGCCTGCTAAGATGATAAAAGATGCACTTAACTGTTTGTTTTTCCCTGGTCTCTCTTTGTAGAGCTTCTCATATCAATGTTTTCTAACCTGATTCAGTCAAAATGGCTTGGGTTAGCTGAAGGAATGTGAAAACCTGACTGAAACAGGCTAGGGAGCCTTCAGGGAACAAGTTTGCTGGCAGACTTCAGAGACAGTCTCCTGCAGAGGAGGAGCTGAGCTGAGAAAGCAGGTTAACAGGCAGTGAGAGTTTATACCAAGATCCCTGTTTGTACAAGTTACATGTGCTCTGCTTCCAAAGGAAGAGGGGTTTGTTCGTGTATTTAAGGGAAGTATCCCAGTGTGATTACAGTGCATACTTATACTGGTAAGTCTCGATGCTGAAGGCAAATCCTTGCACTTGCCTTCCAGAGTGGGGTGCTCCCACAGTGGGTGTGGTGTCGGGTTTGGGATATGACTGTTCTTGGGAAAATGCAGAGGGGAGCAATTGCAGCGTAAGTTTAAAAGCAGGTGATGCAGCTGTTGTGGTGTGGAAAGATTGCTGCTGTTGTGTACCTGAGGTGCTTGGTCTGTGCTCACAACACTAATTTCAGTACCTGCTCTGACTTTGTCAGCATGAAGGTGCCTGGGTAACTTGACAGTGGGACACAGGACTGTGAAACTGGCCTTGGGTAAAGTGCTTTACATAGACAGTAAAGATTACCAAAGAAGAATAAATGAACAGAATATAACTTTAATATTCTTCTGCTTTATTCTTGATTTTAGGCTTGATTTTGTACCTATCATGCTTAAAAAATATATATACTGTTCTTTCAAGTGCACTAACTAGAGTTGCCATGTTGCCTTTTGTTTTGCTGCTGTGTTTTTCAAGTTCCTGTTTCAAAGCTCAGGCTTTCATGTAGGTTCTTTTCTGCTGAGATGACCAATGCAGAAGTGACTAAGTGCTAATTTAAAGTATGTTCCATGTCCAATTCTAAAAGCAAGCTTGCACAGATATTAGAGTTTCTCTTGGCACTTGATGTGGGCTTATATCGTGTGTTGTCAGCTGTTATGTCGGGAATGTTTGATGGGAACTTGTCAAACAGTAGTGTAGGATGACCTTGATCTGAATTATGCCAAGAGGAATATTTGTAGTCAAAGAGGAAATAAAAAGCTGATTGGAAATAAAAAGCCGTTACTGCTTTTTATGTTTGTATCATAAAAACTGTTATCAAGACATTTGAGAAATACACTGGAGAGATTGTTATTGGTGTTAAAATGTATATGTATATATTAAATCCTTCATTTCTTGAAAATTATGGATTTTCCCTGCTGGAGTCATGTCTCCCCAAAATATGTACACTGGGGTGGAAATAAGCTTTTCAAGGCAGGGGCGAGGAAGAAACATATTATTCTTAACCAAGCCAAGTTTCAAGTGAAGCCTTTATTGTGGTAGTTAGCTGTAGAAAAGCACAATGCTGATAACTGTTGGAGAGAGTCTTGTTTTAACTTCTGGCTTGGTGCATGTTTGATTGTTTTTAACTTCTTGACCTGTGAACAGAGCTGGAAAGCAAGTTTGCACTTAAGAGTACACAAAGTCTACTCTCTAAATTCAAGGATAAAATGCCAAATAGTGGCAACAAAAGCATACTTAGGGCAAATGCATAAAATATATACATATTTGTCCTGTGTACAGTAGTATCTTAATGGTATGAGATCATGGCATTCAGTTGCATGAATAAGTCAAGTTACCTATTTAGTTTTCTATGTAAATACATCCCAGTGTCATGAGGTTCCCAGGATCAACAGTTCGAGATGGTATGTTAAATTTGTAGTGCATTTGACTGTAATGGGTACAACCTTGATGTGTTTACATAGTTTTTTCACTTGCTTATGAAACAATGAATTTGAGGGGATTTTCAGCTTTTTGTACCGTTGCATCATTTTTCTGTATGAATTTAGTGAATATAGGTACTACATTTCTACAGTCAGATGTAGAAACACAGTGCAGTGTTTCTGTCTCAGTTTTTAGTGGCTTTTACTTCAATGACAACACCCCTCACACCCCACAACTTCCAAACCAAAGTTTGGAGTATATATTGCCTCAGGAAAATGTTATCAGCAATGACTGAGTAGCAGATGTAGATGCTTACTAAGATCTAACTTAATGCATCCTCCCTATTGCATGCATTATGTATTTCCCCCTTCTAACTCGTATAGCAGATGACTTTTTTGCATTAAGGCTAAAGATTATAGCAAGCTGAATAAAATCAGTGAATTGTAAACTCGTGCTCGAAGATGAAAAGGCGAAGTCTGTTTTTTAAAAAAAAAAGCGTGAAGGGCAAATGAAGTACATATTGTTCCTTCTGCCTGTCAGGTGAGGGTCGTTGCTCCTATCATGTGAGCTGGGCAACATCTTGAAGAGAATGAACAAATCTCAGATACAAATTGGTAAATCCTAGCACTAATGCAGACCTTTAAAAATGCCTTCTAAGGAATGGAGTAATTTCTCTGCCATTTTGTTGCTGGAAATGGCAGAAAGTTTTGATTGAGAAGTGCTTTTTGTCTTACCGATGCAAGATATTGGATGTACTTCTGGGGAGAGCAATCCAGGTATTAAAGCATTGAATCATACAGTATGTTCATGGGGATATTTCAGTGTGATGCCAGAAAACAAAGTATGTTTATGTAGCAAGAAATGTAGAGATAAATGGGTTTAGATTCTGGAAAATGAACAGCAGATACCTCTGTCACAGCAGTAGTGTACAGGTTGTGCTTCTAATATCTAATGTCGAGCAGATGTTCAGTTTATTAACATTTTTCTAGTCTTTAATTATAAGCTATTAATAATTACTAATATAATTAAGCTATTAAAGTCCTTGAAGCAAAAATATGTCTGAAGTATTTTCGTTCTTTACTTCCTTCTTTCCTAGCTTATATATTTCTAGTAGTCTAGAAAATTGCAAAACTATGCTTATGAGGTTCGTGGAGAGGGAGAGAATGGTTCTGACTCAGACTAAGCAAGTTGCACATCATTTTCTTAAATGTTGAGATGTCTCTGATTCCTTCTGAGGTACAATCATCACATCTATGTTACATATAATTAGGTTTTTATTTGTAGACTTGAAAGTAGAGCTGAAATAAAAGAGTAGTGAATTGAATGGTGTAAATATCTAGTTGAGTTAATGGATAATTTAAATATGCCTGAAATTAGTTCTACTGTATGTATTTATGGGGGGAGTGGTTGGTTTTAAATGTGGCTTTCTGATTTGTCTCTGTTACTTGATGCCAAGCATTGTAAATGAGGGCCTTTCTCTAAAGTGTAAAATTGATTAAATGTCAGCATGAGTAATCAAAACATCAAATGTTGCCATCAATTTTAATTCAAACGGAGAAATGCTACCATCCCATGTTATAAGCAAAGAGCCATTCTGCCCTTCTTTTTGCAGAAGCTTCTTAGAAATACAGTGTGTGACAAATCTGCCACATGGCTGGCGTCGTGAAGGTGTTGTTCTCAGTGCCAGGACAAAGGGAACCTGCAGCTCTCCACTAAGTGCCTTCATCCCATGCAGAAGGTGCTAATGGTCTTCCACTGGTGGGCTGGGGGCACTGGTAAGCATGCAATGAGAGAATCCTGAGATGGAATAAACCTTCACAAATTGCCTCTTAAGTTTGTATTTCAATGGCAGCAGTATAGCGAATGCTTGTGTAGTTGATATTTAGGATAAGAGTTTTCATGGCTTACAACCTCCTGTTTTGTAGGCTGCTGAGTTAAAAAAAATAAAGTAGTTCTGTTCAGGTTTCACATGCATGACTGAGTAGGAAGTAGATTTTACTAATTGTTTTTAATCAGATTAATGAGGGATTTATTTTCTGTTGCTGTGAGTGACTACTGCAATGATGTAACTTCTTTGGCACCAGAGATTTGAACATTATTTTAAAAAATCATTTATTAGAGGCAGGGTGAGTAGTAACTAATTGGACATGTCATAAAGATTTTGTTTACTAGCAGATGGATGGTATGACACGTCATGTATATACAGTATTGCCAACTGTAGGCATTAGAAATCATGAGTCAGACGCTTAAAAGTCTTGAGAGTGGTTAAGAAAATGTGATGATTAACTCCTGGGGTAACATGAGTCAAGCTTGTGACAAGGCTAGCTTGAGACTAGGAAGGAAAACGGGATTTTGGCTAATCACATGTCCTTTAGAATTGGAGCTGTAGAAAAAAAGAACAAAACCTTGCAAGACTGGCAATAAAATGATGATTTGACAATGCTCTAATAGAGCAGGATGTCATTAATCTGAAAATAATCAAGAGACTATTTATTTGTGAACATCTGTGCTAACATAACACAAGCCTTGGATAGTGAGGTTTTCTGGGTAGGAAGGTTATATTTGCTAATCTACAAAACAGTTTGCCTTTGCCAAAGGCATAAATCTAAATTTATAGATTCAAATTTTTAATTGTTTGGAATGACTGTTAATAAAGTGAGAGAGATAAATTGTTTACCATTGTAACAGAATTACCCTGTGCATGATGATGATGAAATCATGCATCAGAAGAAAACAGGAAACAAGATGAGAACTCCATTGTTTCTATGCTGTTATGTGCAAGCCTCATATACTGTTTATGTTGTTAGACCCACTCTGAATTATTTGTCTCTCTTCTGTTGTGACAAGACAACAAGTTGTCACTGTTGCCTTAGGCCTGGCTATGTCAAAGGCAGTAGGTGTCTAAAGAAAAATCTAGGCTGAGATCAGATATGTGTAAGCTAAAGGGAGCAATTCACAAATCCTTTCTTTTTCTAAATCTAGCACAGCACTCTGTATGTAGCTGCCTAAGTTTTTTCCAGTGAAGTTATTATATGAGAAAGACAAATGGAGCTTTTAGCACCCACGCCAGGTTTGTGAGGCCGTGTGGGATGTATGGATAGAGCACCAGTCTTAGCACTTGATTCTGCTGGAGAACACGTGCATCTTGCCCACGGCACTGCAACCCGTGTAACAGCAAGAGCACCTGCTTTAACAGGAGGAGCAGGCTGGAAATGTGGTGGCAAGTCCTTTTGATACACTGATTTAAAGGTTGGTTAGAAAATGGAAGATCTAGGTTTGGTAGCTACTCCACATGGGAAATTTTGCTATGCACTCTATCGACCCTGTTGCATGAGACTTTCTTTTACACTGCTCATAATGCTGCCTCACTGCACAGAAAGGGCAGTGAGAGCCATAGACTTGGAAAGAAGAATTTTATTTCTCATTGAACTGGAGAGGTAATATTTCCACTTGCTTATTCTCATTTCCTCATACAGCTCTTTGGATTTGGTTTTTTGCACACCTTGAGGACAGCCTTGCCACCAGCCTGTTAGGAAATACTGAAGTCATTTATTTAAGGAATACCAGGCCCTGGTTGAGAGCATTTTGAGTGGGTCAAAGTCCCATTACAAATCTGAAAATTTGGGTTCTTCTGATAAAGACTCAAAAAAACTCCCCAAAAAACAACCCGCCCCCCCAACTTGTTCTTTCTGTTGCTGCTCAAGCATGTAGGGTAGGATTCAGCCCAACAAATAGGGATGATGGATTTGAAATACCCTTGTCTGAACAACTTCTATAGTCCTTGGATAGAAGAAATACTTCCAGGGTGGTGTGGCTGATCTTGCTCTGAAGCAGGTGTAGAACATGGGATACTGAGCCACAACACCTCCTTACTGCTTAGGGAGAGAATCTAGGGTCAAGAGCTTGACACAGATCCATTGGCATACATTTAGGGGAGGGGGTGCCTCATTGTACTCTGTATAAATGCAAGCTGATTTGGGGCATTCTAAGAGCTTTTACTTCATGGTTCTATTCTCCTTTACTTAGGGGATTTTTGTAAATATAAATCGCTCTCTCTCCAAGCTCAGCAGAGGTTAGCTGTTATTCTACATAGTTATTATTACAGGAGCAGACACTTGTGGCACAAGAGCAAAGATAGAAACTTGGAAAAACAAGTACACAGAACATGTGAAGAGTAACTTAGCTGTGGAGGGAGAGAGCTGGAAAATAACTGGTTAATGTGTACAGAGTGTGCAGCTGAGGGCAGGCAAACGGCAAGCACAGAGTAGGTATGATCCATGTTATGGTTTTGCCCACTGTGGGAGATAAATAAGGCAGTTTTATTACAAGCAGGGTGCCCATAGTTATCCAGTGATAAGGGATCTAGGGCTGGGGATGTTCTACAGTTTCTTATGGCTATGTTGCAGCCATGACCTGTTAATAGTTGCTATTGTTGTACGGAGGTGAACCGGGGAGCCTGTAAGACAATGAGACCAGCCAGGGATCATTGTCAGGGACCATGCGGCCGGGACAGGGA
>JAWWLV010000001.1:98552460-98577671 GCA_035041135.1 Platyrinchus mystaceus
ATGATTCTGTGATTCTATGATCAAGCCAGCCATAAGCTTGGCACTGCCAAGTTCACCACTAAACCATGTCCCTAGGGGCCATATCTGCAAGTCTTTTAAATGTCTCCAGGGATGGTGATTCAACCACTTCCCTGGGCAGCCTGTTCTAGGGCTTGACAAACCTTTTGGTGAAACAATTTTTCCTAATATCCAATCTAAACATTTCCTGGTGCAACTTGAGGCTGATGTTATAACTGACTTGGGCAGGTGTGGTCACATGAGTGGCAGGCTGTCAGGCAGGTGTCTCCCTGCAGTGTCTCTTGGCAAGCTCGGCTGCCTCCTTGCTCCCAGATCTGCCTGTTGCAAATCTGGTGGAGATGGCACTCAGCAGCAGGCAGGAAGAAGGCAGACATTACAGCGGTCACTTCTGCAAAACTTTCCCCAAGTTGCCACTTTTTCTGATGCAAATTCTTTTTTATTTTCTTCCTCAAAATCCTTGTCTTGTTCCATGTCTTCTGAGTGCTCTGTGGATCATGCAGCTTTGCATGTGTGATGCATGCCCATGCTCTCCTGCCTCCTGATGGCTGGGAAGGAACACAGGCTGCAGAGGATCCACAGAGGAGTGGGGCTGGTAGGATGGATGTGGCCTGAAAAACCTTGTCATCAGCCAGCACCCTGCATTTTTGAGGCAGAGGCTATGAATGTCAACCTTTTGTATGTTTTCTGGAAATGGCTGCTGTAAGACTTCCAGTTAATCACAGTGCTAGCAAGCAGGTTGTAAGCACAGACTTTGTGTATGTTCTCAGTGTGGCTTGTCTGCATAGCATGAGCTCCTGCATGATGAACCTTATTTCTGCACACCTCTCATAAACGTTTTGGTGTACATTTTGAAATGTACTTAATTCTATAATAACTATAATTGTATAAATTCCATAATATGTTATAGAAGGAGTTTGACCACTGGTTAGCTGTTGGAAATACATTATAATGGCTGAACAGTTGTTGAAATGATAGTTTCACCTTTAGTGACAATGGACCTCTGGATCTGCCAGCCTGAATGATTTCATGTGTTTTTGTTGGCCTACACCTGTTAATAGACTTCAAAATCATCATTTTGAAAAAATGACTCAAGGAAGATTTTTTTTATTGCAGGTTCATTTTTCATATTATTTTTCCCCCTCTGGTGATTATACCAAGTCTATCTTCTTTCAATTTAATTAAAGTATCTTAACTTGGCAGGGCAACATAATTTCACAAAATACTGGAATTTTCAAATATGAAAAAAAATAATTCAAATGCTTGCTGTGAAAAAACCCCTCAACTTACTGATTTCAATTGAAATTACAGGCTTTTCTCATATATTTAACCTAAGTTTTAAACTGATGACTTAGGGGTTGACTGTATTTCATAATTAAGCAAACCCTAGAACATTCCAATTATTTTACTGAAACTTGAAATGTACTTCATGCTTTCTAAAATATTTCTCAATATATTGGCTGCTTCTAATAAAATATCAGCTGGGAGTAGTGAGTAGGGAGCAGTCAGACCCATGTGTATGTACTGCATTGTTTTTAAATGTTGCATTCATGCCAACACTATAATTTCTCCAGAACTAGTGGATCATGTTGTTATAGGGCTTTCTGGGTTTTATGAAGTCACTGCCTCTCAGTCTAAGTGCATCACTATTTTAATTGATCTCCATATAAAAACTGTCTATATTTTTAGAGTTCCAACCGTAAGCACCCTGACATAGACGCTTCTCTTGTTTCAGAAAAACATATCTCCTTTTCTGAATGTTTTGCCAGAACCTCTTGCAAAGTGTGCTGAGTTATCAGAATGGAAATGTTAGTAGTTTGCAGGAGAGATTATGAGTATGTGGTCATCACCTTCATTGTTGCCTTCCAGCAGCAGCAAGGCTTTACAGCATACTTTTAGTTTTTCTCTTGTGGACTAAGCCCAGTCCCAGATGTCCTGTCAAAATAGCTGGATGGTGATAATTATCATGCTTGTTAGTTACCACCATTTTCTGCTCCATAAATTATTGGTCTTCCAGTTTCTCTTGTTTAGTCTCATTCAGTGAAACACAACCTGCCATTTCTTACCTTGTGCCTGTTGAGAGCTAAGAGTAATCATGGAGTAAGCTGGACTGAGGAATTGTAATTCATCCTACTGCCAAACCTCCATCAAGTGATGATATCTTTGCCCTTTCTATGGGTGATGCTTTGGAGTGAGAGAAAATTTTTGGAAAGTTTCATGCTGTGTCAGTGTCTGAAAGCTGAGGTTCACAAAAGCATTTCTCTTTGATCTAGAAATCTTAAACCATCTCTTTGTTTCATCTGGCAGATGATCTCCAGTCCTCCTGAAACATGCTGAACACTGGGTAGTAAGATATTTCTGGTTCTGAGCTCTAAAGATGAGGTTTCCAGCAAGTATCAGATAAGTGAAAGAGAAGTAATTTCATCTATGGAAATAAAGAGTTGGTTTTGGTTGGTTGTTTTTTTTGTTGGGTTTTTTTTTTTTTTTCAAAGCTCAAGTATTTTCAAGCTTTATTTTCAGTATCACGTGCTGTATTTTATGTATCTGTGTATCTATCACACTTCTTTACTGTGAGGGTGACCAAGCACTGGAACAGATTGCCCAGAGAGGTTGTGGAGTCTCCCTCATTGGAGATATTAAAGAACCATCTGAATGCAATCCTGTGCAATGTGCTCTGGGATGACGCACCTTGAGCAGGGAGATGGGACCAGATGACCCACTGTGGCCCCTTCCACCTTACCCACTCTGTGATTGTGGTTTGTGGCTTATAATCCTTGTTCAATGTCACAACTATATTGAGCAACTCAGCTGAGTAAGGTAGAGCCACCACAGAAATTTTCCTAAAATGACAATATAAATACAATGCCTTGTGCTATTTTCTTTTTTTTTGGGGTGGGAGAGTGTTGTTTGGCTAGTTTGACATAAGACAAGTTCAAAAATTGCAAAGGATAAGTGGTCAAACTTTGGTAGCAACTTAAATTCAGTGACACTCCAGCTGGGATGCTGCAGCTACATACAAATATTAAATATCTGTTTAGAGTGAGGTGTGAAAAACTGGCCAGAAGAACCAGCAGACTGGGACTGATAGACTTGATCTTTAAATGCTTGTGTTGCAAAATACTGCTGAATCTAGAGGGCCATCAGAAAGGATCATCATTGCTGAAGTAACAACTTTCCAATAATTTTTTATTTTATTTCAAAGAATACTGTGGGAAAAATTTTGCCATAATGACAATTACAGAGTTCTTCTTTCCAATAATGGTATTAAATGCAGAACAAAAAGAGAAATTCAACAAGTCATACCTGGAAGGGCTTTATCAGCACAAAATATTCAAGGCGAGAAAATATTGATTTGAAAATGGGAATTGATTGGTCTGTTCAGTGAAAAGTCTCAGACCAAATGAAAACAACAACTTGTAGAGAAAGAGAGAGCAGCTCTGTGCCCACTGTGCCTTTTCTTAACATATGGTTTGGGAGTGCCCTTCCTCCCACTACAGTAATGCTTGGTGCTATACAAATGTGGGTTTGTTGGTTTTTTTGGGTTTTGGTGGGGTTTTTGTGAGGTGCTGCAGAGATGCCTAGGCAATACTCCTGCCTTGAGATATCTAGGCTTATGCATTTGCATGCCTGGAATATTGTCTTGATGTCCTCACCATTACGCAAAGTGAAAAGAAGCATTGGCTCAAATTTAACTTAGCTGCAAGAAAGACAGTTGTATTTATAAGTGAATAATACGTTAATATATGCACTCTGACATGTCTCAAGGCAAGTGAAGCTCTTTGTTTTAGACATATTTACAGAACTTCCTATGCCTTTTGCATCTTGTTTTCATTCCACCTTGCATTTCTACATTTCCTATATCTCAGAGAACATACAACCGGAAAACAGAAGCTAAAAAGCTTTAAATTTGCTTTAAATGAAAGCTTTAAAAATCTTTTATTTGCGTTATGGAAAACAGCTAATTAAGTGCACTTGGAAATATTAAATGTGAAAGGCTGACAGCAGTCAGCTCAGCTTTGTGACAATGATCATTTTATGACTTGGATCATGTCAGTCCCCCAGTAGATTCCCTCCTGCTAATAGAAAAGTGAATAGGTGATTTCTTACAGTTGTCAGGTAGCTTGTGGCACAGGGTTGTGTACTAAAAATATATTTAGTTTCCACATTCCTGGATCTAGTTTTAGCTTGTCTGCCTGGTATCAAAACTGTGAGATGAGTGACCCCCTGTTCCTACTCCTTGTTTGTGTTTGAGAATGATACAGATTCAAGCCTAGGGCTGAATCAGGTTGACATTACAGCTTCTGTCTATCAAAAAGTAAGGACCATCTTCTCAAGTCTTACATGAGCAGAGTGAGGACAAGAGGTTTGAAAAGGTGAAGTTCCCACAAATGTTAACCACATGCCCACCACTCTAATGTGGGCAGGGACCTGTTAGAGTGGTAGAGAAACCAACCTTATTCACAAGGAAGGTGGGGAAGTGACAGGAGGAAGTAATTGCAATGAGAGGGTAAGGCAGACCCCAAATCCCTGAAGACCAAGAGGAAACATACTCTCTGCTTGGGAAAACATTCAATATTTAGGGCCAGAAAAGTGGAAGAGAAAAGTTAATAATGTTTCAGCTAGTAGAAATAAATAATTGCATCAATAAAAGACAAAACTTTTATTCCAGTCTCTACAAATGGTCAGTAATAACATATTCTCTCATTTTTATTGGTATTATTTAATAACTCTTAAGTAAGTGTAGCTGCAGATGAGAGCAGTTGTTCCTTCTCCGACTGCATTTTTTAATTTTGATCTTCTTTAGTTAAAAATATAAAATGTGAGTTGGTTTGACAGTATAATACATTGCTACAGTAGCTCCATCATAGGAGGGCTGGGACCTGCAGAGTGCGCAGAAGTGTAAAGCTTCAATTTAGATAAATGAAATACTTACGTGCAACAATGCCTGCAACAGTAATATTATCTGAGAACAACAGCTAACACTTCTGGTACAATTTTTATGAAATATATGAATCATCTGTCTTTTGGGGAACCCATTGTAACTTCCTTCTCCTGATTCTGTGTTAATATAGAAATTTAATTTCTGTTTCTCACATATTTTTCTCACCAGAAAAATAGCAGCAAACACCAGCGTTTAATAATCACAGCCTTCAGAATAAAACACGTACTACAAGAGCATACAAATATGTTGGGAGCATGCAGAGTTGTGGAGAAAGAACAGCATGTTCCTCAAAATTTTCAAGCACCCGTTTGGAGGGATGCTGCGAAGCAGAACTGCTGTGGAGGTTGGCATCTCGTGATGACCCTGCCCATGTGCCAAGGCTCACTGTGGATTATTCTGGACCAATGGCTTCCCCAGCAGTAGATGCTATTGAGATTACTCACAGAGCTTTCATGCTTCATCCTTTTGAAAGATCCTTGGAACTTGTTCCAGCTATCAGGGGAGAGAAATTTTTGGTTGGGATGCTTGCCTGGTGTACAGCAATCTGGGCAGAATGGATACCTTCGGATTGCTACAGTTCAACTAGCAATTGATTTTATCTGGAGACAGGATTAGGGTTGCCAAGACAGTTTCTTGGACCAGTTACCATTTACGCTGTGAGTTCTCCCTGGAAAACCATGCAGGCATATCTGGGGATATCTTCAGTTAGCGTAGGGTGCCACGTGGGTTGACTACATTGTTTGATCAGGTTTTGTGTGTGTGTTTCATTTTTTTATGCCTGCAAATAGACCATATGGTCACTTCCAGACTAAAAACCTTATTGAAAAGCTATGATCAGTTGTTTTCCAAAAAAACTGTAAAAGTGATGAATAACGCCTGTTACATTTTCTTTTTTGGAAGGATATTTACTAATGCTTTGTCCAGATTGAACAAAGAAAACCTCCCCTTCTTTTAATTTCTTATTCCATATCTACTAAGGTAATGGTTAACAATAGAACAAGAGTGGCAGAATCCAGGAATGCTTGGCATTAAAAAATCACAACAAGTTTGAAATCTCAACAATTTTTTCCCTTAAGAAAAATAGCATAAATTTAAAATTAAAAGAAGCATATTGGAACAAAGATTAAGTGTAGGTAGAAAAGAATTGATAGTGCTTACTGTGATGTAACATTTTCTAGGCTGAACAGATTCAGATTTCAGAAAGTTCTGAATGTAATTTGGGCATTTATATCGTCAACCACAAAGCCTCTGGCGTCAGTGCAGTCCTTCTGTTGTTCCAGTGGTCTCTGAATTAGGGACTCGCAGGAGATCTGGATTAGCCTGATTGCGTGCAGAAAACATTCTTCCATGTTCAAATCCCATTTCACCTTTCTAATGTCTCGTTCTCCCCTAAAGCCCATTGCCTATTTAAGAATCCTAATGACAAGAACTGCAAATAAATGGGGGGTTTTTGTGTTGTTTAATTTTTGATGTGTGGAAAAGACAGGGGTAACTAAAAGGTTAGTGATTGAAGTCTCAGGCTGAATGTAACCAAGTTATTCTGTTCTGTGGTTGGACTAATCAGAGGAAGCAGAGATCCTCTTTGTTTGACACCTTTTATTGCATGACTTTAGTGATATCTCAAAGCATGCATTTGAGACAGTCTCTGCTGTGCCACTACTTGAGAGATGAGAGATTTAATTTCTCTTTGGCAAGGAGATTCAGTGTGCCTAACATTGGTGCTCAAATCCCTTATGCTGTCAAAGAGTGAAAAATAATCCCTTCCCTATTCCTTCTGGCACATACACAGATGTACAAACATATCCTGGGGCAAAATCTTGAGCATGCTAAATCCAGCAGAGCCATTAAGGTGGGGATGGAATAGCATATACATATACGTATACGTATACGTATACATATGTATAATATGTATATATGTATATAATCTCCAACACAAGTAGGATTTATTATAGGAAGAGGGACAAAGTAAAAACACAGCTGGTAATTTGATGAATTTATATTGATGAATGAAGAATAGCATTAATTAGTTATCATCAAAGTTATCGGTGTGATAAGCAGACTGTTCTGCTTATCAATTTGTTATATATTATTTCCTCAAATGAAATTAATACTAATTTTATCATAAATAATACTTCTTTTTTATAAAGTTTTTTTCCAAGAGTCCAAGTGAGGTAAGATTCATTAGAGATGTCCAAGGATCTTGGTTCTCACTCTGGTCAGGACTTAAAATAGGTGGGTATGTTAACCTTAAAGCTGATTCCTATCCCAACTACTGCCCTATGGCAAAAGGGGCAGCAGTTCTTTTTCAAAATGCAGTACATGCACACAGTGAATCTGGACTGGCTTTTTTGGGGAGTGAGTTAATTTTTTTGTTTGGGATGGAGTTAATTTTCTTCATATGATGATGGGGGGTTGTGTTTTGGATTTGTGTTGTTGAGAACAGTATTGGTAACATCTTAGTTATTGCTCAGCAGCACCTACAAAGTCAAGGCCTTTTCTGCTCCTCACCTTACCCCACAAGCACGGTGGCTGGAAGTGCACAGGGAGCTGGGAGGCAACACAGCTGGGGCAGCTGATCCCAGATGACCACAGGAATATCCTACACTCTGTGGCATCATGCTCAGCGTATGGAGCTGGTTGAAAAAGGAAGGGGACAACATTTGCAGTGATAGTGTTTGTCTTCCTAAGTCACTGTTATGTGTGGTGAAGCCCAGCTTTCCTGGAAGTGGCTGGACACCTGTCTGCCCATCACAAGTGGTGAATAAACTCCTTATTTTCTTTGCTTTACCTTTTAAACTGTCTTTATCCCAACTCACGAGGTTTTGCACAATTACCTTTCTGATTCTCCTCCCCATGCCACTGATGGGGGACTGAGTGAGTGGCTGTGTGGGGCTGAGCTGCCTGCTGGTGTTATACCACAACAGAATCAACTTCTCAGTTTTTACAAGAATAGATGATGTGAGGTTATTATCTCAAGGTTGCAAAATGGGTGCTGCTATCTGTTGAGATCTCAACTAATCTATTGAGTTATCACAGTCATATTTCTTTGCCTGAAGAGTTGGCAGAACTTTGATGACAGAAAAGGATATGGTCAACTTACAGGAAATATCAGATTCCATCAATTGAATCTTTTCACAAAGAAAAGCTGGTATCCAAACTCCTGTCACAACTAACTAAAAATCAAGCATTCAGGGTTGCTTATTAAAATGCAATCACGAAGTGTTGCCTTCTCTTCTATGCCTCCACACTAACAAGCAAGATATTTAGTAAATCAACTGCTTTCAACAGACAAGAACCAGCTAATGAATATGAAACCTCTTTTGCAGCACTATAAAAGATTATGCAAACCAGCAAATGCATCTAGAGAACAATAGAACATAGCTGTTTCTATTAGCATTTCATTTACACAGATGCAGTTGTTTGGAAATTGTTTAGAAATTGTTGATGATTTAGAAATATTTGTAGTATAGTACACTGAATATTGTAATTTTTTAAAAAGTGTATGACATAATTTGCAATGTGCTCTATGGAGGAATTAATTCTTCATAACAAAGCTAATGCATTCTTCATAGATGTCTTCATAGGCATTGGTTGAACAAGGATAGAAAGGAAATTATGAAACAAGCATAATGAGACTGTGAGGCTGTCTCAGTGGTGGCATCTGGTCTATGTGTCCATTTGCTTCATTTTATCATGTGAGTTTTCAAATCTAAGGGCCGTTTTCATGATTTTCCTTTTTGCAGTACCTCACAGAAGCAGGTTCTGGTCCAGAACACCTGCTTGGTGCAGTACAGCCCAGAGAACAAGGAGGGGTGCTCTTTGTTCTGCATTTCTTGTATCTGCCCTAGAACTGCTGTTGCATGTCAGCTTTGCTCTAGTTAAACTTCAGACACTTCTTATGCTTCTGTAGACCTTAATAGTGGGTGTTTTCAAAAGATACTGGTAATCAAGCTGGGACCCTCATGCAGCCAGGACTGTGTCAAGAAGCAAGAGGATTTGTCTCCTTGAGAGGGGAAGAGAGGATAGGGTCAGGACATAAGTGTGCCATGTGACGGTTAAGTATAAAATGTCACCTTTGCGTGTGACAAATGCACACTTAGGCACTAACTTCAGTGGCACCATAGGCATGTAGAGAGGCAGCTGGTATGCACATGTTCAGCAGTACCACATACTCCAGATCAAATCTGTCACCTAGAATAACAAGATTAATGCAATAAAGCCAACCACTAGCCTGAAGTGGGGTCACATAAACTCAAGGATGAGTGTCAGCATGCCAGGAAGCACTGTACAGCTGCAAAGCCCATGGGCTTTCACAACCATGAGATGTGGTTGGTAGACCCCCACCAGTCTTACACAGCAACCTGCTGCAGGAAAGGGCAAAATCTGTATGGAGGAACCTTCTGCATGACCAGGCTTCTGATCACATGATACTGCTGCAAGGCTGTTGTACATATGACAGAGGACTCAGGCAACGGGTTCTCTGCAAACATCAAGCAGGGGCCTGCTTGGGTCAATGTCATAGGTTGTGCAGGGACAAGCCTTCTCTGACCAAGTTCCAGGGCTTCCCAGGAGCTCCTGCCTGACTTGCAATTGAATTGGATAAATACAGAAACTTCACACATTGTGAATGTCCACCCTTCAGCTTAAGTTACTGTGGGAGGCATCATGATGATGATTATTATTATTAGGATTAATAACAATCCTTTTTCTTTTATTACTTTTTATGGGCAGTGACTCTATACAATGGTTATATCTGAGTTAGTCACTTGGGGAACCAGTAGATGATGATGTATTTTAAAGTATGATTTATCTCCAGCATAAATTGGTGAGTCAGAGAAATGCATCAGATGCAGAGAGTATTGGGTAAGCAACTCAGATTCACAAATGTACATCGTAAAACCTTAAGTTAGATGAAAGGGATTAAAGCAATTCTCCGTGTGCAGTGACCCCTGTTTACCTAATTATTTTCTAGTGTCCCATTGCTGTGTACATACCTGCTGCTTGCTCTCCTCTTCCCATCTCTTTATGTCAATCGCTTGTTTCTCTCTCCTGTACTTTGATTGTGTAAGTCAGACAGCAGAGAAACTGATGCTCCAATTCTTGTGCTGTGCCAAACACACTGGGACTCTGGCCTGTAAATGACTCCAGTACAAATTACTGTAATAAGCCTCATTAACAACATATTCCCATCAGGAGAGCACTTAAACACATTTATGAAACTAAGGGTGTGCTTATGTTCCACTGAAGACAATGCTCCCAAGGTCTACATTTAGAATTCAAGGTGTGTTTTTTTCACCCAGCCATGGCTTGTAACTCAGCCTGAAACAGTTGTTCTAAAACTCTGCATCAGCCCCAAGAAAGGGGGAGCCTAGATTACATGTTGTAATCAGGAAAATTACTGTTTGACTGCTATTGACATTTCCTTGGCACTTCATCACTGGGGTGTGAGTGCCCACAATCATTCTTTGTCTTTCTATTGCATCTCATTCCAATCAAGGATCTCAACACATTTTACAAATGGCACCAGATTTGGTGAGAAGTGGAGTGTCTTGGTAATTGATTGATTAGCTGTCTTCTTAATAACATATACCCTTTTTATAAAATCTGGGCTTTCACATTAAGGCTCAAGTTTGATTTGGCAGCAGACTTAAGATTTGTTCTCTTTATGCAGCTGACGGTAACTGTTGTTAAGTTTGGAAAACAGAGTTAAACTATTTTAAATCCTTATATTTTATGTATAATGCTCAGGTTTGCAGCCCTATGCATAACATGTAGTTCCCATTTTCACTGGCTTTGATATTGCTGAGCTAAAAAATGAAAAGTCCACCCTATGCCTGCAGGTTCCTGATGCAGTATGTAAAGCAGTAACAAGGCCTTTAGCACAGTGATGGTTTAGATTGGTTTTGTCAGTTGTTATTGTTTCTAAATGACTTCCATTTTTAAGCAACTGTAGGTAGGGCTTATTGATTGTGCTGTTTCTACGATGCAATGAGATCTTACAGTCCAATTAAACAGTGTTCCCCAGCAGCATCTCTCTGAATTTTTATGCAAACGGTAACACTTACAATATGAGAACAAGCTGCGTTATTGGTTTATTCTCAAACTGTCAAAACATTTAGCGATCCTATCCAGGCTGGTGCTGCAATCTTGCCTGCTCACAGAAACAGAACATCACATGT
This sequence comes from Platyrinchus mystaceus, assembly GCA_035041135.1. Lineage (NCBI taxonomy): Eukaryota > Metazoa > Chordata > Aves > Passeriformes > Tyrannidae > Platyrinchus > Platyrinchus mystaceus. Next base: position 98,563,597 of record JAWWLV010000001.1, read on the forward strand.
GCAAAGGGAACAGAAGTGTGAACAGTTTGTACCAGAGGTTGCCTTCTTCTGCCCTGAGGCAATGAGCAGTGGAAGGGGAGAACTAGCATGTCGGAGTGGGGCTACTTTTTAAATTAAATGCTTTGTATAATATATTCAGAGTAAAATACGTTTATATGCTTTTAATATTCCTTGCTGTGCTATAGGAAAGACAGGTGCATAGAGGATGAGACAAATAGTTTGGGAAATTGTGGGTTAAAATGTTGTATCCCCTATCTATTGATGGTTAGTTCTGTCAGAGGCAATATGTTTTGAGTGTCTTTCAAGGCTTCAGTAATAATTTGTCTGCTGTTCATACAGGTAGATTTTACAAAGAGAAAAGCTGCTTAATAATGTTCATTATATAAAGGTTTTTTTTTTTTTAAATCTGTTCTTATAAGGAAAGGTTAAAAATCAATGTGAATAAAAGCAAAAGTCCAACGATCATACAACTAGTCTTTGAAAAAATCTTATTAATCTCTCTTTTATATTAGACTATAAGGAAAGCAGAGCTTTTGATAGACTAATTAGAAGCTGAAATGTGTTTATTACCTTCCATTTTATATCTTCTCATTTTTGGTTGATCAGGTTGACTTGATCCATTCATCTCATCTTTGAGCTCATTTCATCATGAACTGATGAAGTGTTTGAAAAAACCTGAGATGTGTGATGAAACCATTTTTCTAAAACTTTGTTTAGAACTTCAGATACTTCTTTTTGGCTTGGAAGAGAGGAAGGCTTAGAGGAGAGAGACGTTTTCCATGTCCCAAATTCTGCCCCCGTTCGTGCCTGACTTGACTTACCCATCCACTGAGAAGAATGAAAGATTACTCTAAATGAACAAAGGTAGCCAAATCTGTCCTCCCTATGGATAATTTCATGAAAACAATAACATTACTCGTTAGGAATTCATCTCCTGTTCTCTCATGTTAAGTCTTTTTTGTATATGTGACAGAATTATTGTCTCAGGAGCAAAATAGAGTATTATGTGAAAAGTGAGTGCCTGGTAAACAGTGGAACAATCAACTAGTCACAATGAAAATGTCATATTTATAACTGGTGTACAAAGAGGTACATAAAATTCAGTGTGTTAAGGGGCATCACAGTGTAATCTCATGGTTGCTGTCTCGTCACCATACAGAAGCTCAAAGTGCTGTCTATTTTTCAGAGATATAACAGAAGCCAATCTAATGAGATAATAACTTCACAAAAGACCACTGGTTTACAAAATATGCAGGATCAGGTTTCCTAGCAATTCTTCAGAGCTGAAATCGGTTGGGCACTTCTGAGAGGTGAGGGTTGAGGCTCACTGCCATCCTCAATCCCACCACACCCCATGAGCTCCCCCAGGCCAGGCACTGGGCTGGTGGGAGGGCACATATGCTGTCTTGCTGCAGGGCCTGCTTTTACTGTTTCCATTTATTCTCCTTCCATCAGCTTTACAGGGGAGTCAGAATCACGTCACAGCTTCTGTGTGGTTTTTCTCTCTTTTGGGCTTGGAAAAGATGGGATTGCTCTGAACAGACCCTCCTTTCCCCAGCACAGCTGCATGACAGGTTCAGACAGTGCCCACTTGGAGGACAGATGTGCTTTGAAAGGAAGGGCAAAGCAATATTCTTGGTGCTGCTCTTTCCCCCAGCCTGTAACCTGTGAGAGTGATGGCCCACATGGACTAACGAGAGCCAGAGCGGCCCAGAAATACAGCGTGACATGTACGGCTGCCCCTGGAGCTGCCAATACCCACAGGCAGCAATACCATTTGCACTGTCACCTTTGGTGCACCAATGCACATGCGTGCTGGCAGCGCTGAGGCTGAGTTCACATGTGACACAGACAATCATTCCTGATGTGCTGTTCTTCTTTTACTGACAGTTGTTGGGTCTTAATGATAAAAGTCAGCTGCATTGTCTCTTTTTTCCTCCCCAGCTAGCAAGACACAAAATATGGGAAGGATTAAAAAGCAGCAATGAGTCCTGATATAATTTTGCCCATATAGTTCAATGAAAGAAATAAAAGCTCAGCTTCACTACAGCTGTATGTAAAAACTGTGGGGAACTGAAGTGCAGCTCCGATAATAATAAATGTAACAATACCAATGATTTACTCCTTGATTCTGGCTTTTTTTGTATTAGATTTCTTTTACCAGAGATAATGAGGAACCCAGAAAGTGTTTCAAGTGAGAGAACTGCTTTGCTTTTATAGAGGTATCATTTGATGTTGGAAGTAAAATGCTATAAATGATAAAAAATTGAGGTATGTTTCTGATTAAAAGGTAAAATCCAATTCTCTCTATAAGATATTGACTTGCTCTTTGCTCTTGTATCTTCAGGCAATTTGTGTCTCTTGCAGTCTTGTTTCTCTTTCCGCCTCCCATCTTTCTAGATTGCAGTCTTTTGTGGTTATTGACTAACTCTTACTGTTGTACAGTGCCCAGCTTAGGGCAGTCTCGATTCCAGCATTGTGCTTCAAATTCTAAAAGAAAGAAAATTGAGTAAGCAGTGACCAATTTTATCCTCTCTGACACTGACTGGGTTAAAAGGGTTAGAACTGTAAGCTTGTAGGAGCTCCAAGGGAGACCTCTGAATCAGCAGTAGGATTTGCTATTGCATTGATGACAATTGTGTGAAAACACTTGCCTGTAGTCAATGGGGTCCTCATTGAAAGGTGACACCCACAGGAGTCTGTCAGTACCTACAGGAGGCACTGTGCATCCAGGAATCCTCCCTACAGACACAGCACCCTGCTGCTTTCAACCCCTGACTTGGTCTGCATTCAGCTTGCAAATTAGAGGTTTCACCTTTGATGGTGCCTGAGTGAACACCACAGACTGATGTTGAGCACTAGCATGTGCCATCTCCAAAATAATTTTTTTCCATCTAATGTAATAGGAACAAAAAGCTGTTGTGCCTTGCCTCTTCTAAAAAGCCAAACACGATACAAGTTCTTAAAGTTCCTCATGTCATTAAAATGTATTTTTGAAGGCTCCCTTTGAATGAAAAGCTCTTTAAGTTCGTGGTGACCTTCTTGATCCAGAACAACCTCTGAATAGCCTTGCAGTGCATGAAGGTAATTTCTTTAGAAATATTTCTCATTTGATTTATGTTATAGAAAGCAAAAGTGCAAAACCAATTTGACTAACTACAAAGATATTTTCTTCTTTATCTGTGAGAAGAGATAAGGTTTCTTTCTATGTTTTTGAATATATGTTGTTATGTAGAGTGAAAATTAACAAAGTTATTTTGATACACCTGATACATGTTTCCCTTTTTCATTCACAAACTTTGTTTCTGCCCAAAAGATAATGGAAACGTAGATGAGAAAGAAGATAGCGGTTATTGTAGCTCACATAATTTCTACTTTGTTTTTCTGAAGACTGAATGTGTGGGTATAAAGGATAATTTTCTTAAAATTAAAAGGAAATCTCCATGCCATACAGGTTTACTTATTACTTGTCATTTTTATAACCTTATCTTCATGTTTGAATGTTTCCTGTGTCCAATATTTATCTCCTTGTTTGACTATTCTTCCAGACCGCTCTCTCACCCTTCCTGTCTCTCCATGTCTCTCATTTAAGGGTGTCTTTGAGGTTCTGCCTGTGATTATTGGGTGATCTCAGGCCAATTTTCCAGGCTTTCAACAATGGGCAAGCCAGCCATCTCTCTTTTTCCTTTTCCTTCCTGTCTTTAACTATCCGTTCCTTAACTGTCAGGTGGGTTTAAGGTGATAAGGTTATGTACAAAAGTTGATGAGTGGCTGTGCAGCATGTGAATCATTAACACACAGAACCTGCTTGTGTGACTGTGTAGTACAACACACTCCTGCTTGCAAACCTGGCTGCAGAAGAGGTTTCCAGAGAAAGAGCACTGATTGGCAAAGATGCAGATCTGTGGAAGTCACTGGAGAATAGACCAATCCTTAGCCAAAAGCGTGCATATGCTGTAATTCTGGTTATATGAGCAGTCCCATGTGTTTCCATGGAATTGCTCCTGGAAGTCAAATTACATATATGAAGGCATCTCCCTGAGCTGTGCTTAACTTTCCTTAATTGTCACAACCAAGTTATGAAAATTACTCCAACACAGTCATATACCTAAGCAAGGGGATATTTTCAGATGTCGAAGATGAAATAAGGTAAATTTTCTTCCTTTGCCTTCTGGATATCTTCTCCTAAACTGTCTGAAAGAGATCTCCTACATTCCTGGGCAGTTATAGTGAGAGGAACAGCCAGCTCTGTTAGAGTCAGTGGGGGACTGTAGCCATGCCTGAAGTGGGTCAAAGGTCCCCAGAAGGGAACCTGTACAGGTAAGATAGTTCCTCTAAATGTCAGTGACTGGCTTTCTGGAATAAAGGCATCTATTTTACTTCTAGACTGACATTTACTTTTATAAAATAAGTCTCAAAGGAGAGAAACCATTTTGTGTTTTCTTCACCACTGCTGCTGTCTTACTTGCAGTAAGTTGCTCAAAGCCACCTCTGGGAGTGAGTAGTGACTGTCCTGCACACTCAGGGCTCAGAGAAGCCATCTAGTCTCACACTGATCACCTACAAATTCATCTGTGCCCTAGTGGGAAACAAGACACCATCCATGCCAAGATTTTCAGGCTAAAATTAAGCATGAGGTAAAATGCATTTAGAGGTTTCATTAAATGAAACAGAGAAGTGGGGTTTTTTTCAGTAATAATTGCAAGGGACCTTGCAGACTGTATGATCTGCTCCAGGGAAGGTTTTCTCTCATCCCTGGCAGGATTACCAATGCACCCTCTGCTGCAGCAGTGAGTGGAGCGAACAGATCTCAGAGGGCGGGTGTGGAGCTCCATGACATGTTAGGTATCTCAAAAATAGGCTCGAATGTTTTATTCTCTTTCTGCTCCTGTTTGATACTATTTATGTTAAGGCAAATCTGGATGTATAATAGTGCTGTAAATAATTGAAGAGCCACAGTCCCTTAAAGTGTTTTCTGCATTGCACTCACAGCCATTTGGAATTTTAATATGAGAATTGTGGAAACGGTTGCAGTGTCCTTATTTTAGATGTGGTAGGAAGAGAGAACACCAAGCACAGTCCAGTTAGATAGGAAATAGAAATTCTGTCAGATTAAAATGATGCTGCCTGAGATCTTCTGCATTGTCAGAAATACCTTAAGTACCTCCCTAAATTAACTTAGGAAAGGAGGACTAGTCAAAAGGAAGAAGTAACTTTATATCATGAATTCACATCTATGTTTTGTAGATCAGAATAAGAACTGCTTCCAAGGTAGCTGGTTGCAGTCCAGGGGCTGCAATGCAGGCATTCTATCATCCCTGAGCCTCTACAACACCTCTGGTGCAGGGCAGCAGTGCCCCAGTCCAGACCCTGCTCATTCTTTTAATTGCTATTTGTGTGGTGGTTTCACCTAGGAGCCTTGGCCACGTCTCATAGACTCACAGTACCAAATGGTGGTAAAACTTAAATAGAGAGTTCTATTTCCAGACTTGTTGTTTATATATACACCAAGAAACAGCCAGGAGGAGGTGGAGAGGCACAAGTGGGCAATGCCTAGCTGGACTAGCACTGCAATTTCTGCCAGAGTTTGAGTGCAGTGGGAAGCTCTTCCTCCTGGGTATCTACTCATGAAGGTGCTCCAGGGAGCTGGTTTACCCTGAGAAGGCTAACAGTAATTTCCAGCTAAGCTGTCTTACAACATATGTGAGAGATATGGTCACCTTGCAGAAGCAGTAAGCAGGGCACTCATGAACTCCTATGCTCAGGTTTTGGTTCTCCAGACACACCAAGACTGTGGTCAAGAGATGGATGCTTTTTTCCTATCTGCATTGTCCCTCTCACTCTGCCTTTTCTACCGAATATGCTGTGTAGCCCTCCCTTGCTAATTCATGTACTGCACATGAGTTAGTTGTGATAGTCCAGGCACAATACCTCGTTGCTGTGTCACAGATTTGACTAGCAGTGTTTTTGCCTGTGTGAGGGGGCTGGTGTGCAAGGATCCCCCACATTTTCCCCTTTTGGACCAGAGTGTAACAGAGAGCTGTGAGTCCCTCATGCCATGGAGTGGTCTTCAGCCCCAGGAGGTACTGAGCCCACTGCAGATTTTTAAAAGAACTTCCTCTGACAAAGTCCTCTTTTTTTGGTGCCAAATGTTTCCTGCATTTTCTACCAAATTTGAAGTTGTTTTCTCAAAGAAAATCTTTAGCCTCTTTAAATTCAGTTTGTGCTAGAAAAGAGGTGTGAAAAATATTAAGCAGATGAAAGAAGCCAAACCAGTGTAGGGAGAGAATGTTCAAGGGACTAAAGTTCTAACTATAAATTATTTAAAACACTGAATTTGAATTTACAACATCCCTTTAAATCATCCTCTGTATTCCATAATTGGAGGTAAGACTTTCAGAGACATCTAGCCTGCTGCCCTGTGCTCAGCATCTCTCCTTTTCTTGCTAGCTAAGTATCTGTCAGTTTTGTCTTCCTCTCTGATCGTGCTGCATTAAAATTCCTTTTAGGTGGACTTTAAACGCTTGAAATGTGAGTTCACAATATATTCCTCTAAGGAAAGGCCCTCTCCTTGTTTCTACAAGCATTAAATGTTTAGCCCCTTCCAGAGAGGGGTACACAAGGAAAGGTATGTGCTTTATTCACTGTGTTGTGTAAGACTCCCCTGCTAGCATCCTGGCTTGATTCAATACTGAGCAGAGAACTGCTGCTGTGCTTCTCATTTTTCCCTTGAGTGGGGAATGTGGATACACACAGAGCCATGTTCTCAGTATCATCTTCCTTATCCCTGTAGTAAATTGGCCTGGTTCAGAAAGAGAGGCTATTTTTCCTTATCAAATATGAGTGTTAGGATCCAAGGCTCTACTTGCTGCCTTGGAGAGGCTTTCAGTCTGCTACTGAAAGTGCTAAATCCTACACTTCTGCTAAATTTTTGGAGAAAACACCATCCCCCAACTGTGTGGGTTTTAAAACTGGTTTAATATAATTTTAAGTGCTTTAACACTTTCCCTTATATGTGATGGGCAATTTCTAAGCTTGCACGTTGGACAAATTATCAATAAAAGCCTCTGCTTCTGTTGAAAAGAAAACCTCATGCGGCTTCTTGTGCAGCCGTTGTATTTGTAAATCACTCGGGGCACATGACCTCTTAAACGTATCTTGTTTCCAACTTACAAAATGATGTAAGGTGATTGGGCTTCATATGCTCACCACCACTCTCCCCCTTCTCTCCTCTATACGATTTTCCTTCCCCCGAGTTGCTCTGACAGAGTAAGCCCAGCTTGCACCAGCCTTTTCCAGCTGAGGGGCAGCAGGCGCAGAGCAGCTTCATGCGCTCCTTGCTCCCGCGAAGGGCAGGGTCGATGATATATTCCTGTCTCTGTCATGGAGAGGGACTTTGGCAGTGGGAAAAAGCAAACCCTTTGCATCCCCTGGGACATCAGCGAAGTCATGGATGAAGGGGAAGAGGAGCAGTTTTGCCCGTGAGTAGTAACACTTAATTTGGTAGCTGCTTTCCATGTTGTTGAGAGGATTCACAGTGTTGAGAATTGTCCCTGAATTACATGGGGACAGACTGAGGTCCGTGTGTCCCTCAGTGTGCCAGGGTGTGCACACAGCAGATGGCCTCCAGCCCCTCAGAGAGTGACCTGGGCAGAGGACAACAACGGGTTGGGGAGCCCCACTTGTGCATGTGCAGTGTCACAGGGGGCTATGAAGTTTTTGGGAGCAATTGAAAGAGGAAAAAAATTCAAGCTACAGAAGACAACTGCAGGCTAGCTCATATGCTATACGTTTAGGTTTTTAAATGGCTGTAGGAAAGTGTCTTTCTTTCTTCTCTAAAGAGGTCAAAAGTCCCATTCGGAATAAGAGACCAGAGAGTACCTGTTTCTACCTATATACTATGTCTTTTGCTGTTGAAGACCTGAATATGCAGCTGCAAAAACTGCAACAAAGAGAATGGGTTTGGAGGGGTGAGAGAAGGGTTGACATGAAAAAAAAAAAAAAGCTGACAGTATTTTAGACTGATGTAGTGACAATGTCAAATTTTGCTTCAGTTTTAATCTTTGATAAGATGAACAATCCTGGCTGAATTTCAGTACTAATTGAGGGTGTCTCTTTTGATCATTGTACACACACCAGACTTCAGCACAGTCTTTAGAATTGCTTAACAATACACAAAGATATTCAGATGTCCTTTGTAATCAATAATATGGGCATATAAACAATTAGTTTTTTTAAGTGAAAAGGATGTTTTTCTGATACAGAAACTATCAGGTGAAAACCTGTGTCTCACAACACGTACTGACCTTTAATTTCCTTCTACCTGACCAAGCTTCCCTCATCCCTGGTGAGAGCTGGGGTATGAGACAAAGATGCATTGGCTCCACCTGCTCTTTGTTCCTTTGATCTTAGTAGATTAAAACGGATTTTATGGGGAGGAAGTTCTGGATCTGGGAAGGGAAGAGGGAGGGGGAGGACTTCTCTGCATGCTTTTGGTAGGCTGTGTATTGATTGATGTGCTGCTGTACAGTCAGCCACAGTCTTAGTCATTCAGCTGTGACTATTAACTTCACAACAATGTTACTGGGGGGTTTTTGTTGGGTTTTTTTTGTTGGTGGTTTTTTTTTTTTTTTTTTTCCACTGGGAATCAAGGGAATGGGGAGAACTGAATCCTTTTTTTCTCCTCCAAGATGTTCCTTTGAGCCAAGATCACATACTCAGGCTTGGCAGATGCACTTGGATATGTGCCCCTGCTTATTTGCTTGTAAGACATCCTATGCTTTTCTGGTTTGGGGAACATGGAGTGTATCTTTGTCCCCCAGGAGTAACAGAGACCATCCCAAGAGCAGTTTGCTGGGGCTTACTATAAGCAGGTTCCTTAGACATTGCAAGGGCACTGGTCACAACCTCCCAGTCCTGTATATATATAATACATATATATATATATATATATTTTCACATGAAAGAATATATTCCAACTTAGATCTAGGATAAATTACCCTCTGCCAAGGCTTGTGTGACCAGGAGACTTGAGAGCTGCCCTGCAGTACCCACTAGAGCCAGGGCTTAGGCTTCCCTGTGGGCACAGGTTGGAGGTGCCACAGCAGCCGCCGTTCCCCTAGACTGAGGGTAATGCTTTGCTGATGGCCAGTTCACACAAAGAAAAAGAAGCTGCATTTGAGAGAAAAAAAATTGCTACCATACAGACTGTTCTTTCATTTACCTTAGGAATGAATGGGAAAAGGAATGAGACAGCACAAACCACATCAGCTTTTTGCAAAAATAATTAAAATTTCCCTGCAGTTATAAAGAGCAAAATAAAAACCTGTAAAGGGCACCATATAAAGAAAGACAACAAATTAGGGAAGTGTGGATAGAAATCTTTATAACAGTGAACAGTGTCCATTTCTTGCCATAATAGTATCTATTATTGTTGTCAGTTTAGTCTCAGCTAAAATAAATCCTGAAGTATCATTTATACTAGCACATGTGACATGCTTCCATCCTACCTCCACAGCACAACATGCAGGGTCCATTCAAATGGCTACTAATGGTTGAAAATAGTTAACCCCGATGAGATACATAATAAACCACTGGTACAAATGTCACTTTCTTTTGCATCCATGTGGATATTCTACCAGAGGAGGTCAATTCCACCGTGTGGAACAGGTGTGGGAAGTGAAGGTACAGAGGATTCAGTAAGCTTTGAAAACTCTTTCCATAGCTCTTTTCATGAACATTTATATCACGCTGTGAAATGCCATCAAATAGAGTTGCTTTTGACTCCTGTTCTGCAGTGCCTACACCTTTCAGGATAAGGCATCTCAAGATGCTGAAGTGACTTTCATCTTCCACTTCATTCCTTTTGGGGCTTCTTTGTTTTTAAGCTGAAGATTAGTATTTTTATATTAATCAGTCTAACACTCGTTGACGTCACTGCTGGTAGGATGAACTTTGGCAGTGACATGGCTTGTTCTTTCTCTTTTAGTTCTAGGGTAAGTATTATTAATTTTATTTGTGAATAGAAACAGAGCAGCTGGCTGACCTTCACATTAGGAGGTATATGATTTGTTAGCTGCCTGTGAAACCTCTGACTCACTGAGACTCCTACTCCACTTGCAGTGAAGCTTCTAGCAGATGGTTTTCATGGATTTTTGGGTGAATGGAGAAGTGGTTCAGTGAGCAGTGGAACTGGCCTTGTGCTTTGATTCCCTGAAGATTTATGTCTTGTGGTTGAGCCATCATGTGGACATTGGTTCAGCTTGGGTGGCTGTCATTTCTCTACCTCGCTTCCTCTTTTCATGAATCATGTTCAAACCAAATTCCCTTGATTCTTCTGCTACTCTGTCAAATCTCCTAGAAATTGTCCAGTGGCTTCACAAGCTATTAGGAATGACAGGGAGACGTTTAGATAGCAATGCTTGGTAAGCATAGTAAAACATAGTAGATATGTCCAGATGTCTATAAAGCAGATTACTTTCAGTTTCAGCATTTTACTTTGAAGGGGAGGACTACGATGTGTCCCGGCCAAGCCCTAAGAAGTGCTGTGTACCTTCCATTCCTGTTAAATTCCACATAAACTCAGCATTACTCTTCACTTTTCAGGCTCTGGCCAGGGGTTTGGATCTGGCTACGACTTTCTCCATAATTGAGACAGGTACTCTAATAGGTATTATAAATCAATCTGGAGGACAAAAAACAAGAACTTCCCTTGAGTAATGGCCTCATAACTGTAGTGACTTCATAACTGTATTTCAAACGATGTGCAGACTTGCATTTGGCAATGAGACTCTTCTGGAGCTTGTACACCCACTTCCCATCTCACTTTGGGGCAAATGCTGTAAAATGCCTAAAGCAAAAAGAGCTTCACCTTGTGATATTCTGTCATAATATGACAGACTGTGTTCATAATATGATCACAGCGCCATTTTATTTGAGGAGGTAGAATGTGCATTCCCAAACCCCTCCAGTAGTGTTCTATCTATCACCTCTCAGCAGTAATTAGCTACTTCACAGCTGGTATGTTAGCAGTGTTTTTTGTGTAATTGTGTAAGGCCCTTGAGTTTGGGGGCTGATGCCCAGCCAGGGCTGATGGGCAACAGGAGATCAGGAAAAAGGGTGGGAGAGAGGGGGTTTATGGTGAAGTATGCTTTCCCAAGGGGCTGTGGGGCTGTTTCTGTGGTGGCAGAAAGGGTGCTTGGGGCTCCGGCAAGGGCTCATGGAGGAAAGTGAGAAATTTTGGGTCGGCTGTGCCTGGGAATGGAGGGAAGAAGGCTGAGAGGCATCAAGGAGTGTTTTATGTTTTGATGTGCAGGATCTCGTTCTGCAAATTCTGCTCATCTAAAGCTGAAGGTCACCTTAGTTCAGGCGTGATTTAGATTTGGGTCAATACAGGAATTGTCTCATCTTTCCATAGAGCATTGGTGGTTACATTAACCAGCTGGGGTTTGGTCTGAGAGGCTGCATTTTGCTGCAAGACCCAGCTTGTGCTGCAGAGATATTGAGCCTGGTTTGGAAGCTGCAGGAATGATGGTTATTCAGAAACTTGTGCCGTTTGGGTTCTGGTACCACAGTTAGTGTGCTGATGCCCACTTCTGTCCCATGCAGTAATACCTTCCTTTTTTGAAGAAAAAGAAGAGAATGGCTGTGAGTTTGTGTGAGACAGGCAGGATGCAGTGGGAAGATGGCAGAAATAGGACTTGCCAGCCTTTTCTGTGGTCAAGTAGGTTGTTATGATGATTAGGACTAAAACGAAATAGAGAAGGAGGGGCAATTTTAAGGTTGCAAAATTTTGTCATTTAAAATCAGTTTAAAAGCATAGACAGCTCTACATAATTCCTGGTATTCATGACTTTTTATTTTTTACCAAGTTTGATATTATTAGCTTTTCAGAAACTAAATGCCCCATATGCTTCTGGTAGCTTCAATCACAAATGTGTATGATCGAGAGAATATTTTACTCCTTTAGCTGGAGAAAAAATTTTACTTAATTTCACCTGTCAGTTAGCCAACTGTTAATTCAGAATCCACTGAGAAGCTTTTGATTAACTAAAAATTGTTCTTTTATTAAGCAAATTAGATCCATTCAAGCACTACATGAGACATTTGTAAAGGCACTATTAGAAGTAACTTACTGATGATTCTACAATAAGAAGTCAAATTGTGAGGAAGAGGAAACCATTTTAGTTTCAGTGGGACTGGGCATAGTCAGAGGTGTAGCATCATACCACAATGTACAATGAAGCTAAGCAGCTGTACTGCTCAGGATATTCGTAATTATTTGTTTCCTGTATGAAAAATATGCTTCTTGTACATTAACACTCAAAAAAGTTAAAATATGAGGTAAGAGTAAATAAGCTGAACTGCATTTAGTCACTGCGCCAGCACTCTCAATAAGAGTTGACCTTAACTCAATTAAGCAGAAATTATTTTCGAAGTGATATAAACTAAGTGGTGCAGCAGGCTATTAGATTGCAAATTGTTATGTATGAGGGATCTGCAGTAATTGTCAGTGGTTCTTAATATATAGTAAAAGTGAAGTCATTCAAGCTAGAGTGGTGCTGGGGCAGAGAGATACCACACACAGATGTTTATGTAGGAGCTGGCATGCAATAACATGTTACTTCAAAACGTGTAGTCCAAGCACTAAATCACTCTAAGACCTTTTAAATTCTATATGAGGGCATCTACAAAAAAATGTCATGAAGTTTACCTGCACTACCTTAAAATTGGATTGGGATTAACTCTGCTGACTGCTGTGTATAAGCAGGCTATGGTACCTGAATTGGGTCCTGGAAGCAGCCACGGAACAGCTGAAATCTCTTCTGCCATCTCTAGGGATATATGAGATGCAAGGGATTCAGTTCCCCCTTGTGAAGGAAATTTCAGATGTAACTAAGCAGGGCATGCCCTCTGAATGAAGAAATGGCACAAAGAAATGCCTCTACTGTTGAATTTGTGGGCGTGAGGGAGCTGGGGGCTGCCAGCTGGTGCAAGTTGGCAGCTCTTAACACCTGTCAGAGTGCAAACCTCCAGCACCACCTAAATCAGGCTCCAGATGTCTTTATTCCACATCTCATTGCAGAGGAAGGTGCCAGCATGTCCTGCTCCAGAACTAATCTGGCAGTGGGGCTTTAACTCATGTTTTACACTTTCTGTGGGTAACGTAAAGGACCCAGAAAACTTGTCTGAATCTCCCACTGTCTCCTTGGTACACTTCCCACTTTCCCAGGCTCATTTGGCATTTCTGTGCTCACTCATAATGAGCATTCACTAACAACAATAAAGAGGAAATTTGGTGAAGAATAAAGGTAAATTTATGAAGTCTAGCAAGTGGGGAGAAAGATGATGTGTACTGCATCTATAATTTTGCCAATAACACTGCGACAGAAATAGGAGTTTAGGGTTTGCATTCAGTTTATGCATCTGCATTTCTTCTCTGTTGCTTTGCAATCAGACTAACAGCCACTGCAGAGACCATCAGTGACAGTGATTACATTATGACCTTTCAAAGCTTTCTTTCAGAGTAAAGATTTTCATCCCATATTACCGATAATTGCTGAGTGAGTTTAATACAATCCTCCCAGTGCACTGAAACTGCAGGGTTTGTGATTTCCGTGATTTAATAGATCAAGTGTCTTGGCTGTGGAGGAGACAAACTGTTGTAACAGGATCTTTGCTGTTTGGTGATTTCAAATTTCCTACCAAGAGGCTCTGTATTTGCTGTATGACTCTGCTGCTCCAGTCTTGCAAACGACATTACTCTGCTGTAGAGTACAGCCATGTAAGGGGTGTAGCCAGAGCCAAATCTCAAGGGTTTGTCAAAGCTTTGTGATAGTGAGACTCCTGTTTAGTTTTATCTCCCACCAGTCCATGAGAGCAGAGAGCAAAAGGTGGTAAATTAAGCCCATAGTTCAGCCCTCCATGGCATGTCCTTTCCTGGCAGCTGTATAATGCATGTAACCACGGCGATGAGAGCACCGCATTTAACCACTAGACCAGGTTCGATTCCCGGTCCTGCTTCAGGGACACTCCCCCGGGCAGATGGAGCTCGTCAGCCCCTAAGGCCATCCATC
>JAWWLV010000001.1:98577771-98601604 GCA_035041135.1 Platyrinchus mystaceus
AAAAAATCCATTGCGCAGGCTTGAAAGGTAAAAAGACCTTTCCCAGATCTTCGTTCGCAAAGACTGGCCACGTTATAATGCATGTGGCCCAGCAGATGTTTCATGTGACATCTGTAAAAGCCAAGACACAGTGATCTGTGTCTCTGTGTAAAAATGTTTCCGTGCCTACCTTGGTCATTTATGCACCTGACTTCAGTCACGTGTAGTGTGTTAGTCTGGACTTGTGACATGTGTATGCCAGACAAAATCTGCTGGGCACAAAATAAAACACAATCAGGTCACCAGCTCTGTATAAATCAAGCAATTCCAGCATAGCATTTTGGAATGCACAGTGTCTAGACGAACTGAATTCAGGTGTAGACTGTGTCTTATATATTTCCTGCATTTTATTATAGGGGACACTAGTATTGATACAGTCCTAATAAACAATTTGCTTATGAACAGTGAAAGATGCCATAGCAATACGTGGACCATTTTCCATGAGGAAATCCTGCCAACCTGAGAAACACTTGGTAAGGTAGGTCTTGTACAGTGCCTGGGACATTTTGTGGCTACTGAACAAGAGCAATGGACACTTTGGCTCCTTCAGCAACATGTTTCATCCAGGGGTGTAGCTTATGTGTACACACATACCACTTTACCATTCCCCCTGCTCCAGTCAGTTCTCCTTTTGGGACAGAGCAAAATTGGGGTGTGGTGGAATAGTCATTCCTGGTGCACATGGCAGGGGCAGGTTGCCTTTGCTTTTGCCATGTGCTGAACTTGAACAGGATAAGAATGCCCTCTATAATCAGGGACATCCAAATAAGGTGCTGTGGTCATGCTAATACCACGAGGAACCAGGATGAGCCAGTTTGTGTGAATTACAAAACAGACCTTCAGTGAAGACTGAGAATGATCCAAATGATTTTGAAATTTAGGTGAAATTTGGAAAACTTGATTTTGTTAATTTAGGTTTTGCATCCCCTGAATGCAGGTGAAGATGAGCTGACTGGAAATGATTGATCAGGAAAGACAGTGCAGGGTGTCTTTGAGTGCTCAGTGCAACAAAAGTTGCTCTGAACACTCATGTTGCTGTTTGTCTTTCAGATAAAGATGTTCATGCTTACCTTATGGCTGATGGCAATTTGTTGCCTCTGAGAAGCACTTACATACCAAAACTGTGCCAGAACTTCGAATTCTAGGAGCCTTGTGGACATATGCTTTTTCACCTACTTGGTTCTTGGTATTGGTTGATAGGACAGCTTGATGCTTTGCCAAACATATCAGTGGTTTACGGAGTGAGAACATGTTCACTGGGTTCTGGATGAGACTCCTGAGCTGAATCACGGGTTCACTGATAGTAATGACTCCTCTTCACTGTAATTCCTGTTCTTGGCATCATGGCAATGGCTCTATATCAACAACCTGAAAGATAAAGCCTTTGCAGCCTGTCCCTTATGGGTTTGCTGAACTAACCAGTTTTCCCAAATGATATTAATACCCCCACAGTGTAATGTCTTCATTAAACAGAGAACCAAACATTTTTCCACACCTCCCCTTGACAGAATCCTGTATAAGCAAGCTGAGAAGGCTCATCTCTTAAATTTTCCAATGCAAGACACTTCTATCATTTTCAGAAACACTGAAATTGAAATCTATTAGATATAATAATTTTAATGCTTTTATGAAACTGTTCTGGCATCCATCCTTTCCATGTATTGTCTAAAAGAGCATTAACTACATGCACGGGAATTATCAAAATAGTCAGCTAACATTCAAAGCAAACATTTTAGCAGCACGCCCCCACAGTTTTCAGAGGCTGAACTTTTGTTTCAGCTGTGATGTTATACAATCCTATTTCCATGGCAAACTTACAGATACACACTTGTCAAAATTCATGGTTTATTTAGCAAAACTGTCGAGGCACATATGTGCCATATGCATTCTCCCATTCTTTACAGATATGCTGTAATTTTCTGCTGCAATTAAGTGTGTTGCTCGGACTTCAGTAGATGTGTGTGGCATTGAAAGGGAATTTGGCTTGGATTCCTATCACTAAAAAGAGCACTAGTCGAAAAAACCCACATGTTTTTTTACTGTTCCACCTCCTGCCTATTACAGTCTTTTAAACATCCCGTTTTACTTGATTTTTCCCCCACACCAGTACTTAACCTGTATTCAGAAGGCACTCTTTCCCTGAAGAAAACGGTACCTATTACTTGCACACACCTTAATATCAATATATTGAACACTGTCTACCCCATGAGTCTCAAAGATCTGTGACTGTTATCTGTCCTGGCATCTCCTCCATACAAGCCAGGATAAGCACATGGGCAGTCTGAGGACAAAGCAGTGGAGGTGCCTCCTTCGTCCAGCATAAACCTGTGTCAGGCAGGCGGGTGGATAGAGTGAACCCTCACTCTATCCTGCAGACAGAGGTGTCACCTCCATTGAGCAATGGAAAATAGTAACAGGCAATGAAAATTGCATGCTCAGGCCTTGACTTTCAGTTGAGTAGAATCTGGGAATCTGGTAAAAACATAGAAAACTTCATGGGGCACTCAAGTTTTTTTTTTTAGTTTGAAAATTATTTCAATGTGGAAATAATTGCCCCTTCTGCCTTTGTGTCCCTCCTGTTTCCTTTTCCTTATTCCCAACCATCACCACTAACTCCTGGCTCCGTGGTCTGGTCCCAGTCTCTGCAGCCAGCTAGGATGCATCACGCCCCATCCCCAGTTCCCCTGTCCCAGTTCACTCACACCTTTACTCCCAGTTAGCTGTCATACTGTTGTCTTGCTCACCACTGTGATGCCATCCTTGTGCCTTGCTTTCTCCCATTCTGCTATCCCAGCTCCTAACCTAGTACCAGCCACCCCTCCTCTCATCTTGGTACCTCTACCCGTCTTTCTCCCAGAGTCTTTACACTCTTCACTATTAATTATATTTGCAACCATCCCTGGGCTCCAGGCTCAAATGTGTCTTGCTTGCTTTGCTCATGGTGCTCACTGTGACAAGACAGTAGTTGCCAAAATATGGCAAATATAGGCAAAGTTCCCTGCTTCATGGATACAGTGCCTATATCGCTGACATTGGGCAACACTATGCCACAGAGCCCCTTGGAGGTGTCCTTCACACATATCCTGGGGCTCTAACAAGAGAAAACACATCCTTGTAAAGGATGATGCAAGGCTGCCTATTTGGGGGAGTATTATCAGACCTGTCTGTAACACAGAAACCCAAGCAACAAACTAGCAAATAGCAAGGCACAGAACTAAGGAGCTCCAGCTCTAATTTTCCTTGCTCTCATCTCTAAGCTGACATAATCTCATCTGATTATGGAAATGAGATATGAGAATGAGTGGGGTGCCCTTTCTCCCTTTGCTGATTACTCCTCCACCCCCGACATTAATGTAGTGAATGCTATCAAGCCATGACTTAACTCTGAGCCAGCTCAAAGCACAGCCACAACAGAGCCAAAACAAATTTCAGTGCCTGAAGAGAAGAAAAACCCCATCCTTGTCTTCATCCATGGTGCAGGGAGGCAACTTTGCACAGTGACAGAGCTATTTCTATTGGGAGAGGAAGGAAAGAGAAGAGTAACTTGACGAGGAGGTTGTGCTTTGCTCTGCAGAATGGATCACTGTCCAGAGCTGTGGGAGGGCAAGTGGGAGCTTACAAGGGGATGCATATGTCACTTTTATTTTTTCCCCACTAAATAGCCCTCCCTAGCACAGCCTTCCCCTTCTCCACTGTAGCTCATTCAGTTGTCTCTCACTGTCAAACTGCCTTTCTTCACAAGTCCTCTCTACCACAAGCAGCATTCAGTACTTCAGCTTCCCAATTTTGCCACGTGAGGGACAGCTGGGATGGTGCAGGGGAAAGAGAGAGGCTGGCAAGGAAACCCTGGCCAACTGGACTTTGATTTTTTTTTTTTTAATAAAAATCATATCAACTAGTTATGGTACGAGTGTGCAGAAGGCCACGGTAGGAGAGAAGCCCAAGAGGGAGAATTTGAGCCTTAGTAGATTAGTCCATACCATTCAATATAAACACCTCACTACATGTTGTGGTCATGTGTTACTTTTAGTACCACCAGACTGCCAGCTCAGATTATTGAAATTAGACTCCTGGACTAAGAAGTGAGAGAGCAGATGCTTAATTTGCTGGACTGATATAGAGGAAAATAAAGAAACCTACCTGAATTAGATTGCAGCTTTTTTTGTATCACAGGTAAAGATCGAGGTATGATGTAATTTAAAGTAGTCTATTTTAGGGTCAGCAGTTCTCTCTTTGAACCTTCCATATGCCATTAGTAGTAATATACATAGCAACCTTAGTTTTGCATCCTTTTCAAGGCTTAAAGGTTTTTTCCTACTTTGTTTTACTTTGTTTTTGGAGAGAGGGGGGAAAAGGAAAGGGGCCAAATGTTAATGAGATGATGTAGAAGAGAAAGAAATGTGCAGTTGTGAGGGTTGCCTGTGGCAGAAAGGCTCCCTGAAAGGGCAAGCTGTTACAGCATTTCAGTAATTTGCCTGTTCTATGAGATTGTTAAATAACCAGATCCTTCAGCTGAAATTGCTCTGTCCCCACTCCTGTCTGTACCACTGTGCAAATAAATGTAGCCATTGTGGTAGCAGGTAGTTGAAGTTTCTTATTTGACACAGATGGAGCTTGATGCACTCACTAATAACAAATATTGAAGGATAAGCAGAAGCTAATCTGGATAGAAGCCAAGTGAAGTTCCTTAGTTTGTCCCAGAATAAATCAAGGAGTCTTCTGAGATAGTTGTCAGAGGTTCAGTATAAGACACATCCTCCCAGTGAAATGAACACAGTTGTTTAATAGATATTGCCTTGCTTTAGAAGGAAAGACAGCAGCATTGAGGACACACAGTGAGTAAGAATAATCTCATTATCCCATCACGGCTCTTGGGGGCTCTGAGGCACATTTATTATTCCATTTCCACCTGCACCAGCACCCTCATACTTCATCCTTCTCCCTTCTCTCTGGAAGTGCTATGTGTCACCTATGGAAGCATACAGCTCAAGCAAGGTTTTGTCTCTCTGGCTAGCTTTTCTGCACTGCCTGCCTACTTCTAGATGTCCAGAAACTTAAAGCTACATTAACACATAACAAGGCTTAGGCAATTTGCTTGAATTATTCATACAAAATACTGTCTAATTACTTTTGGAGTTGATTTAATGTATTCCTCCCCTCGCTAAATGTAGGAAAAATACATGTATTCTGCAACCACTATTATTAAGTAGCTCAGGCTATTTCCTTTGATTGTGATTGACTGAACATCAGTCTTTTTTCCTTGGGAATTAGTAATAGGTTACATGCACTTGGCCTGAGTCTTCATTGCTCTGCCCTACAAAAAGGACAAAAAGCTACATGTAGAGATAATGGCCTTATTCCCTGTTGTTTTAAGTGCATGTGTGAATCCAGTCCCTGGAAGCATGCTCTCAATTTGTGAGCAATCTGTTCATCCATTCTTTCAAATACAGTACTTTTCTTCCAATGCCAAAATTTGAAATAACAGAATTGTCTCCTCTGTCTTTTTTCTTAGTCTTTTGTGCATGTAGCCACCTATGCAATTATTCATTAATAAAAACTCTTTTCCAGATAATGCAGTGTTCTTCCTTACCTAAAAATTAGTTGGAACTTCATTCCTGCCACATGGAGAATAACTGGAAATACCTGCATAAAATTTAACCTGAAATATGTACATGGACAAGTTTTAATAGTTATTTTTCATGTCCCCCAAGTTGCTTTGAGTGACCAACCTCCTTTACTGCAGTGATTGGCAAATTTACAAGAGCGTTATGCCAGATTTTTAGTTTCTTTACCAAACAAGCCTTTATACCTTACAGCAATACACCAGCAATCGCTTCATTAGTCATAAAAAACTTCCCTCCCTGAAGTGCTTACCATTTACATACCTGAGACCAGGACAGAGAACTGTGGCACGGAAACAGCGATGGAGGAAATTTGAGAGGTGAAGCCAAATTTGTCGCATGACTAAATACATACCAAATAGTAACTGAATATGTGCTGAAATGAAAGCAGTTAACCTGAATGAGAAATATTTACCTTATTCCTTTTCTTCCTTTTTTGTTTCCTTTTTCAAAGCAGCCATTAATTTGTGTTAAACAAGTTTGCAGGTAAAGTAACTAAAAAAAAATAATGATGGAACCATTGAAAATACAGGTTGACATTTATGGAACCATGTAAGTAAAAGCACCAGGATTCTGAATCATATATAGATAACTCAGTTAATAGTTACTGGCAGTTACCATGGGTATCTTTTGATATATTTAACTAGTATATATCTAGCATAAATTACATCACTTTAAAAATAACAGGTTAAAGTAAATATAAGCAGAGAGTAACATCAGTGAGTCTTCTCCAGTAATGCTGAATGTGTAAACATATGTGGTGATCAGTTTAATATTGCCATACCCATGTATACCCGCGAACAACTAGCTTAAGATTTGTGAGTGTTTATTATGTGAATTCAGCAGAAATGTTTGTTTGATTCTCTTTTGTTTTCATAGATAAACTGCATTTCTTTCGTAAGGTATTTTAGATGGCTTTTTTCCTCTACAGCTTGAATTTTTTTTCCCATAAAGTGTTTTAGGGAAATGTTTAAAATGGATTTCCTCTGGCTGCTATGGATACAAAAAATGCTTAAGTGCCTCTTAGGAATTTTTTTGTGTTCTTCAAGGCAAGAAAGTAAGAGGAAGGAGTTAAAAAACAGAAGTGCCATAAGCAGAAATAGATTTTACAGTCCTTCTACTGGAAAGCAGTATCATCCCAGTGGAAGTCATTAGACATTTTTTCTCCATATATAATGAAGGACTGCAGTGACTCATTCCTGAGTTGTAAATGAATTTTTAAAACCTTTCAGAGCCATGGTCAGGGACATCATAAAAACGAACAGCTCAGGATATTATTATGACCGGTAATTTCTTACCAAGGAGATTATCCAGGTCAACTGCTGAGTAAACCCTGTTTACGGTCGTTGAACTTCAGGTCAAGTGTGTTGCTGGGGAATTAATTTTCACTGGAAATTTAAGTGATGATGGACAAAAATCAAAAGAAATTATGACCAATTATACCTGTATAAAGCTAAACATGTCTTTTTGTTTTTGCTGTTTTAAAATATTAGTGACCAGAAATCATCAGAGACAAATCGAGAAAATCATTTCCACAGATTTCTTGTCAAATTGCCTTCTATCTTTCTTTTTCTCTCATCCCTGTGGGATACAAAATTACACCATGTCAGTCTTTCTCACATAATTACATTACTGTATCATTGCCTTGCTAGAAGTGGGAAATCTTGTTCAAAGACTATTGTCAAATATTGTCCTTTCCAGCCTCTTCTCACTTAGCCTCTACCTTTTAAAGTAACTATTGCTTGTAATGTGATTTTATCAATTTTTCCACTATCTGGCCTAATAATGGTTTGGTAACCCAGAGAACACTGAGCAGAAGACTGCGCCTCAGCCAAAGCACAGCATCCTTTTCCCTACATCCTGCCATAACTTAATTTTCTTTGTGTGTAGCTCACAGGGTTATATCTCACCAGTGGCCTGAAAGGTAGGTATCACTTCTGAGAGTCAGGTGTCTGGTCAGTCTGGAAGTGGTGCAGAGATCACAGGACAATATTTTTTTCCTTTCTGTATCTCTTGGAAAGTTATTTCAACGCTGTGTGCCTCAGTTTTTGCATCTGTAGCAAGCACATGGTTACTCATCTCACAGGACTGCTAAAACTTAGTTCATCAATAGCTGTAAAGCACTCTGAGCTTCCCAGATCAAAAATACACAAATTTTAGAAGATTAAATTTAATACTTACAGAATCCTTTAGCAGCTTTAAAACTTCCACTCCATCTATTCGGAACACCAACTCCAACCTACACAAAACAGCCCTTAAAACACTCCTAGTCTTTTCATGAAAACCATGATGAGTTCAAGCACTTTCATTCAATACTGTGTTCAGAAAATATTCAGAGTCAAACCCCATCCTTGCCAAAATGAGTGGCTAGGATTTTGTTTCCAATTTAGATTTAGAGTCTCCAGAAAATAAAACACTGCTTATGTCCTTTGGGATCATATTCCAATGGCTTATTGTCCTCATGGCTAAAAATCTTCAGTTTGGAGATGGCATTTCCCAAAGGAGTCTGCCCATCCTTAGACTTGTTTTGAACCATCTCTTCTGTCTTGTAATTGAATATTAAATATATTCAGAAATTCATTTAATAACATCTTGTGGCTGCTGGTCTTTTCAAAAACAAATATAACTCTTTTCTAATAATCTGAAAGCATATTGCCTTTCCAAACATCTCAATATATACACAGGAAAGAGCTCAAGTGATGGGAAAAAAACCACCATTCTCATTCGGAGAACTATTAAAGTGTTTTTCAAAGGCTGATACTGAGAAAGTAGAGGCAATGGAAAAATGAAAAAACAGTTTATTAGGGGATATATATTCCTTCTGTACAATATAATTCTTGAGTAGAAGAAAGTACATAGCAAGTGTTTCACTTCTATTAAAAGAAAATGAAGACTGGATGCATACTTTCACATCCAGTAGGAGAACACTGGTATTAGGTCAGCAAGCACTACAGGAATATATAAATTTTTTCCCCTTCCATATGGGTGGATTGTAATTTCAGCTATAGGAGTATGGAGACAAGGGAAGGAAAGAAATCTTACAGCAGTTCAGGCACTATCACTTTGATGTCTTCAAATGATACTGGATTTTAGTGACAATAGGTGATTGGCATTAACAATGTTTTAGTTGAATGCCTGGGTTATTATGCTGCGAGAATTCCAGTCAGGCATAGCTGCATTGTTGCTGTGAGCAGAGCCCCAGTGAATTTCTTTCACCATTAACAAGCTGAGCTAGATCAACCTATAACTCCAAGCAGTAGAAGTGAGGTCACAACAATAATGTGGCACTAAGATCTGCTTTAAACCATAGTAATTTTACCCAAACTAGCCTGAGGGCTAGATCCGATCTTTAGATGTTGCTTCCTTTTATCGCTTTGTTGCATCTGCGGTGCATGATCCACATCTTCCTATCTGTTTGGAGTTGGATGGAGGAGTCAAGTTAGACTTAGAGAAAAGGAAAGGGAATGAAAAGCCGTAGTGTTTATGCAGTTCAGGATGGAGACTGCCTAGAGTAAATTGCTTGTTAATCATGCAGTCTACAAAAGGGACGCTAAGAAAGGAGATTGAAGCTAGAGAAAAAAGGTCAAGAAATCTTGCAGCTTGCCTCCTGTCCAGGAGAACCAAATACAGGATAGACAGCTCATCCTCATGAGGAGAAGGAAGGTCATGGAAATGCAGAAAGGAGGTTGCTCTTGCTGCCAAGAGGTAGTCTCAACAGGAGAGCTCATCCACTCTCTCTTCTCTGCCTACATCCCTGAGGTGTTCTCAGGCCAAACTTTCAAAGTCATGTTTTATAGCTCAGTACAACTGTTCAGGTTGGTATGGCTTCATGTTTAACGATTTCCATTTAATGGAAATCAGGAAACGTTAAAGGTCTGGTTACAGTGGTGTACCCATGTCTCTTAAGCAATGAAAGTAGCATGGACAATTTAGTTCAGCAAACACTAAAATATGCTGCATCCAGATGTATTTTACTGCTATATTTTAAATCATTCAACAGAAAATGCAGTTCTCTGTCTAAATGCATTTCTCAGCCCTTTGAATCCAGTAATAGGTCTCAAGAAAGTTTTGCTGATGCTGTGATTTCAAAGGTGAGTGTGACTCTACCTCCTGCCCCAATTATCAGCCAGTTTCTTCAATAATTCAAAATCCTTGCTAAAATCCTGACCTTAGAGATTAATAAAATGATCCTTTATAGCCTTTCCAAGTCAGGCCGATTAAACACAGATTTGGCACAGGCAACCTGAGAAACTTCAGTAATGTTATTCATTTAGCTAACACAGTTACCTCCCCTGCTGACGCACTCCCAATTAATGCCAAGAAAGGCATCTGATCCTGTGGAAGGGGACCGCTTGTTCCGTGCTCTCTATTACCTTGGATTTGGTCCCAATTTAATGATAACGTCACCATGTTTTTCTTGAGAATTGTAATTATTTTATGGAAGTGGGTAGCATTCTGTCCAGCTCACCAGCCTTCCCAAGACAACAGCAGGTCCCAAGCCTGGGCGGCAGCAGGTATTTCAGAGGGAGGCATTCATTACCTCCATCAAGAGCACCTGAAGAAAGGCTTCTTTGGTATGGCAGTGGGTGATTAATTTATACCCTGCAGCAGGAGATGAAGTATTTTATAATTACAACTGATGGTCTTACTTGTATCAGTATGTCAGCTTTTCCAGACCTAGGCTGTGCTACAGCTAAGCAGCACCAGCTTAGCTTAACTCTGCCTGCCTGCAGCTCCACTTAAACTGATGAAACCGTACACAGGATGATGGATTTAAAATTAGTTTTCTGTTACGCTACTGTTTATGAATGCCAGCTGAGTCACTGCAAGCTGAATTTAAACTGGTTTACTGGAGTTCATACTTAAAATTAATGGGGTTTAGTTGAACCAGTTTAAAACTTATCTGTGGGGGTGGCGCTGGCTGAGAAGGTCGTGCTGCAAGGCTGCCAGGGAGGAGGGCTGTGCTGGGGGAGAGGGGATACCTCCGGCCACAGCTGGGCCGCCCATTGCCTCTTACATGTCTCCAGGGCTAGAGATGGCTGTGCCTGCCCCTGGGACAACAGGAGGAGGAGAACAGGAAGTCTGATCCCTGGAGGAGTTGAAGGAATAGAATCATAGAAACATTTAGGTTGGAGAAGATCTCTAAGGTCATTGAGTCCAGCCATTAATCTGGCACTGCCAAGTTCACCAATAAACCATGTCACATCTACATCTCTAAGTCACATCTCTAAGTGTCACATCTACAAGTCTTTTAAATATCTTCAGGAATGGTGACTCTAAATGGAATGCCACCAGTTAGCACTAGCTGGGAACTTGATCCAATGCAGAGCTCAAATGTTATCCCCCTTGCCCAAATACCAACATAGGATCATGAGATAAAAGCTGGATCTCTTGGACTAATTCAGACAGTTTTCCAACCAAAGCTTAATGACTCCACTTTCAGGATTCAGCACATGCTGGAGAAGGGAGAGAGATTATCTAACCATATAAATTTTCCCATTTCCAGAATATAAGATGCCATGCAGAATGAGGTCTGGTTGTTTAAAGTATGTTCTTTCAATGCTGAACTGGAGGCTTCACTTAAGATCTCATAAGGAGCCATTGAGGGCACCTCCCAGGCCCCAGGCAGAGAGGAGGGCCCAGGTGAAGGCTGTGGGGCACACAGGGGATCCCATGGCAGGGAAAGCTGGAGGTTCCCGACTGCTGTGGCAGGGGACTGTCCCTCCATCCACAGGCCTGCAAGGAGCGTGTGTGCTCCACGGCAGGTGGGGGCAGAATGCTGTGCCTGGGGAGGCATCCCAGATTCACTGCAGCATCAGCAGGAAGCAGTGAGGGAGACCCCCTTCCCACAGGGACACAGACCATTGTCTCCCAGCCTGGCTTGCTGGCAGGGGCTTGGGCAGGCCCTCAGACCACTGCTGCACACAGGCACCTCTGCCACAGCCAGAAGAGGTCCTGGTGCTTTTCTCCTAGATCCTGCCGCTGAGGGGAAGGGGCTTTAGCTGGCTACACAGATGTTGTCAGCAACAGATTTGGCTTTCACAACCACAGGCCACACTTCAAGAATTGAGGATGGCATCTGACAAACACCTCCCTGTACCTACAAGGAGATGGAGTCAGGCTCCTCACAGCAGTGTAGGGTGGGAAGGCAAGAGGCAACAGGCACAAGTTTAAAAGCGAGTTTCAGGCTGATTATAAGTGGAGCAGGTCACACAAAGTGACTGTGCCATCTCCATCCTCAGGGTGTTTCAACCCCCAGCTGCTTCAAGCCATGAGCAGCCTGGTCTGCCCTGGTGCTGGCCCTGCTTTGGGCCAGGAGGTGGACTGGAGAACTCCTGAGATACCTCCCAGCCTGAATTACATTATCCTATGATCATCAATAAGTGTTTTTAAACCAAGAAAACTTTGCACATACAGCACATTACACTCAGCCTTTAGCCTCAATAAGGTCTTGTGGCAGCCAATGATATAGATTAATCAGCTAACCATCATTTCAGTCAGCTTTATTTTCACTTTGATGTAAGGAACCAAGACAGTTACATTTTTGCAATCCCATGCACCTGAGGTAAACTTTCCAACATACGTGCTTAAGTAAGTAACCTTTTTCTGAGTGTGCTGAGCTCTCATCATCTCTTAAAGGGAAATTATTGTGAACTGAGCACTTTGGGAAACTTCATCCTTTGTTTACCCACCTACATAAGGCTTTTGAATCTTATTTTTTGGCACATCTTCTTCAGTGTCTCTGCCACAGTAACTTCTATGTGTTCTGAAAAGGCAAATTCTTTCCTTGGAAGAAAGATGCCTTAGTATCATAGAATCATAGAATCTCCTGAGTTGGAAGGGACCCACAAGGATCGAGTCCAAATCCTGGCCCTGCACAGGACAAGCCCAAGAATTACATCATGTGCCTGCTTTTTGAGCTTGGTCAGGCTTGGTGCTATTACCACATTGCTGGGGATTGTGTTCCAGTGCCCAACCATTATGTCTGTGTTATCATCCTGCCAAGATCAAAACCAGTACCTGGCCCACCAAAAGTCTCACAGTAAGTGAAAAGAGATAGTCTGAAGCACAACCACCCATCTGTTAGCCATAGACTTCGTTAGCAGAGGACCCAAGATCCACCCTCCTTATCCAATCAGTTAAAAGTTTTGCTATAAGGGAGCATATATTGAATATGATCCTTACTATGTTTTTCTAGAATATTAAATTTTGTGCATACTCTATTTTTAGTCATATGATATCTGTAAAAAAAAGAGACATTTTTCTTTTCCAACTTTTGTTTATACGTCTGTTTTCTTCTCTTTTTGCAGTAAATTGGTCACTAATTTAATCATCTTTAAGATCCATATGTTCGCCCACACCATCCTTAATATGAGTACATTGAGATAAAGATTCTTATTTGCTGCACTGATGTATAATTAAACATTCTGAATTTCAATTATTTCATTTTTTTACCAAGCAAGATCACATGGTTATCTGCAGAACAGGGAGATAATGTTTTCATTTTAAATGATTCAGAATTTTCTACACTCATCTTTTAATTTAACTTCCAGTCTTTGATAAGAGAGTTTACTTACATCAACCCAGTAATACACTCCATTGAAATGGTGTCTTTTGTTTTGTTTTCCTTTTTTTTTTTCTTTCTCCTATGGCCATATTGGCAAGTTTCACAGCTGAGCAGTATGACAAATACCATATGTTCACCTTCAGGCCACTATGTTATTTGCTAGTAACTGCAATTCCTGCTGCTGTGGTTGCTCTGTGAAATTAAAAGTGACTACAACATTTTCCTTCTATTACCTTATGTCATCTTATGTATCTAGGCAACTTTCTAGAGTCACTGCCCCATGAAATGGAGAGAAATGTGTGTAGATTCACATTTCACATTGGTAAAACATAAGCAATATTTGAATTCTCAACAGAAATGAAAAACATTCCACTTGGAAAGTTGCCTGCAAAAAAATTCAATACCTTTCTGCCTTTATTAATTTATTTCAGCCTATATTGCTTATGAATCTAATGAAATGCTAGGCTAGAGCTCCATTTCAGTATGAAATGACTCAAGGGAATAGACTAAATGTCCAACTTCATGACAAAGCTGTAGAGCAAGTCCTTTGATTAGTTTATCTAGTCGCTTGTAACTTCACTTTTGAATAAACAGGAGTTTTCAGGCTGAGGTAGCAGAAGATTTTGCTGTGAATATTCATGCAAACATGCCCGTCCTAAGTCTTCCACAGTTTAATGGAGCTATTCCTCTGCCTTTCTTTGATTAATTAACTTTATTAATGAGTTTTTGCTAATTTTTTTAAAATTACCAAGATAGAGGGCACCAACCAAATTGTCATTCCCTGAAGACCAAAATAGATGTCAAGAGGAGCTAAGAGTTCAATAGAAAGACAGGATCGATATTTCCTAGTCTTTTTTGAGTCCTACTTCCCTCAGGACCACAAAAGAAGGGCTGACTAAGTTAGAGATTTCAGGATTCTTGCTATTTTTGATCTTTTAACAAGTGGTACTATTCTGGGCCAAAGGGTTCCCTTCCTTGCTCCACTGACTCTAGAGAAGCTCCTGCAGTTCCTTCTCCAACCAGACCATTAGTGTCTTCACCTTGTCTGATTGGGGAAATCCTCCTCAATGCTTTGGGTTGACTCTTCCTCCTTATGCTTATATCCTTCATCAGCTGCAACTACTCACCTGTAGACATGAGCAGCTCTCTAGTTTGCAGCTGCACTGGAAGTTCAAAAAACTGCTTTATTAGGCACATGCTCTCCCAAGTTAGCAACAGTGCTAATGCTGTAAGGTGAAGGAAGAGGGGGAAAAAGTAAAAAATCAAATTCCAAGTTAGCAAAGGTGCTGTTGCCTTGAGAAAATCACTGGCAAGTTTAGTGTGGGATCTTATCAGGACTTTGCAGAAGAAAGGGGAGAGAGCTAAAGATACATAGTTGGATGTAGTCTATATGCTTAAACAGTATTAAACAGTTCAGTCTACACTCAAAAGGACGATTTACAAGGTGTTCTTCTGCCCAGTAAGAGTTTCTTTAAGCAGGTGTGTCTGCTCTTTCTACAATGTGTGAGGAAAATTGGCATCATAGAACAGAACCTGTAAAGGTGAAAACAAGGTCTGTCTAGGTAGCAATAGAGACATACAGAACTTTAGATCTGCTTCCCTTCAGGCAGTGTTATTTTAGGCTGACTAGAGATGCCTTCACACCTGTGAGCCCCCTCCTGGAGTAATTGTCCAGAGAAGCCAGGACAGCTTGTTCTCCAAAGAACAAGCAGGTGTTGTTCTCCTTTTGTGGAAGTATCTATGAACGAAAATCGGTCACTCAGGAGCAGTGGTGGCACCAGTTGTTCCTTGTGGCTTTGTTTGCTTCGTCAGGTACTCCAGTTTCCAGTGAGTTGCAGGACAATTGCAGATGGAGAGGTTTCAGCTGAAGTGGGAATTTTGATGAAATTTAGGCTCCTAAATTCATAGTTGTTGTCCTGAAAAACCTTTGGTTTATCTGTTACATGTTATTAGTAGAAAATTTTATCAGATTCTATCTTTTGGATCAGTATGTAGAAATATGTACAGTATATAGAAATTGAGACAATTAATATGGGTTTGCCTATTGTTCTTCAATAAGGATAATTAAAATGTAGTAATTTTGTTGCTCGGTATAGTCAAAATCCGAAGACACTTTGATTTGTGTATTTTGTGACCATCTAATCCTTGGATCAAGGGCACAGATCAGGGATTTGAACCTAGACTTCTCCCTTCCCTCTCTTCCAGACACGCCTATGTCCTTTTAAAGTTTTAAAGGGGAAAGATGAAGTCTTCAAATGAAATTATTTTCTTCTGTGCATTTTGACTACAGAAAACATTGGTAATAGACATTTTCCAGCTAATAAAGCTGAAACCTTGTGAGATCAAGGTGTCAAAAGAAGAGTTATTGGAACAAGCTGCTGTAATTAAGCAGTAGCAAATTTAAAACAAAACTTGGCTGCTGCCCTACCAAGTATTCTGTGGAAACACAAGAACAAAATGGTTGTGTTGTTAACAAAATGCACAGCGTTATTTTAGCAGCAGGCCTTGGGGTAGCAAATTTCAGTCTTATCTCTAACAGAAGCTCCATGGTTACTGTGAAAATTATAAAAAAGTTTGTCTACTGTCACTACTGAGTAACAGGGTGAAACAATAATTAAAGAAAGTTATTAGAAAGCAATAGGAACATAAAGAGATGTAATACAAATCAACAATGATGCTGTAAAACAAAGTGGACTGTTGTACATGCTAGCATAGCAATGTCTAAAGCAAAATAACCTGAAAAAAATTATTTGGACTTTTAGAAACTACTTTTGCCAAAATTCCTGAAGTGGAGCCTGTTAAGGAAATTAAGTAATCATGAGGTGAGAGAATTAAGATTAGGGAACAGCAAGCCATAGAAAAGCAAAGACTATAAATGAATCCCAGATACCATGCTGGCAAAAGGCCAGCCAAGAGATGACTGCAGAGCTGCACTATGAATGCTGTCAAATACATTTCAAATGATTTAAAAGCTCACCTGAAGTGCAATAGAGTGTGAAAAACATCTACCAAAGGGACCTAACAAAGCTAGGCAAACTGGCTAAGGCAAAGTGGGATGATAGATGACAAAAATCAAAACAAAACAATATCATGGATAATATTGCTAGCTTAAAAATATATATATATGTATTTTTTTTTTACCCCAACACTTAGGGATGGAGAGGGCCTTGAAAAAAATTCACCAAAGTACTCTTTATCTGCAGTGATAGTTTAAGTGACTGGATATCTACACGAAAATAGATGTAATAATAAAATTATTACTACATTTTATGTGCAATGTACTTTATTACACATGTATAAGGTTTCTTAAGGCACAATGTGTGGGCGCATGGGTAGGAGTGCATAAGTATATCTGTGAACATATATGCACTGACATAAAATATTCCCTATCTCTAGAGCTGAATTTTTCGGAGCAATAATATTTAATAAAATAGTGCTATGATTCAGATGTTCCATGCAGTTTGGAATGTTATACACCTGAAGTGCTAGTGCTTCAGATATTCTGCATGTGCACATATGCTCACAGAAACAAGTACATGCAAATTTATGATATTCATATAGAAATATTTTCCCGTTTCACTGCCTTTTATAACATTTTGCCTATTTATGAAGTCCTTACAAAAATGATTATAAGCAATGAAAATATTCCATATGAATATAGGCTGAATAGACAGGGACACCTTGTTTCACAGAGGAGCTGAAGAAGTGTATGAAGGATATGTGAAATCATGGTACAGAGGACGACAATCAGGTGGAGTGTTTAAGGAGATATTTGATGCACCTGAAATATAAAACTCCCAAAACAGAGGTACTCTTACATTTATCACTGGAAATGTAAATTTACTACCAGAACTTACTGGCGTGTGATCACCACTGGGCCCAGGAGTTTAGCAAGATTCTCCAAGCAGTTAGACGGTTATATCAATGACAAAAAGCATTGGAACCATCAAGTAAAAAAGAAATTAATGAGCACACATGGGGACAATGAGGCTTAAAATGATATTTTCTGTAGCAGCAGGGCTTTCTACAGGGTTTTTGGAGTGATTTGAGGCACCTGAAAATACAGGTAATCACTGGATTGGTGGGTAACAGTGAGATCTGGCAAGGCAGTTAGAAATGATTAACTCAATTCAGGGTAAGTAGGAATGCCAAGTGCTGTTTCTATTGCCTTAAAACTCAAAATCATTCAATCTGATCAGAGAGAAGTGCATAACTATTTTGGATTCCTGAAATAAGTGTTGAGTTATATGATTTCTTTCAATGCAATTTTTAATTTAGCTCATCTATTGTTTAAGCTCAATTTCAATGCTCAAATAAAGTAACAGTGAAGTGAAATATTAAGAATAGAATGTTAGACTGATGCACAAATCTGCAAAGGCTGTTTAAGTATCATATTTGCTGATAATGCTATACTAGAAACAGAATTTTTCCCTAGAAATTTCCTGCCCCAGATAAATAGAAAATTAATGTCTCTGTTGTGACATATAGTCTTTTGTCATACTGGTTTTGAACAAAATTGTAATTAAGTTTGCAAATGTTAAAAGTGGGCATTCACAAGCAGATGATCTCCACTCATTTTTAACACTTAGGTATGAAATAAATCAAATCTCTTCAAGTGTCTAACATGCTCAACTGGAAGAAAGTTGTCTAGCTAGACAGGCCTTTGTAAGTAATAAGCTTTTTTCCCCTGATTTTGTGTATTACACTGTAAGCCTAGCTGGCTAACTTAGGGATGATTTCCTCTGCTCAGCATGTCTCATTAAGTGACATGGTTGTCAGTGTGAAGACTGAGAGTGCCTGCTTTCTCCTATGTGGGCAGTTCTTAGGAACAGGTTAGCCTGGCACTGACAGCTTTCATCTGGTACTGTGGACTGGTAGTGAGGGAAATGCTTGGGAGAGTGTTGATGGCTTTGATTCAATGGCCAACCTTTGTGTGCTGGGGTTGTTGGCTTTTCTTCCCCCTTCCACAATTGAACTTTCTGGGCAATTTTGTCTGTAGCTGCCTAAAGGGAGGAGAGCCAGAGCTGGTGAAAATCAGTGGCCTAGGAGAGGAGAAGGACCTTGGAAGTATTCTAATCTGAAAAAAACCCTGGTGTTTCTGTTCTGGGGTTTGTTTTGTTTTGTTTTTCATTTCAGTAGGAAATAGACATTCCCCTCAGGGAAAACTAAAATCAGAGCTTAAGTTTAGACACCAAAGTCAAACAGCTACACTTCCCAGATTCTCAAGAAACAGGTTGCATTTGCTCACTGCTCATGGGACTGGAGATTGCCCCAGAGGAGGGGCCTGGTAAGCTCAGCCAGTGCAGTACATAGAAAACAGCACACTGATTACTCTGTGTTCTTTTTGTCTTAGGTATTCTGAGTTACAGCAATAAGGTCAAAGAACTTCAAAAAGCAGGCTGTAAAACCTGTTGCCAGATAGATGAAACCAGTCATTTCGTGGCCGATTTGTACACGTACAGGATGACACTGAAGTGAGAACCTTGTTAATTTGCTTTGTATATGTGTGAGGTAGAGCCCTTCTCAAATCTTCATTCGTGAAGCCTAACCATGATGATGATGATGTGTGAGGACTACTTTATATTCACCAGAGCAGGGGTCCTCAAACTTTTTAAACAGGGGGCAGGTTCACTGTCCCTCAGACACTGTCGGGGGCTGGACTATAGTTTGGAAAAAAATGAACGAATTCCTATGCAAACTGCACATATTTTATTTGTAGTAGTGCACATAAACCAGGAAAAAGAATGCGCGTGCTTCCCACTGGTGCTGACTTGCTTGTCCTGTCTGGGAGCAGGAGGGAGGGAGGGAGAGACAGGGGAGGTGCCCACCTTGCTGATGCCGTCACCCCCCTCCTCAGCCCAGCTGTGCAGTCCGGAAAGGGCGGCCAGAAGGGACTGAAGGAACTGCCGCGCCAGGGCTCTGGCGATTCGCCCGAGTTGGCGGGGGGGGAAGGGAGGGTTCTGTAAATACCGGTGGGCCGGATTAAGGACCCTGGGGGGCCGTATCTGGCCCGCGGGCCGTAGTTTGAGGACCCCTGCACTAGAAGATCCTTAATATTGTGTTATTTCAGCTTTCTGCATTTGAATATACATCCTACTATTACCTTATAATTTTGTTCCAAATTCTGGAAGTGTGCTAATTAGTATGCTATTTGACTTTTGGGTTGTATTTTGATTGAGAATCAGCAGTAGATATCTATATTTACAGACTGAAACTGAATTATAACTCTCTGTTACTGTAAAATTTAGTTTTACCTTTTTTTTTTTTTTCCCCTCCCAGCAGCAGTAAGCTCTTGAAAATGGCTCTTGTTGTTCATGTCAAAATAACACACTGTTTACACTGGAGTTATTCATCACAGGGTATCATTTAAAATACTATTTCAGAGGTGAGCCTGGTGGTTCTATTTCATATAGGTGTTTAGATTTTTCCGCCTCTTACGAGTAAATACTCAGTTTCAGGAAAATACTCCGAATTGTTAATATTGGGTGTGCCAGCCTCAGAGAGGCTTTAGCAGCCTCTGAGCTAAGCAAGCTGGGTAGGCAGCAGAAGAGATTGCTCTCCTCCTTACTCTTGGATCAGAATACATTCCAAAGAGAAAGTGGCTTTCTAGCAGTCCAGCTTGTGCATCCACGGAGAGCTGTGTAGCGTGTTTGACCTTCTTTCTCTCAAAGTGTGCCCACAGGCAAATAAAACAAGGGTCACCTATAATATTTGCAGATCTGGTGATACTGATTTCTTCTTCAGTGGTTTTCAGCTCTGCTGGGGTTGATATCTGGGGTTGCTGCCCCTCTGGTGTAAGTACTGGAAGCAGGTGTTTCAGAGCCACATCCCAAAAGGCAAAACCACTTATTTTAACACATTTGGGTCTATGAATGGTATTGGACAATTTGTTGCCTTCTTGCAACTTTCCCCCATCTTTCTTAATGTGGGTGCTAATTACTAATGTATGCTGCAGTAAATATTATTTACTCTTCTTCTCTCAGGGTAATTTGTAATTCATAGAGGGTTGGGAACAGCTGGAAGGCAAATCAGTGATCCTGAAATTTTCTGGGACTAAAGTCAATGATGTTTTTATGGTCATCTAAGTTTCCTGGGAGTATTTTGTGTTA
Source organism: Platyrinchus mystaceus (assembly GCA_035041135.1). Lineage (NCBI taxonomy): Eukaryota > Metazoa > Chordata > Aves > Passeriformes > Tyrannidae > Platyrinchus > Platyrinchus mystaceus. The sequence goes on from JAWWLV010000001.1 coordinate 98,598,108, forward strand.
CATTAAGTGGTTTTTATGCACCGATGAGCATGCCTAATGAATGTAGCCACTTCCGTGGCTGATAAATTATGGCGACAAATTTGAATGCTTATTAACATTTATAAATTAACCCCATGTGAACATTGTAAAGACTTCTGCAGCAAACAAATTATTACCATGACTTACCATTGTGTTTGGATCTGGGTTTATCACTTGTCACAAGGAGATCAGTCTAACTGAAAATAAATAGATTACTTCTTTCTAATAATGGAAACTGTATTAATATAAAACTGATTTAAATGCTGATACCTGTGGGCAATTCCTTTCCTGTCAGAATTACCACTGAGGAGATATTGAGAGAAATAACTACAGTATAGTAGTGAGAGCCCTCTGTGCCAATGGTAAACTGAACCAAGTGGAAGTGTCACCTTTCTTTATTTCAGAGGAGGATGGAGTCCCTGGGAACAATGACCTGCTCAGGTCCTTCACAAGGCCATCACTTACATTTGTTTTTTCACATAATCCTATTTTTATGGCCACGTGCAGATGCTTTTATTATTGCCATGAGCTGATGTACAGTCTTTTCTGGGCAAAGAAATATTTTTCTTCTAGGAAAATTCAGCAGGTAAGAGGTTTTTATCATCATATGCAAAGTAAGTCAAAAGGAGTAATTTTAAAAAGTAGCTTTTGACCCAGTATAGCTTTTTCCCAGGAGCTCTGATCAGATAACTGGTTGCATTAATTGGTACTCGGTGTAGGAAGAGATGCTAAATACTTCTGCCTGTCAATTCACCCAGATGTACAGAATAATCCAAAAAAGCACATGCAGTAACTGACAGCAGTGAATTCTAAAACAGCTAACAGTCATGAATAATGCAGTAAGGTAAAAAAAAATACTGTGGTTTAGAGGTAGTTCAGAGGTTCCTTTACTACACCTTCTTTAAATGTAAAATATTGTTCAAAAATGGAACTTTTCCTGTGAGTTTCACTAAATTAGACAGCGAACTATGAAGGCAAGTTTACAAAAGAGTGATATCATATCTGAAATCTTTGAAATATAAAAATCTGGGGCATAGGAAGGAAGCTCTACTAAAATGACATGTTTGTAATTGTAAAACAAACATTATTTCTTTGGTGTCTGTATGTATAAGCAAGGTGTGCTTGGTGAGCAGTTCTCTTCTTTTTCAACAATTCCTGGATCTCTTGATTGTTTTCATCAAACCAGTCCTTGTTTTTCCTGAAGGAGAACCCCAAGGATTCTTCAGAGGACTGCAGGATGCGATTTTTAATAAGTTGCCAAAGCGCTTCGGGAAAGGGATCTATGGAATGACCTTTGAGCCTGGATTGAAGATTTGCCTGGAAACTGTCTCTCACTGTAGCTGTTTGAAGATTGTTAATTTGGAGTCTTCTCCTTGGAATATCGCCCTTTTTAGATTTGAGCTTAGAGTGGAGGTTAAGTTTACAACGCACAAGTCGACGATCTGTTTGGCATTCTGCACTAGGCATCACGCCGGTATGACGAACATTGGGAATATCTCTCTGTCGCACCAAGATACAATCAATGAGGTGCCAGTGCTTGGATCCAGGATGCATCCAGGTTGTCTTCAAACTATTTTTCTGCTGAAAGATAGTGTTGGTGATGGTGAGCTGCTGCTCCGCACAAAACTCTAGCAGAAGGCGACCAGTATCGTTGCAGTTTCCAACACTATGCTTCCCTAGTACTCCTTTCCAGGCTTTAGAGTTCTTTCCTACTCTGGTGTTGAAATCACCAAGGATAATGATCTTATCATCTGCAGGAACCTTTTGAACAAGGTGGCATAGGTCGGTGTAGAATTTTTCCTTTTCAGCAGGGTCAGCTTGAAGGGTTGGGGCATATATACTAAAGAGAACAACATGTTGCTTGTTGTGTAGTGGAAGGCATAAGGAGATAATGCGATCAGAATGACCTGTTGGCAAATTTTCAAGTTTAGAGACAATAGAGCTTTTGATCATGAAGCCAACTCCTGAAAGATGCCTTTCAGTTTTGAGTTTACCTACCCAAAAGAGTGTATAACCGGCACCATGTTCTCTAAGGCTGCCTTCCTCATGGAGACGAACTTCACTGAGAGCAGCAATGTTGATGTTGAGTCGGGACAGTTTGTGGCCAATTAGAGCACAGTGATGCTCAGGACATTCACTAGCCACAGTATCAAGCATGGTTCTGATGTTCCAGCATACGAGTGTCAAATTAGATACACCTTTGAAGGCAGGTGTATGCCTTTGTCTCTTAATCTTTATTTGACCGCATCAGAAGATGCCCGTTGATCGCGGCTAACCGACTGGGTGAAGGGTGGAGATGAGCTTTGGTTAGGCCACCTTTTCTGGGCCCCTCTCCATGTGGAGCAAGCAGTGCTCTCCTTGAAAAAGGCTGCTTGGTCATTCAGAATGCTGCCGAGTGAGACTGTCATCTCCGGGTCAGTCTCAGGCGATCAATGTCCTGAACCGCCTGCATGCAGGGTTAGGACTGCACCTTCCAGTGCATCTTATCACCTGCTGTTTTGTCCCTTGCCTGTCGCTGCAGGGTTTTACAAGTGTGGATATATCCTTCAAGCCTGCGCAGTGGATTTTTTAGGTGAGGCACAGCATGCGCGGAACTGGTCCCACCCTTTACTCCTGAGGTTCATCTGCCAGGGCCTAGCAAGCTTGGACGGTGACAGCGAGGTCCTCAGGACGTAGGTTTAATTAGAGTATCCTTCTCTTTGATGGATGACCTTACAGGGCTAAGTGAGCTCCATCTGCCCGGGTTTGAGATTAGAGTTGTCCTTCTCCAGGATGACTGCCAGAAGGCTACTGAGCCCATCCTGCCCATGGATGCATTTTATTTGACCTTTCAGTTTTGACCTGTCTGGCATGGGAGACCCTGCTGGAGGTATATACCACTGCCAGCACAGCTCGCAACCTCAAAGGGGCGCATAGGCTTCTCGCCCACTAAAATGATTAGGATAAAACGATATCTACATCCAATATCGTACCAATGGAAGCCTATTCAACCTAATGCAACTGAAGGCCCACACTGAGACCTTAAATCCTCTTGTCTGTGAGGTCCTTTATGGTGATGCCACTGCCCTTGTTGCCCACACAGAAGTAGCTCTGCAGCGTTTAACATCCTGCTTCGCAGAGGCTGCTGAGATTTTTGGGCTGAAAGTCAGCCTGAAGAAGACAGAGGTTTTCTATCAGCCTGCACCTCAGGAAATCTTCTATCATCCCCATATCACCACTGGCGAAACAGAGCTCAAATCAGTCCAGCAATTTAATTACCTGGGGAGCATCATCTCCTCGGACGGTAAGATTGATGAAGAAGTAGACAACAGGTTAGCAAAGGCTTACAGAGCCTTTGGTAAACTCCATAAAAGTTTGGCGAAACAGACACCTGAAGAAAAGTACAAAGATCAATGTTTACAAAGCCATTGTACTGTCTACTCTTTTATATGGGTCTGAATCATGGGTCATTTACCGCCACCACTTGCGTCTCTTAGAAC
>JAWWLV010000001.1:98601704-98636389 GCA_035041135.1 Platyrinchus mystaceus
CTCACCCAGGGAGTCTTTCTGCTGTGCCTTTTGCAACTGGACTTGTCTATCCCGCATTGGCCTTTTTAGCCATCAGCGCGCTTGTAGCAAGCGTGGGTAGAGCCCTTCTCAAATCTTCATTTGCGAAGCCCAGCCATGGTGATGTATGTATAACAGAGACAGGTTTCTGCAGATTGGGAAACAAACATATGCAAAAACAACTGATGTCCCATAGAAAGAGTCCCAGTGACTTCCGTGGATGCTCATGACGGAATATTTTCACACTCCCTATCTTAAGCATGTAATTTGATAATGAAGGTGATGCCAGTATTCCGTGATACTTAAATCAACACATTATTCTCTTGTTTGATTGTAGTTTTGGTAGAGTTACTATTTCTGTCTGCATAATTTCCTTTTCACCTTTGTTAGCTTAACATAAGACTGCAAGAATAGAGGTACTGACTGTTGCCAAATGTTCCCCAGTAATCATCATCATAAGAAAAATAAGAGTAAAAAACAATATTATTTCAAGGAAATTCTGTTCCTTCCCTAAGATGGTCTCCTAGCCTCCAACGGCTTGTAGCCCAGAGATTGAGCTCAGAAGTGATGACCCTATTCAGTTGCTCTCAATGGATGTCTCTTACATAACTTACCCATCTGTACTAGGAATCACTGCCACCCCCTGTCAGAATGACCTCCACAGTTTATTGTGAAAACTCTCCTTTTACTTCTACATTTTTGACCTGTTTGGAGTGAGTTTGTGTGGTTTATTTTTTTTTCCCAGTCCATGTGGAGATGTTCCTTATCCAGTGGAACTGTTGAAGCCTGAAGGTGGTGAGGAGGCAATTGAAAGCCTACTGAGATCTACTGGGGTTCTTTCTGACTCTTTCATGAGTTTGTGAGGCAGGATTTCCTTCACAAAGTCCATGCTGTCTCCCTTGATGTCCCAAACTTATCCATGTCTCCTGTTCTTTTCTTTATTATAAGTAGGTAGGCAGTTTCACCAGAAAAGCAGTTTACAGGTATTTTTTTTTCCTCTCTGGATGCCTTGATTTCCTACAGGATTGTTTTTGTTTGTTTTGTTTTGGTTTTTAAATAGATAATAGCTTTGCCACCCTCCAGTCCAAAGGGTCATCAAGGAATTATGTTGGACTGCAACAGAACACAATAGCCATTTCCCAGAATGTAATCTTCACTGTATGAGAAAAGGAGAAGCGTCAGACTGCAGTGTCCATATGAAGAAGATGAATATGTAGATCAACTTTTAACAAAGAAAGATAAGCATACAGAAAAGTGAACCAAGTGTAGTAGCATGTATCAAGACTCTGTGATACAGCAGCATTCATAAAAAGCAGCCCTTAGGAATGACCTGAGGTTTGATTGTAACACACACAGACCATGCTTAGAATTCTTGCACTGTTTTCCAGAGCTGTGTATACCCTGACAAATAAAAGATGACCTGGTTTCAAACTGGGTCCAAGCAACAGGGACAGGTTTTATGTGTATGCTGTGAAGTAGCAGCCTCTTGCAGATCAGGGCTGTCTTGCAGACAGCTGTTTGGGGAAATCTGTACCGGAACCAAGGGCTTAAAGAACAATTAAGCTGTGTGGACAATCAATAATCAAGCTTGGCCTTGTTTTATTTAGGGGTATAAAGACACTCAGTGTGATCTTTCTAATAAACAGGGACAGCTTGTAAAAGGATAAAAGAAACAAAGCGATTTCTGAGTAAATAATCTGATCTAGGGAATGATGTAAACTACTAGCAGAGGCACTTTCATGCAGCGTGAAATCATTAATATTATGTAAGAGCTGAAAGCATTCATGAAAGGCTGGTGCACTTGTATCAGGACATGGATCATGCTCTTACTGACATTTAGTGTCCTTTTATTCCTGGATCTGGGGTCACCTGGGGAGCTCCATCTTAGTAAATTGTATTTAGGCTGTAATATTTTGATGTTAACTGAGCTGAAAAGGACTCTCCCGATGAGCTCCTTAATGAGAAAAACAAACAAATCAGAATTTTGGAAGGAATGACTGCATGTCTTTCTTACCCGATTCCATGTCATGAAGTTGAATCTGAAATATGACCTGAAATTACTGAATTGTAAATTACTGAAATGTAAAAATGAAATGAAAAGGGATGGGAGTGTTTCTGCTTAATCCACTGGTCTAAAATGCAGATATTGGTTTTGGTGTCTGAGAGCTGTAATTACAAGCAGTGCAAAGAAGGAAGGTAGTGGTGGTTTGAGTGCCTTTCAGGCCAGCACTCCAGATGCTGAAATAAGCTGTATTTAACATTAACTGCTTTCAGGCCGAGATCTCTTTGCACATTTTTTTTTTCTTGAAGGTTAATTAACAAAGATGTTTTCATAATACAGTCTCTATTTCCCTATACAAAATCTTCACTGTTCCTGGTCTAAATGGTAAGCATAAGTTAATTAATACAAGCAAATTTGCCCATAGTAGACGTGCCTTGTTAAACAAGTGAAGAATTTCAGAGATATAAAAGCATATGATTGACACATAATGTGCAGTCAAGGGAAATACTATCCTGACAAGCTTTCAGCAATGTGACACTGAATGTTGCACTATGCAAAGTTCAAGTAACAGAATTAATGGGCTTTATTAGAAGAATCCAGAGCACACTGATCCATCACTGATGAAAACCCAGCTCAAGGCTAGCTAGAAAAATGGTGGTTATTTTGTTTCTTTCCTAGTGCCAAAAGATTTTGTCTTTTAGGCCTCAGAGTGCAGTCTCCACCAGGTAAGACAAAGAAGGTGTTACCTTGAAAAAGCTGTCGGTCGCACAGCCCAGGACACCATAGACTCATAGAATCATAGACTCATAGAATAGTTTGGGTTGCGAGGGACTTTTAAAGGTCACATATCCATCTTGGATCTTGCTCTCCCTCACAACCACCCCAAAAACCTTTGCTCCACATTGTGCTCCCAACGCATAGTGGCAGTCTCACCCAGTAGGACACAGCTCACTGCCCTGGAGTGTAAGAGCTGAGCAGGCAACTGAGCTACAAAAAGGTGCTGTATATGTGATTAGAAATTAACACCCTTTTGATAATGGTAGCCAATTTTATTATTTGTCTGCAGTTTTAATTCCCTCAGCATTTCAGTAACTGTGCATGTTTTGACTCTTCCTTATGTATTTTGATCTTTTTGGGAGGACTCCTAAGTCATAGAATCATTTAAGTTGGATAAGACCTTTAAGATTATTGAGTCGTGTGAGAGTGTCAGGGATGTTTTCTTAATATATACTTACAATCTTTTCTGAACATAACTGAGTGAAAACTGTGTAAACCAAAGGGAATGCAGCCTGACAGGATACACAGAGCAGTGTTTATCTCAATGTAATTTTCAATGAATGGAACTACACTTCCAATTCAGGGAGACAGAGAAGCTGTTATTTTGGATAGCTACAAATTTAGGCAAATGGAAACTGCAAATACTCTTCTGCAGATTCAGACATCTCCAAGAGACAGGCTAAGATTGTTTTAATGAATATTCCATTTAAATCAGTTGCAGTGGTTAGCTGTGAAGTACCTCTGGGGTACCTTGATTTCATTTGTTTCAGAACACAAATCAGGTATATTTAGCTAATCCTCTAAAATTCCCCTGTATTATCCTCTTTCATTAGCCTCTATAAAATGTATTTTTACTGTTATATTTTAAAGAGGATTAATATTCCTTAATATAAATCACAATAGTCTCTTTAGTTATGGTGCATCTTAAGGTTTACAGAGTTTAAGCTATTTAAATGTCAATTTATTTTTGCCTAAATTATTTTATTAGAGCTGTTGAGAGAGTAAGACTGTCATTAGAAATATTTTATGGCTTGATGCATCAGATACACAGATCCTCTTGAAGACCTGGTTCTTTCTCAGTTATTGTCCAACATCTCAACCAGTCCTTATCTTTTTCTTCAAAGTTTGAGAACAGCTAGGGATGGATGTAAACTCATAAAAAGAATTAAGGTTTTATAAAAACTTATTTTATAATAACCCCCAGCAGATGCATTCTCGATATGTCACTGATACCTGGAAATGCTAGCAAGCCCTATTCTGCCTTCTAAGAATGTGAACTTGAGCTGCAACTTGAGCATATCTGGAATTCTTAGATTTCTCCCCTCCATGCTGTCATTCTGCTACTGACATTTATCTGTTATTTTTTTCTCATCTGATGTGAAATACATGGGACACTCTCACTTCCAGAAAAGACTGTTATGGTGACTTTGCAGAAGTTACCCTATTTTGTAAAATGCAATTGGGGTTGATCTGTGAAACTCTCAGCAGAGGTCTCCTCTCTCCCACATGTGCCCTGCTTACTCTGAATCACAACTTCCACTCAGCGAACTACAGAGGCTGGGCACTGAAAACCGCAAGGAGACCAGTAAGCTGGCATTGCCTGGGGCAAAATGAGGACATGCATGTTTTCCTTTGGATTTTAATGTCATTGAAAGTGGCTTACGTATAATTCCTTGGATTTATTAAAAAGGTTGATTTTAATAGATGGGTGGGGTTACAGCAAGAATGAGGAATCTAGTCACAGTTTAGCCACTGATCTTTTGGCTGATCTCTTAATAGTCATGTGCTAGGGCTTTCAGAATGGCCCTGGAATTTGGGGTGTCCCAGTTTAGAGTCCCACTTCTGATTTTTATTTAATTTACCTTTTATTTATTTAGGAGGAACATTTTAAAACACTGCCTGTTTTTTTTAGGTGGAAACACAAACTGATTCTTTTGAAACATGCCCAGCACATCTTAGTCCAGGTTCTTGGTGAAAGAAGGTATTTTTAGAAATTCCCTTTTTGTTGTTTTCTTATCCATATTATGGACACGGCAATGTTAATCATGTAAAGCTTTTGCATCTCTGTTAAGGACATTTAGCTCTGCTTCATCTGAAATTGCTATAAAGCTGTGAAAGCTACAAATCAGGCATTCCTGTCTTTTGAGCCTACAGTCAAGTGTTTGTACATGAATTTGCATTTTGAACCCATGCATGTTTCAAATTGGTTCACAGTGCACTGAGAGTGGAGGCAGATATGAGATGTATCTTAAGGACAGCTCCTCAGTGTGCCAATTGGGTGCTCTTGCAAAGAGATTGCTCATGAGTACCCATTTGACTACACTTTGCTGGCAGTAGAAGGGGAAAGGAAGAACATCACAAACCCTTCATCTCGCGTGCTAGGGTTGCCCAGTGCTGAGCATTCGAACACATGAACATGCAGGAGAGAAAAGGGGATGTAATCATTACACCTGTGACTCTTTGCCAGCTTCACATTCCTACCAGCTTTCCAAGGGAAATGATTCACTTCTGACGGTGACAGCACAGCTGGGTCAGGGCAGCGTAACAGTAATTCCTGAGGTCATGTCACACTCATGAGGGCATGAACCTCAGCAAATACAAGACTTCGGCTTCATTGACCTCTTGGGTGCATCCTGATCTTTGCTGTTAAAGTGACTTTGGTAGAAAGTAAAATCAAAACAGCAATTACTGTATTTTTATGTCAAGCTGCAATAGAGAAAAGAACATTTCAGCAAGATTTTCATGTAGGATTATTTCTTGTAGCCAGCTCATCTACAAGTAATACATATAGATATATATCCCTTTTGAATAATTGCAGTCTAAAGAGGGGACTTTCAGCATTCCATCTTGGGTAAGTTAATTCCCAAATTCAGAGACCCCTTAAGTCTAGGTGGGAATTCCCAGTTTTGGGGGGAAGGACTTAACCTAAAAGGCCTGTGAAAGCAGCTGTGCAATAATGAAAAGTAGAAACATAACACTGGGATTTGCTGTTTGAAGTAAAATTTAGGAAGTATTGAGGAATGTAGGGTAATTGGGATCCTTGGTGGAATGTGGAGGAAAACAGAATCATCTGAAGGCAAAAGTAGGAAGCCCAGGTGATCTGGCAGAGACCTAACTGTCCATGTTAGGTGTTCTAAACTTCCTTATAATGTCATCTACTTCTTACCATCAGAGACATGCTCTGGATCTGACCAGCTGTGTACCTGCAAACCAGCTCTGCTGACTAGACAAGCAAATCTGCCCTGGCTCTGAGACTTTCTAGCAGTCCCTTCAGTACGACTGATTTTGTTTAATTCTTGTTCTGATTTAATGCGATTCATGTGTGAATATGCTTGTGTAAGGATGTAAAATCAGACTCAAGTTATTGAGTTCACTTGGTCTCTACCACAAAAGAAGGCACTTGAACAGATGTGAGGGAAAAAGGAGCCATATTTATTGTACAGCTTTGTAACATTGTAAAAAGTAATTAAGTAGAACAATTGAGAGATCTAACAATTTTGGAGGATTTTTTTTAAATGTGACAAACAGAAACCAGAAAGGAGTTGATGTGAGTTAATTGAATAAAAATGTATCTTACAGAAGACAGTAACATCCTACTTAAGTGTTACCGTAACACTTGATATTTAAATATATGATCCGTATCAGACAGCTTTGATCAGCCTTTAAACAAAACTAAATTTTGTTTTAGTCAAACTTACAGCATTAACTGCTTATTTCACAGTTTATTTGTGTTATATTAGCAGTATGTTTTATGTAATATAAAAATTGATAGATTAAATGCTATTTAGATTATTATTTTAGAATTATTTATAATTTGATATTAATTATATATAACAAACAATTATATTTATTTGTAATTATGAAATGTTATCTAGATTGATATAGGTGGATTAAGTATTACGTAATTACCTCCCTACTTGTAAACAGTGTCCTCAGTAGTGTGGTTCACTAATTCAATACCTAATATATTTAATGCAACTTCTAACTTGAGTTGAGGGTTTTTCTCCCCTCTTTTCTTGCTTACCAGCCACATATTTAGTGGAGTTTTAATATAAAACTATGTATTTGATACAGATATGTCAATGAAGGCAAAGTCAAGCAATCATTATTTAGTAATAAAAGCAGTTTGTAGTTATCTGTAGATGTATGTTTGACACTCTGGATTCATGCTTTACTTGTCTCCTAAGAAAATTCTTGTATCTTTGTCTTTGCAATGGATAATTTCACTGTATTTGAGGGGCAGACATATAGGCATATTCCTCAACATAGAATATTAGGAATATTAGAAATATTTTAGGTTCAAACCTATCTGTAGGTGAGGACAGATACCTTGCATCCAAGCCTTTTTTTCCTGGGAAGTCAGCATAGGCCAGCATAGGTGTGATGTTCCCATGGTGACCAAGTTAATTCTTGAATTCATTTTCATGCAAAACTGCATGTCACACAGATTTACACCTGTTACAAAGGGGCACAGACTCAGAATATCACAGGACAAAGAATGGTACCAAGAGAACTTCTAAGACAAGGGCAAAAATAGACACCAGTAGGGAATGATGGCCATTTTCCCCACCAGTATGGTGTTCCCTACTCTAGGGGACAGAGGATGCTGGCTGTCTGCATTTTTGGCAAGTCAGCATCTACACATTGCATACTGGTCTGACCAGTAAGGATTATGCATGTATTTTAAGACAAATGGGACTTACATGCAGTTGAAAAAAGCCTTTGTTTTCTTCTGCCCTTCCAGCATCCATATGTGTTTATTCAAATGTTGATTAAATTGTCTCTTTTCTAAATGAGAGCAAGTTAAGGATGCCCACTAAGGGCAAGGAAACCATCACTGATTTTCCAAGTAGGAAGCAGTATGATGTTCACTGCATGTGCTTAAATCCATGCCACTGCTTCCTGACTTCATTGAGATGTGGAATCCCACCAGGACCAACTCTTAATGCCTACTTTGCAAAAGAGGAGTCTGGACCTTGGTGCCATCTCTCATCATGGACCTGCTGTGTCTCCCTTGGGAAGTTTTGAATCACTGCAATGCATTCCCAGTATTCCTGTTAACTCCTTTAGTTTGTTATCTCCCATAACTTATCGGTCATGGCTAATGATGTTGTACATGCTGTGGAAAATAGATGAGTCCTTGGAAGATCATCATTAAGCCATCAAGTTCAATGATGTGTCTCTCCTTTCCCTTCCATGTTGAATGTATATTACACCAGGCTGAGAAAATCTGTTATAGGTAAACATGAAAAGAGCTTGTCCCTAGATTTTTTATAATTTCACTTGGAATTTAAAAATGAATTCGCCTTTTCTTAAAAAAAAAATGGTGGAACAATTGATTTTGAGGAAAGGGGCAGGGTGGGCTAAGAATTTTTATGTTTTTTTTAGCATAAATAATTTTCTTGAAAACAGATTAGTGGATCACATTACTTTTAATGTAATGTGGCCATTAAACTCTAGGACTCCACTGTTAGAACAGTTGTTATTTCCCAATACCCTGCTAGAGTGATTGAGAGGGGAAACAGGTGTGTATTGGTTGGATTTGGAGGAATTCCTTATAATGAAGCCAAGTGACACAGTAGGTTAAGTACAATGAAATGACACAACACCCTCTCTCAATAAATAATCATTAATAGCTTACAAATTAATTTAAATGCTGTTGCCATATAACAGGAGCTAAGATGGTTCAAGCTAGTTGTCATAAGAAAAAACAATTCATTTCCCATTATTTCTTGCTAGTTTACATGCAGTTCACATATCTGTGTGATTCCAGGTGGTTAAAAGTCAAACATTTAAAAAAAGTTCCCTTACTGAGCAAAGGTTTCAATATTTGGGGTTTTTTAATGCACCCCAAAATGGCTATTTCATGATTTTTAAAATTTAATACCTCTCTCCCACACCTGTCCTGTTAGACCTTCTATTTATTCTTACAAATTAAAAAATGATGCAAAGTAGAAGTGAAGATGGTGTTATGCCGCGCTTGTAAAATTTCCTGCACTACAATATAAACATATAATGAAATGACTGCTATAGGCTTCTTCATATTTTTAAAAAATCTTTCACAAGGAATCACAACTGGCTGAGATGATTGCATTTTTTTAGCAGTCTGTAGAAAGCTAAAGTGATGTTTCAGAAGTGCTGAAGGAAAATAATACAGGGTTTGGCTTTTCTATTAATTTGCATGCTTGGCTTTTCTAGTTCTTCTCCTTATAATTTGCACAGCATGGCAAGTTTTGAGACTTCAATTATAGCACCAATTCTAGTAACAGCTTTCTGTCTTTGACTGGATGTAATACTGGAAAAAAAGGAATAGATTTTTCCTTTAACCTGATGAAAATAAGGATCCTTCTTTTTAGAAAGAAATTATATATACACAATGCATTTTTATGATTGAGAAAGAGAGACATAACTCAGACCCGTGTGTTATTATGCATTTGCATGTATTTAGCTTTAAATATGCAAATATTTGTGTATTGCATTAATAAAGTAGAAGACATTCCCCTGGATTATCAGTCTAGTCCCAGCAATGGAAGTTACAGCACAGCAGTAAACAGGTGCATGAAGCACCTTTGGAGAAAATAACAAAAAAAAAAAAAACAACAAAGCCCAAAAAAGGAGTTAACAGAAATTATTCCAGGAAAGCAGGCATAACCCTACCTTTCCCCTGAAAATGCAGAGCAAATCCAAAGTAATTATCCCAAAAATAAAATCAAAGCATTGGTATTTAGTTTAATTTGTTCCTTTTCTGGTGGACAGTGAAAACTGAAGATCTCAGCTGGGTACAACATGGACCCTTTGGACTGAAGAGAGTCATTGATCTGTCATTTTATAAGCGCCAAGCTGGCCCTTTTAACACTCTTACTGATCAGCGTGTTTAACATGCATTACAGCATTTCAGTATTTAAAGGGAGACTACAAGAAAGATAAGGACAGATGTATTAATGTGGCCTATTGCAATAGGACAAAGAGTAATGATTTTAAACTAAAGGAGGGTAAATTTAGTTTAGACATATGGAAGAAAAGAAAGGAAAAAACATTGGAACAGGTTGCATTCAGGTCATGTTGGATGGGCGTCCGAGCAACCTGAAGATGTGCCTGCTCATTGCAGGGGAATTGGACTAGATGACCTTGAAAGGATCCTTCCAACCCAAACTATTCCATGATTCTATGAGCTTTTTGTTGTTGAGTGAAAACACGCAAAAAAACAATAGGATGTGGCTGCCAACGTCAGTAAGTCATGGGCTGTCTTCATCATATAAGCTACAGGCTCCTCACTCCTGGAACAGGGGCTCTCCCGGAGGTGTTTTTTTGCAGTAGAGGTAACGGTTGCAAAATTTGAGGCTGTGATGACTAGTGACACAGACACCCATCACAAGCTGTTACTGAATGTCAAGGGAACATCAGACTCTAAGGTGCACACTCTGCAAGTTCAGCATCAGTTTAGATCTAAGACAGGACAGCTGCAACAGGCTCTCTTGTAGCAAGTCCTTGCATACATAGCATTTAAGCTTGGCTAAGGATGAAAATTATAGTCAATATTTGTGGAGAACAGAAGAAAATTGAAGCTGCCATGATAATTTTTGGCAAGAGCAGACCAAAATGAAGACTTTCCATCTACATGTACATAAAATAATGTGAATAATGAAATGATGAATCTAGCAGGAAGAGATTCTGCCCCTGAAATAAGATTAGAACAGTTTATAAAAGCAGTGGAATCACCTCCTGCTTATGTTTACCTCTGTTTTGTTTCTACCTCTGTTTTAGACTATGTAAAGCCCTAAATTAATTGTACTTTGCTTCATTGTTTATACAATGTTTACACATTGTTTACACTTGTTTCAGTTGAGTCAGAATAATCTCAAAATAGTCCTGAAGGCAGAGCATGCCATAACGGTGTTCAGCAAATGCTGTCAACTCTTTTTGCCATCTTAATGCAAAGATTGAGCTTCACCGAACCTGTCAGACTGGCTTTATTCTCTTTGCTTGGTTAGAGCCAGTACTGCTTTACTGAGCTTTTACAGAATAAAACAATCCAGACTTCCTTTTGGCAGCTGTCAGCTGTGCCTAGAGAATTCGCAGGTATTCCTGGTAAGCCATGTGTAATGCTGGGGATTGAGGGGTGCCATCTGCTGGCACTTCTTCCTCCCAGTTACACCAGTACGAGCGCCCTGCAAGGAAGAGGCAATCTTGTGGCAATTCTTAATTCTCAAATTTCTAAAAATGGTTACAAGGAGTCTATCATACCCAATTATTCCCACATACTGCACTTTTTTTTTCAATCTCTTCTTTAGACCTTTTGACCTACCTCTCCTGCAGGAAATTTTATAATCAGCTTCCTAATGTGCATGACAACTCTATTATTAAATAGACACTAATCAAATTACAAATTATGAAAAGATCATATTATGTTATATTAGTGGTTTCTAATGGAAATAAAAGCTACAACATAAAGCCAATAAAGGTCAGTTGACATACAGAGTATGACAATTAAAACTGTAATCAATCAGGAAATGTTACCATTTGCAGTTTGCATACCCACTGCAATAAGCCCAACACGTCTGTGCAATATCCCAGATTGATTTTTCCCTTTTTCACACCAAATAGGCCACTAGAATATTCCATAAACTGCCTGACATTTTGCAGAGCAGTTCTGCTACAAGTTCAGTTATTTTTTTAACAAGGTGTTCAATGTTTTTTGGAATCTGGAAGACCTCTCTGACCCATGACATTTCAGTTCAGAGTATGTGCTTGCTTTGCAACAGAGTAATCATCCACTTTGTCCTGTACTTAGGACTGCACGCACCCTCAGTGGGTTTGCAGATGACACTACGCTGAAAGGTGCAGCTGACGTGCCTGAAGGACAGGATGTAGGACATCCTGTGGAACCCTGACAGGCTTGAGGAGTGGGCCTATGGGAACTTCATGAAGTTCAACAAGGCCAAGTGCAAGATCCTACAACTGGATTGGGGAATCCCCAGTTTCTGTACAGGCTAGGGGATGAAAGAGTTGGTAAAAGCCCCATTGAGAAGGACTCAAAGGGACTGACAAATGAAAAATTGGACATGAGCCAGCAGTGTGCACTTGCAGCTCAGAAAGCCAACCACACCCTGGACTGCATTAAAAGCAGCGTGGCCAACAGGTCAAGGGAGGGAGGTGGTTCCATTCCTGTGCTCCACTCTGTGTCCAGCTCTGGGGTCCCCCAACATAGGAAACACATTAATCTGTTGGAGCAGATCCATAGGAAGACCATGAAGATGATTGTCTGCAAAGAAAGGCTGAGGGGCTTGGTTTGTTCAGCTCAGAGAAGAGAAGGATCTGGGGAGGCCTTGTTGCAGTATTCTAATGTATAAAGAGGGATTATAAGAAAGATAGAGATGTTTTACTGGAGCCTGTAGTGACAGGACAAGGGGCAATGGTTTTAAACTGAAAGAGGGTAGGTTTAGAAGAACCGTGCCCAGAAAAACTGTGTATGTCCCATCACTGGAAGTGCTCCAGGCTAGGGAGGATGTGGCTTAGAGCAAACAAGTGAAAGAGGTCTGTACCCATGGAAGGAGGGTGGACTAAATGATCTCTAAAGGTCCTTTCCAACCCAAACTATTCTATGTTTCCATGGTTCTATACTTTCTGCATGTATTTGTACCTATCACTAAGGAGAATGTATCATTTTGTTATTAAGGTAGCTGAATCAAAAACATTCTTGAACTGCTGCACAGCAACAAAAATTATCTGAAAGATATAACCCCCTTTTATTTCCATGGGCATTGAATGTTAATGTAGATAGGAATACAGTTAAGACTTAAAAGTTTGAAAGATGGATGAGATAACCACGCCATCATTATAAAGAAATGCTTTATTACTGATACTATAAAAAATATTGAGGATATTTAGGATAGCTTGATCTAAGGCAAGGAGATAGGATTATGTTGGTCTGCAATCTTGCTGTAAAATAAACAAAGACAAGTTGCAAGTTGCTATTACTTCCTCAATCTAAGGAGAGAAAGGGTTACTGGAAAATGTACTTCAACTGGGAGAAAGTCTAAAAATATAAGCATGGAATAAATGTATAGATTAGTAATACTTGAGTTCTTTGTTGAGCTCTCTTAACAACTTTCAATAGTGGCCACTTGGAGTTTTTAGTGTTTGGGATGAGCTTTGCACATCTCCCTTTTAAGCAAGACATGAAGCAGTGAGAGGATCTATGCTGCAGCATGCTGCAGCTGTAGCCCACTTCTACTTTGGAGGAAAGCATAGAAAAAAAAAAAAAGAAAAGTAGTGATCAATTATCTGTTGGCAAGTCTTTGTGAGGGTTTCGTGGGGTACAGTATTCTGGGCACCAGTGTATTTGGGCAACCACATTATTTTGGCCTAAATTTGTCCTTGTAGTTTCAGTCAGAATTGATATTGTGTACTTTTTGAAATTGCTGTGTGCTGTGGTTGATGTGCACAGCTGAGCAGCTGCTCCCTCTCAAGACAAAGGAGGCTGCACTTCAGGATTTGTTCAAGTGATTTCTGATTGTAAAGCATTTTGGGTCCTTCAGACTAAAAGGCATTCTTACCACTTCTGCAGCTTCTGCTGTAGAGGGAACAGACAAAAAGTTTTCTTGAGCTGGTACAGATGAACTGTGACTTGAAATAGAACTTGAGTAGTTCTGGAGGTTTTTTATTCTTCATTGGTTTACTAGGTAGCCTGTAATGGCCAGGGTTTATACATAATTCTCATTAGGGCATGCTCCCAGTGTAATTAGTGGCAAAATCTGATTTTAGTTAATGAGTAGGATAAGGCTTTAGGGATGGTCATGCAGCAAAACTTCTCAGCCTAATGAATTGGTTTCCTTTGAATTGGCTATAAATATAATATAATTAATAATGAATTGGTTCATTGTAAGGATACCAGTAGACACTAGAAATGAGCAGATGTTACTTTTCTGCCTCAGAGGCAAGTATGAAGAGTTGTTTCCCCAGTAAGTTCTTTAACGATGTTCCCAGAATTTCTAATGAGCAATGTAGCACTGTCTTGGACAGATATTATAGCTGTGATGCCTTTGGGACCAGTTAAAACAAAGGTCCTGAAAACTGAGTGCCTGGGCATTCATCTCACAGAAGAAACAGCTGAAGGATCCTTAAATATTCTTGCAGGCACTGTCTCTTTAATCTTCCTGAAAATTATCCCTGCATAGGTAAGGAGTAGGTCAGTGATGAAGAGGTCATCAAAAGCAGCAGCAATATTTAAAAAATCTGTTGATTGAAAGTATTTATTTGATAAGGAGGCTGGAGTTGCCACCAAGCAGATGATTTCAACATCCCCATTGCCCTGTATACTCCACTTCTCCACACTGGAAAAGGGATTCCTAAAATGCTACACTGTCACTGGCGTCATTCCCTTTTGGGAACTGAACATCCATAATGCAGTGCTCGTTCTTTAGAGATTGTGATTTTTCATTCCTTAGTTTTCTTTATAGACTATGTTCTTTCTAATCATATTCAAAAGCCTGCAGATGTCTTCATTTATGTTCAGACTTCTAATTAGGAATAGCAAAGACCCCAAGACAACTGGATGGGAAAAAGTCAAAATTACCATTTTGATTCTCATACACATCCTGTGAGCAGCACCCAAACGTTATTCATCATGTATTCTCTTGCATATAAGCTATGTTTGAAAGGCTCAATAAGTTCAGAGGGCTGGAGCTTCCTATTCCTAACACAGAGTTGACAGAATCTTTGTTTTATGTTTGCATATCTTAAGGAATGCTCCAGTTACAGATGAGGAAGGATTATTGCTAGTCACTCCTATGAACTTTGTTTTCCAAATTAGCTGCAAACTAAAGATACTTTACATATGTGCTGACATAGAGGTGTTTGCATATAAGCTTATTTTACAGGAATCAGCAGTTAGTGCTGTGCTATCACTGAGTAACACACCCCTTGCCACAGCAGTCCAGTAATGCTCTGTTGCCTTCCTCCTTCATTACAAGACTCAAAATAAATGCCCTTGGAATTGCATATCCATATTCCTGATAGCAAAATCCACATTTTCAAGGCCAAATACTTGTCAGTTATGTGGAAAGGACTAATTCTCCGAACTGCAGAAAAATTCACAAGCCCAGTGAATTCCATGCATGCAGTAAGTGACTAACATTCATGAAAATCAGAACACTTAATTCAGATGTTTGAAAAATAACCTGAATACTTAAAATCTAATCAGGTTTCTTTAGAAAAGAAACCTGATTAGATTAAAATGTGTCTCTTTGTGGGCATTTTAGAGAAAAAAGCAGTGGGTTTGATTTTTCAAACATGGCTTCCAATTGAACCTGTCTAAGCTGAGTCTGCAGTTCTGCCCCAGAAGGAAAACATACAAAGATTTAGCAAAGGTGAAAAAATATGCCTTCAAATATGGAAGTCCAATTAAATTCCCTGGGTTCCAGTTGCTTTTAGCAACTGAGAAGAATAGGGAAGAAAAATAGGTTGATTTTCATGTATTTATGTAGATATAGAGAGGAAAAAAGAGACATCCATCCAAGGCTCTACATTTCTGCTATCATTAACCACACAATAAACACATTCTCACCACATTAAATAATCACTTCAACAGGAACTAAGCCAGCCAGCCAGCTACTTACAGAGAGTCCTGGGGGACAGATGAAGGAAAAATAAGTACCTGTGAATACTCTAGAAAACAGTAAATCTCCACTTTCCAGTAGCATAGCACTCCTGCTTCTAGCCAACATGAAGGGCAAAACAGTCAATCTTATAAACTCATTATGATACAAGATGGAACATTCCCTGCCCTGATTACTTTTCCAAGTGTTATTTTGTTACAAAGTTAAGTGGACAGTGTTATTTTGGGTGGCAAACAGAACTTTATGCTTTGGAAGAAAAAAGAGACTGTGGCTGGCAGTGCTAACACAGTCTGATCAAAGGTGGGACATGAGCAGACTAACTTAGCTATGGAAAAAAGCCAGCATACAGAAGCAAGGTTGCTTAGTAGACATCTGCTTCAAGACCCAAGAAGAGTATGTGGACAAGCAGTGGGTTGCATTTGTTACTCACTTTTTGCATATGTGGGTAGATTTTTCAGGTATTATATCATGTCCTGAATATATTCATAACACCACACACAATAATGCAAATGAAATGTTTAGCTTACCAAAACATGCTAATGACCTAAGGCTACAGTACCATGCATCTAGAAATAATTAGTGCTGAATGCTGCCGCAGGAAGGCACAAATGCCACGCACAGTCAAGTATGCAACGCTTCACTGCAGGGGAGAACTCCGACTTATCACAGGGCATGATCAATACATGTCCAAAGCATCAGGGCTGATAATGTTTTGTGCAGCTACAAAATACATACTCACATTCTTCAGGTTTTTTTTCTACTGAGTTTGCCATACTGAGGTATGTACTGTCAGGGAAATGCACCATTGGTCTTCTGTGCAACAAAACCACAAATGTATAGATTTGCTTTTTCTTTCTGGTCACAGTATTTTGAAGCTGAAGATATTTATAAATAAATCTCTTATTTTTGGAAAGGAAATTATTACAGCTATAGTAAGAATTCCTTCATAAGGTTCAGAATTCTTATTACTAAAGAATTCTGAGCCTTATGAAGGAATTCTTCAAAGGTTCTATATTAACAAAAGAAAAAAACACAAACCTTTTCATATATTTCTCTTTGCTTTTGTATGTTTTATGAGAAACTGATAGTTTTCATTATGAGAAGCAGTTTTTGGATATTAATTCTCTGCTCATCTGTCTTCCCAAGCCCCTCAGACATTAATTAAACTTTTATATCCATTCAAACTAACATCTAAACATTCTAACTCAGAGCAGCTTAAGTACAGCCTCAGGCTAAAGCTGGCCCAAATCCACCAGAATGGCTTGATGCCCAATCCTCTGTTGCAGCTATTGACTGCTCTTGACCCCTTTTTCCTTAACTTTTAATATATATTATCTTAAGTGGGCTTATTCTGCCCTAGTTCAATTTTGTCCAATGGCCTAAAAAAAAAAATCTTATTTTTTCCTTTATCCCTCTTACCTGTGGCCAGCAAGTATTCTGCCTGGTAACACTTTCAGAGACTTGAAATGTCTTGACAGTTTGACTTTTTTGAAGTTACACAATGGGTAATGGGAGCTATTTGAGCTTGTGCTTCCAGATGGCATGGGATCAATACATGGGATGTGACTCACAGCTAACTAGATATTTGGCCTTTGAAGCGCGATGTTGCAGCTCCTTAGTAAGTGTTCCAAGCCTTGCTGTTTTGAAGGGAACTGCTTGCTGATACTTGGTGAGGAGGGCTGCAAACCATCGAAGCTGAAGAACATTTGGGCTGAGGGTTCCTGTCTGAACCCTTAGTTTGTCAGTATTTCACACTGCATTTTAGCTTCCAGCATCTAGATATGCTATGACTTATACAGATGTCTCAGCTCCTATTAGCGTGAGTAGAGTTTGAGTGATTCACTGAATTTTGGGTAAGACAAACAATTATTTAGACACCACTGACCATGGGAACTACATTGCATTTATTTGGACCTTATATAAGCACCACGTACCTGGGGACATCTGTGTTGCAGACAGATAAAATTAAGTCAGCTTTTTGCATACAGGTATGTAAATCTACTTACACACCACAGCTGCATGAAAAATATTCTTTAATGGGGAACTGAGAAAATGTTTTCCAGCACTTGGAGAATTCCTCAACTATTTGGGTAATGTTTTCTAGACCTGTGGTTAGGCCTCAATTTTTTTGCCAGCAGAACGTTACAGAGTTCTTCAGATTTAGTAATTCATTCACAAAAATATATAGCAACAAAATAATACTGCTCTCTGGGACAAAGCCCAGTTTTATTAGTAAGTAATTCAGATTTGTTGTAGAAAGTATTCCACCTCATGTGGAAAGAAGATGCCGTCAGGCCACCAGTGGATTCCAACAGGAATAGCGAGATGGCTGCGATAGCCTTAGAAGTCATTTATTCAAGAACCTTTCTGATTTTGGAAAGTATTAATGAAGAGGTTTTTCCATGTGCATTGTGTTTTTTTCATCTAATTTTCTAAATCTTCTTCTTGGATGTGGCACTAATGTCCCTTTTTTAGATGTTTCTCTTATAAAAACAAATAAATCTGTCTTCCTTACATGTCAAAGTGATTCCTGTACTGTAAAGCAACAGATGACAGTATTCATGAGGCTAGATTTCTGGGGAGGACATAAGCTCCTAGCAATAATTATCAGTTATGGTTTGGAGAGGGACTTCAGGCAGCTGTACTACAAGGCCTGGCATCCCCCAATGGCAGGATAAGGCCAGACTAGTAAGAGGAAAGTCCAAGGAAGAAGGGGTTCCCGTTCCTGATGGTGCACCTGCTTTAACTTTGACAGGAGAACAAATAAGATGTCACCCAGCATTGTAACAATTATGTTTAAAGAAATACTAATGACTGCAATGTAAATCATAATAAGCAAAGTCTTAGGTATTCAGCAGTTACGGAGAATTAGAACACTGGCTGAAAACTTGAAACCTGAATTCTAGTGACTCAGTTTCTCTCAGACATTTTAAATCAGCTAAAATGCCTGCCAGCAGTTAACAAATACCTGGTACCCAGTACTACAAGAGTGAATCCTTGGTATAGTTAATAATGGTAATTTTGATTGCTATTCCAGTGTGTAACCATGCAATAATTACACTTTGTTGATCACATTCAGTGAAGAGGTAGTGCCATTTACTAGTACAGGCTGGGAAACTTTACAGCTCCACTCTTCAGAGATTATTCGTATCCCCAAAAGCACTGTTCCCCTTTTTACTCCGAGCTCTTTGCAAAGCAGGAAACCTCAGGTTTAATGTCTTGTAGTCACATTACCAATCACTAGATGTTTCAAGCAAATGCTCCAGTATTTTTTAGTACCCAATATTGCAAACTGTTTACACATAAAGCTAGTAGTTATGATTATGTTTATTACTCATTCTGCATTCAAAAAAACCTAAAGAAATGGGGAGAGAATGCCTTTGTGAGAAACCTACTGGCCAGTCCTTGAAACCTATTGCCTATGGGCAGTTCTAATTAAAAAAGCTTGTTACCAAATCCTATTTTCTATTCAAGAACAGGATGTTGAATTTGCACAGTAAAGGTACTGGGGCATAAAGAACTGATTATTTAGATTAGTCTTTTATTTAGAGGGGGAGGGAAATCAAAAGGTCTGTATTTAGAATACGCAATTTTTACGGGGGTTGAGCATTAATTCTGGATCCTGACACTTTGCAGTTTTGATATATTATAAAACGCTTTTGTATACATTTGGCAGTTGCCAAATCAAATTAATTAAAAAAGGAAATTATAGTATTTTACTTGTTTCTGGTAAAGTTGCATGCAGTTATAAAGGGAATGTTGAAACAATTTCCTCTCCCTCCCAATCCTCATTCATTTTTGTGACGATTAATGATGAAAGATCAACCAGAGACTCATTAGGTGCCAAAAAAATGGCATACATGTTAACATCCCTCTAGGATCCATGGCTATGACTCCAGAAATTAATTTATAATTCATGCTAATATGGTTAAGATTCCTTAGTGCTTCTTCCTGGATGTTACAGGACAGGCTCTAAATATCAGAACTTGCAAAAACTATACAGTAAATAAGATCAAGCTGTTCCTTGAACAGAGAACTAGTACAGATATTGTTTTTTTCTCTCTGCTTTCTTCTGTCATCTTCATCTTGCTTAAAATACACAGTAAGAGCTCTGCCAATTGGGATGTAAAATGCCTTCTTGATTGTAGCATATAATTAAAACTTCCCTTTCAGCTTTTTTTCCACATCAGTTTATAAAGGATCTACTTGAATTTGAGGCAAAAAAAGACATCTGGCTTCATGGTTTTGTGTGGGCTGAAGCTAGTTATATTCCTTTTTTAAATATATATATTTGTACTGAGTCAAGCCTAAAATAATGAACACTCCTTACCGACTGGAATATATTCCTGCATACTGAGAGGTGAAATAAATTCTGCCATGATCACTGAAAACATGCCAGAACCATTATTACACATCGCACTACTTTGGCCCATTACCAAAAGGATCAAAGTCCTACACATACAGAAACCCCTCCAAAACACAAGTACTAGATCTTCAATATGAAAAAATTCAGCCATCCCAAATCCTTTTGTTCCAGGTCCAGCTTGTGGCTTTAATAAAAAAAACCAAAAAACAAAACAGTTTAAGACTACTACTACAGCATGCTCTATATGAGAAAGAATTTGTAATAAACCCCTGTCTATATTTCTAAAGCATGCCCGAACTACATGTTTCAAAGTGCTGAAAATATTTTTGCTGAGTCAACATCATCACAGCCATGCATTTATACAATGTCCTTGGTAAGAGTCACAAGGCTGCTTCACAATGAATCTTATTAAAAATCATCAACATTTAAAAACTGTTAAAAGAAACAGCAAATATATTTCTTTGATGTAATTTTACATGCTCCAAGTGACTGCTCAGTTTTAAAATAGTGGTAGAAAGTTTAAAACTCAAGTAATATAACTACAAAACTGCATGAGTTCTTAATGTCTTAGAGTCATAAGGAGGGCAAACAAAGCAGCTGTTTGATTCTGGTGGCTAAAGAAAGCCAGAAAACATGAACAGTAAAGCTGAGGAGGTGAGCTGGAATGCAGGTGTCCTCACAGCACCACACCAAGAAGTAGGCAGTGGGATGGAGGGGGCTCCCTCACTGGCCATTGAGCTGCACAAGTAGCAGAGTAATGTGTTCTGCTCAGCAGTCACACAGCACTTGGAGTATTTGAGAGGGATCTGGTTTATTCTTACTCCATTTCCCAGAGTAAAATAAAAAGAAATGAGAAGATTTAACAGTGTGTTTCAAAGACAGTTGTGCTTTACTTCTGCCAAACCTTGGCAAGCATCAGTCTGGACTGTGTGAATTTTGTTGCTTGGCAAACCCTGGATGTTTTGCCAAGTTATAAACTGGATCTTTCAACAGCCTTTCTAAACTGTTGAGATTGGGATTACAGTCTCTCAGAATATCAAGGCTGGCTCCCCTGCCTTGACTGTGTTGTACTCACAATCTCTGTCATCTCCATGGTGCAGCATCAATTTGTCCCATGGGGGAGTTGTTAGGGTTGAGATGCCTGAGGGATTCATTAGCAAGTACTCTGGTTGTGAGAATTGGCTTTTCTTTTGAAAGAGAAAAGGAAGAAAGATCCACTGGACAGCATCAGATATGGTTCTTGAAGACAGAGGAATATGTCAAACCCCAAACAAGCTCTAAAAATAACCACAGTAGGGCCTATTCAGCACTCCAGCACATGGAAGCTGGCAGTGCCCCTCAAGGACCACACACCCCAGAGCAAACTCGGGAGCTCCCCTGACACCCCACTGATGCTGCAGTTTGTAGCAGAGGAGAGTTTTAGGAATCAACTGTAACATACCCATCCACACCTCTGTAGCTCCCTTTGCCCAGAGGCAAATCACTTTATTTTAGAGAAAGGCTAAAATTTAAGTTCTTTTACCAAATTTTTACCCTTATGTAGAGTTGTTGGTAACAGCAGTGTTGCTAATTGCTAAATAGGCACATGTAAAACAACCACATTGATAGTCTCTTAAACTGGAGCACTTGCAGCAGCTACACGTTGTTGCCAGGCAGCTGCTGGGTGCTGGGCCATGCAAGGACATCAGCCTCTTGTGAGCAAAATGGTTTCACTTCTAACCTGTGCATTTTGGTCACTGGCAATGCCAACCAGTTATGGCCAGGCGGTAACCCAGCTATGGCAACCCAGCTATGGCCAGAGCTTTGCCCCCTCACTGACAAAGCTCTTGCAGCCTGGCAACGTGTAGAGCTCAAAATGCATCCACAACCCAAGCCTCATGGGAACAGGAATTCCATACTGTTGCTGAGTGAAACTACAGTTAAAACAAAAACTACTGTTTGCCATGTGAAGAGGTGAGGAATAAAGGATGAAGAGACGAAGAAAAATTATTATTTATTCCCAAGCCGTAAGGTAAAATAAATGACAGCAGATGTGTTTTCCTAGAGTGCCACTGCTCAGGTGGGATTTCAGCTAGACTTCCCTGCTGTGGCATGTTCTGCTGTGCCACACCATGCCATGCCATGCCATGCCGTGCCATGCTATTCCTCCATCAGCCGAACAGTGAGCTGGATGCAGCATGTGTTTCTGGGCCGTGGCCAGATTTTCCTTGCAAAGAGAGGGGATAGGGCCTTGGGCATGCGTGGAACTTTTTAAGGTGTGGAGCCAGGAGACGTCCAGGGTATTTTGTGGGAAAGTCTCCCTGACTGGCAGGTTAATAGCAAATTTATCCCAATGAATTTCATCCACACAGCTTAAAAAAATCAGGTACTGGGGTAGCAACAAACACACCAGTTTTTATTTCAATCTGTGCAAGGAGAGCAATAGAATGAATACTGAATAACTGTAATTTTAAGCACCTCCTGAATTTTTAGAACTCCCCTGTCTCTTATCTTGAAGGAGATGCTAAGTGGAAACCTTTTCTGGTCTCTGTATAGATTGCCACATACAGTAAACCTTTAAATAACCAAGTGTCTTGAGCACATGGAATCACTATATTTTGCAGAGTCTTGGACCTTTACCAAATGTATTCCTCAGTCAGGTTGGGGGGCAGTTTATAAAGGCTAACACAGTTTTAAAAAAATTTGACGCGACAGCTTTTTGCGTGTGTATTATCCGAGAGGTCTGAGCGCTCTCTCCTGCGGTGAGACTGACAGACTGCATGCGGCACGGAGGAGAACGAGCAGAGAAAGCCTGTGAGATCTTTATTGCCAGTTCCATTCTATGTGTACATACCTGACTTTCCTCTGTACAGAAAGGATGATTTCCTTTTAATCTACCACCATATTTTCAAAGGGGTTTTTTTCCACTTGAAACGTGACTGTGAAAAAATGTCAAGTTTTGCGGAACAAATTCACTCCCTGTGTGGATCCAGTCACATCTGCTAACCACAGTGATGAAGCATTAGCTAGTTCTCAGCTGAAATGTTCTGGTCTTCATCCAAAGGATTTTGGTTTTCAGCCTAAAACCAATAATGTTCAGTTCTAGTTTGCAGTTTTTAAATAAAAAGAGGGCACCTCCCCACTTTTTTTTTTTTTTTTTTAATTTTGGCAATGAAAGCAAGTGGTTCTAGCCCTCCATTTCTGTTCAGTAACAAATACAATATTTTGTCAGAGGTGTGTTTTGTACAAAATTTTACCAGGCTTATCACATATCAGCCAGGGAAGCAGTGCAAGCTATTAAGGCTATTAAAAAGAAATTTTTTTGGCCGTTGTAAATTTTGGCATTAGTTACTATTAGTCTTTAGCTGAGTAGCATGAGGGATGGGAAGAAATGTGAGAGGCAGAGTTGGCACATGTCACAGGGGATTGCCATCTTGGGCACCAGGATGATCTTGTGAGGAGGTAGCATTTGTGTTGCAGAAGCTGTTGCAAGGCTCACTGCTTATCTAGCAGAAATTAGGGCCTAGAAGGAATGGGAAAAGTGATGTCCAACAGCTAGTGCTTGTTTATTGCCTATCTGTCTGGCTGCCTGACTTATAGGGTGTTACTGCTAATAATCAGTTGTCTCTGCACGTTCATTGTCTCCAGTAAAAAGGTTTTCCTGTAGGACTGATAAGAAGCATTGAATGTTTCTCATAAAATTCACAATTTCTCCCTTGGCGTTTCAATATGCGTAAGAAGATTTTTGTCGTCAACTCTAATGAGCATAAGGTGCAGTGTAAGCATTTCCCATGGACGCATCTCCACTTAATCACCACACTAGACAAGCGTGAAGCAAGCAGAAGAGTTCCTCACATGACAACAGATCTTGGCAGTGATGCTTAGAGGAAGATTTATACATCTTCACAAGGCCTGTTAAGAACCAACAGATTTGAAGAAGAGGAACAGAGTAGATGATATAGCATCTTTTGTAGAGAAAGAAATATCATCCTTCTCTGTGGAAGAATGATCTCATGAACAACAGCCAACTAGCATGTTCTGCTTCCAGTCCGTATCTTATCTGCTAGGCAGATTGCAGATTGCCCACAGACATCCCGTCTGGACACACCAGGGAACATGGTAATTTTCTTACTGTATTCAAGGATGCAGCATCCTGAAGTATGTGCCTCTGACCATGCTGGAAGTCAGGCTTAGAAGCTTGCTGGCTGAACTGCAGGTAAGATGAACAGCTCTATAGCTGCTGGATATACACACTATAGATGCATTTGTTATTCCAAATTAGGAGATCCTGCATTCTTACACTGAATCTTACAAGGGTTAGCAGATAAATCGGCTACTTACGGAAGGCACAGAAGTAAATACAATGACACCAAAATACAGAGAGGTACCAGCAAAAGAAAATACATGTTAATAAGAAATAAGGAATACAGAATAGTGTGCTGGCTTGCAGCAGAGATGGAACTATGGTTAGGCAAAGAAGACAGGTAGGGTACATAAAAGGGTAGGGTATGTTTTCAGCCTCTGTTTCTGTCTGTTTCAGTTTCTGTTAGTTTTTAAGCAATTCCATGTCATTGGAATAATATCCTAGTTATTTATATAGTTTGTTCTAGCAAATAAAACTCAAGAAAAGATTCCACAGAATGAGTTGTAAAATTGTCATTAGAAAACTTGAGGACATTTCCATTCTTCCATCTAACATTTATTTCACACCACAAAAGTAGCTCATGTTCCTCTGATGTGTTTTGCATACTAGAGACATCATACAGCATGTGAATACTTTCTTAAAAATACGAATGTAGCTCTAACTTCTGAAGTATTCTCCGCTCTGGGATTCCAGTTTCTGTCAAATTCCTAGTTATCTAATGGTTTTGGTTCACTGTCTTTACAACCAAATGGGACCACAGATTTGCCATTGGCATCAGTAGGAGCATGGCCAGTGAGAGCTTGGATTATCACAGGACAGAATGTTCATTTGTATACTGATGTGGACTCACTTTGATTTGACTTTGAATCAGCCCTCTGTGGAAAAATATATACAGCTAGTGGAAGAAATTCAACATTATAGTGAAGTCATTTGTTCGCCAGCTGTTAAAAATAAATAGCTATACAAATGATGTGCCATAAACTAAGACTACTGTTATGCATAAGAATGTTTCTCTTTCTTCAATAATTGTTCTTCATTTTGTGATAAGGTGGTGGATGTGCATGTCCTTGGCAAAGCTTTATCATTGTTGGTGACATTCATTAATCGTGCTTTTATGCAACACTAGTGCCACTCAAAGTGCTTTCGGGTCTTCAGTAAAGGGTAACTATAATTCTTCTTCCTGTTATACTTCTTGCAACTAGAAGAAACAGCATGCAGCACTCCCACTGCTTCCAGGGAAACAAAGTTTATTGCTGAGGCCGCATTCACACTCCATCCAAAACACACAGAGCTGAATGACATGTAAGTGAAAAGCTGCATTTTCTTGTCTTGATATGGAGAATTTTAAGCAAGATAACAATAATGGTGGTGACCAGTTGATGCGCTTTGATGAAGTTCCTTGAAAGAAATCTTTATATGTTTTACCTCTGTGAGATACGGCAGACAGGTACATGTTTCCATTTTGTGTACATGTTTTTCCATTTTGCTACCACAAACTTGAACACACCAAAGTTGGGAGTTAGTTACCTAGCTATGTATTGAAGCATTTGTGCAAATGTGTGACTGGAAAGCAAGACTCTCTTTGCTCTGATTCAGTAAGTGCTATTCTCCTTCATCTTGTTTGGTTTCCAGTATAAAATTGTTCAGTAATGTGATTTACAGAGCCTTCTGTTTGTATTATTTGACAGTCATCTTTGATATTTAAGCTGTGATATGTAACGCTTCGTGATTTTTATTCGTATGCAAAATACAAAGTAGCACAGCTGAAAAAGAGAAATTTTAAAAATAAAAACATCCCACTTCACAATATTCAAGCACATACTGATTTTCCCTTACATCTTTGACTGCAAAACTCTTCTATATCAAGAGCTGAAGGAAGATAGAAGAGGAGGCATTCATCACTGAGCTTTATATACAGACCTAAACTTTCACAAGGCCTTTGATAAATGCCACATGATTGCAGGTTTCTGCTTACCTTACTGTATGGGAAGGATCCACACAAGAAGCTCTGTCATACTCAATAGAAATATTAAGTGGAATCCCATTGATTGTTGGTCAAACTTTGAACCTCTGAGGCATGCAGTATATATGAGTGTTCTAAGGGAAAGTGTGAACTGTGAAGCGATTCATCCTGTGAACAACATAGAAATGAGAAAATAATGAACTTCAGGTGAAATGTGAAGGGATTTCAATCAGGTGTATAACTAGTTTGACAGAAGACTACTGTCATTTCACTCTGACAGACTGGAAGAAATAAAAAAGTACGAGTGCAGTACGGAAGGAGTTCAAACACGCAAAGTGCTGTGTGAAAAAACTGACAATAGAGTATATAGAATTTCTACTTGGGAAAAAAAAAATAGGAACTTGGATTTCTTCTCACTTCCATTCAAAGCACTAGTTATTTGTGAAGCCAAAACAGAATCTTGGCTTCACAGGCATTCAAATGGATGCCAGGCTGTAATGATCTATGCTTACTGTATGTACACACAGCATTAAGAGAAGGCAATGTTTTTCAAATGAGCCTGTGGTTTACTAGATGAATTTAATTATTTCTGGTTTGTTTTTGCCCCTAGGGGCTAGTTTTTGATGGAATAAATTCAATATTAGTACTTAGATGACTTGCAGTACACAAGCAACACTGCTGAGAGCATACCAAAAGCAGTGTTCAATTATAGCTCAGTGAAGTCAGTAAGGACAATAAGGTTACATCTGTTATTCACAACCTTCAGTGGAGAAAACTAGGTTGCACATAAACTGAATATATAGGGGGGGAGAAAGAATATGCTGAGATCAAGCATGGATACAATTTTGAGTGGAGACCTATAGCCTCAGATTAGTTTTTCCCCACAATAATTCGTAATATTTTTTCACAATAATAAAGAGAAAATTTACAAACTCTGCAAAGTCTGTAATTTAAAACTTCTCACATGTAAGGTGCCCACAGCCAGCTGTTTCAACAGGAATGATTTTTGGAAGGAATCACTGCAAAAGTTTCATAAAGGAGACTTTTTTTCTGCATCCCACATTAAAGGTCCTCAAATTGCTAACTGCTTTTGAAAACTCAGAGCTACCAGCCAAAAGCAGAGGGAGATACTTTGGGGCTTAACAGAGTGATAGGCAGTGATTCAGATAAGTAAGTCCTTGTACAGTCATGAATCTCCAGTTAAAAAGAGCTAAAGCATTGCCAAGCTTAGCAGAAGTAAAAAGCAGTATATATTAGATGAGGTCTGGCAAATGAGCTCTACTTAGGCTCAAGAGCATTGAGGTCAGTGCTCACGTAGATTTACAATAGTACATCTCTTCTGGTACACGCAGTTTTTAGTAATTAAAAAAAAAAGCCAGTTGCAGCTGTGGTTTTGCCTTAATAACTTCCAAGGCAAGTGCAGGAATGAGTGGGAGAAGGAGGTGTGCAGCAGTAGGCTTTTAGTGCTGGTGGGAGAGGGCCTAGCTACTGTGTGTGTACTTGTGTGGTTACCAAAAATAGTAGCCAACTATTAGTAGCTCTAACTATAGGGTTAGAGCATTAGGGAGGACAAATGTGCCAAAAAAGGTTCCCTTCTTTCTCCACTGATGGTGCTACCACATACAGCTGCATGACAGAGACTGTTTACACCGTCTCTTGGTTGCTGTGGGATGCGAAAGAGATGAAGGAGATAAAATCAGAAATGCATTTCTTATCCTCTACCATGTTTTGTTATCATGGAGCACCTTCACATTTGGAGGGCCATTTGTGATTGAGACACTGAACAAAAAACTGAAGACCAGCTTGTGGCCAGTATGTGTCCTGCAGCACCAGGTCACTGGGCAGCCATGTGGCCTGATGGAGCGCTTGTTGCTCCCTCAGTCACCTCATAGGTGGCTCTGGGAATGGTCAGTGAGCCTACCAGCCCATACTTAGGACCACCTCTGTCATGAAAATGGGCTGGCATATTCTAATATTGCCTTTATAGTAAAAAAGTACATAAGAAGCAAAAATGGTATTAAAATGAAAGACTTTAGAAATTAGCTACTCCATTAAAAGGCATATACAGGGAAGTTAAATACTTGTCTAAGATGTATTTTGCTGGTAATGATTTCTGGCTGACTTTGAAGAATTTTCTAGTTCATATTGACTGTCAAAGTATTGTATGAAGCCTTTCAACACAGGAAGCATCTCCATTAACAAATTTGTTCCTGAAATTTCCCTTACTTGGAGTGGAGACTGACTTGGAAATTAAGTTTCCCCTTGCCCTTACTCATTTTTTTGCTTGAAAGTGAATTGGCCTACAGGACTTTCCACAACCCTTATAAGTCATTTAATTAATGACTGGTTCATCTCTGTCAGGTATGGTTTCCCTTTTGTTCCTTAGTGATGCTTTAGGAATCTGCCATCCAGCTGGGAGGATACCACTTGTCTGGATAACTTAGTTGCTACAAACACTACAATATTTACAAAACAGAAATATGCCTTTTCCTGGCAGACAGGAGGGCAGTGCTGAGTTAAATCACTCTAAATACGCAGAAGTTTAAGAACATAATTTTTAATGCTATATAACTTCTGCAGTAGTCATTATTCTGACACCTGAGAATTATGAATAGGGCTTGTCAGAAATCCTTGATAGAAATTGGGTATAATCATCAATAAATAAGCATGGAGTATTGCTTTGTCTGGATCAGGTGGCCTTTAATTATGGCTTGCTGGAACTCCAAAGTAAAATGTCTATGTGCATCACCTTTAGCCCGATTGCCATTTGCATAAAGTGTTTGCAGTTTGTCTGGGCTGTTCATCAGCCATTTTCAAAAGTGGAATGTTGCTTGTCACTGCTGGTGAAACGTGACCATGCTCAGGCTCCATCTACAGCAGTCAAAAAGGTGCGAGCCTATGTGACACAGACCTGTGTCCCCATTTCAGGTGCCCCAGCAGCTCAGTCATTGGAAGCAGCCAGTAAACATGGAAAAGACAGACTGCAAATGGTCCCAGCTTTATTTTGAACAGACCTGACTTGTCAGTCATTGGAAAACCATCTGTGAGCTGCTTAACCTTGTTCATAATTTGTTTCTCCCTCTCTGAGGCAACTCTGTGCCAAAATATATTGGGGTGGATATAAATCTTCTGGTGGGGCTTGACTTCTAAGGTCACAGTCCCAGCTCACTTACAGGAGGGTGTCAGTTTCTGTTTGCTCAAGCCAGTAAGGAATGTGTCTAAGTTAATTATTACTTAGGACTTCTCTATATCTAAGTCTCTAAAGCAGGAAAACATTGTTAAACTCTTCTGGCAGCACCGAGGCTTCTCTCATTTTCTTTTATGTATCCCGGATAGATTCCACCATGCATATTCACAGTGAGTTGTATCTAATTCTGCACGTGGGATTTTGCCATAGGATCTTACCTGGCGGGTGCAAGACTGGAAAAATACAATTTAAATTTTTCTCAGGATTTTACATTTCCCAGTATCTGAGGAAAGCATACAGCAGTAGCACTTGTTGCAATTCTGTAGTGCACCTGAAAATGTTTGCTTGTTTTACCAATCTGTTTACTGGTTTTAAGATGATAAATAATAGCATATGAAGAATCTTCATAATAATGTCAAATGCTTTATATAGCTTTGTTGATATAACATGAGTGCTGAAAAATTACTTGATTTAATGCAAACATCAATAAATACAAGACAAACATAAGCTGAATGTTAAACAAACTCATTGCAATTCCAAAGGAATCA
Organism: Platyrinchus mystaceus; assembly: GCA_035041135.1. Classification (NCBI taxonomy): domain Eukaryota; kingdom Metazoa; phylum Chordata; class Aves; order Passeriformes; family Tyrannidae; genus Platyrinchus; species Platyrinchus mystaceus. The sequence goes on from JAWWLV010000001.1 coordinate 98,631,306, forward strand.
TAGATACAATATTAGCACCCCCACTGCCCTCATCCAGCTCTGCCCACTCTTTTCAGTGAGCCTGGGACATGCTTAGAAATCCAGCACTGCCAGCCTGTCCCCAGTTACTCACCCCTGTCTTTTCCACACCTCAGTTCCTTTCACTGAAGGCCAGAACTGGAAATGAGCTTGGAAGGAAAGGATGAGCCCACTTTGCAAGTGAGAAACATTGTATGAAAAGTTTTGAAAGCAGTGCTGGAGGACCATAACTGTGAGAATGATGACCCTGAAAGTCGACTCTAAAACTGTGCAGGATCTGCTGCTCCAGATAGATTGCTACAAATCTATGGGGTCTGATGGTATTCATCCCAGAATCCTCAAAGAGGTGGCTGATGTCATTGCAGAACCTCTCTCAATGATTTTTGAGCAGTCTTGAGAATCCAGAGAGGTTGCAGTTGACTGGAAGCTGGCAAATATCCTGATTTTCAACAAGGGCAGGTAGGAGGACCATGGAAATACAGACCTGTCAGTCTCACTTCAATGTGTGGTGGTTTGGAGATGGCTCCCTGCCAAGTACCCAAACCCCACCACGAGAGCTTCCCCCTCCCCCAAAACCAAGGGGGAAAAAAAAATTAAAAAAACAAAAAACAAAAAACAAACAAACAAAAAACAAAACAAAACAAAACAAAACCAAAAAAAACACAACAAAGAGAACCAAAATAAAAGAGAGCGAGCGAAAGTAATATATATATATAAAAATATATTTACACTTATATTACATTTATATACAATATACAAAAACTATATACACATAAAAACCCCAAAACCCAACACCCAAAACCAGAAAAGGGGGAAAGGGAAAAGAGATAAATCAATTAAACCCCAAACTCGATAACAGGTATACACACTCAATAAAGGATTAGCCAAAGGAAAACCTTAATACTTTCCTTGAGATAGCACGATCACACTAGACACCACCGCCACACTACTGGAGTCCGGATCAGCAGAAAACAGCAGGCCCAACCAGGCCCCAGCTCCCCCACAGAAGCGGGACCGGCTGCGGGGATCCACTGTCTCCAAACCTGGCTGGAAAGGGAAGAGAGCAAAGGCCTCTCCTCCCTTGTTCTTTATACCCCGGTTTACAAAAAAATCATATGGAATACTGGGTACATGGCCACTTCCTTGGTTACAAACTAGTCACCAAGGAAGGCCCAGCCAAAAATAGCACACAATGCCTGGTAAATTTATAAAGAATATTATTCTGGGAGGTATTGAAAAACACCGGAAAGGCAATGCTGTCATTGGGACAGCCAGCACGGCTTCATGAGAGGAAAGTGCTGCTAACCCACCTAGTTGATCAAGGGAAGCCAGTTGCTGTAATCTTTCTGGATTTCAATAAAGCTTTTGACATGGTCTCTCACAGTATCCTGCTGGACAAAATGTCCAGCACACAGCTGGATAAATACATCCTGTGGTGGGTGAGCAATTGGCTCAGCGATTGAGCACAGAGAGTAACAGTGAATGGGGTAACATCAGACTGGTGATCTGTCACTAGTGGGGTTCCACAGGGCTCCATCTTGGGCCCTGTGCTCTTCAACATCTTCAGTGATGACTTGGACACAGGACAGGAAGGGATACTAAGCCAGTTTGAAGATGCTGCAAAACTGGGAGGAGCTGTTGACTCCCTCGAAGGCAGGGACGCCCTGCAGAGAGGCCTTGACAAATTAGAGGACTCAGCAATCACCAACCGCAGAATGTTCAACAAGGGGAATTGCTGGATTCTGCACCTGGGATGGGGCAACCCTGGATGTTAATACAGAGTGGGGAATGAGATGCTGGAAAGCAGTGCCATGGAAAGGGACCTGAGGGTCCTGGTCGACGGCAAGTGGAATATGAATCAGCAGTGCCCTGGCAGCCAGGAGGGCCAACTGTGTCCTGGGGGGCATCAGGCAACACATCGCCAACTGGTCGAGGGAGGGGATTGTCCTGCTCTGCTCTGTTCTGCATTGGGGCGGCCTCACCTTGAATATTGTGTGTAGTTTTGGGCACCACAATATAAGAAAGATATTGGGCTCTTAGAGAGTGTCCCAAAGAGGGCAGCGGAGATGGTGAAGGGCCTTGAGGGAAAGGCATATGAGGAGCAGCTGAGGTCACTTGGTCTGTTCAGGCTGGAGGAGACTGAGGGGAGACCTCACTGCAGTCACAACTTCCTAGTGAGGGGAAGAGGAGTGATCATTGTGGGTCCCTTCTAACTTAGCATGTTCTGTGATTCTGTGATTCAGCAAATATGATAAGTGATGTGAAGAGGACTCTTATTGAACACAGTCAACATTATAGTCTACCTGAATTATGCCCAAATTCGGTGTGTAGGACTTAATGAGTTGGGGTCTGGGAGGAGGGGAAAGTGTTGAGCTTTTAAGGTAAGAACCAGAGCATTGCCAAAGCATGTTTTTCACATGATTGCTGGTAAGTCTCTACTTTCTGACATGTGAAAGTTATTCTTCAATAAACTTCTTTCCCATCCTCTGGAAGGCCAGATTCAGTCACGCTGGCAAGTGTAATGTTATTGGAATGTTGCCTCAGGAGAGCAAGTTTTGATACTGGCAGCTTGGTAGACCAGTGTAACACCAAAGTCCAGTTTGCATCTTGCTTTCTTGGCTCTATAATATAGAGCTTCAGTGGAGGCCCTGAGACACAGACCTTCACTTGATGTGTAAAGTTCAGAGTTTCTCCTCCAGCTCCAATTCTTCTTTGTTGTACACAAAGTATTGCCATCTGCAGGATCACACACTGAATAGCTCATATAGATAGACTATGGAGAGAAACAGACATATCTAGGCATTATTCATCTTAACTGTAAAGCAGCTGGCTGAATTAGGTCAGATGAATCACATCCTAGAAGCGGCTGTGGAGACAAGCAGTGGGTGACTAGCACAGACAGCCAACTACACCATAGATGTCTGATGTTAGAAGATACAAGTCCTGTTTATGAGGATTTTTGCCAAGACCAAATGAAATGATAGATAAACAGCATGTATAGGTTAGCTATTGTGTAGAAAAATTCACTCCTTTCTTACCCTTAAATAATGTTCTTAATATTTTTCTCTGAACTGAATTTGCCTATCATGCTACTTAGTAATTGCACTATGGCATTGCCACCATACCTGACTTACTGATTACTTAGAGGCTTCCATGTATTGAAATGTTATCAGACCTGAGTCACTGACACAACATGCAAATTTTAAATTTTTAAATAATTCCTATAAACCAGCAGTTAATCTCATTTCCAGCAGCAGAGTCAAATTGGTAACTTATCAGCATTCATTTATTTAGTAAAGCCTGCCTTTGGCTTTGTAAAATCATATTGACACCTTATCCTTAGAAACCATGTTGCAGCCAGTGGACTGAAGCTGATGCAGAGTAAAAATATGGGCTGGTCCCACTGTAACCTAAGCAGCCATAGGAACTGGGATGAGGTTTCACCTTGCCTCAGTTTAGATGGCTGTCCCAGCTCTTGTGATGCGATTCATTGAACCAAACGTATGTCCGTGACGCTGATGCATTACATCTATAGGAGCCTTATTGGTTCTGGATGGTTCTGGAGTCTTGGGTGAGAGGGTAAAAAGTCTGAACTTGTTAAGATGGGTCCCATTCTTCTGGTTTAAATGGAAAAATGTTGGACATGACAGTCAGCGAGGAATTAATTTTGTTGTGAGTTCTAGGAACATTGTTATTGTGGTTGATTTTTGTCCTTTTTTTTTTGAAATAGCAAGGTTAAAGTTATAGTCATGTTCCTCTCAACAAAGTCAATCGTATTAAAAACAAATCCTGTACTGGAATTACCAGTTACATAACTTATGAAACCCTTTATTAAGGACTAGTTGTTGTAGCTTCTAGTGTATATGTAATATTGTTGCTCTGCTGGTTCATGCATCAATTCATGCCAGATGAGCATCTGGCCCCAAATGTTCAGTACATGCTTCTCAAGATGATATTAAGAGAGTAGTGAGAGGGAAGGATTATATTAAATATTGATTTATTTCATCATTGGTTTGTTCACAAAAGAATCACAGAGAAAAACAAATAAATTAACATATGTCCCTTTTTTTCCCTCCCTGGCTCTTTCAGTGTCCCCCTTGCTGGGATTTTAGAACAGAGAAGTCTAGAATGGGAAACTGCTGGTGCTGAAGGTTGGCTTCTGTGACCTATCTCATTTGTATCATGCTATCCCTAAAATGATCTACTGAATTTCTTCAGAGTAATGAGCTTGACCTCAGTGTCTAATGGTACATGAATAACTTCTGCCATGTCTTACATACTGTGGAGGGATAGCAAGATTGCTATGCAGAATAAGAGAGAATCTGAAAAATGAGTAATTAAAAGATCCAATTATATCACATAAAATGGGGAGAAAACATGAGACTGTAAGTAACTGATCAGATTATCTAGCTTAAGTGCACGTGAGGAAGCCATATGGGGTAACTACCTTCATCATCCCTCAGACTACTCCAAAAATATTGTCTGATTAATCTTTTAGATATGTAAGCTTTTACTCCTCTTTTGGAGATGTGAAAACTAACAACACCGCCTGAATAGCTGTGCTGAAGCCTGTTGAATTAGTGGGATATTTCCAAAAAGCACTTGTTGAGTTAGAGATGAAAACTTGCTTTTTTGAAATGTGGCTTCTGATTACAGAAGTCAAATTAGTGATAGCTTGTACCTAAGCTTTAGAGAAAATGATCATCTGTAACTAACCCTTTAGGATAACACTCTGAAAATACAGCCCTGCATGTCTCAGGCTAAATACTCAATATCAGTAGCTCAGAAGAAATGTCTTTCCAGGTTGCCTGTTAGCAATTTGCCCATTGCCTGAAATGAAATTAGTTTCAGACCTAGGATCTGAATTCAGAAATGATGCCCAAACCCATATTTGTGCCATACTGCACCTGGAGATTTTCACTACTGGTATTTGGTCTAGCGGTTAAGATGCTGCGCTCTCAGCGCCGAGGTCGCAGGTTCGATTCCTGATCCTGCTTCAGGGATAATCCCCCAGGCAGATGGAGCTCGTCAGCCCCTAAGGCCATCCATCTAAGAGAAGGTCACTC
>JAWWLV010000001.1:98636489-98679017 GCA_035041135.1 Platyrinchus mystaceus
CAGCGCAGGCTGTGTCTCACCTAAAAAATCCATTGTGCAGGCTTGAAAGGTAAAAGACCTTTCCCAGATCTTCGTTCATGAAGACTGGCCACATTTCAACAAGGCAAGTGCTGGGTTGTGCTCAGACTCTGTCCTGAAAATTAAGACTCTGGACTCTCCATTGGCATATTTTAATGGAAAGATTCATCACGATCTCCATTTCTTTTCTCCACTGTGTGAAAACATGAGTTCTGCAACATAGTAAAAACCCAGCAGGTTGGCAGCTTTGCTTTTTCAGGGAAGCTCTGGAGCCCTAGAGTGGATTTTCCCTGTGTGTCCTCCATCCACTGCAGCCACCATGTTTCCTTCTCTCTTCTGTTGTCTTGGTCTTCTTGGGGCCTGCGATGAAATGTTCTTGGCCTTGGTCATTATCCTTTAGCTGAAATGATCTTTGCTAAACTGTGGTCCCTTCCAACCTTACCCACCCTGTGATTCTGTAATTCTGTAATCATTACCTTTAGCAATGCTATCAGAATTTATGATACAGCTGCCTGTACTTCTATTCTGGAGGAGTTTTCCCCCTCATTGGGAGACATTGCACTTCTTTGTAATTTGGTTGGCCAAAGTGAGAGCTGTGGGAGCACAGGTGGGTTTAACTTGTTAGAAATGGGGATGCCACTTAACTAGCTACTTTCAGTAAACCCATTTCCATCATGGCTGCCTTTTATGCCCAAGCCCCACATCACTAGTACGCAGATCAATGACCAGATCCATCACTTTTCCCTCTCGTTTTGCTTCTCTTCATCCACTTGGACACAGCAGTTCCCGTTTCCCAATGCAGTCTGACAGCAAGGGCTGATGTGCCCTCCCACAGCTTCCCATGAGCCTGTTGCCCCAGCCTCACTGAACCATCTGTTCTTCTTCCTTCCCTGAACGAAGCTGTGCTTAGTGCTGCGTTCCTAGAGTGCAGGAACTGATGGATCTGAAGGGAGGAAGGAGACAGAGTGCTTCCTTTAAAGTGCTTAGCTGTCATCAGATGTACTCATCTGAAGAATTTCTTCATGCAGGATCACGGGGGAATAAGTTGTTCCTTCAGCAACTGTCTTACCACCATCGTGTTTAAATTGCAGTGCAGATTGGTAAGGAAATGCTGTCTCTTTACATGGAGAAACTGTTTCTCACAGGTATTTGCAAGATGCTTAAGTTCTGGAGTTGTAAGGTCTTAAAAAAGACCTACTTTTAAAGAACTAAAGACATCCTCCTTTGAAAATCAGAGATTTTCAGCTGGGCAAATGAAAACTTAGAAACTCATTGAATGAAAACTCATTGGGTTCAGTGGACTGTTTGTATTGTTTGTACTGTTTGTACTGTTCATCCTGTGACACCTAATTAACAAAGAGACTTTCTCTTAGTGTCACTTCATTTTTTGCATAAGTAGAAGAAAGCTTTATTTCATTACAAATCCAAAAGTCATACTCCAGCCAAGGCAAGGAAAACAAAGCACAACTCTGCTTATCCCTCCTTACACTGGAAGACACTGACACATCATTGACATCAAGCTGGAATCACACATCACACTCGCTGTATTTTACAACAGGCTGCATAAATACACTTTTCTATATTTTTTAAGGCTAATCTCAAGGCTTGGTTCAAGGTGAAGCAACACCACAGTTTTAAAAATTGTCATTAAACCATTACAGCCCAGACCATGGGACTGCAATTTTCACATCGATCGTCCCCTGTCAGCAGCATCGACATGGACTGGCATGCGGGAGCGTCACTCCCGGAGAACCCTCTCCGTGTCCCTGGTTGCTGGCCATTGCCTCTGGTAGCTCTTAACCAACAGCAACATTCATGGTTCAGTAGCCAATCTGACAAAGGCAGCTGAACCAGCTGAAGCTGAGCAAGAAGTACAGAGAGGAGGGTTGTACACACATATGTAAAGTGTAGAGCAAGAGAAGAGGCACAGATTCACTGATCAAGACTGCTGAGTCCCAGGAGCTGTTCTCTTTGCCAACTGCTTCCATCAGCTTTAAATACAATGGACGTTTATGATAATCCATTGGGAATCTTTACCGTGATTCAGTAAGTAAGCTAATACATCTGTACTTCGTATTTTAAGTTAATGGGACTATAAATATTTAAATATATACATATTTCACAAGGGCAATATGGTTTTAAATACTCACACCTCTGTACCCATAATGATAAGACATGTTTTGAAATGACTTAGTTAAACATTGAAAATAGTTTGACCTTTGAGTTTAACTAATCTAAGTAGCATTTCAACAAGCGGTAACACAGGCATTCCAGGTAATTTATTGAAAATGCCACAGAACTGCAGTAAACTTCAGAAAGTGAAGAAAGGAATCAGGCATTTCCTTTCTCCAAAGAATGATGACTCTCAGAAGTTTTAAGAATCTGTAGCTGTTTTAATAAACATGTATTTATGTCACAAATGCATTTGAAAGATCCTGAAAGTTATGAAGATAATTTCCCATTACACTGTATGGTATGTTTGTTTTTGAAGAATGAACTCATATTGTAGATAAATTATTCAAGATTTCACTGTATTGTATGTATGCTGGGTCATAGCATAGGAAATGATGTTTGTTTAAAGTGTGTCTCTCTACATTTATTTGCTAAAAGTGGCCATCCAACACTTAGGAGAGCTGGGAGTTGGTATGCCTGGATTCTGCTCCCAGTTCCACCAAAGACAAAATTCTTCAGCCAAAGTCATATTAGGTTATTTGGGGTTTTTTTGAGTCTGTGGGTGTTTTTCATCTCTAAAATGGGTGTAAAAATAGAACTTAATGAATAGCAGTGTGTCAGAAGACTTAAATTTTACATAATCCAAAGCTTCAAGAATTGTAAAGCTTTGGACTCATCTGGTCCCAATTATCTTTAATAGAATTGTCTCTTCCCATGGAACTGGACTGCAGCTGAAACAATTTTGTCTGGTTCTTTCGGTAATGTGTGGTTTTTTGGTGTTTGGTTTTATTGTTTTTTGTTTTGTTTGTTTGTTTTTTCCCCTCCTCTAAATTATTTAACTTGTTTTGCCTCTATTTAATTTTCCATAAAACAGACAGAAAAAGATAAGCTGAAAGATATTTTCATTAACCATATGATTGTAAACTGTATATCGTTTCCTTCTGAATTGTTTCCTTTTCATTACTCTTTGTCAAGTTTTAAATCTATGCCAGAAATACTTTTTAGTAGGGACCTTGTTTTTTCAGGTCTCCAATAAAAAGGCTAGTGTATTCTGGAGCACATTAAAATAAATGCTAGAATTCTGGATAGTTTATTTATCAATGTAAAGTCTGTCCTTCCTCCTCTCCAAGCACTCAAAGGCCAATGGGCCACTGCTGTGAGGTTAGCTTGCTCCCTCATTCTGGGTGCTGCAGACTGAAAAAAGAGAGAACAGAGACAGAAAAAGGATAGCAAATACAGAACCATATTCATAAATATTTCTCTTCCCTTTCCAAAGACAAGAAAACAAAACCCAAGCCTGGAATGGGCAATGCAAATGGAATACAAGCTGGCACATTGTTGGGAGCAGCAGAGGGACGGCCTCTTCAGCTTCACACACACACAGGGGACCTGCTTGGGGCAATGCATTGCCCTTGGTCTTCCAGAGCCTCTGGATGCTTTGCCTTTGAGGTCTGTTGAGCTGCTGTGTAAAGCAAAGCAACCACTGCCAGTGTAATGGGGCATAGCAACTGAACCCCTGCATGAAGATTGCTGAATAAACTGATGGAAAGATAGGTTCATCTTACTATATCCTCCTTCACATTTCAGTGGGGTTGAAGTGTGTTTGCAAAGTCATACCTTTTTCAGCGAGGGTTAAGGGTACCCTAACCCCAAAGACTGTGTACAACGGGTACAGTTATTAAAGTTCATATGCACTGGAGTTACGTTCAGCAGGCTTAGAACTGCTCATTAATTTCTTTTCCAAGTCAAATTCTTTGAACGTATTACATCAGAACAAAAGATGCGTGGAATTAGTGGGCAGAGCTTGTGGAGACTCTACAATAAAGCCATGAGAAGGAGGCAGAGCACTCTATTATGCACATTCCCCTTAAAATCTGAAGAAATCTAGCAAGTCCTGTACAGGCATAAGTAATAACAATGAGGAATTTGAAAGCTTAAGAAGAAAGGAAATATTCAGACACAGTCATTACAGTCTCATTTCTTTGATTATCTGGACGAGGAGTGCCAGGGATACAGAGTGAATTAAATGAGGTCTCTTGTATAGTCATCAAGCCCCTGTATTATCCATTGCAGAAACAGAATTCAGTCATTAGAGAGGTAGGGTAAGCTTTTTTCCAGAGAACTGAGCTATCCCCCTGGAAGTCAGTAATATAGGTCCCTAGTTGCTTGAGGAAAACCTAGCCACAGAGCTTGATTAGGCATATGCTCCTTGATATAAATGGTCGAGTCTTCATCTCTGTGAAAGCTATTTATCTCTATAAACAACTGTCCTTTATTGAGTTCAGAATGGAGATAGGCAAGAAAAACCAATCAACCAACCAACCAACCAAAAAAAAAACCTAAAAAAACCCCCAAAACAAAAACAAACCCCCCCCCCCAAAATCAAAACAAAACAAAGAAAGGAGTATATCTCATCATCTTCCTCTCCACAGTTGAGTAGTGAGGGTCAGGCCTGTATGTTGGGGTGTTTTTCCATTTCTGTTTCTGACACTCTTCTCTGAATGTCCATCAAACTGACTGTGAAGTGAGCTTGCAGGGGTTTAACCAGAGGAGTCAGCTTACTAGAAAACAGTACTTGTGGTTTCTGTGATTTAGCAGCAATAAACATCTCCCCTGGGCAGCTGCACAGTGCTGCTCCCAGAGCCCCACTCCTGACTCATGAAGCATCGTAAGAACAGGTGTCCCTCCATGGATATGCGTGGAAGATGACAATGTTTGGCAGTGACGGCCTGAAATGAATATACTTTAGGAGACAGTATCAAAGCATGACAGAAAAAGCTCATAAAGTAAAGGACTTCATAATCAGTGATTTGTGCTGCTCACTATTGAACTTCCAAATTACAAAAAAGGCAGGTATTCCCTAATTTGAATCTCTTTCATTTAACTCCATAAGAGAAAAGGAGGCTTTAGTCCTACTTTTTCCCTTAAAAAAGGTAAAAACTTTACTTGTTGTCATAGTGGTTCATCAAATTTAACTGTTTTGTGTTTAACCCTGTACAGACAATGTGAGTAGCAAATAATGTTTTATTAACTCTACAGTCAGAATTTCTTCCTACACTAAGGGTTTCCCTGTACCAAAACCCCTCCCAAGAGATCCCAAGATGTGTTTGCCATATGCAGTTTAGTTCAGATCAGGCATGTAGTGGGGAAGCATATATTCTGTCCCATTTACAGTACTTACATTCTCAGTGTGAAGTGCTCTTGGAGCACACAAACTGGATGCCCCTCTGCTGAAACCAGTAGATGGGGTCCAGCGAGGCACCTGCTACATCAACCACTCAAACCCTGTGTAGGGCCCAAATGAGAGGTAGTCTGAAGTAATATCCCTAAGATGTGTACAGGTTGCCTCTCAGCTCCTCTGTACCCATGGTTTCACGCTACAGACCCACTCCAATTAGCTGTGCTACTTGCTAATGCAGAGATGCCCTAGACTTCTAAAGGGGACAGTCAAAATCAAGTTGGCATTGAGCCAGATCAGCTATTAGCTTCCCAGCCTTTGCAGCAGTTTGCATTGAGATTATGGAGAGGTGCCTAGCAGGAAATCTATGACTGCAGTGTGGGTGGTGTTTAAAGCAGTTTTTAGCTTTAGGTTAGATGAGGGTTTCTGAAAGACTGGTCTTAGTGACTTTTTTTTCCTGCTAGATAAGATGTGTTGTTCTCTCTAGTTTGTTTTTTTTCCCCACACTATGCTCATTATTGTTATGTGGAATGTTGTGTCAGGAAGTTCTAGCCAATGCCAGCAAAAAATGGCAGTAAAGTCCACTGTCATAAGCCATCCACATTGAAACAAAGGGAAGGTAGAGCAAGTGTTACAAACACTCTGTCAAAGAGATCATCTGGGTGATGTAACTGGATCTGTGACCTTCCTTAACTCACAGGGGATCTTTTCTGCTCAATAGGCCACTGAAATAGCTGACTTCTGGCTAGATTTAAATAAGCCACTTGTAAATAATTTTGTCATGTGTACTGGGAGGGAAAAATTCTGGCTGCAATTGATTTTGTTCCTGTACTTTCACAACATTTTGCCACAAGCCCTTGGTATTGACAGTCTTCCCAGACCTACAGTGAATTCACAGTAGCTGCCCTAAATATCTCATGCCTGCTATTTTCTCCTTTCTTGCATATTCGTGTTGAAACCATTCCTGCCCCTGAAATATTTGCAGACTCTGGTAAAGTCTCTAAAAAGACTGTTCTGTGATCAAATCTGTAAGAGACACTTTACTGAGAAGATGCAGATGGGAATGAAAACCAGCTCACTGTTAATCTGAGTTATGCTATGGTTGTACCTACTGGAAAGCTTACATTCATTTTAAAGGGTGGAATATTGAGATTATGGAATCCTTTGCTTCAGTCAGCAGTTTGTTTGCCTAAGAATACAGCAAATGATCATGGCTATCTTCTCACATTAGACCATTGGCCTGGGTTTGTGGAAGGATGGGTTGACCTCAGACATGGGCCACTGAGCTCTTGTGGGATAGGTACACAATGGTAGTCTCTGAGATGGTGACCTACAGCTGAAAGCCAAGTAAATCATTGTGACAAGTCCTGCTTCTCTTGAAAAAGGCGAGGGACTGATGGACTCTGAAAAAGGTCACCTGACAGTGTTGGCTCTGCTTCGAGTAGAAAGTTGGATGAGAGACCGCCAGAAGTCCTTTCCACTCTGAATGACTCTGTGATGATGTTAACAGGACAGTGGAGAGGAAATAAGTAGCTTATGGAAATTAAGTTTATGTGCCTCTCAGAAGTCCCAGATGTGTCATTTAAGTGTAAGCAAAATACTGATGTTGATGAAATCAAGACAGCCACGGGCAATTACAGCACAAACACGAAAGATTGTATTAGTGAATCAGATACATGGTTAAATTGGCAATAACAAATTTTGGCTTCTGCCTCTGTGATGTCCTTCCTTCCACCTTAATACCCAAACATCACAGTGGCAGACTACGTGTAGTAGCAACTTCAGTCTTTAACAAAGTTGATAAACTGAAAAGGCATTTTTTTTCTGTACTGAGATTGGCCAACTATTTGATGGTCATTCAAATTAGGAGACCTGACTGAAACACAGCTTTCAGTGGTCCTGATGGTTTAAATATGCTTAGGTGGTGTAAAGGCAGAGGAACATCCTCAGGTTGTTCCGTTTCAGTTTGCAATAAAATGTCAGTATCAAACTAGCTCAGACTTGCAAGGATCTGGATGGGGCAGAGCAGAGCTTAGTGTGGGCTGATACATCCTGGTCTTCAGCACAACAAATTAGAGCTCCCTCAGAGCAAGTGGGGGTAATCCACCATTCAAAGGTGTTCTTTCATCCCTTCAATTTAATAGCATGTAGGTATTTTTTTAAAGGAGTTGTCTGGCACCTGCCTGCATCATGAATCACCTTTGAAAATGTGCCTCTTTGAGCCCTATTTTCAGAGGTATTCATTGCTTGTGCTTCCAGTGACAGTGAGTCTGGAATGGAGAGATCTTACCTGCAGCTCTGGAAATCGGGCATCGGACATTTCTAGTGTTTGACAGCAGAATAGGTGGTCATTTTACAGGGCTCTTGAGTATATTTCTGTGATTTCATGGTGGTTTTTACTGCAGAGTTGCTAAGAAAGGAAAATACTCATTTGCATGCTGCAAAGCATAGGCAAGAAGCCAGATCTGTGCTATTACAATGTCTGATCTCTGTAAGGCAAACATCCTTTTGAAAGGAGCTAATGTTTCTGTCTATTCAATTCTGATTCACAGTTCAGCACTTCCCTCACTCAAACACCCTGGGGAAGAGTTAACTGTATTTTTCTCTTCTCCTTTTATCTTTATTCCTGGATTAAGTGAAAAAATTATTGGTTCATGTTACAGCCCTTTTTTCCCCTTGCAGTAAATCTTCTGCAATATTTTTTGCTATTGGTGTGCTGAATATCACATATATCCCTGTTCATGTTCAGGCTGAAATTGTTAATTATTTGCATGACAAACATTCAGGTTGTGTCCTGTTAATTGTACCATAGGGTGTACATATTGTTAACTAATGCATATGTGCACATATCTTAGAATGAGCTTTTCATCAAAATCAAAGAAGTGCTCTCAAACATTTAATAACAAATGTTCTCAATTATCTTCCCTACTGTTTATGAAGACAGATCATAATATTTAGTATAATCATTAGTAGAATCTCAGCAGTAATTTATCTGCTGTTCACTTGCTGCCTATGCTTCACAAACACTTTCCAAAAATCACATTACAAGAGTCATGAGGTGTAGTTTCTTCCTTCTGAGAGGATACGAGTGACTATTAAAAGGACCTTTAATTCTGTGAATACAGACTTTAAAATTATTTTTCTATAAATACTATGCAAAATGCAATTCATATTTATCACTTGTATTACTGCCAGGAAATTTAATTGCTGTTCACAGAGAGCAAGTATGGAGAAGCAATTTTATTTAAATATTTAAATATTTAAACCATTCCTATATATGCCTAATCTGGGAAAAAAACCCAAACAAAACAACCCAACACCAAATGCACAAACTCTTACAATCAGAGAGACTTTGCCTTTATCAATACAAAGGCTAGTCATGTCTTTCTCATCAGTCAGTCTGCTTATGCTTTCTATAACACAGCAGTTGCCCTCTACCTACACCTGTAGTGTCCATATGGACCCATTGGCTTTCCAGATGAACAGACTCAGGAGCTACTTATTCTTGCGAAGATCCTTCAGGTAAAGTCTGGGGTGTGTTTTGGAAGCACAGCACAAACCTCTCCCTGCTGAACCAACGTTCCCAGCATGCTGAAATGCTGAATAAATAACTTCCCTCCAAAATCAATGCATGATATATATTTCTCCTTCATTTAAATATCATCTTGTTTATCTCAGGGCTTCAGGGTTAGACCTGTGCAATGTGAGGGCAAATTATTCCTGTATGGTTTCAAGCTTCATTTTCAGCCCAGCTAGGGCAGCACAGGCTATTCAGCAATCTTTTCCTTCCAAACACTTCTGCTTGCTCCCACTGTGGCTTTACTGACAAATTCTCTACTCTGTGAATGACAGCCCACAGCAGCATCAGGTAGTGAACTTTAGGCCTTACTATCCAGCCTTTCCTCCCAAGGGGAGGTCAAAGGCCCTGGTGCTCGTCTAGAGCCTTTCTGCTGCAGACACCTTGTTTTCAGTACCAGCTGAAGTACCACCATCCTCAGTCTGGGGAGAACAGGGTTAAGGAGGCTCTGCACTCCCAGTCTGGGGCTGCTGCTGAAGATGTGGCTGCCCAAGCAAAGGCATCCCAGTCTGTGTGGGTTTGTCTGTTCTTACCCCACTCTTGGTCACATCTTTCAGTGCTGCTGGAGGGGACTTGTACGACAGCTGTGCCTCACAAGCTCAGCTTCCCAGGGTAGGAACTGCCAGATGAAAAGCTTCCACAGTTCTTTTACAGTGCTACAGCGAGAGCCTTTTGCAGGAGGTACAGCCGCTTCTAAATACCTATGATTCCACAGATACATCTTAGCAAAGACGTCAGAGTTGCCTGGGGTGTGACTAAGATCTTGCCATCAGTCCCTGGGATCTGAACTGGGGGCAACGGGCTGCATTTCATTACATGTTTGTATTTCAAATGAGACTTGGTTTTCTTTTACAGCAAAAGTACAGCATTAATGTTTTGTTAACGTTGATATATTGAAGCTGGAATAGCACAGCTCAATTGATGCTAATGAACTTTGCATAAGTGGAAAAGACATACGAGTGCTCACATGGTTGCAACCTTGGCCAGCTGCACCTGGTAGAAGGGGAAGTTTGTTTGTGGGATGTGAACAGGTATCATCAGCCCTCTCCAGAGAGAGTGCTTGACATCCCTGCACATACTGACACAGGAAAATATCTCTCCAGCTGTCAATTCTTCAGCCTCCTACAAGAGGAAAAGAATTGCTCTGGTTTGTTGTGACTACATACCAGTTTAACAGTTTTTTATAACCAAATATTTTACCCACATAGAAAATAAATTCCAACAGTCAAACATAACACTGAATTGAAAAAATACACGTGGTATTAGGAAAATTGTATCTTTTTCTGTGTAAAAGCATCAGCAGCATTAGAGAAAAATGTTTCACACATTTTTTTTTTATTTTTGAAAGTTGCTATTTACTTACTTCTAGACAGTTAAGCTTGCTTTGAAATGATACCTTAAAAATAAAGTAGGAATGCATTCTTCTCAAGATTTGCAGTTTTATTCCTTGCTGAAGGTCATGAATTT
Source organism: Platyrinchus mystaceus (assembly GCA_035041135.1). NCBI lineage: Eukaryota > Metazoa > Chordata > Aves > Passeriformes > Tyrannidae > Platyrinchus > Platyrinchus mystaceus. The sequence continues at coordinate 98,646,902 of JAWWLV010000001.1, forward strand.
TGGCTCTGCAACTCATTGACTTAGTCAGGAAGAGAACTTAAAAAAAAAAAGCAATGCTGAGCAGTCAGTGTATCCCTGAGTGCCTAAATAGGAGCAAATGTTTCTTACAAATTAATATTCCTCATATCTAAGAAGCTTTCTCTCTGATTTGTATGGGTCAAAAAAGTTCCTCTTATGTAAACAATTTAGAAAATTCAAAGGTAATCCAATTCTAGGCTCTCTGCCATCCAGGTGCTTGTACCCAGCAGGAAAAAAAAAATCTCCTTAATCCCTTTTAGTTTTCATAATTACTTGTTTTTCCTATTCCCAGCAGTTCTTCTATTGAGCACAAAAGTTACCATATCCAATTATAACTTTCGGCCTTGCTTTTAAAATCTTCACGTCTCCTCAGTTATCTATTAACACAAGATTAATCACCTTATTAATCTCAGGTTTTTTCTCATCTGGTACAGTGACAGCCACCAACCAGCAATTTGGTGGCATGTTCTTAGGTTTTTTGTGTGGCCAATAGATATGTGAGACTGTATGGGGGGAAAAACAGAGCGAACTAGAGAGAAAGCAAGAGCAAGAACAGCAGTATCACATTTAGCATGCTAAATGCCATGGCATTTTGGAAAGCCTGGCTTCCACATGTGACAATCTAACAGCTTCTGATCTATGTTGCTGTGTATTTCATTGTTTATGTAAGAGAGGCTGACAGGAAGGGCACTTCTTGGCAGTTAATGATCACTGTCATTGACCCAGCCAATCAGTCAGTAACTGGAAATATCTGACCTTTATGGCTTCCTTCCTTTGATGATTCCCTTTAATCATTTATTTTTTTAACCTTTCCTGTTGGATCTAAAACTGTGTGCTTTGATATTAATGCAATGTGCCATACTAGAATGAAGAGATTTTTTTTTTCCCCTGACTGTTGCTGACAGTTATTGTAACCAAAGGGAAAGCAGGATTTTGTTCTGAAAGCTCCATCATATTTACACTGTCTTCTAATGTTTTCCTTTCCCTCTCTTAGTTTTGCTGGAGCTGCTATAACTTTGTACTGTTCACTGTATCTTATCTTCAGAGTTCAGTTCAGAATTTGTCAATGGTTGTTTGCTTAAGGTCTGCTACAATATGAGTATTTTAACCTAGGTTGTTTAAAGGTGTCTAAAATCTACTTTCTCTGACAAAAATACACTGGATGATGGAGACTGTAGCCTTTCTTTGGGAAGAGGCTATTAACAAAGTTTTAGTTTCATATTACTTGGGATTTATTTTGTAAGTCATTGTGAGTTCAAATGTTGGCATGAACAGAAATCAATATACTAGAATGTATCATATTCATAATGTTCATAAAAGAACTTTGCTTTCTAAGCCATTTTTTGAATAGTTACATTTATTAGAGTAAATATTTATATACTTCTGCTTAGGGAGAAACATTCTAACTTATTTAGGCACATATGAATACAAATCAGAACCTCCAGTTTACGAAGTGTGTTATCATCTAATAATTTCCTTAAAAATCGTAATTTGTCAGTAAAGCCCTGAAGGCCATGTTTACCTTGGCAGCCCTCAGTGATGAAGTCCAGAGCTCGAGTCCAGCATGGGTGCTACTGCTCTGACCTGCCAGAGCCTTGGAGTGATGGCTTTGCTCCCCATGACTGAGGCTTGGAAACACTTTGGTTGTGCAGCCAAGCACAGCAGACATGGGGCAAGTTCAACTCAGTGACCAAATTGACTTCAAGGTCAAATTTTGTTTTGTCTTCTAGTTAAGCCTATTTCAGGTAAAGCATAACATACACCATAATCCACAAGAAAAAAGAGGCCAGTCCAAGTGCACTGAAACGCACACTTTGCAAATGGAAAGTAGCACAAGTCCACTGACTTCAATGGCCAGCAGTTTCTGGTATTTCCATTCACATGGTGTTTTAGCTGGAAAGATGCTGGAAGGTTGATATTTCTTAACACATTCTGGACTTCTTTTGATAAAACTCAGAGATGCTCTGTCCTTCCCAGTGTGGAATCTCTGTGTTTGACTCCAGCATCATAGAAAAGATTATAAATGTTTATGCACTGTTATCTTTAAGCAATAGACTTTATGTATTATAGCATTCAGGTAAGTTTGGACAATATTTCTAAAGTGATATGAAACTTACTTCTTGATGCTTTTTGAAATATTGTTTGTGAAGTGTTTGTTGAAATTACCATACTGCAGAGAATCAGTGAAAAATTACCTATCTCTGAAAAACCAGAACACCTGAGATACAACAGTAATTTTCTATATCTAAAACAATATGATATTGGTATAGTACTGCATGAGCATTGTGTCCATGACAGTGGGCTCTCATTTCTGGCACCAAGCAGACAGTGAGCAAAATGAATTGATGTTCAAAACACCCAGCCTCCTCTCACCTCTAAAAATCAGTGGAACAAAGCCCTGTATCTTGTTCACCACCCTGCTTTGATTTGCTTCGTAGCCTTATCCATCCCCTGACTTCAGCAGTGACAATTATGACGATGCTGTGAAGTGTTTTGAGACCAGCTGGAGAGAAATGCCACCCCTGAGGTGCTGCCAAATAACCCCACCAAAGCTGCCTTCCTCTTGCGCAGGAGAGCCATACGTGCTGTGCCTGGGTAAGGGGACACTGGGGAGCGAGCTCTGGTTTGCAACTCAGCTAATTAAACATTAATGAAGTCCTTTCAAAAGAGGGAGCTTTGCTTCACACTTCTACTCTTAAATCCAATCTGTAAATGTTTGTTTTCCCCGTTTTAGCTTTTTAATTTATTCCTCAATTTTCTAGCCTCCAAAATGACAATAAAATGTACTAGATTTGAAATACAAGTCTCCAAACAGTATTTTGGCTATCTGTTAGGAGTTGGAATACCCATGGATTACCATGTAAATCTAAATTATTGGCACTCATGAGAGATTATTTCCATTTATTTTGTTTTACTGTGTAATATTTTGCAGCTATGGCTGCAGTGCTGTTATTAACTTGTGATAGTTCTAAACCCTGGTAGGTGATTAGATCATTTACTGTGTAAAATTCAGGCCTCCAAAGTAAGATGGTGCTAATCAGTCGAGCCATAGGAGTCCCAGCTGCTCATCTTCTCCAAAGATTTGACCCCTCCTGTATTGGATAAAACTCAACAGAATGTTATTTTGCAAGTGGAAACAATTACTAGAATATATTTTTTATTGACTTGCTATAATAGAGATAAGATACCGAAAACATTGCCTCAGCAGGGGGTGATTTTAATTTTTACGAAGAAGTTAATGACAGGAAAACAATCTTTCCCAAAGATAGTTTACATACGACAAACATGCTTTCAACTGTTTGGAAGGACAGTATTTTTCTCTGTTGTAATTAATCCCTTTTCATCTTAGCATGAATTATTTACATATCTTTAAAACTAAGATAGCGCTCTATGTCAAATGACAGCCCGCACTGGTGAAAGATAATTTTGCAACTTGGGCATTCAGGAGATAGGATATTGCCACAAAGTCACTGTTGATTCTCAGGCAAGTAATTCTATTATATTTCTTCCCTGTAAAGTGAGATAAGTCATCCTGCATAGCTAAGGTAGGAGTTTTCTTCTTCTTTTCCTATGTCTCCATATCCTTGCACTTTAAATGGATTTGAATTTATTCACTTAGGGAAAAAAAGTAAACCAATACTTTCTCAAGAAGAGATTTCCCACAGAAATATTTCACAGAAGATTCTGAGTTGGAAGAGACCCACAAGGATCGAGTCCAGCTCTCAAGCGAGTGGCCCATACAAAGATCAAACCCACAACACTGGTGTTTTTAGCACCATGCTCTAACCAACTGAGATAACCCAAACAGACTTAATCCAAAAATTGTGAGAATTGCAAAGTCTAGCACCAATTTTCACAGGGAGAAGGAAAAGAAGACAGACAGAAACTCAATCATTCACCAAAGGTGGTGAAGATTTTTCTTTGGCTTCCACCAAAGCTTTTCTAAGCCCAGCTGCAGACTCCATTGTTGCAGACAGTATGTTTGGACAGCTTCCCCCAACTGATCAGGGTTGGTTGTAGCTTGAATTATGAAGGGTTATGTCTTTACAGAGTTTTATAAATGTAGATTGCCACTGTAACCAAATACATAACAAACACCAGCTTTCTTATTTAAGTAAGTGACCAAAATGGAAGAAGACCCCAGAATTGCTGGTTTGAAGTTCTTCATTTAATGTGCAATAAAACCTCTTTCCCTAGACATTCACAATATTTGATTTTGAAGCATAAAAATGTATTACTCTTGCTGTGTTATGTCTATTGAGGTCTCATCTAAAGCATTTTACAGTCCTAGCCCATTGATCCAGACATAAATGAAATATAAAAGTTATTTAGAGAAGCAGGAAAATGTCATGTAAAACCAGAAGCATGCCATCCAGAACTTCAGTTCCTATTAACCTACACAAAAATACTGGAGGGACTGTTCAGCTTATTTTCTCAAACTATTGCTTGTGACTTAGGTTTCTGATCATACGCCAATCACGGCAGTTGATTCAAATAACAATTAGAACAGCAATTTAGAGGAGAAGTGATTTTAACTTCTCACCACTAATACATCCTATGCTAGCAGAAAGTGCAAAGGGTGAACTTCCATCTTCAAACATTAAGTATTTGTATTTGGTGGATATGCTTACAGACTGATGTAAGTGGCTTTCTTTATACAAAAAAAAAAAAAAGAAAAAAAAAAAGAAAGAAAAATGAATTGCAACAGAAGAGCAACTAACCTTAGAAAAAATACAGGAAGATAGCAGAGGGACACTCACATAGTTGAAAGGACAAAAAATTATTTGTCCAAGCATTCTCTCTGCTCTTCAAAATGAAATTCATATGATCAGACATCCATGCAAGCGATCAGACACCCATGCATACTGTGGTATGTGTTCTTTGCACATTTTCATCAGTCTCATCAGTTGAGCAGCTTGCTCAATAAAGACCAGTAAAAAAAAAAAAGATAAATTTTCCTTGTGCTTCTGATAAGGGTGTTACATTATCCACATTATCAACATTTGCAGTAACATCACACCAGCTTGAATCTCCTCAGAGCTCACAAAACTAGCTGAGCCAGGTCTTATTGGCAGGGAGATGGCAAACTTCCAGCAGCTCCCAGGTGCCACAGAGTTCAGCAGTGATTAAAGATGTGCCACTCTGTGCCTCCCAGCCAAGACCATGCTAGCTTGTTAAGACCCAGAACAAACCTAGGAATATAATGTTAGTTTTTGGACACAACATAAAATTGAAGTCCTGGTTACATGTGGTCTTTAAAAATCCCTTCAAACCCTTGGAAGACACATTGCAATAACTCTTTTATCCTGGACAGATGCCCCTCAGGTTTACTGCCTCATCTGACAGCTGATGTTCCCTCTGTAGCCTCCAGTGGGTGTGGTGGTCTGGTTTTGTGGATGGGCTGGTGGGTACAAGCTCTGCCTCTTGCATGGTTTTCATCATTTGTGTGTCCAGTGTGACAGTGTGCTCTTCAGCTTTCAGGCTTGCCCGAGAATCCCAGCAATGAGAGCATGTGGCTAAAGTTAATATGAGGAAAATAGGTAATCTCTTTACTTGAAAAGCATTGTTGCATAGGAGTTTTGTGGAATATTCTAAACTTTTACACGTAAAACCTGTTTATTAGTCCATTCAGCCACTTCAGGACTGATTACCTCTTACAGTCAAGACAATGAGTTTGTTCCAAAGATCTTTTAGAATATGTGGAGTTAACTATCCTTTGAATTTCTACTTCCTGCAGACCGGACTGAAAATCAAATAGAATCGTAGAATTATCTAGGTTGGAAAAGACCTATAACAACAAGTCCAACCATTAACCCAGCACTGCCAAGTTCAACACATCCATGTACCTAAGTACCACATCTACATGCTTTTTAAATACCTCCAGGGATGGTGACTCAACCACTTCCTTGGGCAGCCTGTACCAATGCCTAACCACCATTTTAGTGAAGAAAATTTCCCTAATATCCAACCTGAACATCATCTACTGCAACTTGAAGCCATTTTGTCTCATCCTATCACTGGTTGCCTGGACCCCCAGCTAGCTGCAACCTCCTTTCAGGTAGCTGTAGAGAATGAGAAGGTTCCTTGTGAGCCTTTTTTTCAGGCTAAACAAACCCAGCTGCCTCAGCCACTCCTTATAGGACCTGTGCTCCAGACTCTTCACCAGCTCTATTGCCCTTCTCTGGACATGCTCCATCATCTTTATTGTAGTGAGGGGACCAAAACTGAACACAGGATTGAAGGTGCAGCTCCACCAGTGCTGAATACAGTGGGATGATCACTGACCTGGTCCTGCTGCCCACACTGACACATTTCTGACACAAGCCAGGATGGTAGGACAGCATACACAGTCTGCATTGACATGAATACCTACTCAGCATCCACAGTCATAGAAATTAAGTAGTTTTTATCTCCTGACTGCCAAAGTGGATAACTGAATAGTGTATGTCCAACTCTGTAGTTAACAGCATGCAAAATGAAAGGTGTGAATGGTAAATGCTCTGAGGTCTCTAAATTACCTAAAGCAAGACAGTTATGGTCTCACCAACTGCACTAGAACCAACACAGTGTATCAAATTGAAAAATTGGGGTTTTGCAGTTCCCAATGCAATACAGCTCCAATTTTGTGCTCCTACTGGACATTGGATAACACAATAAAGCTGTCATTGGTTTCTGAATATATACATGGTGCCCAATCAGAGCTCCAGGTCATTATATGTTAGAGAGAAGACAGGAAAGCTTTACAGACTGGCTGCACTGTTGCAAAAAAAAATATTAAAAGGAGCAGCTCTTCAAAGCCATAGAGCTATTTAAGGCACATGGTGTGATTCTTGGAGTTGTCCTGTGCAGGGTCAGGAGCTGGACTTCAATGATCTTTGTGAGTCACTTCCAACTCATGATATTCTATGATTTTATGATTTAGAAGTTGCAAAAAATATGGTTGAGGTAGTTAGCAAAGTGGCTTTCAAATGGTCAAAGGTAAAAAAATATAAAATCTATCACCATGATCTATCTGCACTTCATCATCTCTGAATTCAGAGACTGTTGCTAGAAGGTCCAGGAATAATGTGATAAAATAAAAAAGGGAGAAAAGGTTCGGATTGGAACACAAATGACTTTTTTCTGAGTTATTTTGAAACTGATAGGGAACAAATTGCTACCTGCATTCTTTTCAGTCATAACAATAACAAATCCATAAATAAATAAAAAATCTAAGTGAAGTAGAGCACTGCTTTCCATAGCTCCTGCCCTTGATCCCTGCAAATACCAGGAATCATTCTACTTCTCTTCCACATGGTCTCATTAAAAGTTTTTTTAAATTCTATTTCACAGCTTTAGTGTTTTGAAAATGTTGTTACCTTCAGTTCTTTTCAACAGACAGAAACAGAGATCTCCAGAGAACCATTCATCTCATCCTAAGATAGACATCTAAGACAGGTCAGCAAATGCCTTCTGAAGATGATTCTATTAATTATAAAGGGAGACTAGACTTGGATATCCAACTTTTAGAAGTCCATAATTAAACAAGCTGATTTTCACTCACCAAGCTACTTTTAGACAACGAATACTCTTTTTTTCCTCTTATGATATAAACCCTCAACTTTTTAAGTTAGAAAAATACACTATACCCTTGCTAATTTTAAAATCCTGCATATAGTAAGATGGACATTATTCTTCTGCAACCTAGACAAGCTCAAGCCTTTCCTTTTTGCCCCACTCAAAATGCCATAATACTAGAGGGGCATGGCTTTCTCTGTATTTCCAGGTGTAACTCAAAGCAAAAGTGTCTGAAAACTCATTAAAAAACACTGTACTTGTCCCATTTTCAGCTCAGGTTCAGAGATTTCCATTTCATGTATGATTCAAAGGATCATCTAAATATTAGGATGCCTGTCCAAACTAAAATGAAATTCCAGACGCTTGAGATTCATCTGTCACTGATGATACTGATGCCATGAAGAAAACCTCAGTTATCCCACTAGCAATGAAATACTGAGAATAACAGCAGTAAGAACAGAATTTACAGTGAAGCAAAGCTATGAGCTACCAGGAAGACGAGCAAGGAATGTGGGAGACATTTCCCATTATTCATATTAGAAGCTGTACTCTGCTCCTTGCTGTAAACATACCCCTCCTATAAAGTACTCAGAGAGCCAGATAGTGTCCACCCCAAACAATTGTATGTGTCAGTTCAAATTGCCCACTGAATGGCGATACCACACTCATACTCCTCACCCTTTTCTCTGTATCATTTCTCTGTTGTGACCCTTTATGTCAGAGATGTTAGTTTTAAAGCCAGCATGAGATTAACTGCATAATGCTCCCCTTTCAAGCCTGCCCGCACTTTATCTCCATGCTGCAGAGCTGGACATCAGGATGCACTAAGCCCCGCCCCGGGATGGCCGCAGCTCCCTGTAGCCTGTTTGCATAACAGCTCACTTCTAACATGACCACAATAAGAAGAGGGGCCACATTGTTTCCAGAAATAAAACAGATTACTTTAATCCTAAACCTACTGCAGTGCCAACATAATAATTCCCTTTTTTAACCACGTGTTTAACCATTTCTAAGGAGGCTAAAAGATCTGGTCATTTGTGTGTATGTTATTACTGTTTAAGGAACAGTCCTCAGCTGGGTGTATTAGGGGTTTGGATTCCCCCCCCCTCCGAATTTAAACAAATACATTCAGAAAAAAAAATTAAAATCTGAATACTGCATTACTATTTGCAATTTTCCTTAAAATAAACATATTTAGTTTTCTCTGTCTGTCCACTGTTTCTCCAGCCAACCATTACTCAATGGTATGTTCACCTTCTTTCAAGGAACATATTACTACATTTTTCCATGAAGGCCTATATCTGCTCTCTTTTCAGATTAACCAGCTAATTGATACCTTCTACGAGGATGCTTTTTTCCTCTGGTTTTTCCCTGCATGTTTATTCTCTGCATAAGGTATTGATTTTCCTGTTTTTCCACTATCCCAGGCAGTTCTGACTTCTTCCCTTCAAGCTACATAGTAATGAAACAAGACAAATGCTTCATATTCTCTCCTTAAAAAAGAATATTATTTTAACATCTATGGTATTTACAAATAAAATTCACATCTCTTAACTTAATGCCTCTATAAACAAAGTTTCTAGTGATTTAAGTCTCTGCAAACTGATCATTTACATTCTCTACAGTCAACATGGATAGGAACTTCCTGAGGGTAATTTATCCTCTGCTAAGATGGGTGCTCAAAGCTGCCTACCTCATTCATTAATAAAACCTTAATGAACTGGCTTAAACTTGACATGTAAAGTTTGGCAGGCTCAAGCTGTAGGAGATGTGGTTTGCCCAGTGTGTCTGAATACCTTTAAGAACCTCTAGTCATAAAAACCCACAAAATAGCTGTTTTCATATAATCTCAAATCATCTTTAGTGAAATGAGTAGTGCTGCATCATTTATCACAGTTTAGAATGAAAATGAAAGTAATCACAGAGGAATGAGTTCCCAGTGATTACAGACTTTTTTTTTTTTTAATTTCTGTGTCCTTTTGTAAAGATAATTGGTCAGACCCTGGAACAATGATAGTTAGTAGTAGCTTTGATTGTACATCACCCAATGATACCTTGTGTATATACTTAAGAAAGACATATTTATTATGGTGATATGGTTGCTAATTACTGCTCGAGTTTCATGTCTTGATGAGGAGGGAGAAAACAAGCAAAGGAAGAGTTATTTTATCTCACTCTTAAATCTACTTCTATATAAAAATTTTATCCTTTCTTAAATAAATTTAAAAATGTCAACTTTCTCAATGTTTGAAACTGCAAGCATTCCATAGCAATGCTTCACGGGACCTACACAGACATCAAAACTAGTGATAAATATCAATTCATCTACAAATAGCATCCTGCTGAATCTATATAGCTATGTTGAACAAGAAACTATCAGTAGATTTGGGGATTAAAACTCCTAATGAATTCTGTAACTTATTTTAAACATAAGCTTATGTCTACTTTTGCAGAATAATATAAACTTGCACAGCTGAGAAGTATGTGACATGAGCTGAGTGATTTTTATTTGTCATATGCATTTACTGTATCCTCCTTCTGCCCCTCACCATAGACCTAGAGCAGGTGCTGCAAACGTAAACACCTCCCAAAACAGCAGGATCCCACTTATCAAATGCCTGCCTACGACATTGTCAAAGCATTTCCTGATCTCCATCCCTGTTGCCTTTTGACACATATATGCAAGATTAGAGCTAAGGGAAGGAAAATATCTTCTTGGCAATATTAGCATGTGAAACTTTTGGATTGTTTGAATAAAGGAATATCCTTAATTTCAGGTCAGCAAGCAAGGAATTATAGTAGTTTTAGGATATAGAGTTTTCAGAAGTTTAACTCTTGTATTTGACAGTTGAATTGTAGCACAGTATGGAAATACTGAGGGAAGTCTTGGTCCTTTATTGAAATAAGCTGTGGCTCATCACAGTGATCTGTATATAAAGTATGACAAGAGAAGAACTATTCTGGAATTAATCTAATATAAGAGGTTAATCAGTCAGGACTCAACAGGGCAACAGATGCCCCCAGTTGTCTTTCCAAAATGGCTTCTGCCATTTTAACTTGTGGTAAGCTCTTTTTTAAGTTAGTGCTTTATCCCCAGGAAACCTGATTTATGATGAACCAATCCAAAGATATGAAGTCTCAGCCCGCTGTAACAATGTTTGTTATCCCTGAGTAGCAATTGAGGCTTTCTGCTATTCAGAAATAAATGAGAATTTTTATCTGTTCGCACACAGAATTTGCAAAGCACACAGGAAAAGTCCCAGGTCACAATATTATTTACTTAGTGCTGCAAGGGGAGTTCCCTGGCAGCAAAGAAGAGCTGTGATATGACATGTCCTTAATATTCCTATTTTCCCATCCTCATTATGTCCCCCACAGCGCTATGGAGGAAGCTCTCCTACACATTCTGGGAAAAAAGCACAGCTGGGTGCCTCCCTAGAGTGCCTGTACATTAATGCTCAAAGCATGGGGAAAAAAATAGGAGGAATTAGGACTACGGTCTCATCGGGATCAGAGGAACACGGTGGGATTGTTCACACAGCTGGAGTGTTCTGATGGATGGATACAGGCTCTTCAGAAAGGGTGGCAAGAAGGGTGAATTATGCTGTACGTGAGAGAGCAGCACAGGCGCTTGGAGCTCTGCTGTGAGATGGGTGTTGAAGGAGATGAGAGCCTGTGGGTCAGGACTCGGGGACAAACAAACATGGGTGATGCTGTGAGTGTCTGCTACAAATTCCCTAGTCAGGAAGAAAAGGATGAGCTCTTCTTCAGACAAGTCGAAAAAGCCTCATGCTCACTGGCCCTGATCCTCATGGGGACCTAGAATCATGGTGACATCTTCTGGTGTGCATTGCCAACAGTTGATTGAGTAGACAATGATGGGAGGGGCTTTGCTCATGTCATACTCAAAACCAAGGAAGGATCATTTAGGGATGTGAGGCTGGGAGCAACCTTGGCTGCAGTGATTATGGTGACCAGAGTTCAGAAGCTGGAGAGGAGGGAAAAGGGCAAAAACCAGGATTACAAGCCTGAACTACAGCAGAACAGGCTTTGGCCTGTTTCAGAGATCTGCTTGGAAGAATGCCATGCAATATGTCCCTGGAGAGAAGAGGGGTCAAGAAGAGCTGGTTCATTATCAAGGATCACCTTCTCCATCCTCAAGGGTGGTCCTTACTAATGAGCAGGAAATTAAGTAAAATCAGTAGGAGGCCTGCATGGATAAACAAGGAGCTCCTGATTCAAATCAGACATAAAAAGAAAATATACAGGATGGGGAAGCAGGGATTTCAATGACATTTAAGAGAAAACTCATCAAATATCACCAGCCAGAGTTTCTGAAAGAAAACTTGGTAGGGGGCAGGGGAAGGAATTTTAGCTAAAGAAAGCAAAAAACCCAGTGCAGTCTACGCACTTCATGTGGCATTACCTGTGGATCTGAGCAGGTTTAATTCTAACTTGGGACATACCTGACAGAGGGTAACTTCAGCAGAATAAGAGACTTACCATCCACTGGGACAAAAAGTGATCCATGTTGTTGGTGTTTTAGATAATGTCTCATAATTTTCACTGGTGCCTTTATATGGATATTGAAAAGAAAGAGTGATTGATGTAGAACTGGATAGTCTTCATATCTTTGGCAAGTAAGACAAAGCAGGCCATCAGTCCTCTGATTGCATTTTGTACAGTGGATATTTTCCAGCTCAGTGCTTAACCATTAACTTCCTCAAGGTAAAGTACCTACTGACTGCGGTGAATATATTGAACATTGTAGAAAGACAAAGGAACCTTTAAATAGGTAAGGGTAAGTCATCCATCACTACAGCCAAAGGTGGGCCTATTCCAAATTATGGCCTGAAATTTAACTGGAAGGAGTCCATAAGCCAGGTGGTGAATAAGTTAGCTGTGCACACACACAAATCAAAAATGGTGGGAGTGCAGAGGTGATGGAATATTGGTAAATAGCATCTAAAAGAGTTTTAAAAATTTGCATTATTAAGTCCACATTCTCAAAGTGCTCATTTTTTTTCCAAAAAAATTTTTTATACAGAACTTAATGCCACTACTGTATTGATGCCTGGGGCCAGAAAACTATGAAGAGAATCTGCTACTCAAAATATAAAAACATATCCTCATTTTGAAAAGTTTCTGACTAGACACAGTGAAGAATAGCAAATATATTCAATAAAAAATACATATACTTTATCATTTCCTTGATCTGCAAGAAAAAATTTACAGGCTTCAGTTTAAAAGATCGTGTAGAAGACCTTCTTGGACTATAAAATTTTAACAAGATTTTTATGTGTTTGGTGAAAAGATAACCACTTCTGTTTCATATAAATACATATACCTATGTATACACACACACACAATGATGTATGAAGGTGACATAGTTTGGTGGTGTTATAGTAAGGAGCAGGGATCAATGCATCACAAAGACATAAAGTTGTGTGCTAATGGGTTTTTGTTGTTGCTGGGAAAAAAACCAGGAGTGATAATATTAGCCAGATGATTCAAAACACGTAATAAAAATAACACTGATAAAAGGTCAAAACTTTGGAAAAGGCACATTAAAATCTCCTAGAAACAGTTCTGGGACTCTCAAGGCCTCAGCTGAGTCTTGGGGATTATCAAGAAGGATCAGTCTTATCCATATTTGAGTATGTCAAATGAGTAAACTAGCTTTGCTATCTATATTCACAGTATATTTTTTAAGGTCAAGTACAATCAGAAAAAGTTAGGGAACCACAGTAACATATCCTCCAAAACAGACTTGAGAGTTCCCAGACTTCAAAATTGTTATCAGCAGCAACATTCACCACGCTGCAAATCACAGTTCCCTCTGCTGTATTCCTTACTTTCTGAATTATTGTGGCCAGAACTAGTAGACAAATTCCTCTTACAGCCATAGATAGGTAGACATAGTGAAACTAATAAATTGATGTCTGCGGTATACATTGAATGTGCTTTTATGATTTTTTTCAGCAATAAATTCACATAAAGCCTCACACCTTCCATACACTGTGATTTATTGCACACCACTATTAGATTATTAAATCTATAAAAATTAACATGTGATACAGACTAATTCCAGAATTTTCCAAATGATAAAACCATGAAGGAACTAATTGGAATTGCTACAAATTGGAGTAGCTGCTATGCTGTCTTTACAATAAAATTAATCCAAAGCCTAGCTCAACAACACAATCTTAGAAGAACATAAAACAATTGTGTAGTGAGTGTGTTATCCTTGTCACAGCAGTTTTATTACAGTTCTCCTTTAGGTGGCATTTGTTTGAATTATTTGACTGTAAATATGAAGAGGGATAAGGGGTTGAAAGTATTCATAAAGTATTTTCTTGCAATATACTCGCAATATTACTCTCCCATGATGTCTGTTTTTATCTGGTGAATTTAAAATTTCACTTTTTTATATTATTTTAAATTATTTATAGAAAGATCTTTGGTATACTATAATATAGTAAAAATTCTCACAATGTTACAATACTAAACTTCTTTCTAATGGGTATTGTATTTTTAGTGTTTATAATCACATTGGTCTAAAACAAATCTTCAATGAAACATCTGTCTAATTATGTTCTTATAGTTACAGAGAGAAAAATAAAAATAATCCCAATGACTCCAATTGCTTTTCTAACAAACTCTCCTATAATTTGAAAAAAAAAAAAAAAAAGAAAAAATAATGAAACTATACATAAAGCTAGTTTTAATGGGATTTTGGAAATTTTGGTAGTTGACTATCAATGACAACTCCTGAAAATGTGCATTGTTCAGTACATGTGTATTTTATTCACAATAAGATGGTGTGAAAAATATCAGCCATGGAAAATAACAGTCAGAGTCTACAGAGATCTTATTACAATGTCAAAACAAAATATCTGCCATGTAAATTATGCTAGCACCAAAATATAAGTTACAACCATAGGAGTGAATGGAGAACTCTTAATCCACTAATATAGAATATGGATTTCTTTTTCTCTTGTTGTAGCAGCGTATAACTTTAATAAAGGCTATTTCTATCCTTAAATTGGCATGCAATTACCAGTCCACTGCTCCTGGAACAAATAAGCTCCAGAAGATTACCTGTGATGTTTGAAATTCAGGCTGGGTATTTCAGGAGGCAGACTGACTTGGATCCTTCACCTCAAAAGTCTTATATTTATTCTTGCAAGTTGCAGAACAATTCAAAGTAATCAGGGTGATAAAAGGAGTGAAATCTCATTTTCCTGAAAGCTTTTACTGTTCTTATTGCTGTGTGTTAATCTGGTCTTCTTAGTCCAGCATGTTTTGAAGGTATACGTTCCTGCTGGTGAACCTTATAAACACCAGACAATTAACATACGCAATTAATGTACGCAAACTCATAAAAGCTGCAGACTAAATTACTGAAGCCCTCAAATCAATTACAGAATAATAGCTGGTTTTCTATTTTTTAAAAAACTTATGGCCTACATTTACCCTTTCCATTGTGTTAAGTCTTATACTCAAAATTCTTAGCACCTCAAAGCTATTATAATTAATAACACAAATTTGGAAATCCTTTTTTATTGCTTCCTCAAATTGCTGAGTTTTTGTCCACCTCAGCACTCTAAAATTTCTGACTGATTCCAAACCCTTCATCGCGATTACTTATGACTTGATATGAACAACTTAGAACTAGAAACAGATATTGCATCTCAGATAGGTGTCAAACTGTGTAAAATGTTTGTGTCTGGTTCTGGGAAATTTTAAGATATAAGGCTATATGCCTGCATTGCCCTGATACAGAGACAAAACATTTTGGATATTTTGGAGGGCTTTGAATTCATGTGAATACTATTTTCCCTGTCATTCCAAAGACTCTGCTTTGTAACTAGGCAACCATGCTATAGTGAACAGCACTATAGTATAATTTTTTTAATTCTCTAAAAATGATATAGTTATTTTTCTGCATTGTTCTCTAAATGTCTCTAAAATGATGCATAAACAGACAAATCACAAGTTTGTGCCTTTGGACTATACTGTCTTTATTGACTGTATTTACCTATATTGTGGATGAATCTCAGAGCATTCTTCTGCTTTCAGTACTTGCTAGCAATTACCAGTCATTCCTTTTTCCACTTTGTGGGAGTAGATCCAAACCAAAAATACGATCAGTTGTTCCTTTAGCCCAATGATTCTTTTGTGCAGGGCACTGTGGAGTTCAGCTTGGTCATTATTACTTTTCATCTATGAGGTCATGACTGTTTTAAGCTGTCTTGGCATTACTGGGCACGACAACTCTTAACTGGGTAATTTCTCATCTAAATGGTAGTCAGGTCTTTGAGTTTTCCCACTGAGTGGGACAAAATTGGGATTTCAGTGAGAATTTCTGTACCATATTTATTGCAAAAGATAAAGATACTGGCAGGCTACTAATAATAGAAATTGTATCTGTTCCTCTACCTTATGAATTTCATTATCAAACAAAAATTGCAGAGGATTAATCAGTAGCAGAGGACAGCAGAGTTTTGCAGATGATGTACCCAGCAGGCGGTGCAGAGTGCAATGAACCTGGATGTATGGAAATAATATAGTATGAATGTAATATTAAAATTACCCCTGGCTTTGTTATCTCTTCCTTGATTTATATTGACCAATATAAATCCCTCAAAGCTAATACGCTTGTTTAGTACCCAGAAGCCTCCAATTGGAAGTATGACTGCCCACTTATTTTGGTAGATGTGCTTGATATGAGTGTGACTTCAGCTCTACACTGTGCACCCTTGTGTAAAATGTGTGTCCCTAGATTAAATTCAAGTGTTATTTTTTACATAAAAAATCAGTTAATAAACAAAACCTGGTGACATGACTCTTAATTACAAGAGAATCAAGATCATACAGAATTATGTATATATACATATGTATATACAACAAAATGCAATACATGATTTGCATTGGACGTTAAGCCTTGTGCTTCAGGGTTTACATACATCTTTGTTCAGGTATAGGGATGAGATTGGCATGTGAGGTTTTGTGTGTGTGCACAGACTATCTTAGCTATTATGGGGTTCCTTTGAAACATAACATTGGAACTGCCAGAGAGAGGATACTGCATCACGGGTTTAAGCCAGCACACCAATTGCTGATTGCCCAGGCTCTCCCAATTCCTCTGCTTATAAAGCAGAGATATTAGCAGTGCTATTACGTGCGTCTTCACATGTACACACACACACTGCCCTTCCCTCCTGCCCAGATAAGATCGATGCAATGAGGTGATGAAATTTCTAGCAGCTGCTAGTGATTAGTCCCTGATAAGCTTCTCCCACTGTTTCTATGCATGAACTTTGTCATTTGTAGCACTGGCGAAATATTAGTTTGCATGAATAGACAGTGCTTTAACCAACACACAGTAATAACATGATGAGGTAATGAAAGGACAGTTGTCCAAGAAGCCACTTTATTGTAGTAAGGACACATAGTTGAGTGCACAGAAATTTTTTCTAGATGCATAAGGTGGATTTAGTTGAGTTCATAATGGAAATTTAGGTAATATGCTACTTCAACATGCATATACTTAGAGAACGGGCTGGTAAATATTAGAAAACTAACCCACTATTTCCTAAGCACTGAAGGGAATAAGAACAATCCTTCTTTATCCTGAAAGCTTTCTTAGAATTATCCTCTATTGGTAAAGTTAGTTATATATTTTCACATATTACTGTATCCAAGGTTGCCAACTCACTTCATTTTTCAATCTCACAACACTTTGTGATTTTTTTCCTTTTAGCCATTTTTCCTTGATAAATGGGATTGCCTAAAAGCTTTGATATCACTAAATGGAAGTTTCCACCCCTCAGGTTCGCAGATGAAACCTTCAAAGCATTAACTGAGGGTTTTCTAAAAATTTGGAGACCAGAAAGGAAACAAATTATAACTTTTTAAAATGTTGTTTTAAAGCCAGTCTCATGATGTTTTGTTCATCATTTCTGAATTTTTGAGCTGATCATATCTGCATGCTGCAGTGTATAGACACAAGAATCTATCTTAATGGTTTGTCTTGGTTTCTTTTACTGTAAGTTTTCATTCTCACACGTTTCTTACTTGATTTTGATGGATAATTTGTCTGAATCAGACCATGGGATCTTAACTTCCTCAGGTCAGAGATTTTAGCAATCTCTGTAGTCTTCTGACCACTTACACGGTCTCTGCTCTAAAAGTTACGATGTAAGCAATAGCCTCAATAAACTTCCCCAAGCTTCCTAGGAGCTCTTTCATCTTTCATCTTCCTATGTAAAACTGTATCTCCATTTAAAAAAGGCAAGAGGCTTTGATTTGAATCCAGTGACAAATCATTCCGGTTTGCCTAGATATGTCTAGACTTCAAATGTCTGCAGTCTTATCACTACGGTGCATTTTATCTCCTTTGCAAACAGTGTTGCAAGTATATTAATGCTAAAAGGAAAGAACAAAAAGGTGAAGAAAAATTTATCAATCCATAGACGACTTGACCCAAATGGATACAATGCTTACAAAGATGTAACAGCAAGCCAGCAGCCAGATAAGAGTGCAAGCTTGAGCAAGTGTCAAAAGATCAGAATCTCTTTTGGCAGGATAAACTGTCTCAAACCATGGTGAGGAATGAGGATAAAATTGCAAATGATGGTGTGCACAAATGGCAGTGTGGAGATTCAATGGTGCAAGGACCTGTATTTGGTATAACAGTACTTCTCTTAATACAGCTTACAAGACCACAGTCCTCAGTTCCTCTCTGTTTATTCTGATGAATGGTGCAAGCTTACCTTAACACAGACATTACCTGAAACACCCACTTTAGGAGCACAAGCAATGTTGCAGAGATGAAGATCCACCCCTATACCCTCCCACTCTCCCCCCAAAAAAACCCAAAACACAACTCAAACAACCAAACAGACAGACCCCAGATGGACAGAGTTGTCCTCAGAAAACGCCTGCAGTCAGTCTCCAGTGACTTCATAGGGACCTGGAGAGAACTGCAGTTGTAAGGTGACTTTCAGGTAAATAGAGTTTGTTCCTGTCAAATAGGTGAAACATCTTAAGCAGGAAGTTGATATGGGTAGTCATGACCCCTACAGTGTGATTCTAATTCATCTTCCTACTTCAATGGCTTTTTGACAATTTGGCCATTCAGCTGGCAGAGACATAAGAGAAATGGGCGCTGGAAGACGGCCAGCATTATGGAGCTGGCCTGATGGATAACCAGAATAATTATTCAAGTGGATAATCTGATACAACTAAATATGTATTTTTAATTTCATATGTTTCAAAACCTCTTATCTTCTGACATGTTTTCAAACTATGCTAAGCTAATGAGTCCTGAGGAAGTGTAAAACCAGATGTCGTACATCTCTCTCTTAGATGTGTTTCTTTAGGCAGTCTTAAACTATGACACTGGGTTCTCAATGACTGGGGCGGACTTGGCTTGGACTTTCATGGGCATCTGATTTATTTCCCCCAAGAGTATGTTGTGCTCTTTTTAAAAGGGACCTCTTGGAGGAAGTGGAGATTATTCCTTCCTTTAGGGGCACTGAGTTCCCTCAAAAAGAGAAGGCTCAGGAGATGATAGGATGAACTGAACAAGTAAATAATAGAAAGGGGGCTGGACATCATGCATGGTTTGGTTTGAAAGACGACAGCAAAGATGATGGAGCAGCCCAGCAGGTTCTGGAGGTGAAGGGAGAAATTTCTAGAGGACTAGAACAGATAAAGCAGAAATTGCCACCAATCAGAAAGCTGTTAAGTTAGCTGCGAACATGGACTACCCTTCAAAACACACTGGACTCATAAGAACTCTGTAGAAAATTTAATTTCTCTTTATGTCTTCTCTTGTCTCTGTTTTAAAAAGCTAAGATTTTAGGTTTCAGTTTTAAGTCCAACAAAACTTTTATTTCTGAGCCTAATGCAGATGTACACTAACCTAACTTTGAAAGAATCATCCGGGGAAAAAAAATGCTACTGACATATTGTAAATGTGTAGTTGTACTAATCTTGTCAGAAGAACACAAGAAGCCTTTAATATGACAGTTATATCATAATCATAAACCAGTAGTTTTATATCATAAAATCACTCATACGGTACTCACTGGAAAGATTTAAATCTACAAAAATCACAAAAGTATTTCAGGGAAAATAAAGCGTGCAACCCCTTCCTTAGTGTGCATACCTTCCTTAATGCTCTCCTGCAAGTAAAAAGGAAAAATCACATTTAGCTTTGTGCTCTTTACTGCATGAAGCAGCAAGCTTTTTGGCAGGTTCACTGATACTTATTCTGACTGCTAAGCTTCAAAACAGTTCTGAATCTCAGCCATTTTATGAGGCCAGCAGTGATATGAAAATATCAATGCCTGTCATTTACATTGAACAAGTCCTGATTTCTTGGACTTGACTAAAAATCCATTCACCTGTAACAACAGAAACTAAAGAGATAGGTCAGGCAGTGGGACCTCGTGTATTGATGTATGACCATTTTCCCATTGGCTTTGTGTAAATTGTGCTAGGTTTCTTTTTTTGCAAGAGCTAGGTAAGTATGTTGCTCTTTCATGAAACAGATAACTTTTAAGTCCTTCATTATTGTATTTGGATGTAAAATGCTTATCTGTAGAAGATCTGGGTACACACTACAAAATTTAGCTCAGAATTAGGCAACCATTTCTGTGACAACCCCCACATAGCACCAAAATAGCTACTCTGAAAAGGAGTGATATGAGGCACATGATTAAATGTCAGCGAATTCTAAAGACTTTTTCTACTAGGGAGCACAAAGAAAGTGATCTTGCATTGTGCTCTAAAATGTCTGTAAGTTGATCTGCACAAACTGATGGTTCTTCTGCTGGGCATTGGCTCTTTGACTACCTTTTGACTCTAGAAAGTGCACATGTCCATTTGTGTGATCAAGGTGCATGATCTGGGCTGAAATAGCCTGCCCTAGGGAATGCTCTGCAGCCAACCTCCTTGCTTTCAACTTCAGGATGTAACATGCTGCAAAGGGTAAGACAGTCTGAGACAATGAACATGGAGATAATACAGGTTATAAATTTCACCCAGAATAGAACTGGTAGCCAAAGAAGAGAGTGAAGCTGTGAAGCACTTTTGTCTATATTTCTCAGTGATCTGGGCAAACAGATTTCTGTCAGCAGAAAACATGGCATAAATGCCCTTACATGCAGATTACTTAGGCATGTCACAGGCCACTTGCTGATGGATATTGGAAGGCTAATTTTCTATTTCCTCCTAACTGAAAGCACTAGGCTTGTACACTGTGGTAAGTAAATAGTTTCCTAATTGTACTGTATTTACAGAATATCTCTCATCAACTGCAGTGCATTTCTAAAAATTGCACACACTTTCCTAAGAACATTCTGCAAATTTTATGGCATGTTATTGTCCCTTTCAGCTTTGCAGTCCCCCCTGGTCTTTCCATATACCATATTCTCATGATAATTATTCGCCAGTATTTATTGTTAAGTCACACTAGGGACTCTGTTCCTGTACTAGAAGCACTACAGAACCTGAGCCTGAACAAAATCAAAATCCTCAATGATCTCACCAGTGGTCACTTGAATAAACAGAAGTGCCTTGAGTGTGCAAGACTCCTTATCATGTTAGTATGCTGAACAAATAACTTACTTACCGTAAGCTTACCGTACTTTAGAACACAGTCAGATTTGCAGTCTTCTCTTCTACCTGGAAAAAACAACATTCTTAATGCAAGCCACAGGATATACTTGCCTGTACACACCTTGAAAACACAGAGTTACACTGAGAACAACCCCTGATCCACAAAGACTGGCAGTTCTGTTGGTGCTATGGTCAGGAACAGCAGCTGCAGCGTGCTATAACCTCAGCTAAGAGTAATTGCCCGCTGCTGTGGACCACACATATAATTCACCAGCCTAGATGTATTAAACCTGCAATTAAGATCAAAAGAACACATTTTAGTGGATAAAATATGGGGTGTGTGATCTTTCAAAGTATAGGCTGGAAATTTCAAGACTACATGCTGAAGTTTGGCTCTTCAGATACTCAGGCAAATCTGTATAAGCTGCTTAGTTTTTAGAAGAAACTAGCAACCTCTTTATTATTTCTGAATGTTTAGCATTACTGGCAAATAGGCCACCTATCTGCAAGTGCCCAATATGGACTGAGAAAACTAGGTTTTGGCACTCAGATACAATTGCTCCATGAAGCTTCTATTCATTGTAAAAATCTATCTTTTTTTTTTTTTTTTTTTTCCCCTTTGACAGTAAGCTGTTTTTCTCTTATGAAATTGCTTTACCCCCCTTCAGCTCAGATACTTCAGATACTTCCCCGGAACACACACAGAAAACAAAACTTTACAGTGTTTCTTGAGTCTCACAATAACGCCCCATTCTGACTGGGAAAACAAAACAGATATTTTGTGTTCATAGAGACAAGCTGGCAAATTTTTAATCCATAACTAATATAATATTCTGGTACTTAATAATAATACTAATAGTAATGAAGATTTAAATTTCAGACTACAAAAAAAAAAAAAAAAGGCTTCACACCTCAATATGTTTCTACTATAACAACCTTGTCCTTGGTTTGTTTCAATGATATCTTAATAAAAAATTGAATATGCCTCTGATTTCTAAAATTCACCACATATTTGATCATTTTAATGACAGCTAAAGAACACAGATGATACTGGAAAGACTTCAGTGGTAGTCCTGTTTTTTTAATATTTTATTCATTTAAAAATACATACTTTGATCATTTTCTCTAAAGTTACCACTAAGTTTTCAGTCTGCAGTCTGTTTTGGTTAAAGTATGAAAAAAAACCCTGATGGCAGAATTCAGACTTGCCTTTGAGACAAGGTGGATGAGGTTTTATTTTCCCCCAATTTTCTCTTTATTGTAAATAAATTTTAAGTGTGCTCACTTGCTTATTAACACTTCACATTTATTTTTTTCTAATT
The DNA here is from genome assembly GCA_035041135.1 of Platyrinchus mystaceus. Taxonomy (NCBI): domain Eukaryota; kingdom Metazoa; phylum Chordata; class Aves; order Passeriformes; family Tyrannidae; genus Platyrinchus; species Platyrinchus mystaceus. Next base: position 98,669,431 of record JAWWLV010000001.1, read on the forward strand.
AATCTTAACATATTTTCCTATGATTTTTGAAATCATGTTTGTTCAAATAACATTTAAACACACGCTTTACTTTGCAGTTGTTTCAAGTTATATTTTAGACTAAGTGAGGGCATGAATAGGGCTGATTATAAGCATGTCTTCAAGATTTTCTTGAATTGGATCTTTTGTCAGTAAAAGAGCCACTCTGCTTTTATGAAATTCTGATTTGAATATTTCATACATATCCATTCTAGAAAAATGAAAAGATAATTTTATTTTAAAATAACTAATGCATTATTATTGTCTTATTCATTGAAGTAGAAAATGTTACTATCTTTATTTTGCCTAAGGTCCTCTTCCTTACCTTGATCTCATCTGTGTATTGCAACATAGGAAAACATTCTATTTAATGGTGGGGATTTTTTTTAATGCTACAGGTGCAATATGCTGTAAGCTCATATCACCAATCAGTAGTTTTTAATAATTGTCTCTGTTACAGATCTGCTTGTATAGGTTTGATTACGTATGCCTGGTTTCAGCAGAGCTGTAGCATCAGTTGTAATATCCTTCCTTATTTTGTTCTATACAATTCAGTATCCTTTTAGCTTCTAGATTTGTTTCTTAACTGGCAAGAAAGAAAATCTTATCTGCTATTTAAATTTTCAACCATCTATGATCTAATGTTGCATTTGTATGTGACACATCATGTCTACTACGCTAAATAATTCAGTAAAATTGTAAGCATTCAGGGCTTAACAGTCTGCATGGGTCAATTAAAAAATATGTCTGATAAAACTCTATTTGATACATGTGCCAAAAGTGACATGCAGAAGCTGGTGAGTAGATTCAAGTAAGCAGAGGGACTTCTTGACAATGCTGTAAATGTAGACATAAAGAAAATTGGTAATGGTTAAAACTTTTTAATATGGAATTGTATGGGATTAGTAAGCACCAGAATAAAGAAATGCATTCTATAATATCTGTGTTTCAAAGATTCAAGGCTGAAAAAAAGGAATGTAACAAGTACCCCACAGCACTACAGGACTTACTACATGACACAGTCATAAGCAACTATCTTTAGAAATAACATTCAGTAAGTAGCAGATGATGATGACAAAATATCTTCCTTCAAAACTTTACATCACCAGCTATGTATTAACACCTCAATACTCAATGGATTTTATTATCACATTCCTCTAAACATTGTTGCCTTTTGGTTATGAGTAATATCGTGAAGCACTGCAGAAAAGTTGTGGAACCTTCAGCTGTTATCTAAAAAAACTTTCTCAACTTGATGAATTTTAAACCATTTTGAAGGTGGGATACAGCACTTTAAACTATCTTTTTAAGATTCCAAACCATAAGAAAATCCCATTTGACTAGCCTTAGAAAAACTACAGTGATAAATATTGAATTTATGTGAGACAAAAACTCGTGAGACCTGCAGAAGTATTTAAATGAAAATGAGCCATTTCCAGAGGTTTCATATTATATCTTTGGTATAGGATTCTACCCGTCTTCATCTAAATTATCTAGGATCAAATTCTATGTATCTTGTAAGTAATAAGAGATGTTGCTTAGCTGCAGGGCTAAAAGTTTGAGCTGTGTAGTATCCAGGAGAGCCCAGAGCATATTCTTCTGGTGATTATTTAGTGCCTCAGAAGGAAAAATGAAAACCCCTAAAACCCAGAAACGCAAAAATAAATGTTTCTTCATGTCAGTTGTAAGGATATTTACACTGTATTTCATAGCAGTTTCTCTAGGACCAAAACAACAGGGTCTTAAAAAAAATTTAGTCTTTACAGTGACTTAATAAGTTTTAAAGTTTAAATAGTGCGACATTCTTGTCCGCATTGCATATGTCTGCCATTTCCTTTAGGACAGGGAGCATTATAAAACAAGACACAGAATCCCTTCTCTAGAAATGCATACAAAACTGCCATACTATATGAAATCAAGGCTTTTACTGGCCCACAGTCTACACAAGGATATCTGTGATTACACAAAATATTAGTACTAAGTGTCCTAATTGGACTAGTTTGAAGTAACAAAAGATAGCAGTACCCAGTAACAAAGCATCCTCAAAAAGCTATATTTACTGTGCTATCCAAGGGGGAAAAAAAAAAAAAGCCAGCTAAGAATTCAGCCAGGAATTAATGTCAGATTCCTGTTTTAAGATTAAGAACTTCATGTTCAATTACTGTTTGTTACTGAGATACTGAATACATGTTGGTGTGCTGTCTTTGGCTGTCTCTTCTCATTCACCTTTGTCACCTTCAAATGGGTTGTATTTCACCTGACTTTAGTCATCTGGAAGACAGTCCTCTAGTCAAAAGTAGGCCTCTAGGCTTCCTCTCACTGGAGTTAACAGAGAAAATAAAGCACATGCAAAAGGCAATTTATGTCACTTTTTCTAGAAAGAGATGGTTTGCAGTGACGGGTACCCACACCACAGAGGTAAGGTATGGCAAGCTGAGGTTGAATCTCTAACTTTTGGTAGTAAATGGGAAGAATCCCACTGTAGTAACTAAAAGGTATAAATGTAAGTGCAAGAGTTCAGTAATGACACTCTATAGTTGATGTTCCTGCAAATGAAGATAAAATACCAAAATATGATTTCAATGTACAAATGATGGCTCCAAAGCCAGTCCAAACTATATATACCAACATTCACTCTTGAAACAGAACAATGCCCAGCACTTTGCAATTTTCATCTTTTCTCATGACTCTGACAATTTTGTATCCAGTTGCTGTGACACCAGAAGCCAAAGAACTATGAACTAAAGCTCACTCCCATACTCCAGTCTCATTCCCCATGTGTGACTCTCACATCACACAGCTCAAAAGGTTACTAGTATTTAGCACAGTTGGAAAAAGAACATTTGTCCAGGTTCTCTGTTCATGTCTGCACATCTGGGAGTATCCTGTGATACTGTTATTAAAGGACTGACAGGATGCTGGCTAGTCCAAGAGTATCTCCACAGGCATTCTGGAAAATTTGTAATATTGCAATAGCTTCTGCCTAGGAAAACAAAAGTATAAAAGTAGCTATAAACACAGCAATACTACATCTATTTGTTTGGAAAACCAAAGAAAGAGGAGATAATTCCAGCTTCATTTCAAATTTTAATGACTTCCCGCAAAGCCCTATCATTCTGGGTACACACCCTGTCTTTACCATACTGATATTTATAAACAACAATCTTTTTAACCTGTCTTTGTTTTTGCCAGGCAAAGCTCTTTCCTCCTACCAGATTGACTCTTCATTACCTTTAACACTTGCACCTGCCCTCATTTTTCTCAAATGTACTTTTTGAATAAGCTGAGTATGGCATTTCTGATCAGATCTTATGCTTTCTGCATTCCTACATGTCTCTACTGGAAATACCTCAGTCAGTATATCCTAGGGTCACAACTGCCTTTCCACTGAAAGACCCTGAAACCACAGAAATTCCAGTAACCCTTCAGAACTTCCTTTCTCTGGCTCTCACCACCATGCTTTAGGGCACTTTTATGTGAGAAGCCTTGGAGCATGAAGTGTTCAAGACGAGAACCTTGTCTGATACAGAACATATGTGCTTAATTTTATATATGGTGTATCATTTCATCAGCCTCACTTAGCTTTGTAGGATCTTGGCCTATCTCCTCAGTCTATAAATAAATAATGACAGATTTATAAATAAATCAGTTTCTAACCAGCTGAAACTGTGTTATCTTTGTAGCTTTTACCAATCAATAGAGCAGCGTGAATGACAGGCACAGGTTCTGCAGTTTTTAAAAAGTCTGGTAAAACAATAAATAAATACAGTTACATATAAGTACCACATAAATATTTTGATGCACTAGCACAAAATATTTCATATGGCATCTCAGAATACGCCCAAGTCGTTTACATCCATGCTAGGCCAGCAAGTGCTTTTCAGCTGGCAGTTCAATGTTCTCCCAGTATAAATAGATGATCAATCATTCTTTGTTGTTATTGTTTCAAAGAATAGTTTGAAACCCATTTCACAGTGAGTGTTTGTACTCACTGTTCTTTTTGTTCTCTTATCAATACAAGTTTTAATATTAAAAAAGTGCATTGTTTTCATCTGACTGCTGAAGTCTACATGTTGGGCTCTACTGTCATTTTTGACGTTCCTGGTTGGTGGGAGAGTGCAGGTGCAAACCTGCAGAAGAGAGCAAAACTCTGTGAAGGCAGGAAGTAAAGAGCATATCAATCTATTCAGAGAACAAACACACAAATAAAAACACTGGAGAAAAATCCATTCCCGTGCTGAGAATTACTGTATTACAGTGTAGAGCTTGTGTTAAGATGACTTTGAATTTCACCTGTTCTGCTGTCTCACAGGAAGCTTACAGAGAGCTAAACTCCAGTGCCTTATTTAAAGCCTGATGCCTGGCAGAAGTGTAAGGCAGTGTATCTGTATCTGTACTATTCCTGTGTCAGGACACACGGACGTCCCATTTTTCCATAAGATGTGGTATGAATAATGCTTGATTTTAACTAAGTTGTCATGAACCGGCCTCTTCATGTTCCTATCACGATGAGGACTCCATTCCTCCAATCTTTTCTGTCAGGAAAAAGATGGAGAGGTCACAGGATGGTGACAGCAGCCAAGCAGTGGATTTCAGCCCCGGTGCCTTTTCTCCGTCCAGCATTGATGAGCACCCAGTGCGAGGGCTGAAGGCCGAAAGGCCAAAAGCGTGGAGCAGTGTGATTGCCGAGGAGAAGAGGGTTCTCTGCTTTCCCAAGTTATTGCTTTATAAGGCCAGGGTGCTGCTCCCCGACTGGGGAGGAATTGCCTCTTACTCACCTGGGCTGTCCTTCTCCTCTCGCTCAACGTGCCTGTCCCTGCCCCTGCCCCGGGGGAGCCCAGGCGTGCCCCTCGCTCCCCGACCCCTCGCCCTCCTTCCCCGCCGCCGCGGCCCCGGGAGGCCTTGCAGGGAGCCCTGGGCTCGGCCGCAGGGCCGCCTCGGGCAGGTGCCGGCGAGAGGCGCTGCCCGGGCCGCCGCCCGCGCCCTCCGCTCTCCCTCCGGAGGGGAGACATCGCCGGCGAAGGGAGAAACTCCCCCGATACACCCTCCGCCTTCCTCGGCACCCCGCGCCGCCACCCTCCTTAGAGGGTGCTGCAAAGAGGCGGCGGAGCGCTGCCGACTCCTCCTCAGCCTCCCGGTGCGCGGCCCGGGCTGCGGGCAGCACTCCTGCCGGGCAGCTCCAGCGCCCGCTCCATTCCTGGAGTTACCCCGGGAGAGCGCTCGGCAGGCGCGGAGCGGGGCGGGGGGGGCGGAGGGGGAGGGCTGCGCGCAGATCCTGCGAGCGCCGGTCCTGCAAAATGCTGCACGCCCAGCTCCCCGCCGGAGGGGGGTAGCAGCCGCTGTCTCCGCCGGCTCCTGCTTTTTTTGCAAGGGCTGTTGCTGCCGCTGGACGCAACCTTCTCCCGACATGGAGCTGCTGCCACCGCCGCCGCTGCTGCTGGAGTGAGTGAGTGTGACGGGCAGAGCTGGCCGGCCGCATGGATGGATGTGTTTAGCTTTGTGAAGATTGGGAAGCTCTCCGGGTAGGTGTTTGCAGCCGCTGCTGGTCCCCCGTGAACCGCGGGCGTCCCGCGGTTGCGGGCGCTGCTGCTGCCCGGCGGGGGCGGGGAGGGCTGGGGGGCTGCCCGGCGTGGGGAGCCCGCGCCGCTCCCAACTTCCCTGGTAGCGGGGCGAGGGGGTCGGGGTCGGGGTGGGGCGCTGGGCGCTCGCTGCCCCTGGCGCCTGCCCGGGCCGCGCCGATGTCGCCGCGCGGGATGGGTCGTCGCCCTCTCCCTCCTGAAGAGACAAGGAACGCGTCCCGCGGTGCGGCCGCAGTTGGGCGAGAGCGGTGCCCGCCGTGAGACGCCGGCGTGAAGGGTCGGCCAGAGCGCTTCTGAAAATGCCAAAGAGACGGCAGAAGCCGGAACGGAGGCGCGGTGGTGGTGGCGGTGTTTGAGGGGTGTGTTGTTGTTTGGGGGGGGGGGGGGGCGGGGATGGTAGCGACGCCTCCGCGGTCGCGGTGCGGGTGTCGTTCGTGTGCCGGAGCGGGGGGCGAAGTTCCGAGGGAGCGGAGCGGGCACCGCCTGGCCGGGCCGTGCAGCCGGGGAGGGGGCTCGCCCTGCCCCTCTGCTCCGCTCCCGCGGTACGCGCCGCTGCGGCCACGCCGGGTCCCTGGAGCGGTATTTTGGGAGAAGTGGTGACATCGTCGCCAGTTTCACACGGCGATGGGTGCAGGGGCGCGAGTGGATTTGGCGTCTCTTTTCCCTTGCTTGTAAGGCACGTACTTCTCGTTGTTTAAATGAGTGGTTGATTTGTATTATTTTTCTCTATTTCTTTGTTTTCCGAATAAACCTTCCCTTCACTGCTCTCGGAGTTGTGGTCTCACGCTGTGGACTGTTGCGTTCGCAGCCGGTTGCCAGGCCCGGAGCTGCATAGATAGATCGAGAGGTACAGCAGCCCCAGTTAAAATGTTCCCACCATAGTTAAGCATAACTGGAGGTAGCTCTTCACAGTTACACATCTCAAAGATGCAGTATGAAAGTACTCGAGTCACAGGGTTTTTTCAGGGTTCTACTGTGGATAATCTTCCTAAAGGATTTAGCTTTGATCACTGTAACTAGGAGTGTTTCAAATTCTTATGATTCAGTGGTTCCTACACCATAGTTACCATATGCTTTTCGGTTTATGAAGCATGTATGAGGCTGAAATTTCATGTTGTACAAAAGGGGAAAAGGCCTTGCTAAGGAAACAAAGCCACAAAAGGTGGCTTGCTCTGCAGACAGTCAGGTTGGGAGCTTGTCAAAATGATAGATGGTCTTTAAAGAACAAATATTGTATGGCTGGAAGTTACAGAGTGCCACAGGTGCCTTTATCCCCCAAAATTCGCACCATTGCACCTGGCTGTGATTACAGTTCTGCTTGTGGCGATGCCAGCACAGAACAGCTGCTGTCATTCAAGCACATCATTGTCTCATCCTGCTCACAGCAATTTTACACCATGTGACAGCAACAACATTAGCAGCCCGCTCGGCTTTCTTTGGGTCGTATTACTGGCTGATACCGCTAGAGCTGCAGCAACAGTAACTACAGTGGAAACTTTGAGGAGAGGGAAAATATGCTCACATAGATAAGGAACAGGTCATGTAGTATTATATTTATTTCCAGGTAATTGAATTGCATGGCCCTCTCTATTTGTTTGGAAACAATGTTTTAGAAAAGCTCTCAGGTCTTCATGTCACACTTGGGCTAGGATCAAAGGGAGAGAAAGGGATGTGCCACTAGAAAATGTTGTTAAGTCAGGTGCATGGCAGCGTTTAGATAGATAGATTGTAAGCTTGGTCTTTGTTTGTGCATATGAAATCTGAAGCTTTCTACATACTTGAAGGTGCAGCTCTTACCAATGCTGAGATTTCTATTTAAGTAAAGGCAGACCATAGCAATTCTCCAGAAGAAGCTGGAAGTTCCTTCTGAAATGAAATTGCAAGTTTCAAAGCTCGTATCTGGCTCAGCAGGATTCAAAGATATTAAGTACTTAGGGACTGTTTATCTTGTAGATTACAGTAAATAATTTCTGCACCGAATTATTCTTTCTGTTTCTAATTTTCCTGTTGTTAAAAGACCTAATAGTTTACACAGAACTTGACTTTACTTGCTGTTTCCTAGGTAACAGCCAGGTATCTGTTCCAATTTTATGAGAGCTTCATGAAGCAGACAGGTTCCAGTGTAAACCCCCTTTTTAATCCCTCTGTGCATTTGGGTTGGAAAACTAGTTTGCCCGAAAATACCAGTTCTTTGTTTGCTGTTAGAAGGAAGGCTTTTCTGAAAGAAAGGAGTGAGATGGTAAACAGTATTTAGCTGAGAGTGTGATCTTAAAGGCAGATTACTTATGGAAAGTTGTTTTGAACATGGCTGGTGCTGAACTTTCTTATAATATTCAGTCTTTTTAAAAATTTTGTTGTGCATTCAGGTCTCTTCATTTTAGGGTGCAAGTCTGCTATTGCAGTTTTAGTCTGCAGCCTTGATTCTGCAGGCAGTGGCACAGGTAAGCTCTGTTATGAATGACTACTGGAAGGGATGCTTCCTAAAGCAATAGTATAATTTTAATAGATCTGGTGAGATCTAAATTTTGTTTCTGTCATTTAACTTGTAAGAGATTTTTTCTAGAATAAGCTTAAAACGGGGTATAAAGTCTTAGAAGGTGGCTACTGGATATAAAATTTTACATAGCATACATAAAAAAATTATGTTTTAATTATTTGTCCAGGTATTTTTTACGTGATGCCTGTGTGTGTAGGGTCTTTTAGAGACTCTCACTTCTACAACGGCTTCAACAGTTGCCCATATTTGCTAGGTAAGTGGGGAGTAGAGGCATAATCTGGAAAAGGATTATGTGCAGAAATGGAAGAGAATGCCAAACTGGTTTTATGACACGTGTCATCTCTGGTAATCCTGTCCTTTCCTTGCCTTTGTAGGTCTGTCACATTGTGTATTATGCATAAAAATACAGATGTTTCATGATAAAGTTGCTGCTGATTATGAAAGATTGGAGATGATACCCATCTGACATTGAAAACAAAAATACTGTGTAAAAATACTGATCACACTTTCCCTGACATAGCCTCTCTCTTTGGAAATTCACCAGTCTGGTGATGGTCTGGAACAGTTGTTTTGGTTTAAATCTTATGGTGTCATTCTCTGGAAGAAAAAAACCCCAACCAACCATCTTTTATTGTAATGAATTTCCAAGTGTAGAGAATGATTGACAAGCCTTGTTTAATGGATCAGTATCTGATTCAGAACTACAAGCCCAGTGAATATTTCTATAGTGTGGTCTGCATAAGCATATATGGTGTGGCAGTGTCTGTAATTTGGGAGGGAGGATTAGTGGGATAGATAAGGTGCACATAAAAAATTGCCAGATTAGTTTGGGTCAGAAGTGTGTCTTGCCTGATATTGCTTCTAGCAACTGCTTGGGGAAAGTGTAGAATGAGGACAGGTAAGGCATGGTAATTCTTGAGCATAGGTACAGACAATGGAGGAAGGACAGTGCTGCTGTGCTGAACATGAAACAGGGTGAGTGTTTTCTGATCAAGGTAAATCTGAGTACAAGGCACAATGGCACAGTGTCCAGTTTCTAGTCAGTTCTGGACAGATGAAGTATGAAACAATGGGTAAGAACAGTGGACAGAGGTTATAAAGAGTTTAAGCCTGTATTCATAGAATATATTTTTAGTTAGAAAATCTTTTTATTGGGTGTGACTGTTTTTGTGATATCTGTAGAGGTCAGTTCTATTTCAGAGCTCCCACAGCAGGATGTAAAACTTTCATATGGTAAGATGGCTGTCTGGATATCACCTGAATGTGACTGAGGGGAGTAGTGACCCTCCAGAGTTGATGTCCGTACCTCCTGCGCACCTGCTACTGTTTGTAGCTTTGCCAGATAACACAAGGGAGAAAATAAAATGTCTGCTTAAGTGGCCATCAGGCTGTAAGCTGTGGCAGTACTGGTAAGGGTAGGGTGGACATTTCTGTCACACAATTACTTTTGCGGGACAAGTTCTGAGCTCATGAAGCCATTTGTCAGCAGAAGA
>JAWWLV010000001.1:98679117-98710416 GCA_035041135.1 Platyrinchus mystaceus
TTAAAGGGTGGGCTCAGTTCAGCGCAGGCTGTGTCTCACCTAAAAAAAAATCCATTGCGCAGGCTTGAAAGGTAAAAGACCTTTCCCAGATCTTTGTTCGCGAAGACTGGCCGCACACACACATAGAACCTAATACAACAAACACGAGGATACCAGGAAGATTTGGACTGGTCCTTAACAGTTATGCTAATTCGTGGTATGTGGTGGGCAAATTTGTCAGACCTGAATCTTTACTTTTCTGCTCAAGTTTAGCATTGCTATCCATTATTCCTGAGTTTAAAGTTATGCCACTGAAGCTGGATGTGAATAGCCATATCCTTGCTGTACCCCTTGGAATCAGCTTTAAAATAACAACAAAAAAATCCCACAACCCTGCATGCTCATCTTTTCAGAGAACACTCAAATATGGCTTTTCCCTGTGATTATATTAAACCTGAGGGTGGGTTTCTAACTGAGGAGGAACCTATTACAAAGGTCTTTCTCATTGGCATGGATAAATCTTGCATTCTAATCTTTTGTGCTTATCTTTCCGTTGCTGGGCATCTCTAGTCAGGTAGACTGACTTAATACCTGTACAAATGTTTGGGCTTTTAGGTTCTTCCTGCTTATAAAAGTGAAGATGTGGAGTCTTGCATTTGGTCTCTCACTTTCCAGTCTGTGTAGCCCTGTTCTCTCAAGAAACATACTGTCCGTAGATGTCCTGCCCAACTGGTGTGAAAGGTTCTCTCCTCGACCTGTCTTAAAATTGAACAGACCAGAAGCTGTGCTTGTAGATTCTGAATACTGGGCCCTGTTGTAGTTTTTTTTAGCAAAGCAGACATATGTTTTCTAGATTTAAGGTTCTGAGATAAGCCAGTCTGTTGTTTGGTGGTGGTTTTTCGTTTGTTAGGTTTGGTGTTGGTTTTTTCCTTTGTTTGTTTGTTTGTTTGTTTGTTTATTTTTTTAAGGAACTGAAGAAGATTTTGGGATGCTTCTCTCTCTTTATCAGAATCGCACCTTTCTTTACCTGTGATGTTCCTTGTCCACTTTTTATTTTGCTGTGAAGTTTAAAAAAAACCATATTAATGGAGAGACAATTGAAAGTGTGATTAACTTACTGATGCTGGTTTGCATATGATTTTTGGAACAATTTTTATGAGTACTCTTTGAAATGACAATATTGTAACATGTAAGTTATTTTCAGTATTTAAAAAAGACTCTGTCAGTAAAAAAGCCTATGATTATCCTTTTTATGCTCAAAGGAGGTAATTTAATTCTAAAAACGATTTTATTATACTGGATGAAAATTCAGATAACCATTAATTCATTTCAGCTTTTTTTCTTGAGGACTGCATTACATTTAGTGACATATTTGTCTAGTCACATAAATATAAAAGCTTTACCTTATATTTTATTATTTGTTTTTGGTAGCTGACACACATATTAAAGACACGTGCTTTAATGTTTGTGATGTTAGTAGTGTTGTATGTTGTTAACGGCTTCAGCAGTTTAGAGATTTATTAAAACCACTCCTTATATTATGAACTGCTGTAAACTTGCCAAGTGGCCAGTGAATGATGATGCAACTCTGCTAAATATGTATGTTCTCTAAATACTGTTTGCCTAGTGATACAGAGCTAAAAAGATGTAACCAGAAGCAACCTTGTCTCTTGAAAATTTGAGAAAGCAAAAAATAGGAAAATAAACTCCAAAAGTAATGCTTTTCTTTCCCCCTCTTTTACTAATTACTGAATAAAATGAAATGAGAACTTTGAAAATTGATGCTGTTATTTAAGAACAATCAAAGCACGTCCAGGTTTCATATAATATTTTTATTTCTAGAAAGATTGCTCTTCCATTTGCTTTTGTTTTTCGGTGTCCTTTTTTCTTTTCTTTTTTTTAGAACTTCAGTCTGTGGTGTCAAATCATTAGTTGACAGGGTTAAATCACGAATCTTGGCATAGTTTCTTTTATAATCATAACTTTCACCAGTGTTTTTGTGTGTGTACATGTTTAAGTCAGTCTGTTAACATTTTCATATGTTTTGAGAAGATAGAAAAGGTTGGGTTTTTTTCTTTCCACTACATTCACTGGTACCAGGACGAACCTGAGGTGTTTTATAGTTTTTTGTTTGGTTTCTTTTTGGGGAGGTGGTTTGGTTGTTCGTGCTGTGGCTTGGGTTTTGAGAAACCTTTTCAGTCCAACAGATTCATGTGGGAATTATCAGTTAAATTGGAAAAAAAAATTAACCGTAACAGTAATACAAAATGAGGGTATGTTTCCATATTTTAAAACACTCTAGGTCATTATAGAAGTGTATCAAATTGTTCATAGAAAATACAAACCATGACTTGAAATAAAGACTGGACAATACATGCTCTCAGCTCTGTTTGTAATGTGGCAGAGAAGGGGTATTTGACTGCTCTTGACATCATTTTCAAGCAGTTATGTCAGTGTATCACAACTTAGTATCTAACTGATATGATGAAGAATTGAGTCAAGTCATGTGGGAGGTCCCATCTCCTATAAAATGAACCATCAGCTGGGAAGGATCTGTAAGTCCTGAAGACAAGTAATGCAAAAAATGAATTTGCATGACCGTGTGCACATAACCTATTTGGATCTGCCACATTATGGAAACTTTTGGTGCTGATAAAGTATCAGTGTTTAAATATTGTAGGGACATGCCTCAAATAGGAATTGACTTCTGATAATACCAAATTGTACTTAAACCTGCTTTTTATAATCATGAGTAATGTGATTGGTTTTGTGGCATACCTTCAAGAAATTTGTGAACTGAAAAGGTTGCACATTTGTTGAAGGTACGTTTGAAGACTTTTTTGAAAGAACCAGTGAGACTCTTTCTGGTAATTATTCCACTGACTGGAAGTAAAGCAAATTAAGTGTCAGTAGTATAAATTTCAGTAAATAATTGGACATTCAGATATTAGTAAAATCAACACTGCTTCAAATCCAAACATGTGAAAGTACATTGGAGCTGGAAATGTGAAGTATTCTAGGACTCAAAAGCTAAATAGACTCTGACCTAAATCAGGACCTGGCAATAGAAGTTTCTACCAGTATTCCTTCAGTGTGGAGTCTATAACTCCCTTTAATAGGTTCATTATTGGCTATAAACTGAGAAATTAATTTTCATTAGTTTTAATCACCAACATTTTGAATTATTATAAATAATCAAAATAATTAGGACAATTGTCAGGTACTCTGGGAATGTGGAGAGATAAGATTCTGGAGAACAGGTGAATGTCTTGCAAGATTTTGAGAACTGTTGGTAAAAAAATAGGTTTATATAGAGAATAGAAAGAAGGTGGTGAAGGCAAAAGAGGAATATTTGTGTGCTAAAGTCAAGTGCTGTGAATGAATCTTTTTATAATCTGGCTCCTGATAGAGTTTATTTTTGGCTTTTATCTGAAAGTTTTGAAACTCTAACGGAAAGAGACTTGAAATATTGTAAGGTATTATGACCTTTTTGAATTTATGGATAATTAAAAAAAAAGTATATATATGTGGATTGATGAAAACTACTTAGTCATTTACATCAACAACCAAAAAGACCAAGAAGTGTTCCTTCTGTTCTTTAGAGTTTATTTCTGTACATGTCATTTTTTGTTCGTTTTTTCGGAAGTGGGAGACAGAAAATATAATTGTTGAAACTAATTTTGTTTAAGAAGAAAATCTAAAATCAATATTTGTAAAATTTTTTAGAACTGATTGTACCCTGTTTAGAATGAAGGTTTTCATTAACGTTTTTGTATGATTTGTTCTTTATTGTTCAGATGAACTGTCAGCCCTTCTTGTGTAAGTGGTCCCATATTTGTATTAAGTATTTTCCAGCATTATGCAGCCTGTAGGGTTTTGCTTACCTTGCTTATAGATTTTGCAGTTTCACTGTTTGTTTTTAATCTTGAATATGTGAGTATATGACTCTGGATTTGGCAGTAGTCATATGTTTGGAAAGCAAAATGCCCATTATTCTATGGCAGTAAATGCTACCAGCAGTACTAGCAGTTGCACCAGCCATGTAGAACAAGCCAGGCATGTGTTACCAGTCCGAGCTGTGTGTGTTTCATTTTGTGCTCTGTTCTGGACTGAAACACAGCAATAGAGAACTGGAGAAGAAATCTGGAAATAGTCCATATTTAAGCAGTTTAGTAGAGGCAGGATGCTTCATATTTAGCTGAATACCTGAATGATGATGCTGACTTTGGCTTACTCGAAATGAGGCTATCAAAAGTGTCAGGTCTTTATGCCACAAAAAGAAAAAAAAAAAAGGTAAAAAATTGAAGGTTACTATAGCACTATCTTTAAAGCCTTACCCACTATAGAATCTAGAATATGCTGAGTGGAAGGGATGCATCAGGATCATTGAGTGCAACTCCTGGCCCTGCGAAGGACACCCCAAGAATAACACCATGTGCCTGGGAGTGTTGTCCAAACGATGAAGGGTGAAAGAAGTGGGCTCTCTGTTTAACACTGCAGTACATAGGAGGTTACACACCTATAGCAGAGAAAAGACAAGTGTCAGTTGTTTTGACTGTACAACGTGCCTGATAAGTCAAAATGTAGTACATGTTATGTTCAGGTAGAAATGATTGAATTTCGTATGCTTTTTTTACTGGTGTTAGGTTATGGATCATATGAAAATTGCAATTTAAAGGCATCTGCTTTTCTTGATTTTTATTTTTTTTACCTGTTGACAACCTCTGATGATGTTAACCAAATTGTTAATTTTTATCCTTGAAGAAACTTTTTTTTTTCCAGTGAGAGCAGATAGTTTTCTCAGGAAGTTGGCTATCTGCTTAGGTTTTTACTTGGCATAATATATTGTACATTACCAGTCATGTTTACAAGGACGGCCTTCTCCTCTGTCAGGGCACACAGTGAAGAGGGACAGATAAGAACTGCACGTGGGGGGTGATCTGTACTTCACTGTTCTTTTTTGAAGGCAAGGTGAGTATTGTCTACTGTGTATAATAGGGGAGGAGCAGCAGAGGTAGGAAGAGAGAAATTGGAGAAAGTAAGTTAATGAATGTTTTATTGAATGAGGGCTTATTTGCCACGAGTGAATTGAAGTAATTGGTCAAGACTAGCTGATCTTTATGTGAAGATGAACTTGCGTTGTTGCCTGGATAGGAGTTTATTTGCTTCATAAGGCTGGTTGAATTAATTGCTTAGATGTGCTGTAATCTGCATGATTGCTATTTGAAAAAAAAGAATTCACTCCAGCATTGGAACAGAAAGAACTTTTTTTTTTTGCTAAGGTCTTGAGTTTCTTCTTCAAAGTCTTTCTTTCTCCAAGGGGTTTCTGGTGGCTGAGCTTGAACTAACTCAACATATGAAATAATAAGGTGGTTCCTGATTACCTGGTGCTGTCTAAAAGACACTGTAATAAGAATGGTGCCTTTTCCCAGAGTAAAGCTCATCGGGTCACTGGTGAGCCTGTGACTTTTTTTTCACCCTTTGAATGCAGATAACTTGACTGCAAAATCTATAATATTTGGGAAATGTGCTTATGTTTCAATCTGACTTAAAAAAATCCAAAAAACCCAGAAAGCATTTCTGCTGGTATAGATACCTAAATTGGCCTGGCAGAAGTGATTGGAGCATGTTGTTTTGGGTGGCAAGGTGGAAGGAGAGGAGGGAAAGTGGAGCTTCTGGTGTCTGCTCAGCTCTGTTACATTGCACCACATTTGGTGGTGGGTGCTGCTGTGGGAGAACATGGAGATGGAAACCTCCCTTCAGTTGCCTCTGAGAACTGAGAAGTGGGGAGGCTATGTGAGAACTCCACACGAGAGCAAATCTGGGGAGAGGGGAGTATCCTGATAAAGATGAGTTGGAATGAGGAGAACCTGCTTCAGCCCCTCAGAAATTCCTCAGATCTTTCCTGGCTTCTCTGGCTTCCCTGTCTTTTCCTGCCTTTGAAGCCTGTTCTGCTGCCTTCAAGTGATTTGGGTTTGCTCGGGCACCTGTGAAACCAGGTGCAGGTTCTGTGTGCTGAATGCAGCTTTTGTGTATCATGCACATCCTGATATATCAAGGTATTACACCCCTGCACCCATGCCATACAGTCTAAAGAAACTGGCTTCTTATTACTTTTAAAAGCAGCTTTCTCTTCGTATTTTACCTTATTAGGCAGGAGAGGAGTATGGTTGTCCAAGGGATTAATTTTCATGGATTGCTTGTAGAAGATGAACTGTCCAGGACAACTGAGATGTTTGTTTGTTTGTTTATTTATTTATTTATTTATTTATTTATTTAATCTTTTAAATAAGGAACATGTGTTCATTCATAGCAGTAAGTTTGCAATTATATCCTTTCCATGTACATGTTTTCCAGGTTCTGGAAGCTGTCTGAAGAGATAAAAGGTTTCTTTACAAATGCTCTATTAGTGAACTCGGAAAGAACATCTTCCAGAAGCAAGTGTAGTGTGTCTGTGCTGCTTCTGAAACCACAAAAAATAATTGGAGAGTATTAATGGCTTGATTTTCAAATGCTCCTCATTTCTATACTGGAAATGGAAGATTTATAGGAGCATAATTAGCCTGAATTTTTATTTTTGCTTTGAACAATGTGGCTTTCTCTTTTTTAACACAAACAGGAGTAAACTTGGAGGAGTTTCCATTCGGCCATTTTTCAATTCCTTCTGTATTTTCTGTCATTCCTTGTACCTGTATGGCACTTCAGCAGCCCCCTTCCTTGTTGGCCATTTTCAGGTTTTTTGATGTTTACCCATCAACTCTATCACATCACTGAAAATGCAGTCTAAAAAAGGTGGTGGTTCCAAGGATCTTGAAGGATGCGTCTAAGGATCACTCTAAAAAACCCCACAACAAATTAATCTGTTGAAAAATTTTAATGTAGAACTACTAAATCTCTTTTGGCTTGGATGCTTTATTGTAAAAAAAAAAAAAAAAAAAAAAAAAAGTTTAGCAAAGGCCAGAATGCACAATTAAAAATAATGTAGTTTTTACATTTTTTCTTTTAATTGATGGCTAATGTCGTGCATGTGCATGACTAATATTTAGTATGTCTTACAGAAGACCACTTTATAAGTAATGTTCTCGGAATATGAACAGTGGAATACAAGTCTGTTTTGTTTTAGTTGACATGCTTGGTTAAAAAACTTCCAATGTATTTATTTTTGATACTGAATATATTGCATATTTTTTTCCTGAAAACAAAGTTGTGTTTTTTCAAAGCAAAATACTGATTATTCTTTTCTTTGGATGGCTGTAGTAGGCATTAAGGTTCTGTGACAGGTCTTATTGAGAAAGAAGTGTTCTGAAATGGCAGTGTGGAAAACTGGTGGATTCTTTGTCCCTGCCAGTTGTTTCCATAGTTGCCCTGTTGCATTCAAGTTGTCCATGGTGTCTGAGTGTTCTACCTGGTGCAGTGACTGTTTAATAGATTTTAATAGTAGCCTGCTATGTGGAGGGTAAAGGAGGAATTTCACTCTTCCACATGTTAGTGCAAGCTTCATCCTTCATCTCCACAAAGGGACTTTGTATTTCTTTAATGGCAAAATGTTGATTTGCTTTTTGTTGTGTTTTCTAAAGTTTATCTTGACCTCATAGTGTTCTTTGGCCTTGTAATGGATAGACAAGTGTACGTTTGTGGAAATGTTTCTCTTTCATTTGTGTTCATTAGCCATTTATGTCAGAGTTCATCTCATTTTCTCATGTTACATGCTGGTTCTCAAAAAGAGAAATTCTGTTTTTTTTCATTAAATGTTTAAAATGTTTCTTTTGTAGGACAAGGTAAATCAGCATTAGTTTGATTTTTTTTTTCTTTTTTTTTTTTTTTCCCCTCCCCTCAATGGTTCATAGTTCAGTTCTGCAATGAACAGTTTTCTAATTAGAGGACACAATACCTGTTCTACTGGGTGTTATCTGAAGATAGTTGAAATTTATTTTAGCTGCATAAAATATGACTGGTAGTGTTGTATACGTTTGTTAAGCAGGCTGTAATCATAACAACTGACATTAATCTATTGAGTGTTCAAAATACTCTTTTTTTCCTTCTCTAAATATGGTGGTAAGTAGAAAACAGTTTGTCTTCAATTTGTGTGGTACAGTTTGCTGCTTTATTTCCTTTTTCCCATCCCCCTCCAATCAATTTCCCACTCAAGCAGCTTTCTTTTGCTAGTTCCCCCCTTTCAAAATGAGTCCTTAGTGCTGACTCACAAGTTGTCATGATTGCTTGGCAGTATTGGCACGGGCACACGCATGTGTATGTGGGCACTCTGAGCACAAAAAGACACCTTCTTGCACCAGATTTTTTGGTATTAATTAATTCAATATTTTGGCTTTTAAAGGTGCTGGGAGGAATAGGTGGTTTGAGCTTTCACTTATGCTTATGTTCTAGGGAAAACATATTTGAGCATTAGACAACAAATTCATGCGTGATTCTGCCTTTAGTGTGTAGTGGCAGAAGGCTTAAAATTTGTGTGGTGTCATGTGAAGTCACAGGGAAACTTTGCTCTTCTTTTTGCATGTCTTTGTGAAAGTTTGCTATATGAGGACAGCAGGACTGCTTTGTTTTTCAGATACGTACAATCATTCCCTCTTTGTCATTTTTTTTTTCTTTGTGAACTGAACAATACAGCCCTTACCACTAAAATGCAGTGGATAGTGGATACGTTTTCCTTCCAGCCAAACTGTGTGCACTCTCTACAGGCCAAACAGCCCTGTGTACAGCATTTCTTTACTCAGTAAATAACAGTGTAACTTGAATCACAGCCAAAACTTCCTTTGCAAGCTTAACTGTTGCTTTGATTTCATCTGGTAGGACCTGCTGTCCCACCTGATGGTTCTCTCTGTCTGATCAGCCACAACTGGCCCCACATATCCCAAATGGAGTTAATGAAGCGCCTTCAGCGCGGTGCTGCGGTAGCTACTGCTGTCAGGTCGGTTGAGGAGAAGAAACCTGCTATACATTTTTAGATCTGCTTCCCAGTGCTGATGGAGTGCTTCTGCACGTGACGGTTCCCAGGCTTGGCAGGCTCTTCAGTAGGGATGTAAAATTTGCATTACATTTCCAGATGACATAATCTATTCTTCAAACTGGCAAACTTAGTCCAGCAACTGTTTTGAATAATTTGCTGAAAAAACATCATTAATAATGACAAAGGAGTTGCATGTTTGGGGGTATAGAGATGTGTAAATGCACCATTGTGCACACATGCCCACTCAGCTTACCATACAGCTCCTATAAAATATGTATTGTGAGTGTTTGCTTTATAAATCGAACAGTCATTTTGAAGGCAAGACCATGTCTTTCCATTCTCAAGCTAGACTTTCATAACTCATGTCTGTTGCGTTAAAAGTTATGGTTGTTCTGCAGTAGAAGAAAAAAAATACTACTTCATCTCTGGGTAAGGTCTTTCTACAGTTCAGTGCATTTGACTTGGTTAGTATGTTTTGACATTTATCAACATGCACAGAAAACACAAATACTTAGTGATAATCACGGTGATCAACTGGATGGAAAACTTACCTGTATAATTATCAGGCACTGACTCTGCCTGGGCTCGATGTAAAGATCAGATCACATAGTTCATCTGTCACCTGGTAAACAGAATCTTATTCCAGAAGAAGCCACTAGTTCTAATTGCTTAGTTTTTGTGGGTGGGGAAAAAAGCAATTAAAGACAATTTTTTCCATTATTTTTTCCTCTTAGGAAAAACTGGGTGTTTGACA
This sequence comes from Platyrinchus mystaceus, assembly GCA_035041135.1. Classification (NCBI taxonomy): domain Eukaryota; kingdom Metazoa; phylum Chordata; class Aves; order Passeriformes; family Tyrannidae; genus Platyrinchus; species Platyrinchus mystaceus. The sequence goes on from JAWWLV010000001.1 coordinate 98,688,816, forward strand.
TCTGGTTGTCTGTAAGCTAATGAATACTGACTTCCAAATGAGAATGCCGAATCACCAGTTGGTTTTGAAATTTAAGGCCACCTTTGGCATTACATTATACCAGTCAGATACTGGACGTTAGGTAAGAATTTTCCAAAGAACATGCTATATCCATGTGGAATTGTTTTAAAATATGCTTTTCTAGTGCATAATTAAAAAATACTTACACTCAAATTAAAAATGCACTTTTTACATTTTTATTTTGAAACTATCTGCCTTCCTCTGCTCCATGTCCATAATAGTGATTTTAATTGATAGCAGTGGCCCTTGGTAGTGACAAAAGAGTGAATCGCCTGCAGTCTGTTCAGCTTTCTTCTGGATTTAGCCAGGAGTCTGCACCCTTGGATGGGAAGCATTACTCCATAAGCATTACTGATAGACTTCTCTCTATTATCTTTTTATTTTTACTTATACAGTTCAAAAAACCAGGAGAAATGCTTTTGCTGAGAATGTTAGACTTTTGGGAGGAGTTTTTAATGCATGTTGCTGGGTTATAACTTCTTAACCATTTGCAGAAGAAACCCTTGTATTTTCCTGTGTGACTTGTAGAAAACACGTTAGCATTTAATGGCAGGACCTAAACCCAGAGGATTCTGTTGGTCCATTGAATGGACTTGGTAGTGTTTTGTAAAGAACTACTTTGTTTCCATTATAATGGGTAATATATTATAAAATCCAATGAGACAATCCACACACACCAAGAGAAAAAACTTATGCATGCTGGTGAGTTATAATATTTGGGAACTGATGAAAAGAAGGGGACTTTCTTAGAGATACACAAAGCTAAATTTTCAGATGAGGTAAAGCATTGGATTTGATATTGATCCTTTTTTTGTCATCAAAACCATTGGACTTTCAGAGCAGTGTTAAAAAAAGAAGAAAAGACAAAACAGACTCGAGAGAGAAGTTTTATGGAATAATGTCTACATCAAAAATGAAGCCCTGTTCAGTAGTTGTGCTCTTTACCAGCCTTAAATACCATCAAGAGTAAGATCTTTCTGGAACGTTATACTCTGATAGAGCATAAAATGTGTTAGAATGTGCATTTTTATTGCATGTAATTTAACTTCTAGCTGGTGAAATTAGGCAAAAAGGTTCAAAGATCAGTCTGCTACAGATTTCAACTATGTTGGGCCTTAGTATAAATTTGTGGATAAGGCGTCATGAGGAATATCTTTAACATACTTGCATTTTGGGAGATGTTCTATTTTATTTGGTGATGTAACATATTGCTACCACAAAGAAAACATAAGCCTTACAGCTTTCATATGCTTCATTGGGAAAAGTGTCCTCTCATCCATTTTCCATAGGCTGCACTGCATAGCACTTAATTCTTTATACAAACTATAACTTAGAAGGATATTCAGACTCTAGCAGTCTGTATATGTTGGTAAAAACAAAATTGAATTTTATTACCATTTTTCCACTCAGAGAAGATAAACAGTAAATAAAGTGATGAGAGTCTGGAAGACATGCTGTTGGTTGGCTGATGAGTGTTTGTTGGTAAATTAAATTATGATGACTTATGTTTAGATTTCTCCAGGGTTTTTTTCAGTAGTTAAATGTTCTATTGTCTACAGGAACTGTAGAATAAATAAAAAAATATGAAGGACAAGAGATAAGCCACCTACTCTGGCGTGTACCTACATTTGCTATTTGGTATGTAAAAGTGAACTGCTGTTACCTAGTTTCACATACATTAGCTTGCCTTCTGCATGAGTTTATAAGCATTGTTTCTGGAGCTGTCTACAGACCATGCAGGATACTTGAACAAGTAATTCCAAAAACTAAAAAGGCTGTATGCCAAATGAGATTTGATAGCTGGTGAGGCAAGTGTGTAGGCGAACTCTGGAGCCCATTTGCAATGACATGATATATTCTAAAATTTTGGTGACCTTCTAAGCTTCAGAAGAATCCAAATAACTATGTTATCACAAAAAAAAAGCATCCTTTGGTATGAAAATTTACACCACGTTCCTGAGGCTATTGAGTGTTCCAGACCAGTTCATGTTGGCTAATACAGAATACCAGATGTCCCTGATGAGCAGATCTGGGAAACCATTTGGCAGTAGCTACTAGAAAATATCATTAGGCACAATGGTGTTGCAGAATTTCTGCTCTTCTTTGGATTTTGTGCATTTCATATCCTCTCTGAAGACTGGAGATCTGAGCCAACATCTGTCGCTCCTGGCTACTGGCATTAGGATATTCCAGAAAGAAAGAATTCAGTTGCAAATACAATAAGGAAAATGGAGTGGTGAAGAATATAATGTCTGACTGTTAAGTAGTTGTAATTAGCTGGGGCATCTGCATAGGAAAGGGACTCCTTGGTTTCCAGACCCTTTTCATGGGTTTAGCCAGGGCTTTTATTCTCTCATTCTAACAGGCAGGCAGAGCAGAGATGAGGCTTAGGGCTCCCAACAGCTCTGCAGCTTCTCTCCAACAATGTCTCATTCCATTAACAATTCCCAAGTTCTTAGATACAAAGGTGCCTAGACTATGTTTCTCCTTCCCTTACTCAACTTTGCCTCTGTGTTGTCCCACTTTGTAGCATATATCCCACATGTTCCAGAGAAAACCATAGGTTATTTTACTTGTTCTTTTCCCACCCAGTATTAACATTTCTGCAAATATTTTTATTAGAAGGTAGTCACAAATTTTCATTTTGTTGTAAAATAAAGCCAGTTAAAGTGTTCCAAATCCACAAGACTCCAAAGAACATGTATTTTGACAGCTTCTACCAAAATGACTTTAAGAAGGCTACGCTACTGGCAACTATAGTTTTCTCAAAATAGACCTCCACTGCAGTACAACATTATGCTGGAACAGTAGGCTACAGTACAGTTGACTTTTTTCCCCCTTCCTTTTCCTGTTCTTCATTGATGCCAAAGTCGATACAGCTAAATAACCTAAGTTCTTATTTTTATTATGCAATTAAGTATAAAAATTACTAAAATGCATTCTAAGCTTGAAAATGAAAGCCTCTTATGCCAGACATATCCAAATATGAGCCTTTAAAATTACTGGGTTTTTTCCCTGTGAAGGGTGCTGTTTCATGTGATGGTTTTCCAGAGCTAAAATTAACATTAGGATAGGCTTAAAAAAATTAGCTGAAAGCTATTTTTGTGCTGTCCTTGGAAGATGAGTACTTGCTGTTTTGTGTTGAGTAGTGAAAAAAAATAAATCACTCTCATGAATACTGATCTGGGATATTTCTATAGCATGTTCCACCACAGCAAGCAGTAGTGTGAAGGTTGGGAATACTTTCTTTATGGTTCTGTGTTGTTTTTTGGGGAGGAAGGATCACAGATAGCGCTGTGGCGGCTCTGTTCGAGTGGTCTCCATGTCACCCTCCTGTGGCTGTGCCGTATGCTCGTAAAGCCAGAAGAGGGAGCACAAATGAAAACCGTGTTTCTAAGGTGCAACTGTTAGCTCCATGAGGCAGGTCTGGGGCCATGCAAATGCTGAGGTCACACATGTTAAGTCAGAGTGCCTTACTCTGTTAGACCGCATGTGCATAAAGAATGGGAAATACGAGCCTAGTGTTGGCTTGAAAAGGGGGGAAAGGGGCTCAGTGGAAAAAGTGAAAAGACTAGGAAAAACTGTGCCTGGCATGAGGACTTCTAAAGCAAAAGCAAATTATGATTTGCTCTTTGAAGTTAAGTCCAGTGTATTTGGTTTGTAAGATCAGTGGTGCTTTTCATGAATCAAGAATGAATTTGTGTGTTGTTTTGCAGACCAGATATGTTAGATAGGTGAGACTTACGCTTTCTAGAGCTTATTCAAATGTGGTTTTTTAAATGTAATTATTGTGTCTTATTGTAGGTCCTGTAGCATATTCATAAAGTCTTTCTTGTTTTTCATAAGCATACTGATTTGTAGGGTTGCTCATTTTCAAATATATATAAATGCACTTGTACTTTTAAAAATTATGTATTTTTTAATGATAATATGCAAACATTGTGTGATGAGCATAGGTATTGAAACTTATCACTAATGACAAATATGTAAGGACACTGAGGTGTTGATTAAACTTTGCAAATTTATCTCCTTGATGTAGGCAATAGATACTTTGGTCACAAAGGCCTGTTGACAGATATGTAACTGCTTTCTACTCAAATTAGGAGACTTTCAAGAGTACAGTCTTCTCCTGAGTGTTTTCTGAGATTTAACTTTGGCTGCATTAGCTTATTTGAGGTGTGTGATACAGCTGAATGATATTTTTACAAGAATAATTAAAAAAGCAAAGCTGCAATCTTATTAGCATCTTGCATTCTTTGGTTGTTTTTGTTTGTTTGCTTTGTTTTTCAGTTTATTGTTGGGATAAAACTGCAAATTTCACGTCTGCATCTATTTGCTTTATTACCTTAGATGTGCCATTTCCAGTGTTATGCTCGTAGACTTAACAAGCCTAATCCGGGACACTAAAGCAGAACTGTCATTTTGAAGCTACTCAGCTGAAGTGTCTTTGAAATCGGTGTAGAAAGCTCCAAGACTATTTTTGTTCCCTTTTTAAATTCTAGAGAAGATGTATCCATGTGTTGTATTATGCAGTTAGTGGTCCCTAGAAGAGATGCTACAAAAGGGTGGCCTCCCACAAGTCTACTAGAGGTTAGACTCCAAATGATTTACATTTAGGAACTCTACTAGTCTGAAGGCACGCTGGGGATGACTTAAGAACAACCCTTTTCTTGAGACAGTTTTTTCCTAAACTGTGTAATACTGAATTTGGAGAAAGTATTTCAGTGCCTAAGTGAGGAAAGACAGTCCACTAGAACTGTAGTCTGTGCCAACATTGCGTGATAGAAAGGCACCATTAAATTAGGAGTGCTAGCATAATTCCTCTCTCTTCATACAGCTTGTTTACTGTCACTCATGGAAAATTCCAGGACTGTGGAGTATTCATATGTGCTGTGCCCTATAAAAGGCCCTACAAAAGCTGCATTCCCACAGTGTATCTTCTCTTCCTGTCTACTTGGGTTGCTTTGTTAGAGATCAAGGAGATAATTGAAGCCCTTTCTGTTTGTTTGTTTTCTCTTGAAGAAGGCTGAGGCTATGAAAGATCTGTGGTGAGCTGCCACTTCTCCCTTAGGATTCCTATATCCCCTGGTCCTCATCCTTAAAAGTTCTTTGAGATTCACATGTCAGGAAGCATTTGATGCATTTGATCATCCCTATAGCAAAACAGTGCTTGGCTAATGACGGCAAATGGTGGTGACACAGGTTACTTTCACATCCTTTAGCAACCATTTTAAATCAGATTATTGTCACACTGGCTGTGCTTGTGCTATATTATGTTTTAGAACAATGAAATTATCATAAATCACAGAATATGCTGAGTTGGGAGGGACCCATCAGGATCATCCAGTCTAACTCCTGGCCCTGCACAGGACACCCCAAGAATCCTGCCATGTGCCTGAGTATTATTCAAATGCTTCTTGAACTCAGTCGGGCTTAGTGCTGTGACTACTTCCCTGAGGAGCCTATTCCAGTGCTAAACTACCCTTTGGGTGAAAAACCTTTTCTTGATGTCTAACGTAAACCTCCTCTGACACAGCTTCATGCCATTTTCTTGAGCACTGTCAGTGAGAGTGAAGAGTGAAGAGATCAGTACCTGCTGCTCCGCTTCCCCTTGTGAGGATGGTAAAGACCACAATGAGGTCTCCCCTCAGTCTCCTCTTGTCCAGGATGAACAGACAAAGTATCCTCAGCTGCTCCTTATAAGGCTTCTCCTCCAGACCCTTCACCATCCTCATGGTTCTGCTTTGGACACTCTCTAATGGCTTAATATCTTTCCTATATTGTGGTGCCCAAACCTGCATACAATATCCAAGGTGAGGCCGCACCAGTGCAGAGCAGAGCAGGACAATCCCCTCCCTCGACCAGCTGGAGATGCTTTGCCTGATGCCCCCCAGCACAGGGTTGGCCCTTCTGGCTGCCAGGGCACTGCTGACTCATATTCAATTTGCCATTGACCAGGACCGCCAGGTTACTTTCCGTGGCACTGCTTTCCAGCATCTCATGCCCCAGTCTGTACAGACAACTAGGGTTGCCCCATCCCAGGTACAGAATCTGCCTCTTGCCCTTGTTGAACTTCATATGGTTGGTGGTTGCCTGTTGTTAATGTCTCTTTGCAGGGCCTCCCTGCCCTAGTTTGGGGAGGAAACAACAGTTAAAACCCCCCTGCAATGAACAGGGACATCTTCAATTAGATCAGGTTGCTCAGAGCTCTGTCCAACCTGACAATGGACGTTTCCTTGAATTTTATCTTAGAAGACAGCTTTCAAGGTTGCACAACATGATGGAACTTTCAAAGTACTATCTTCTAAGTAACTTTAGATAGGTAATAACATGTTTTGTTTATGAGAATTTATAGCTGTCAAGGTTTGTTGGATTAGAAGGGATAATCAATGGGCTGCCAGCTTTAGAATGAGCTTTGACTCCCATCAGGTCACAATAAAGTTGCAACTCCAAATGCTTCTTGAGGGATCTTGGTGAAGAAGAGATTTGCCAGTCATCTTGTTCTGAAGGCATGCGTGTAAGGAGTACTAGGTCCTGTGAATGATGCAACTGTTCTGTCAGCTCTGCGTATAGGAGCAAATCCTGTGAACTTTTACTATCTCTGCTTGAAAATGTATTGAATTGAAAGAGTTCTGAAAGCTGAAAAAACTGCTGACCAAACTATAAACTGGGAACCTACTACCTGAGCAGGGAAAAAAGTGTGGAATGTAATACCTGGGCACTGTGTTCATGTTCTTTTCTGCCTTGATTTACTCCATTTTTTTATGCTACATATTTGATAAAACAAGTTCTAACAGGGTGATGTGTTCCTGGAGCAAGTTAGCAGTTTTTAAGTAGTTGCTGGATCTTGTCTTCCAGTTGCAGCTGAAGAAGGCACTGATTCTTGTCTGGCCTCAAATTGTTCGAGGTTGTTGGGCCCTTATAGTCAGTGCCAGGGTTGGCTTGTGTGCCCTTTTCCTCCACAGGTCAAAATGATCTGGGTAATTCTATGCCATTTGAAAAATAATTCTTTTCTTTCTGAATTACTACAGTGAACCAGCAGACTTGGAAGGATTTTCTAGAAAATGAGGATGCAGAAAGATGTGGTGAGATTTTGTAGATCTCATTTAGATCTCCTTTGCAGAGACAAATCTAGTATGATCTTCAGGGAAGGAATGAGCTGTTGTTCTCCTCAGCTAGTGCAGCCTGAAGCTGAAGAAGAGCTTTTATCTGTAGTCCTGCTGTAGGCATATAAAGCAGCACTAGTATTTTAATTATTTTCCTGGGAATCTGCAGCATTGCTTTACTTTCATTCTCATCTTCACACAAGAGCAGCCAAGCTTATGTGCTCTCAATTTAAATTCTGTGTTTTCTCCAGCTCTGAGTTGAAAGTAGAATGTGTGCCTTAAGCATCCATTCTTAGCTTCTCAATCTTATTTTGTAGAATGAATAACACTTGGTTTAAAAATGATTCAGACCCTGCCTGGGAAAATATCATGATGCTATGAAGAAGTCCAGGAGTCCATTGGAGATCTTGCTGAAAGAACAACAGGGGAAGAGTACTGAGGCCAATAGAAAAGCCATTAATTTAGTCCACACAGAAAATCCTGTGGTTTACATGCATCAGTATTCAAAGCACAACTTCAGCTGGGTTTTGGTGGTGGGTTTTTTTGGTTTTTTTTTTGATCCTGAATATATCTAGTAGCCACATCAGCTATAAGCAGGTAGAAATTGGAGTTTAAGACCGAAGTAGTAGGAGAGCTGAGGAGGAAATAGCAAAGCAAGTGCAAATGATGAGGAGATAAGGAAAAATGGCCAGTGGGAAGAAAAATGAAATCACTTATCCTTAGAAAGAGTGCACCTGTTCTTGTCCCACTTGTACTCCTTGGTTGCAGCTTCTAAAACTAACTGCTATAAATCACCTGAACTATGAAGGTTATGAAAAATTGTTCCAGCTTTTACAAACCTTTCTTGTGAAATGTTGTCTCAGAAGCATTCCTAGGCAGAGAACTGGTGAGATGTGCTTGTTTGTACACATTTTTATTGCCACTTTAAAAAGAAATGTTGGCAAAGCCTGAAAGAAGACTAATTACAGCTTTGCAGTGGAGGTCTTAATATGGTTGTGGATGACATTGCCTTTTGTTTGTGGAGCAAAAAATAGAAGTTAGGGTGAAACTGTGAAGCAGGAAGCAGGGACTGCATTGTTAAAATGGCTCTTAAATTATTACTTCAAGAATGTCACTTGCTGGTGATTCAGGATACAGTGATGACAGGGGAGGGTTATTCCAGATGGATGCAAGTGATTAAACAGCATGCAGAAGAAATGAGAGAAATAAATGTGTGTTTGGGAGAGAAGTAGCAGGGACAGAATGAGTGTTTAAAGAGAACGAGATAAAAATCAACCCATTCCTCAGTTTTGAGGCCAAATCGGCACCCCCTTGACTCATTAAATTGTTCTTTTGAATCCAGAAATTGGCTTTATAAAATGTCACCTCATCAAACAGCATAGGGATCTTAAGGGCTGGGGGGGTCAAGGCCAACAAATTATAAGCAGAAGCTCTCACTATTTTAGTTCTACCCATTCAGTGTAGCTTTAAGTTGGAGACTTAATAAATTGTCTTTGTGATTGCTGACATTTGTATATATGCTGTATTTCCATTCTTGTTTAGCATCAAGCAGGATGGTCATTTAATCTTAATGTGTACAGAATCACTGAATGGTTGAGGCTGGAAGGGTATGGAGGTCATACCTTTGGAGGTCATCGGGTCCAATCCCCTCCTCAGAGCGTCTCTGGTTGAGTTTAGAATATCTCCAAGGGTAGAGACTCTGCAACCTTTGTGTGCAACTTGAGCCAGTGTTTTACTGCCTTTGTTGCAAGAAAATATTTTCTTAGTTCAAATGAAATTTTCTGTATTTAAATTTGTGCCCATCGCTCTTTGTCTTGTCACTGGGCACCACTGAGGAAAGCTTGGCTATGTCTTTACCTCCCCAGCAGGTATTTATACATGTGGATATGCTCCCTTGAGCCTTCTCCTTTCCAGGCCAAGCAGTTCTGACTCTCTCAGCCTCTCTTTGTTTGTCAGATGCTCTTAATCATCTTTAGTCCGTTTGCTGGACTTGCTCCAGTATGCCCATATCTCTCTTGCTTTGGGGAGACAAGAGCTGGACCCAGCAGTCTATGTGTACCTCACTGGGGCAGAACTCAATGCCCTCCCTCAACCTGCTGGTATCACTCTTCCTAATTTAGCTGGATTGTGGACAATTCTGTAAACTGAACTATTTTATGAGGCATTTGAGTGCTTTCAACTTGGAGTTGTCGTGCCATCAGCCAGGAGGTGCTGTGTGAGACTGTAGTTTCCCTTGGGTTGCTCTGCTGCTCTCATGTCATGTGTTGACTTTTTGAGTAGCTGAGAGAAAGCAGCAACTTGTGGTTTCACCTTCTTGGTGTGCTCAGCTGCCAACAGGGAAACAGCAGTACTTGGATCTCTTCTTGGGAAGATGGTTCTAGAGGGTGTGAAGTGGAGGGATGTTAGGGATCTGAGGGAGGTGAAGCACAGGTAAATGTGCTGTGTAGGGAAGGACTTGCCTGACTTGGCCATTTTAAAATATTAATGGCCTGTTAGCTTATTTTGAATGTAGAAATTGGCTTTACAAAATGTCACCTCATCAAACAGCATAGGGATCTTAAGGGGGGGGGGGTCAAGGCCATCAGATTATAAGCAGAAGCTCTCACTATTTTAGTGCTGCCCATTCAGTGTAGCTTTGAGCAGTTTTGGCCACCCTGTCTGTGAGCATATTTTTACTTGTTTCAGAGTACTTGAAAAGACTTGTATAATGCTTATTCATTTGTGATTTATGCAGTATCAAGGCTTGCATCCAAAGACACATCCTGTCAGTGTCCCTTGGGCCAGACTGGTCCATTAACTTGTAGTATATTTGCTATAGGCTTCCATATTCCCTTTTTTTTTTTTTTTTAATTTTTTTTCATAGCTGGTATGCTTTCTCTCTTACTTCCATCTTCATTGGGACTTAGGAGTGTGTTTTAGTTTTTATTTTGATTTTTGTTTTTATCGTTCAGAGTTCTGTTTCTTTGCTTTAAATCCATCCTAGGAAAAAAAAAAGAAAATCCTCCCAGAAAATAGTTGATGTATTTACAGAAGTTATCACTAAGGTTTGCTTAGGTTTAGGAGTTTGGTAAGAAATTTGTCCAAAACATTTTGTTTTACGTCTGGAAGAGAAAAATGCTTCTGTCACTCCCTTCCTGGTTTACTGAAAGATCTGTGTGTTTGATAGTTGCCAATGCTTACATTGAGATGCTGGTAATTTAAATGAGGCAAAAAATATTAATAAATTAGCAAAGATTAATATTGGAAGCAAGAGGTGGATTTTTTTTTTAGATCTGTATAAATTCTGTAGGAATTACTAAACTTGTAAAATATGAGCTTACTAAATTTTGAATGATACCACCTTTCAAAGGAGGATACTTAGGAAATCCAGCATATTTCACTGGAAATTTAAGAGAAGCAGTTTACTGAGGTATGTACATTTTGATAAACATAGGTTTTTACTTTTCCCATTGTAATCTGCTTCTGTGTTTTTCTTATGCTAGTATTGGCAATTTCAGAAATAACTAGGAATTGCAGAAGAAAGCCTGTGATACTTAAGCTCCATCGTACAATGCTTAAACAAGTTTGTCAGTCTGAATTAATCAGTTGTAAGATTTGTTCTCTGGCTTACAGTTAAAAGGAGCTAGTAAAATACAAATAATTTGTTTTGCAGTATATCAGAGTCTTACTTGTAAACCCAATCCTAATACTTTTAAATTAAGGTGTCACCTTAGCATAAAAAACCCTGACTGAAAAGTTGTTAAAGAGATATGGGATCTAATAGCCTCATTGAGGGTCACATAGAAGACTGTAATTTTGGCTGCATTGGCAAAGTCTTGGTAGAAATGCACCCAAATACATTAAGTATGTGATACAATAACCTATTTCTGTAAAAAGATTTGTCTGATATATTAGCAATGTTTGTATCTAACACAAGAAACTCAAAGTGATACGAAATACGAGATCTTGTATATAATGAAGCCTTGGCTGCTTCTTTTATCCCAAGACAGGAACCACTTGGCAAAGGTCTTAAAGTATAAAGTATTGAACACTTCTTTTCATAGTTGATTTCATTATGTCCTCATATCTTCAATTTTAGATTCCTTATGTTTAAAATATATTTTTTTTTAAACTTTAAGAATTTTCTTTTCCCAATAAGAAAAAAATAGACTTGGTGGGGAAACCTCGAAATGCTGTATGATAAGGATGTCAATTTTTTCTCTAACTATTAAAACATTTTCTGCAGTACTCAGTGAAAACTAGAATTAATCTGAATGAGGATTGAGCAATTTCTGCATATATTATGTCAAAATTGGCAAATAACAATGCAGGGCAAAATGCTGACAGAGCAACTTTGTCTTTAATAGTCCTTTTTTTTTTTTTTTTTTTTCCTTTTATGGCACATGTATATTTCGGTGTGTAAAGTGGGATAGTGCTCTGACAAAGATCAGCTGCTTAATATTTCGTTTTGCCCATGTCTTCTCTGGTTCAGAGTACCTGCATCTGTATTCTGCAGTGTGCACAGAACTGCTTGTTTTCCTCAAAGCTGCTCTGTGGCTCACTTATCGTTGTGTCTGCATACTTGAAACTATACTGAATTTATTTTACACTGCTTCTGTAAGATTAAACAGCCCTTTGTTATTTGTTTATGGAAGGGGAATTGACATATGAAATGATTAAGTCTAAAGCAGTTGAACATCTAGGTATCTAGCTCTTCACATTCAGTATGGGACACATAGATGTGATTTTTCATGGTGCTGTTTGTTCATTTTTGTAGCCCTCTTCAAAGAATGAGAACAAACTTGTGGGGGTTTTTGGTTTGTGGTGGGGTCTGAAATTTATTTAAAAAATATTTTAAAAATATTTATTTTCCATTTTTGCTAATGTCAGAATCCTTCTTTCTGCCATAGATGACTTTATGGCAGTGTGGACATCTTTTCTGCTTAGTACTTCTGCAAGAAAAAGGCTCAGTTCAGTATCTGCAAAGGACAAGCCCCACAGCTGTAGTTCATAGACACTTTGGCTTAAGTGATTTGGGAGATCCTGCTTATTCTGTAGACCTAGATTTTTCTTTTCTTTTTAAAACCTGTCCATCTAGGAAAAATTGGCATTTTGTATTCTTGTGTCTGTACAATTATTGTGTGTGTGTGCAGATATATAGATATATAGAGAGTATATATATATTCCTTTTTTTAGGTGGTTGGTTTATTTATGTTATTAAAGACATAATCCATTATCTGGAATAACGGTAATCTTTTCATATGCCATATATTGAATCTTAATATCCAGAATTTCAGCAGTTGGCTATTACTTTCTGTATCTGTGATTGAGATAGAAAATGTAGGAATACAGTGGACTTCACAATTGCATGTTCTGACTCCAGGCTTCTCCCAGCTTTAGTTTATTTCCAGCTTCTAGCACTACTAGAGTTCTTCTGTCCCATCCTTCCCCCTCAGCAGGTTTCTGTTTCCCTGACACTTCCACAGTACTTTTCTCTAACCCCCATGTGTGTTGGCTGCCTCTGCCATCTCAGCTCATCCCTGCGTGCCCACGAGCCGCTGTTGCAGCACTGCCTGTTCATTTCTCGTGCCATTTGCTGTAACAGCTCCCAGTCAAGAGGATGAATAGCCTGTAAGTGAAATCTGTCTCAGCCGCCTCGACTTACAGGTGGAGCGCCCTCCATGGCTCTCTGGGATTAGTGCCTGCTCTTCACCGGATGCGTAGACGGCAGGTAAGGAAGGGTATGAGAGTTCCCTTCATTCAGTCAGGAGAAAAGAGTGCTGCAGGCCTCCCCGAAAGGATGCCTGTCAGTAAAATTCTTCCCTGCCAACTCTTTGTTTGTTTGTTTTAAAAATGCTGCTAACATAATTATATTTTCATGAGAACAGCAGCCACACTGGTTCAGATCAAGGAGACTGGTTAGCCTGGTTAACAAAACTGTATTTACCTTAGATAGAATTAAAGTCTATAAAGTAAGCTGTGTGCAGTGAAATGCTGAAGTACTTGCTGGGAAGGGGGATGAGTATGGAAAAGCATGAAAATACTTTTCCAAAAATTAACCCTGGAAGAAGGAATATGCTAAGGATGGTGAGAAACCTGTTGTATTTTGATATATGATGAAAATCTGCAATTAAATGCACACTCTGTTAAACATGAAAAAAAAAGCAGCATGGACCCTTTCTGCTTGGCCCCTTTTTTTAATCTTTTTTTTTTTCCTTTCTGAATATTGATGGAGAGGCAGTGGCAGTTACTTACCCAACCATAGTGATATGGCTGACAAAAGAAATAAGATTATTCTGTTGCACTTTCAGTTCACCTCTTGTTTTCTGTTTCCATGGATATTCAGGAAGAGGGGTAATGTAAAATTAGCATTTTCCAATGAATGAGTAATTATACCAGAAATTTCCTGTTGATCTTGACAGCTGATTCCTTCTTTTTAAGGAATATGCATTTGTAGCTTTAGGACGTTGAATCATTAAGGCTGGAAAATGCCTCTAAGATCACTGAGCCCAACCTCTGACCAAACACCACCTTGTCAATAAGACCATAGCACTGAGTGCTGCATCCAGTAATTCCTTTAACACTTCCAGGGATGGTGACTCCACCACTTCCTTGGGCAGCCCATTCCAATGCTTGACAACCTTTTCAGTGAAGAAATCCTTCCTGCGAATGTCTTTTAATACCATATTACTAGAAGTAGGACTATGCTGATTTATTTTCCCTGATGTTTTTGCAGCGTTAAGCAATATGATTTAATAGCACACTTCTGAATTACATGGAAATATAAATTGAATACAAAAGTTAACAGTAGCATAGAGCAACACTTACTGAAGGCATTTGACTTTGAGTTCAGCTGGTCACTGAATTTAATTGTAGCCATCACTGGATTTCCTCTCACTGGATTTAGAAAACTGTACCTGTTATTGGAAAAATATTGCAGCACAAACAGTGTTTGTTGTGTTGTTATACATATGTTTAAAACCTTATTGAAATTGAATACTGCAATCATACAGTTTTATTCACAGAAGCAGGTTTTATCTTTTATTTCATAAGCATCCACAGATCTCAGAGTATGTGCTATGACTTTTTGGGGTTATTTATCTTCTTTCTTGTATGCATTAGAGCTTATGTGCTTTAATCTGTGTTTGCTGAGAAGCAGTCAAATTGCCTCTTCTGTACCAGTCTATCTTTTTCTGCGTATGTGTGTAATCCAGATTGATGTATTAAAGGTTTGTAGAAAAAATGTGAGTCATCTGTATCAGTATGTTTGTTAAATATATGTTACAACTTTACTGACACTCAGATACTACATATATAAGAATATACTTAATTGTTTAAATGTGCTTTAGCTTGTTAGGATGGGTGAGATGTGGTGCCCTTTTCATGTACACGTTCCCCCAGTTTGCTAATCCGAGGCTTTCTGGTCCAACTATATAAACCATTGACAAATAGATGGAGATTACATAAATCTGATTTATTCAGTTTTCTTGTGTTTGTAAGTAGGTCTGAAGGACTGAGAAAAAAAACCAAGTTTCTTGTGGTGTTTTGAAAAGTCTTTTGAAACACTGGAATAAATGTTTCTGATATGAGATCTGATTATGCTCTAGAGAATTGAAAGACAAAAAAAAGTTGACTTTAGCATCACTAGAGCTTGCATGAATGAAGTCAGGGCCAAGACTCGATGACAAAAAAGTGCATCCAAATTGTCCTTTCAGATCTTTGGTACTGGAGTAAAATCAGAAGTTCAAAATTTAAACAGACTTCTTTCCACAATTACATTAATAGCAGCTTCAAAACTTTTTGTTCTTAAGGTTGCACACAGTGCTCTCTCCCTGTAACACTAGTGGCAAAAAACCTGACAGTTTTATCCTGAGTTTGTGAAACACTTGTCTAGGCATTTTTGAAGCCAGTATTGCTGGTATATACTTTTCTAGGTCAGGAAGGAAAGATAGCAAGACAGACCAAGTGGAAGACATCACTTAGAACAATGATAGTTTATGCTGAATAATTTCAAGGTGTTGTCAGCTTTGTTAGTTAAGATTTTGAATCACACTTTTCTGAGAGGCAAAATGATTTATTCTTTGTTAAAATGTAATAAAAATGTTTATTTTGAGAACGATTGAAATTAGTCCACATATTTACTTTGCATATTTGCACATGTGTACCATTTTCCCCCTTCCCCCTTATTTATAGTGGATTTATATAGTTTTCCACATTGGTATAGTATGTTATGCTAGAAGCCTTAGGTAGAATCACAACCCTATTTTATCGCACTGCACAAATAAATTCATATTTATAATTAAGCCAAACTAAGCTCAGTAGACTAAAATATTGATACAAAAACTTGCATGTAGTTAGAAACAACATTACTTTTTCCCTAGGTTCTTGCTGTCTGTGATCTCCCATAGTGTGTTCCTTTTTTCCCCCCCCCTGCTTTCTCAACCTCTGGTTTTGTGCAGGTTGTGTGAGGATGTACGTAAGTGCAGACTGTTTGGGAAAGCAGTATAAAGTTCTGGGCCCGTACACGGTTGTGGGCAAGGACCCGGGATTCTAGAAAGATGTTGGTTTTAGGGGAAGGAAACATATAATAAGACATCTAAAAAAAGTAACCTTTTGAAAAGTCTGAACAAATTTTGCTTGTTTACTGACAAGAGAAACAAATGTTCATATATGTAAGAGACTGATGCCAGGAGAGAAGCAATAATCCGCTTTCTATTCATAATGGGTAGGACAAGAAGCTTAATGTACAGCTAGAAGAATGTGGGTTAGATGTTAAAAAAAAAAAAAAAAGACAGAAACCAGACAAAGATAGGGCAGAATATTTCGGAGCAGCAAGATATCAAGCTCCAGAATAGGTTACTTGGAGTCTGAGGAACAGATGGGAAAACTCGGTCTGGATTACCATGGAGTAAGGCCTGGGTTGCCTGACATCTTCAGGTCATCCTCTGTTCTTTTTTGTTTTTTTTCCCTTTTGTTTTGTTGTTGCTGGTTTTGGGTTTTTTTTTTGGGGAGGGGGGGTAGGATTTGCATTCCTTAAGGATTCATACTGTATATTATGAGTATATGATAGCCTGAAGTTCCCATATTTTTATTTGCAATAACATTTTGCAGGCCAGTAAGCCCTGCTGTCCAGTGGATGTTTGTTTTTTGTATTTATGCTCTCCAAATTAGGATAATTTTTGTACAGCTACTGCTTTTGTATGCTGGACGAGTAGCTGTATGCCTAATGAAATGGTTTCCTACAAAGCAATCAAGAAACAATTTCGTTTCAGAGGCCAGTTCTGCTTCTTCGCTTAATCTCTTTTCTGATACACCCTTGGAGTACAGGTGGTGTTAAGGAGGAGATGAATATCTGGAAAATGGCAATTTAGGGGCATGAGATGCATTTACATTCAGTCTGGGAATATACTTGCCGCCTGTGAGTCAGCAGTGTCAAACAACTATGCGGCTGAAGAGAAAATGATAAAATAAAAAGGACTGAAGTGACAAAATGTGTGCAAATTATGTAATCAAATGTTTCTCCTTTTATCAAAATAGTTATTTCAAACCTAAATGAGCTTTGCCAGCTAGCAGTAATGTTTTGAAGTATTAGAGTAATAAGCATTCATGGAATTTTGTTAGTTTTGATGTAGCGTTAATTTTCAGTAATGCGGTGTTAATATCTAGGTGATATCACAGCTACTAAGTAGTAGAAGTACTGAAAAAGGTTAAATATTTTTTTTAAGATATGCATGGGAATAAAAGCCTTCTGTTATATGAAGTGGGATCATATTGGAGAAATGTGTTGTTACCCCTAGTTGCACATAGAAAGGTTGAGTGACTTACTGAAAACGAGGTATCTGTAATGGTGCTGTGTGATCCTGTGTGGTTTATTACTGCTAATTTATTTATCTTGGCACTGATTCATATGACCTTGCAAGTTTAAGGTCTTTCAGGACCATTGCATTGTATGGGTTAAACCCTGTATAATACAGTCTTCTTCTGACTTTTTGCAGTTACCTTTGTGTTAGGCTAGTTACTTACCAGGGAGTTCAGCTTCTAGAAGTGTTTGGTCTTGGTTTACAGACATGGAAGTACACAGGAGATGTATTGCACTCTAACTTCATCAGTAGCTAATGGTCCTCATTGCTGAAAAATGTAATTAAGCTCTAATTCTAATATGAATTTGTCTGGCTTCAGTTTCCAGGCATTGCCTCTGGTTTCTTCTTCAGAGCTCCAATGCTTTATTCTTAGTGAGATATTTTTATTCTCTAATGAAGTCACCTTTCAATACTCTTGTTCTAAACTAATCAGACATGTCTTTAACTCTTGCTGTAAGGCATTTTCTCTAGCCCTTTGTTACTACTGCATCTATATGAATTGTTTTGGTTGTATTTTTATTAAAAGATTTAAAGGAGAATTGCACATGCACTGTTAACATCTGCCTCCCCAGTGCAATGAAACATACTAAAATCAATACTCTTGCTGTTTTCCTATTGATTTATCAAAAGGATTGTTCTGTACTACTTTGTTACTGTGTCATCATCCTAGGAGCTCAGATTCACCTACTCTAGCTCACTAGGAATTTTTTAGAGATGTTCCGCTTCAGAACATGTGAAGAAGTTCTGTGGAATAGATTAGAATATTATATGCCCAACTATAAACTTTAGATGATTTCCCTGGTCCCCCTGCCAGCTGTGGCTTGTATCAGCAGCAACTGTTTGTCTCCTGGATCATTGGTGAACTGTGAAGTAGCAAAGGACCATGAACTCTTCTTGCTGGGTCCTACTTACTTACAATTTTATGTTAAATAATGTCTTTTTAAAACTTAATTATGTTTGCAAATGACTCGATTTTTTAATCAAAATAATGAGTGGATAAAACCATTTGTCTTTGAAAATGCCAAATATATTTCATCAGCACTCTTTTCACATATAGTAATAGATTATCCTTTTTTTAGGTGTTGACTTTTTTAGCTGTGGACTGTAGCAGAGCCACTAAGTTAATCATAGGGCTGGGGCACCTCTTATATGAAGAGAGGATGAGAGAGTTGGGTCCGTTCAGCTTGGAGAAGTAAAGACTCCAGGGAGACCTTATAGCACCTTCCAGTACCTAATGGAGGCTTACAAGAGAGCTGGAGAGGGACTTTTTACAAGGGCATTAGTGACCTGAGAAGGTGGGAATGGTCTTAAGATGAAGGAGAGCAGGTTTAGATTAGGTGTTAGGAAGAAATTCTTTACTGTGGGGGTAGTGAGGCACTGGAACAGGTTGCCCACTGGGGTTGTGGACTCCACGTCCCTGGAAGCATTGAAGACAAGACTGGATGGGGCTCTGAGAAACCTGGTCTAGTGGAAGGTGTCCCTGCCATGGCAGGGGATTTGGAATTAGGTGATGTATAAGGTCACTCCTTCCAACCAAATAATTCTATGATTCTATGACTTCCTGTGTGCATACATTAATTTTAATGCTGGCAGGCCTATATTTGGATTTATAATGTAGATATTTAAGAATTTAGTAACTTGACATCTGAAACTGCTTTTTCAAAACCAAGATTAATAAATAAACCCTCCAGTGATGCTCAGAGCAACGTTTCCATTGACTTCTGAGGCCCATATTGTACATACCTGGGCTTACATATGTGAAACCTTTATATCTGGATGCTCTAAATAGCGTATATATCCAGTTTTGTTTCTACTTAATAATTCAATTTATTAAACAGTTTATTCAAATACTAATCTAGAAAAATAATAGGCCTCTACCTGTCATGCTGGCCAACTAATAGTGTCTTAAGAAATATTTTGCGTTCTTAAGTATTTGAATGTGATACCTTAAATGGGGACACTTGGGAAAAATGTTTGCCTTTCCCTTCTGTGCTGAAAGCTGCCTTGCCAGTCCTCTTGTGGTTACACAGCAAATACACGTGTATGCGAGCAAGGGCAAAGTGGGTTGCGTTAGCAATGACCAATATAAAGGCATCCTCAGTGGGGTTCATAACTTACTGTCAGTGCCTAGTTGAGTGTTACAGTCACTAAAAAGTTGGAATTGGCAGATTGATTCCAGGTAAGGCTGTGTCTGCATTGCCACTGGGGTTCAGTTCTTGCAAAGGGCGGTTAGGCAGTCCCAGGGAAGCTGCGTGGAGCTGTTAGGAAGATAGATGATGCCAGGGATGTGTCTGCTGCTTGCCCTTCACGGGAGGCAAAGGAATGTACATTGCTTGGTGTACCTTCAGAGGATGGAATCCAGCACCTTGGTGGACAGTTATTGAAGCCCTTTTCTTGATGGTAAGTACTCTGGTTGTGGGGTTTGGTCTTTTTTAAAAAAAGTGTTTTTTATGGAGATGGAGGAGAGTGGAAGATGGCAATGAAAAAGGCAGGTCTTGGAGTCAAAGGAAGAGCAAACCCATTTTTGACATGCAGAGTATGCCAATAGTTTATTCAGTGAATATGTAACATGTTTATTTAACAACCATGTTTAGCTTATATTTTTTACTATTAAATCACTTAAGACTTATTATAGTTCTGTTTTATTGCAGTAGTTGCTCTTCAACAATTTCTTGTAAAAGTATATTTCCATTTCCAAGCATTTTATGATAAACATGCCTTTTTTTGGCCCCACATGTGAGTAGAAATGCTTTTTTTAGGTTTTAGGGTTATTTTCTTCTTTCTTTCAGCATCCCTGTGGATAATCATCACTCTTAGGCTACAGAATTATGTTAAACCCAGAACACTCTTTCTTCCTATGCTTTTTAAAAATATATTTTGGAAATATTTTTCTTACTTAATGTGCTGTTTACAAGAACTGGTATAGATTTATGGGTAAAATTCATCACTTTTTAAATTTCATAATTGCTAGTTTGTAAGTCACTGTGATTAATTTCCTAGTCCTGTGCTGTGTTGGAAAAATGTTATCTTCCTACACTTATAAAGAACCTAGAGCAGTAGATACAAAATGAGTGGAGAGACTTCACATATCTTTTGTTTTTCACGTTTAATTTTTTTACCTGTTTTACAATTTACTTGTAATTATACTTCATATTAATGCTTCACTGTTTGTTACTTTACTAGTGGAAGTCACTTATGTGCTTCTGTTTGGATCGATGCTGACCACTTCTGTGGGTTTATTGTACAGGAGGTAGATATTTCAGTTTTGCCATTCTCCCTTCTACACGTTTGCCTGCAGGAAAGAAGTAGAATAGCAAAAAACCCCCAAAGCTCATTTTTTCCCTTGGTGTTGCAATTTGTCCTTGGAATGTCATTGGTTCCATTTGCACCTACAGCTCAGCTTGCACACTTGAGTATTTTGTGCTCTTCCGAACATTTGGACATTAAGTAATGTGCAAGGAACATGCAGCAGGACACAAATGTTAAGAAGTTGAAAGCATGAGTGAACATTGCTATAAAATGATAGCCATCAGAAACATTTGGCTTACTAGTTTTCATTTGATTTATCCCATTTCAGTTGGCCCCACTATTAAGTGTATTGAAATGTTTTACCAAATTTAGCATTTGCTTTATGTGAAAGACTTTGCCTCAGGATTCAGCTGCAGCTTGCTGCTGGAGATGTGGATTCTGAATGCCTATATTTGGGTCATTCTTAAGCACACTGGAAAAGCCCAGGGAATGGGAAACATTCACTATTGTCTTAGAGTAACTTTTACTCTATGTGTTTCTTCTCTCACCCTGTGATAAGTTACCCTGGGTTGTTTTGTTGTGGTGTTTGTTTCTTTTTGGTTGTGGGGTTGGGTTTTTTTATATAAAACCCTTTTCCAGTTGGGAGTAAAAATTCAGGTATATGCAATGAGATACCATTCATAAACTTCTACAAAAAGCTCTGTTAGCCAGTTATTTATAAATTTCTCTGACATGAGAAATTGTGTTTAAAATACCAGTGTTTAAATTCTTATTTCTCAGGTAATTAGGACGCTGAATGTACTTCTAAAAGTCAGGCTTTCTGCATAGTATGCACACAATATCAGAGCGTAATATTTATTATGTTTGTAAGCTCAGAGGGGGAAGAAAGGTGCCAAGTAGATGTAGTGAAGGCTGTCTAGATTATTTCAACAGTTGAGGGATGGGGGAACATTTTAATCTTAGGGGCTGTGGGAGTTTGGGAGGGGTGTTTCTGGGAGGAGAGCAGGTATAGACAGATTTGTAATGATTCAGAGTTTGTTAGTAAAAGCCATGTGGAGAAATTGCTAATTTTGGGCTGATAGGTCATCTCTGGCAGTTCTTTACAATCTGACAAACTTGTTTCCTGCTAATTGTACATGTTCCAATTATGTTTGAGGGAAATTTAATTGGAATCGCTCTAGAAGTCGAATCCAGTAAGGAAGAGTTAGGGAATGCAGAAGTTTAAAATTGATATGTAGCAGCAAAAAATAAATCCAGGAATGTGAATAAATCCAGAGAAGAGCAACCAGGCTGGTGAAGGGACTTGAGCACAAGTCCTGTGAGGAGAGGCTGAGGGAGCTGGGGTTG
>JAWWLV010000001.1:98710480-98742735 GCA_035041135.1 Platyrinchus mystaceus
GAGGCTGGATGTGGCACTGAGTGCCATGATCCAGTAATCACAGTGGGGTTGGATCAAGGGTTGGACTTGATGATCTCGAAGGTCTCTTCCAACCCAGTTAATTCTATGATTCAATGATTCTATGACTCTAGGGCAGTTTTAAGTGATAAGCCAAGGTAGGCAATCTCGTCACGGGCGTGATGACTTCTCTCCGGTCTCTGCTGGACTTCATACATCTGAAATCCTGTGTGTCTTTTCTGGGCATCCAGAGGCAAGTATGTATTTTTTGATTTTTTTTTCTTTTCAAATTGCAAATTTCTGTGGAGCTCAGCGGATCAAATTGGTTACACTGCCATGGTGCTGGGAAAGCTCACAGGGTTGTACAGGTACAGGTGCTTGCTGAGTTTGAGAGCTGGTACAGAAGGAGACCCAGGCTGACTTTTAGATGACTTACGTCTTTGTGGGAGGAAATTTTCAGAGGAAACAAAACATTATTTGCAGCAAATCTCTTTGTAATTGTGGTGGTTTTGTCTGGGTTAATTTTCTTTATGGTAGCCAGTATGGGGCTTTGTTTTGTATTTGTGATGAACACAGGGTTGATAATGAAGAGATGTTTTTGTTATTGCTGAGTAGTGCTTACACAGAGCCAAGGCCTTTTCTACTTTGCATACTGCCATGCTGGCAAGGGGGCTGGATGTGCATGAGAAATTAGGAGGAGAGACAGCCAGGACACCTGACTCCAACTTACCAAAGGAATATTCCATACCATATGACATCATGCTCAGTATATAAAGTGAAGAAAAAAGTAGGAAGGGGAGGATGTGTGGAGTGATGGCATTTGTCTTCCCAAGTCACCATTATGTGTGATGGGGCCTTGCTCTCCTGATGTCTGAACACCTGCCTGCCCATGGGAAGCAGCAAATTAATTCCTTGTTTGGCTTTGTTAGCGTGCGTGGCTTTTGCTTTCCCTATTAAACTGTCTTTTTCTCAACCCATGGGTTTTCCAGTTTTTACTCTTCTGATTCTCTCCCCGATCCTGTTGGTGGAGCAAGAGATTGTGTGGGGCTTGGTTGCTGGCTGAGGTAAAACCACGAGAAATGCTGAAGATAAGTCCACTTAAATCAGAGGTGAGCAACCCAAGTGCTATGATAAACTGGCTCCTGGTTTAACAGAAATATGTGTGCCCCTAGAGGATGGTGACCCATGTTGAGACGGTGACTTCAGTCTGGGCAGTCTTGCCTCTTGGAGAAGGTAAATGTCACCAGCTGGCCCATCTGTAGTCCTCCCAAACTATATAGGAAGTTGATAGCAGGTTCATTTCAAGCTGTGGTTCACAGTTCCTTCCTCTGAATGGCACATGGCAAGGATTGGGAACAGTCTATCACAATATGCTCTTTGGAATATGGTTTTAAATTACTGAGCCATAATTTAAATCTCCCTGAAGCCAAGCGTAGAGTTTCATAGTTATGCAATTTTCTCTTTATATAAGTTCTTTGCTCTCTCCTTTGCCCTTCCTCCTTGTAAACAAAATAAAGAATGATGAGCACAATTGAAAGAAATGTGCTTTGGGAAATGGAAAGCAGGAGAAGTAGATAGAGAGCTATTTTAAAAAACATCAGTATTATAACTGAAACACAGGAGTAAAATGTTAACTTGTTTTTGCAAAACATTGTCTTAAATTGGCTGCTTACCCAAGAGCTGAATAAGGAACTACCCTTTCTAGGCAGTAAGTCATCTAATAAGACAGACTTATGACATACTGCTTTTAGCTAATAAATTGGATAAGCAGTTATACTTTATTTCAGGATTTAAATAAGATTTATATCTCATATATTAAGAAGACATTTGTTTTGATGCTGTGTAATGCAGTGATTTGCATGGTATGCTTCCTTTATTGCTACTTCATTTACCTGTTTGTTTGCTGAATTACAAACCATCAAGTTTTACTTCATTCAGGAATGTGATATATTAAAAAAAAAAACATGTTCATACATCACAGCTAAGTGTGAAGGCTCTTATGCTTATATTCCTTATACTCTTTTTGTCATATGTTTTAAAGGAGCAAGCAGGAGAAAAAGGGATCAAAATGAAGACTGAGAAGCAATCAGCTAAAATCCTTTTAATGACAAAATTTAAATTCATAAACACACTGCTCAACTGAATTTTTATTTAATACCAATCTCTAAGTGTAGTTTAAAATATTAAGAATAGGTAAATAAAAGTGAGACTAAAAGGGAACATGTTTGGTAAATGTGGATGAGGATATAGTGACTGTATTAAGTGTGGAGAAATATAAACCTGGATCCAACCTGGCTACAGGTCCAGGTTGGATGGAGATTGTCCAGTCTGATCTAATGAGTGACATCCCTGCCCATGGCAGGGGGATTGGAACTAGATGATCTTTAAGGTCTCTCCCAACCCAAACCAACCAATGTTTCTAGGATAAATGAAAGAAAAAAAGGAATGTAACTTTTGTTGTACATTGAAACCCTTGAGGAAATGTCTGAAGCAAAGATTAACATTCAAACTCTTGTTAAGAAAGAAAGGCTGGAAGTTAAGAGCACTAATATACTCAAGGGAAGGCAAGACCAGAAGGGCTAAAGAAATGAGGGGTAACTATGCTAATGTTAATTCAGTTATATCTAACTATATCTATCTATATCTTTGGTAGTGTACCGAAACAAAAGTTCACTCTGGAAAGCTTGTATGCTAGAGGAAGTCATTACTACTAAAGGCAGTAGTAGAGGGCAACTTGAACAAGTACATTAAAGATGAGCTAGAGAATGTTTAGATTTAGCCAGGTACATCTCATCTCAACACAAGGATTGTATAAAAGAGAGAAGATACCTTTGCCTCTTTGCTGATGGGAATTAAATCTTCTCCTCAAACTGCTCTTGCAAAGCTGACAGTATTTTTAAATTATTATAAATTTTTTTTAGTCATTAGTTAGATGCATCAAAAACATCCCACCTCTCTTGCCTCTGCCAGTAATTTGAATATTTTACTGCAAGTGGAATGATTTTAACTGTTTTCCACTTTCCGTTCCAATACCCTGAATTTTGCACACATTTTAGCTCTACCTATTACAATTACATTACGTAGTAAGTAATATATTCAAGAGCTTTCAAAGATTGGCATTAGCAAATTAGGTCTTCTCTTTGACAAGTCTAGGAATGCCCTACCTGTCTGTGGTCAAGGTGTGTTACGTGTTTCTTGTATATGTGCCTGTGTAAAATTGTGAATTCTTTGACCTCAGTGATGCTCTCCTGCCAAGTGGCTGCCCATTATATTATGAAATGCTTAGTGGCAAATTTCTCTGAAGAGTTGCATGACCTCACTTCAGACTATATTAATTCTTTTTTATATGACTAACATCAGAAGCTTTGATAATAAATAGCCAATTTAATTTACTCATTGCTGCATCTCTAGACAAATGGCATTGCTCTTCTTTTGACCAGTACATTATAGGAACTGTAAGACCTGGAGATTAATTATTATCAGAAGGAGTTTGGTCTACCTATCTGTAGATAAATCCTGAAATGTTTGGCCTCTGAATGTGGATGTTTTTCCTGGTATTTAACATTGTGGTGTAGCAGTGGAGGATCTTTCTTCTTGTGCCTAAGTAGCTTTCAGTCTTGACTTTCATTTCATAATGGATACTTGTATAATTTTATGTTTATATAGCTATTCAAACTGATGCCAAAGTACTGAATATATGTATCTGATAGTTCTGAGGAGCTTTAGTTCTGTAGTGATGGGAATATAATTCAAAATATTCTCATATAGTGGGGCTTGTGTGTGTGCTTGTTTCCTGCCGTGCTTCTAGACCAAGAGTGAAAGTACAGAATTTATAAAAAAATGCTTCTACAATTCTGGAAAAAAAACCCTCAACAAAACAGTATAAAGTTTGTCAACACTGATTATTGCAAGATGGTGGTGAAAGTTCACCTTTGGTTGTGTTTTGCTGAGTATAAATGAAAAGTTACGTGTCTTAATTGTGTAAAGGTATGATAGCAATAACTATTCCTTATGTTAGCCAAACTCCCAACAAGCACCAGTGCGTTATAGGAAAAGGAAAATGCTAGTCAATGCAGGGCCTAACTCTGTTCCCTCTGAGCTAAATTTCTAAGGCATATTTTTTATGAAACTAGGGAAATGAATACAAATTATTCTCTTCTGTGACATGTGTGCATGAAATAAATTTAAAAAAAAAATCACACTTTTTCATATTAAGTATTTCATGTTATGTTCCAAGATGGAGAAGTAAAAGGCTGAGATCTCTACAAAGAGGATGAGTACATTCACTGCAAGAAGTGAGATATGTAAATGGCAGGTCACAAATGTTTTTATTAAAAATAGCACAGAGCTCTAGCGTGATAATTTTTGCATTGTTTACTTCATAAATCTTCCTAAAGACAGAAGTGAAGTATGATTTTGCTTTCCTCCTGTAAACTTGCGTAAGATACAGAAGGAGAAAACATTTTCAGATAAGTTGTTATTGCTTTTGCTTTTATCAAATTAATATTTACAGATGTTGTCTTAAGGGTTATGGAAGTTGGCATGTATAGCAGGAATTGGGCAGTAAACATGTTTTTATATATAAATATATGTAAATATAGATCTGCAAATTTTCATAAACATCAAAGTAAAAACAACTTGCTGAGCTAAGATAATGTTTCAGTTATTTTTAATAATACAATTATTATTTTACAAAACTAGATATAATTTAGGTATTAATTATCAGAGGATGATAATAAAATTTCCAGATGGCATATGGAATCAGAATAAAATATGCCTTCTGTACCTGCAGAGCAATTCACCTGGCTTGACATACAGATGCAATTATCTTTAAGACATATTTGAATTAACTTTTACTGCATTACTGAGCTTGAAGGGAGGTTATGTTGGGTAAAACTGCACTTTGTCTTGTTTCAGGTTAAAAGAAAATTCTGTTTCTATCTGGATTTTTTTTTTCTTGTCAATTCACATCTGCTGAAATCTCCCCCCTGCTTACACAATAAAGTTTCCAAACTGACTAGAGAATTTTGAGTGCCTGACTTGCATTAAGATCTGATTTTTGAGAAGGAATTGCTGCTCCTTATTTTCGGAAAATTGAGCTTGTTTAAAGTAATATAAGTTTGAATTACTTTTTTTAAAAAAAGTCTTTTCCCCTTGAACATTGATGTATAAAAAACTCAAAACATCTCTACAACAAGATATAGGTCTTCCAAGTTAATGAATTTCTTGAAAGGACAAACAAGGTATTTTTACTACCTGGTCAGGAGTTGAATTGTGAAGGAAATGTGAATGCGGCCATCATAAAGTAAGCAGTGGGTGGTGTTCAGTGTCAACACTCATCTGTGCTCGGGGTATGAACATGGAGGCTTATATGTGACAGTGCCCTCTGCCCTCCGATCTGATTGCCTGGCAAGGAGCAAAACAGCCTTATTGCATCCCCTCAGTGCTCAGCATAGCACCTGTTGCATGAGAACAAACCACACATCATTCAGTTTCTCTAAACCTGTGGGTTCTTCCTGATCCCAAAAGATGTTATTGTGTGAGCCTCTTGCTAGAGCCCTTAGGTGTCACGAGAGACAGATTTGGACAGGAGTTAGAGACTCTTATACCAGTTCAGAAGTCCTCTGGAAATATTGTGGTCTTAGCTCTTACAGAAATTGATTCTTTTCCCATTTGAGGTTCTTGGAAGCCCTGGAGAGTAGAGATCATTGATAGTCTTTCAGTGGAAAAACACCATAGACCTTTGGTCAGGATAATGATATCTGCATTGCTAGATCATACTCTGCTTGGCAGCAGGAGGTGCTCAGCTTTTTTCCCAGCACTGTTGTGTGAAGTTGGTCATGCTGGCCCTGCCCCAGCACACCTGCCCTCACCACGCCACCTTTCTATGGCAGGAGGTCCAACACATGCAGCCAGCTGGCACAGAGTCTCGAGTCTCAGGGAAGAAAGCAGAGACAGGCATGGGAATAAACCCTAGCTCTTGTTTTGGGAGTTGACATCATCCGGGGTTACCAGGCATCCCTGTGTGACCTGCCTTGCCCAGGAATGTGCCTGTGACTGCCTCTGCCTCCCCTGCAGCTCTGTGTACCTGTGTCATGCCTTATCACCACACAGACCAAACATGCTCCAGTATGACATAATGTGCACAAGTTGCCCTGGATTGGCTTTACCTGGTAGCTCAGTTAACCTTATGGAGATGCTTATTCCCTTTCACCATTAGATGGAGCAAAGAGCTGTTCTCCCCCTCGACACCTCAGAGCAGAAAGGTCTTTGCTTATGCTCCTCCTGGGAGCAAATGAAGCCTCACAACTTGCAAAGGCTGTATGTTTGCTTCAGTTCAGAAAAACAAAGTGCAGAATCCCAATGTGTTTTACCATCTATTTCAAGTTGTAAAACTAAGTATATGGTACATTAATACCATCTGTAGTGAAGTGGCTTTTTTGCACAACTGGTGCTGAAAACTTATTAACCTGCTACATTGAGAAATGTAGTTCTTGAGATTTGCAAATCATTTTCTATTGAAGCATCTTTACATGCTGTGAAGCTATACCTGAGACCTTGTTTTGAGTGATAACTGCTTTTTAAAAGGTACTTACTTCTCCATTAACTCTTGCTATTCCTTGTTTAGGCGTTTGTAAGGAGGAAGGGAATAAACATGGAAAGGAGCAGGATGAAAACCTGCTTGTGCCCAGCTGTGGTTGAAGTTGCACGTGTTTTTCTGTATGTGTATGCATGTCCCATTGCATTGTGTTTATTTTGAAAGAACAGTTACTTGATCAAAACAGTATTTCTTTCTGTCTGTTCCTCCCTGAAGCTTGAGTTGTGTCTGGTTTATACTTTCAGTTTGGTACTGAGAGCCAGGTTTGATGTCTGGCTCCTGGCTAAGCTTTTCCACTTCTGGTACCTTACAATGTGTGGTTAGTTCCTTCCACTGCTTGTTCTTTCCTGTTTATATCTTTATGAGGTTTTTTCCCCTTATGCTGAGCAAGTATTTGACACTGAATATTTGGTTATTCATTTGCTAAGCCACTGGAGTCTCATACCTATAGCACATTATGCAAAAGGACTGCTGTAAAACTGACTTGGGGTATTTAATATATGAATAATGGTCAAAGGTAAACCTTGCTGAATGCATCTTGTTCTACTGTGTTTGCAAGTGCATAGTCACACTGTATTGTAATAATCTGCTAGCATATTTTTCTACTTATATTATGCAGCATTTATTGAGATTGTATTACATCAGACATTCTATTTTTTTATGAGGTAATAGGGTTATACCTTTTAGCAAGGCCTTGACCATAATTTTAAGATAATCTGCCTTAATTTGTAAGAAACTATTCTTGCATATCTAGCTAAATCAGTAAGAAAGGCTCTAATTACTTACAGGGGGTTTTTTGAGTAAAAACAGATACCTGCTCTTTGCAGTTTTAAGGGTTGTTGAACCTCTTTGGGGTCATCAGCCATCTGTTGCAAGGTAGGATCTTGTTCTGTGGAGGAGACAAAGCTGTTTGGCAAACTTGCTGCTAATACACAAAGCTCTGCAAATTTGTACAAAGCAACTGCAGGAGAGAGGGTTTTTGGAGAATGACTCAAAGATATTATGAGGGGATTTTGTGCATAGTTCAGTGCTTGGACATAATCTAGTTCATTATTGCATTGACTATAAGTACTGTAGAAAGATCACTACAGGCTTACCAAAAGTAATGTGATCTGTGGATAGCTCTTTTAAATAGAAGCTTCCATTGCAAACTTGGATTTGAAGTGACTTATTGTTCTGCAGAGATTAGTAGAGCCTCAACTCCTCCAGTTTTTTACAAAACCAAACATTTAAAGAACATTCAGGTTATTTGCTTATTCATAGGGAAGAGTCAGTTGCCTGTGATTCACTGCAGTGAATATTCAATCTAGTCTCTCCCTCTCTTTGTCTTATCTTGGAGTCTGATGTGTGGATTATTTAATTTGAAAGTTGTAGTGGATCACCTCTACATCTTTAGCTGGCCTCTCATAAGTAGCAGTAACACCTATGTGGTGATACAAGCAGAATGTTATAGTATAGTTATGTGAAGTAGTTCATAAAAAATTACTGAATGTGGGTTTGATCTGGTATTTTTATAAATAAAAAGTATTATTCACTACTGAAAACTGAAGGGAATAAAACATTGAACTAGATTAGAATGCACCACTATTTTGGTCAGCTGTTTTTTGCTGCAGTAAGAGCAGTGCAAGAATTTTTTTGGTAGCTGAACTGAAAAATCTGATTTTATACAGTTTAAAGCTAGAATTGATTATTTTTTAATTTTTTTTTTTTAATATATACTCCTGTTTGGAAATGTTGCATGCATTTCATGCTGTGGAAACAACAGAGTTTTTCTCCATGCACAGTATAGTGCAGTGGCCAAGGCACTCCTTTAGGAACTCCAAATTCACATTTGTTCCCTAAAGTGTTCCAAACAAAAATTTCAAAAATAGTTACCGAGTGCATTTTTAGGGGTGGGTGGGGAGGATTTTTTTTTTCTTTATTTGGTTTGGTTTTTTGGTTGCTTGGTTTGGTTTTGGATTCACACTTTGGGAGATAGGGTGAATATTAAGGTAAAAATATTTGGACAACTTGATCTGGATTCATTAAAATTTTTAGAGTTACTAAAAGTGCATATTTCTTTCAAGGTATTTGTCAAATAGCTAAATGACCATTCTATCTTTAAAAATAACTATGTTCCCAAGGTAGCTGATAACTCTTTACCCTGTGGGAATATGCCTGAGAATACCAAAATTACTTTGCATAGTATCTCTGTTTAGTATACAAGCAATCATTTTAACACTTGTGTGTTTTACTTACAGAGACGTTCCTGTAATATTTTTGTTTATAGATAATTATTTATGAAATAAATACACTACTACATCCTGAAGCTGTCTATGCACTATGTGCATGCTGTGTACCTACTGAACTGAAAGAAGTGGAAATTTTAAAGACTTACACACTTACGGTAATGTAAAGGCTCTTAGAAAAGGGATAACTTGTTATGAAACCTTATTAGAACATTGGTTATAACTAGCAGTGAGCTGGTGAGCTGTGTTACTGTTGAAGTAAAGGCTTCTGACATGATGTTTTGCTTGCTGAAGGCTCTCAGCAGCCACTGGCCTTGTGCACTCTGCAGTGTGAGGCTTTCCACTGAGGAGCAGCATGGTCACTGGGAGGAAGCACTGTTTCCAGTGAAGCCAAATCAGCTTCATTTTGTCCATAGAAGGAGATGTTCAGATGGCAGAGAACAGTTTTTTGAATAGTCAGAGAGCAGACGGTGGATTTAGAATTTATTTTTATTTTGAGTTTAGGTAAAAGCTAATCTCATTACTGCTTGTGAATGAACAGTAAAATGATTGTGAAATGGTCAGCTGTTTAATGGGCATTTTCTGGCTGCATTCAAAAACTCAACTAACTTTTTTTTATCTTGTTCATTTCTCTGTATGTTTCCTGTATTAAAAATTGTGAAAAAAATTATTACCCCTCTCATTTCCTTATTAGTTCTAAACAAACACCCCCCACCACCCTAAAAGGATCTCCACAGAGCCTATTGCCTTTATCCACAAGTAGTAGAACTTTTGGGTGCTGGTGGCCCTCTGAGCTGTTGGTAATGGTTTAAACACAAGGTGGATCTTAACATCAAAAAGCTGAATATGTCCTTTCTGCCTTCAGAATTCAGTGTATGAATGAGAGGAAACAGGAGCTATTCTTTTGTGCAGCTATTCACTAATCTGAAAAAAAACCAAACACAAAACCAAACTGCAAAATCAGGATTTTTTTTTTTTGGCTCTGTTTTTCAAGAAGCCAAAAGAAGGGCTTTTGTTGTTTCTTTGATTTTTTTTTTTTTTAAACACATACATTGTTGCAGAGAGAGGGCAAAAAACCTTCCAAACATCTGAAATTGCTAGCATGTGCCATTTTTCAGCTTGCTCATTAATTTGGTAGAGAAGGACTGAGCTTTTAGGTGGGAGGAGAGGGAAGGTCTTAACACTGAAATTGGAAAAGCCATTAATGCTGTGACAGAAGTGACCTGCAGTGTGCTCCTTTCATAATAGCTTCCATACCTAAGAGATGAGGTCAATGGATTTTTAATGGGAATGGACATAGTTATACACTATAGATCTAAACACCTGTAGGAGATTTTTATTGCTGGCCCCAAAAATAAGTCTGGGAGTACTACTGCAAATTGCTCTGGTGCCTAATTAAAGGAATCCTTTGAATCAAAAAGTGCTTGGAGACATGGGGATTTTTTTGATTGTTGTTTTCTTTCCAAGAGCTTTAAGTGTGGCTTTAACTTTGCAAAACTGCCATGAGCGCCTTCCAGACCTGAAACAGTTGTGCTCCTTAGGACGAGCTAATCTCAGAAACTGAAGAAGTGAGAGGCCTTCTCACGAGAGGAAGGATTTGAGTGGCTGAGCCAGAGCTGGCGTGCAGCCCTGGTGCCGGCAGGGCTGGCTCAGCCCTGTGCCCTGTGCTGGGGCGTTCGTCACGCGGCGAGGGAGCAGGAGCTGGAGTGCTGCCAGCCAAGGTTCTTTGAAGAGAACAGCAGCCTTGTGAATAAGCAGGAGCACCACAGAGGAGGGTTTTTTTATTTTTCCTTTACCTTGTTGAACCTTTACCTCTGTTGAACTTGCTCTGTATCTGACCCAGCTACAGAGATGCAGGCTCTTGGTAATGTGCTGGTCTTAAAAGGAAGGCACGAGGCAGGCAACAGGGCTGGTTATATAGTTTAGAATATTCCTTTCTGAAGGTCTGGGTACATGTAAAAGGCCACATTAACAATGTGTGAACAAAATGTACATGGGAATATGTAACATTCCTTGGTTCACCTGTAGCAAAAGCACTCTGAAGAGAATGAGACTGTGAGGAAATGGTGAGGGAGCTCTGGGCGAGAGCAGTGACACTGTTGGTGAGGTCAGCTGGTGCCCATGCTATGGTTCAAAATGGCCTTGTTCTTTGTGATGGTTTTGCTTTGCTCTGCTGGGCACATACATTTTATTTATGCACTTGTTGTAGCTTTTGGGTCTTTTTTGTGGTGGTTGATGGTGGTACATATGACAGGGTGGAATTTAGGGGTCCTCCTGAGGTATCTAAATGCTCCCTTGGGAGTTTGTATTGAAGATTTTTGTTCAAGCTGTCTTACTTTTTCATCATGTGAGGTTCAGTGTCTTTAAGTTTGTTTCTGGTAAATGTTTTGTTTTCCACCTGAAACTTGCTGCGGCTGTTCTTTTAAGGACATAGTGACATTGTGTGTGGATGTTCCTTTTAAGGACATTTCCAGGTTGGTATCTCTTAAAGTGCAAGCTATCTTGAGAATATTTAGAATTTCTTAAGAAAGAAAAGGAGTAAGCCTTGGCTTAAAAAGTCATTCTTATTGTCAAAGCCCTCTTATTGTCTCCCCTGTCCCACCTTCAGTTGTATAGCCAGCCTTGTTATTTCTCATTTCTCAGCTTGGCAGTTCCATTATTTGTGCAGCTCAGGACTGGCAGTCTTCCACTACCATTAAGAGGATGATTTGCAGATCTGCAAGCACAAAACTTTTTGCTTTGAAGACAGCCTTGCTTTTGGTTTACAGTTGGGTACTGGTAAGACAAAGAAGATCTTGATCTTGTGACATTGGAAGGTGAAAAATAGTGATGCTGGTGTTTGTGTCAGAACCACAGTACATGGGCCTGGCATAGCTACAGTCGAGGAGCTGTAATTAGGAACCAAGGCCAGTCCTATGTGATGAGCTGTCAGGGTAGCTCTGACAAGAGTAACTCTATTCTCTGGTTGTTTGATTTGGCTTGTTGCTTTGTTCCATTTTTATTTTTATTTTTTTATTTTATTTTATTTTTGTTTTCCCCCCCTTATTTTTTTCCTCCTTAGGGGCATTTTCATCTAAGAAACATCAGTAATCTCCCCTCCTTTCCATTTTTCATAGTCTTTGTGTGATGAATCACAAGAATTGTGTGTCACTGAACATGCAGAAACTCTCTGAATTTTTAGTTGTGAAATCTGGCAGTCAAGTTGTCAGTTGAGATTTCTCTGCAATTTGCAGTATCATGACTAAAATTAACTTTGATAAATGTAATGAAACAGAAATCCAGCTTAAACAATAAGCTGAGTAGAAAACATTGATTTTCTAAGATCTCTATAGGCTGGGGGGAAAAAATTTTGCAGTATTTTCTACAATTTTCCAATCTCTGATTGTGACATCTTCTCAAGAAAAACCTCATTTTGTTTAATAGCAGAGTTACTTTGGGATAGGAAAACTGAAGTTTTATCATGTGAGCTGCATGATCAAGCCTGATCTCTTTATGTTTCAGAAATGGGAAATAACTGTATTTTCATGAATTTGCTCCCCTCTCAGACTTGCTATAAATGTAGTGATTTTTCCCAGTTAAAAGACTTGGGAAATAAAATCAAAAAAAGTAGGTGGCCATGACATCCTTTTTTTTTTTTTTTTAAATGTAGGATCTTAAACTTTAAAGATAAATGCCAAATTATCAGCAGATTTATAGTAAAGCTACAATAACTCTGAACTACAAATACTTTTGATTCTTAATTTCTGCTGTTCTTCCCACCAAGGTTTTTTTTGCATTACAAAATGAGCGGCTCTTAGTTTCTTCTTGGTGCATCCCTACAGTATTCATTTGATTCATTAGTAAATCAGCTCAACTGCAGAATCGTAGGAAAAAACACCTAAGCTGAGATTTAAAACCACACATTTTTTTTCTCCAGTAAAAAAAAAAAAAAACAAAACCAACCTAAAAGCCACATTTCACATTTACTCATTTGTCTAAGGCTTGCCAGATGTCCTGCAGAGCTTAGGAAAACATGCTAAGAATAAAATGCATACTGATATACCCGGGGTACTAAATAATTGCTTCATGTTATTATGGCTGTTTATTTAATCAATATTTTTGTCTCTGTGATTTTCTTGATATTATTTTGATGGATGCTTGCTAGATTCAAATGACAGCCAGCAGGTATTTTTTCCAGAAGAACTGACCAGCTGAAGAACCCTTTTTGGTAAGAGGGGAAAAAAATTCAAATAATTGACTCCAGCCATTGCCAGTTGGCTTCATCAAAGACTGTTAATCAAAATGCTGAATCCATCTTTCTG
This sequence comes from Platyrinchus mystaceus, assembly GCA_035041135.1. NCBI lineage: Eukaryota > Metazoa > Chordata > Aves > Passeriformes > Tyrannidae > Platyrinchus > Platyrinchus mystaceus. The sequence continues at coordinate 98,723,605 of JAWWLV010000001.1, forward strand.
CCACTGTTGTGAGCTATTCCTTCTGTGTAACAATTTTGTCTTAACTATTCCAAATCAAAGTTGCTTGTCGTCACTATTAAAATATAAATATCTGCTGTAATCCTGAGTATTTATTTTCTTCAGTTTGTAGTTTGTGGTTAGGCATAATGGATTCACAGAAGCACAGATTGATCAAGCAATTGTTTTTTCCTGGACCTTTCTTCTCAGGCATCTTTTCCAGCCTTCTCTCTGCCTCCCCTCAGCCCCCCAAAGTGTAAGCAGGTAAATATGTTGGAAAATATGTTTTTATTTCTCTGAGTTAATCCTTATGATCAACTGTCTTCCCTTATTGAAGTAGGCTGTATAGCAATGAATCCTGTACAGGAATGCATTTTAATAAACTGTTAATGAATACTTTTATATAGAAACATAGGAATAGAAATTTGTTAGTTCCTTCCTTTGGTAATTATGGAGATAGATCTTATAATCTAGTTTCCTGTTACATTAATATAATACCTGAACTGTTTCCTCTGGAAATTTACCCTTTAGATGACTGTTCTAAAACAGCACAGTTATGTTCAGTCTTTTATTTCACATTGTACTCATCCTCTTGAGAATGGCATTCATTGTTTTTTCATATCAAGACCATTACTGTAGGTGCAGCAGTGTTGTCATTAAGTAGAAATCAAACTTGGGGTTTTTTTCATGAGTTGTGCACATACAAATAGCATCACAGAATCGTAGAATGAGTAAGGTCAGAAGGGATCACATCTGGTCCAACCTCCCTGCTCAAGCAGGGTCATCCTAGAGCACATTGTGCAGAATTGTCTCCAGATGATTCTTCAATATCTCTAGTGAGGGGAAACTCCCCACCCTCTCTGAGCCATCTGTTCAGTGCTCGGTCACCCGCACAGTAAAGAAGTTCTTCCTCATATTCGGGTGGAACTTCCTGTGTTCCAGTTTCCACTGTCTTGTCCTGTTGTTTGGCACCACCGAGAAGAGCCTGGCTTTACCTTCTTAGCATTCCCCCTTTAGATACTTATATACACTGATAAGGTCTTGTTCCTTTGTCAGATTTAATGTACATGGTTGCACTTTTTGCTGTATCTTGGTGTCTTGCCCAAAGGATCATTAGAAATTACAGAAAAGAAAATTGTTTTCACAGGGTAATGATTTTAAAGTCGGCAAGTTTATATTATAAAGCCTGAGAGGTATATGAAATTTTCAAGAGAAGTACGTGTGATGAAAGATGTATAAGCAAAACTTGAGGGATGTCAAGGAAAACTTCTTAAATAGTGTGGGACTGTGGAAAATAATGGTATAAAAGCATTTAGGAAAATGAGTAAAGTTCAGATAGTGGCATTCAGAGAAAAACAGTTGATTAAAAGTTCCTTTTCTTATATGAAATGGAGGACCTCAAATCAAGAACTAATGTATTCAAACTTTAATTATACATACTAAATTAGTTGCTCTTACAACATTTATCCGAGGTGAGGTCTTGTAAGATATGAAATGTTAGGTTCAAGTTTTGCTGTCTTCTGAAATACGTGGCAAATTTCAAGTTATGGGACACCAGTCGGTTGTGGCAAAAGGGCAGAGCAGAAGGCTGTTGGTGTTCTGGAATGTGAATGTATTATCAGATACTGTTCCCATCACATGAACATGCTTGCTTTCTTTTGGAGGTCCCAAAAATTTGCTTAACAAAGAGTGTCAAGCAAAGAAAAAGTATTCTCCTTTACTGTTAAAAGTATTTGGGAACTTTATTTTTCAGTCTTCCTTCCTAGCTGCTTGCACAGATTCATCATTTTGAGTACCTCTATCTGTTCCTCTCCCAGTCTGTAAGTAAAAATGATCCAGTTAACTGCAGTGCTTCCCAGGTAGTGAATTAATTTTCTGTTCTTCGTCCTTGGCTTTTTTATTTTTATTTCTAATGCTGCCATCTAGCCTGTGTCATATTATGTATTTGCTTCTCTTGCCCATCCTGGACTCCTGCGCTGTAGGTTGGGCTCTTTCCGGCTTCCTCTGACTGCTACTGATGCCAGTGGCGTCTTGTGCATCATGGGTGTACATGGCCAGAGGAAGGAGCAAGGCAGGATTCCATAACAAAGCGATAAATTAGGATATTATTTATGCTTAATAAAAGCAAACATCCTGGGAACATAGAGGTGTATCAAAATGATTGTTATATCGATTTTTGTAAAAGTAGTTTGATTTATGCCTTAATCCACAGCAGTACGCTGGCATACTCCTGGAAAAGCTGGCAACCATGGCTTAGACAGGTCCACTTTTTGCTAGGTTAAGAACTGGCTGGATGGCTGGGCCTGGAGAGTGGTGGTGAATGGTGCTGCATCCAGTTGTCACCCAGTAACTAGTGGTGTTTCCCAGGGATCAGTGTTGGGCCCAGTCCTTTTTCATATCTTTATTGATGATCTGGATGAGGGGATCGAGTCTACCATTAGCAATTTTGCAGATGACACTAAGATAGGTTGGAGTGTTGGTCTGCTGGAAGGTAGGAAGGCTCAGCAGAGGGATCTGGACACGCTGGGTAGGTGGGCCGAGACCAATGGTTTGAAGTTCAACAAGATCAAGTGTCAGGCCACAACAGCCCCCTGCAGCGCTGCAGGCTGGGGACAGAGTGGCTGGAATGTGGCCCAGCAGGAAAGGACCCGGGAATGCTGGTTGACAGCAGGCTGAACATGAGCCAGCAGTGTGCCCAGGTCAAGAAGGACAATGGCATTCTGGATTGTATCAGAAATAGTGTGGCCAGCAGGAGCAGGGAAGTGATTCTTTCCCTGTGTTCAGTACTGGTGAGGCTGCACCTCAAATCTTGTTCTGGGCCCCTCAGTTCAGGAAGGATATTGAGATGCTGGAGCGAGTCCAGAGAAGGGCAGTAGAGCTGATGAAGGGTCTGGAGCACAAGTTCTGTGAGGAGTGCCCAAAGGAGCTGGGGTTGTTTAGCCTGGAGAAGAGGAGGCTCAGGGGAGACCTTATTGCTCTCTACAACTACCTGAAAGGAGGTTGTAGCCAAGTGGGCGGCGGCCTCTTCTCCTAGGCAACCAGTGATAGGATGAGAAGACACAGTCTTAAGCTGTGCCAGGGGAAGTTTAAGGTTGAAGGAGGTTTAAGAAGAATGTATTCACAGAAAGGGTGATTGGACATTGGAATGGGTAGCCCATAGAGGTGCTGCAGTCACTGTCCCCAGAGGTGTTCAAGGAAAGACTGGATGTGGCACTCAGGGCAATGGTCTGGTTGACATGGTGGTGTTAATAGGTTGGACTTGTTGATCTCAGAAGTCTTTTCCAACCTAATTGATTCTGTGATTCTGTGGGAAAAAAAAAAACCTAACAGCAGAAGAACCTTAGGGATTTGCAGCTCTCTCTCTTGCACAGTATGTTATTCATCAGTATTTGTGAAAAATTAAACTGCTAAATATTTTCAATGAAATATTTATGTATAAATACTTGATCATATGTGGTAACAGTCTTTGGTCTAAAACATTCCAATGGTTTGGGAACTGCCAGGCTTCAAATGAGCAGTCAGGACTCTAGGAAAGATGGGAGGGATGGTAATTAGAAAATGCAATGAAGAATATATTTTAATAATAGCAGGCTAAGCTTATTTGCAATTTTGTTTGGTGAACTACTTCCACCATGGTTGGTATTGCCTAATGAAAGACAAGAATAGGAATGAAGAAGACCTAATGAGGTGAGAATGCCTGTATTTACATTGTGCTACTGCAGGGGTTAATATTAGGAGCTGAAACTGGAATGAGTATAATAGGAGTATATTTGCACTGTGTTTAAGGCTGTAGCGTAACTTCCTCAGGTTATTGGCATGATTTACATCTGATATGATATATTTTTATTCTAGCTGTGTTTTCCACAAGGTGAGTGTACACTTCATAAAGTATAGGGTGAGATGTCGAGAGATGTATATTAATGTCGCTTAAATACCGATTTCCTTTGTGATTGCTGAGGTGCTCAACCAATAGGGTGTACTCTCCCTTTCTATAAAAGGGAAAATAAGTGAAGATGCTTGATTGTTTCACAGTATGCTGGGGAGTACAATACTGTAAAATGAAAAAAATGTTGGAGGAAAAAAAAAGCATGTCTTAACAGCAGCATTTTGAACATATTGATAACATACTGCGGAAAGCCTTGGTGGTTTTCTTAGTGTCAGCTAGTTATTAGAGGAAGAGGGAAATCTTTTGTTTGTGCACTTTCAGCAAAAAGACCCACATTTTAACAGTGAAGAATCATCCAATCATCCTTTTTTTTCCCCCTTCACTTGCTTTGTTAAGCAAAACTCTTGGGACCTCCAAAAGAAAGCAAGCATGTTCACTTGATGAGAACAGCGTTTGGGTAATGCATTCACACGATCCTCTTGCAAATCCCAAATGCTTATTTCGTGGTCTTTTATTCTTAGAAAAATACATTTGTTTTTTATATATTAAAAATAACAAAAAAGTATATGTATATATTATATATACTTATACATCTATATTGAAGTTGTCCATAAGGACACCAGTGAACAGTTAAAGCAGTGGTGCTTCTTTTTCTGCCAGAAGTCAGCCCCACTGCTCAGACTTTGAATCCTTCTGGAAGTAAATCTGGAATTCTCTGGAGGTTTTATGCGCCAGTTCAGGGTGAAAAGGTTTTGAGATCCTTTCTTTTGAATGCTGCTTTGTCTTTTGTGTAGCATTGGAGTCTTACAGATTGTTTGGCAATGCTTTTTTTTTTTTTTTTGTTGGCTTGTGGTGTTTTTTTTGGGCTTGTGGGACAGCTGCAGTGTGTAATTTCCAAAGAAACCAGAAGTCTGAAAAAATATTAATGTAGCTTTTTATTATCATTATCTGATCTTTGTCGAGGAAGAAGAAAATAACATTCACCTGTTCTAGTAATAGAGGCTCGCAATTTCTTCTTCCTATATAGCTGCAAGTATCAGTAACTAAGACAGGAGACTTTTTCTTCAGCTTCTAAGAGGATCCAGAAGCAAGGAGCAACACAAAGGTGAGGTCCTTACTAGAAATGAAACTAACTACAGATTTCAGTATCATTTTGAAGGAACATAGGAGGCACCAGCTTGGCTACTAATGACAAAATATTCTTTGAGCTCTGAATGCTGTTATAAAACTTGGACATTATGAAAAGATCATAAGCTTTTGGGACCAAGGCTAAAACAGCTTGCTGGGACCCTAGTGCAGCTGGTGCTGCATCCCTTGTTCTCTAAGCCTGTTTTCTTACAAAAGCACAGGGAGGCCTCCAGTGTGATGCAATGGGATGCTGGTGCCTTGCTTGACTCTGTCACTGAGTTTGTTTCCCTCAAGCCTTTACAGTTTTCTGTATTTTGTGGCAAGTCTAAGTCTCCAGGCTGTGCTGGGTTCTTGTAAAATAATTATGTTTTGAAATTAAAGTGTGTGTATGAGTGTAGGAAACACCTAAGAGTAAGATGATGCTTTCTGTCCTATCAGGCAGGGATTATTCTTTAGCTTTGTTGGACAAGAGTATTTGAAACTCTGCCCAGATTTATCTCTATTTCATTGCCCTTACTCAAAACTAGTCTCAAAAATAAGGAAGTCAGTGAAGATAATGGTTATAAAAGCAGATGTGTGCTTAGATGCCATGTCTCATATTGAGGGAAGCTGAATTAGCTATTCCTCCTTTGTTTCCCAAATGTAGACTTTTTATTTGTTCCTTTTTTATTAGTGACAAGCTTCATCCTCAGAGTTCAGTGCTATCATTTTTACTTTTCCCAATAAGAAGAAATATTAATAGAGAATGTAGTGATTCAAGTTTGACCAATCTTTCTTTATATATATATTTCTTTTTTATATATAAAAAATAACCTACATAGAATGGGAGCCATGTAGTGCCATCACTTGCTGAGAAGCTCTGGAGCTGGCACTCTTGCAGAGGACTATGTCTATCACAGGATCTCTCGTAGCTGGTCAGCTGGAAAGAAACTGACTTTCCAGGGACATATCGTGCTGTATCCCTTGCAGGAGTTCTTCCATGCTTCCTGAAATAGGAGATCCCAATTGGATCTGTATTTGCCACCTGCACTGCAGATTTGGGGCAACTTTTGTCAGCTCGTGGCCACTTCTAAGCGTGTGCTTATAGGGTGGTTATTCACTGTATGTTGCATTTCAAAAAGTGAATTTGTGTAACAGAACTTGAAACTCACTGGTTATGTCTCCGTAATAAGACAGAGTTGAAAACACATATGAGATGAAAAGTGACTGTCAAAAAAATGTCTGTCTTGCAGTTTTGCTGTGGGAAATTCATATGGCTTGGCTGTTAACTATACAGCACACTAATGCACAGAATTAAACCTGGGCAAAATAGTGGAATCAGATGTATTAAGAGAAAAATGACTTTGAAGAGCACTGCAATGCGGATGACGTTTTTTCTTGAAACATGAGTAGAGAGGCTGCTGTGATAATCTTGGATTGTCTACCTTACTATCCACTCACTTGTTATTTATAGTTGTTTTTTTTTCTCTAGGAGTTTGCATTTGTTGCTCCTCTTCATACTTTTGTTAGTTTTTATGTGTGATTTTTTAAGGCATTTAGCGGCTTCAACAAGCCATAGGGTGATTGGAAGAGGTCTGTTGAGATGCCTGGGTTGTTAATCTGAATTTAATACAACATGAAAGAGAGTAACCGTAAGAGTTGTAAATAGTCAAGAAATTATGTTCAAAGAGAGACTGCATTTTTTTTCCTTACATGTGAAAAGTGTTTTCTGGGAAGCATTTTGTGAGGTTATTTAGATAATTATTTTTCAGATAGTAAGTTAAAAGAGAACCAAATCTTTATTATGGCTTTTTTTTTTTTTTGCCCTTTTTTTTTTTTTTGCTTAAATAAGCAAGTTCAAGCTTTACCTAATATGTTTTTTAATACTTTTGAAAGCTATCTGTTGAAAAGTGCAAGAATGAAATAAAAAAAAAAACAAAGAAAACTGCTCTCCAGAAGCATTACTGTCACTTCATATGAAAGACCAAAACCATTAAAATGTATCAAGTTTGAAGTAACACCAAATCATATATGATGCTGATGAAAGGCAGTTTCTACTGTGGTAAATTTCTACCAATGCACGGCAGAATGCGACCAGTAACCCCAGAACTGAGACCCCTTTCTCCGTTATGCAGTCTTTTTTTTTCTGGAGGGAAGAGAATGGGGGAAAAAAAAAAAAGCCTGTGGACTGTAAAGTCCCTACAAAGCAAATGACTTTTATTTTTCTTTCTTAAAAGAATCATTCAGACAGTGTGAATAAGAGGTATATAAAGCCTTCGTACCTGGCAGCCATTTGATGAACATGGTATCATTATTTCTGTTAAACTCTTGCAAGTTGTCTGCTGGAATCTGAATGTGTCATTTTCAGCCTTTAGCAAGAGAAGATGGCAGTACCCCTTTTGCTTCTGAATGCGGGCAGTGAATGTGGGCATTCAGGAAGTTTTGCTGTGTTACATCAGTGCTTTTGTTAGGCATTCCATACAGACTCCCTGTCCTTTCAAATTATTTGAAAATACACTGGCATTGCCTATTTCAAACAAAATCAAACCAGGGAAAAAAACCTCTCCCAAAACAAAACAACCAAACCCAACCCCCCCCCCCCCCAAAAAAAAAAAAAACAAATTAAAAAAAAATTCAGAAAGCAGAACAAACATTCATACCTGTAAGTGGTGAGACATGGGCTGCATGTTTTTAATTCTTGTGTAAGTGGTTTTTGGGGTTTTGCATTCCTAGAGACGTGCTTAAAAAATGCCATCAACCCATACACACTGATCAAGTTTGAGCATGTAGCTTCTTGCACAGCAGAAACTCTTGGTGTAGACAATGCTGAAGATACCTGTCAAGGATGACTTTTTTTAGGGTTGTGGGGGGGGGATTGTTTTTAGTTTTCTGTTTGAGGTAGGCATGTCCTACATGGGGTGATACTCTCGTATTTTTTTTTTATTTTATACCTTTGTACATCTGTGCATCTTCAGTATTTATTTACTGTACTGAACCCAAGAAACTGAGCATCACCAGTAGAAAACTGACATGTACGGAACTTAAACTTGCATTGCAGGTGCAAGAGAGAGACTTTCCATGTGGGGCATATACAGTGACTCCTGTAACATAAAATACTTATGAGTAAGATCTAAATGTGGAGGCCACTTTGTCTTTCAGTGTGATGTCTGCTGGGTAGCACCTCCCTACTCCCTGCAATCAGATGGCTGATGTTGTAGTGACTCCTCACTGTTTAGTGTCACAGAGAAAGAGATTCTCTAAACTAAGAATTTAGGGTTATAAAAAACCAGTGGTTTAAATACTTGAGTCCTTAAATTGAATCAAAGAGCTACATCCTCTCTAAAAAGCGCTTTTATGTGATCTGAAATGCTTCTCATTTTTGTAGTTCAGTCAGCAGTCCTGTAGGTTCTCCAAAGTGTTTTCAGTAGCTGCTGTTCAGTATACAGCCTGGCTTTGTGGACTGACACAGAAAATATATGACATTTGATGGTAGGGTTGCCTATAGGCTGAAGGCTTGCCTCTTTATTATCAGTGGAACTGTGCCCAACTGGCTTAATTCCTCTCTTAAGCCCTATCAATGCACACTTGAAATTTGGTTTAACAATGACAAAATTGCATTGATGTTGACATCTGTCTCCGTGCTTATGTCAGCTCTAAGATCTCTCTTGTATTCTAATGCTGTAAGAGAGAAAAATCTTTTGGATATTTTCTGTAGACATCCTAAACGATTTTGTTCATTTGTAGCTGAATGTTTCTCATGATGTGATCGCAGTAATTTAAAAAAGTTTTAAGAAACCTTCCTCTTTTCCTCATCTATTCTGAATATTGCTGTAGGATATTGAATTTTGTTCCTGTTACCTTAGTAAATATGTTTTGCAGAGGTTTTGAACAATCATATCACTGCTTTCTGGTTGTCCTCCAGCCGCTCGGTGTTTTGGAAATCTCTCACTTCTGTGCTTGTTTATTTTGAAAACTAGAAATAAAGACCTCTTAAATTCCATTAGCAGTGTCCTATTTTGCTTTCTGTTTCCCTCTTGATATGTTTATTTTGTCTGAGGATGACTGGGAAAAGTGATTTTGTAACATTTAACTCTTGCATTACTATTGTCCATCACACAACTCTTTTCTAATGCATGTACTCTCCTGCCGTGTTGCCAGGCGGCGCTGGGCTCCACCCTTATGAGAGCCACGTCCTCTTTATGCCTTCAGGATGTGTAATTTTCTTCCTTCTTTTTTTCCTGCTGGGCAATACTTAGAGCTCTATTTTATTTCCAGACTGATATTCAGAAAAGCATGCATAATTGAATGGTGCAGTCTAAAAGGTTAGAAGTGCAAAAGTTATTTTTAAGCATCTGTTATCTGGTTCAGACTTAATGATATCTGAAACATGTTTTTCAGGACGACTCTCTTAGGATGGTTTGTTTTGTGGAAAGTCTGATCATAATCTATTGAAAGTGATGATTCCTTTCACATGACATTTCCTATTCAGCAGTGTGGTGAATTATGTAAAAGTTTATATAACACTGTATTAAAAATTTTGTGGTTTGTTATTTTTGCAGTTTTCTTCCCCTCTTAAGATTTAAGGAAGAGTTCTTTCTTAACTGAATTAGAGACACTCAGGCAGACATTGCTTGGAGACCGCTATTTAACAATAACTGTAGAAAGAAAAAGGAGAGGTAGTCCCTTGTTTTAAAACAAAACAAAACCAAATAAGCCATGAACTGCTAAGAGATTTGTTGTCACACATAAGAAATGTGTCTGACTTATTTATTTATTACTACAAAATACATATAAAACATGAATTTCAGTTTTGCAAATTTGCCTTTTCATAATTATTTTCTAGAATTTTGTTGAAACTGCCCTAGATTTTGTTTCAGAAGGTAAAAAGGTAGGAAGAAAGTAATTCATGAAGGTCATGAACCTTCATATTTCAGGATGAAAGACAAACTATACATCTTGAATATATAAAATCAGGTTTACATAGAAAAAACCCCAGACACCTTTTGCTAATGTATTTAACTGAATTTATTCTGGTTTTTATATGTAGTATTTCTTTTTTTTTGTTATAAAATGCCTGAGATTCTATAAAATGAAACTTTTTAATGCTTTCTTCAGGGAATTTACAGGATGTGTATAACAGAATGTGCATTTTAAGAAGAATCCGGTTTTAATAAGTGTTTCAGAACTGTGATTTAATGTATCTCATGGTAAACTTCCATACCAGGGGTTACATTAAAGCTGTATATTGTATTTATAGAGTACATCTTGAGAAATTATGATTTTCAGTTGTGGACATTCCTTTTGTATCCAAGATCCAAGGAGAATATTGCCTTAACTGAATACGATAGGTAAGTGGAATATGTGTCATTAACTGCAGAGTTTAAGACTATTTTCCCCATGAGTAAGCTTTTTTTTACAGTTAAAAGTTTAGAAGAACCAACATATGAATATTATGAATATATAGTATATAACGGCAATATAGAATATAATCATGGAATCATTAACATTGGGAAAAACCTCTGTAGTCCAACTGTGAGTGCCACATCCACCTGTCTTTTGAACACTGCTGGGATACTCTGGTTTCTCTTCAGATAGTATAAATCCATTGCCTGTTACTAAAGATTTTCATGGAGAGGAACAGGCATGAGTGTTGAGGAATATGTATTATAAAGTTGCTGTTACTCTGTTTAGCCTTAGCAGGGTGAGAGTAAGGTGATATTTTTCCCATGCTTTGCACATATCTTGCCAATGTCTCCCCAGCTGTCCCTCTGCCACCCTGGGACTTGCACAGCCATTGTACCACGGGTGTGGAGGAGGAGGAGGACACAGACAGTGGATGTAGTGAGTTGTGAGCTGGCCTGTGTGGTCCCTTTTTGGAGACTGTTAATAAGTAGTGTGGAAAGAGTCCAGCCCGGTGTTCCAAGTAGGAAAAGCCCCCTATTTTTTTAATAGCCAGGCTGCTTGTTGAAGTTTGGCAAATGAGACTCAGAAGACCGTGCTGGTTACCTGGTGAGGCTTGCTGGCTGTTCTCAGATTTCTTCTGCTTCAAGGATCACAGATGATGTGCATCTTACTTGGCCAGCCCTCTTTTGTTAACACCTTTTTATTAAGACTATATTGTTTGCCATGCTAGATGTATTTCTACTTCAGTAAATGAAACATTTATATAAGCTTTGTGTGCTAATGCGTTATCTAGAAACAATGTGGACTGCTTTCATAGTGAAGTAGTTCTGTATCTTGTTTGTTTTTTTTCTAGGATGAGAATGCTTGTGAGAAATAACATCTCATTTCTTTAATTCACTTGGATGTAAATTACTTTGGAAGAAGGAAGATAGCAACAACTTGCAATTGCTAAAGAAAAAGGGAAAATATGAAAGAAAAATATTTTTAACAAGAATTGAAGGTTTTAATACATTTCTCTAAAAATAGCTTAGATAAAGTATGTCATTCTGCTCTATTTCAGTCACATTGGTTTGTTTCATAGATTTGTTTTTAGTCTCAGTTCCTTCAGGCAGAGAAATTTAAGAAACATGAGATCATTGCATCTCTGAAGGTAGACTACCACGAGCATTACAGAGCCTTGGAAACTTGGTTACCATAACGCCTGTATCACCCAAGGGAAAACTTCGGGTGGTTGAAAATGGCCTGTGATGTGGAATGTTGTTCTTGACTCTTTTAAGAAGTTAAAATGAAGGTGAAAAGAGCTAGTGGCATGGGACAACAGTCTAAACCTTAAACCTGCCAAGGAATGGTTAGAACAGCCCCACTGATTTCAACATCCTCTTGAGTGGAAAAAGGGAGGATAAAGCTAGAGTAGCTACAAAAATTTTTTGTATTTGCTTTCAAAAATTACGTCACAAAATCATAAAACAGCTCAGGTTGGAAAGGATCTTGAAAGGTGATCGGATTTTCTTGGAAATGGGAGCCTAGGTGAAATTATCTAGCATCCTGTCTAATCTCATCTTGAAAACCTCCAGTGATGGGATTGCTACAACATCACTGAGGAGGTTGTTGCAGTGAATGATAGTTCTCACTATAAAAAATGTCTGTCTTTATGCTGAGATGAAACCACTCCTGGTGCAGCTTGTACCCTTTTCCCCTTGTCTTCTCTAGGTGGCTTCCTGTGAAGAGAGAGAGTCCATCCTCTTTGTAGCTACCCATTAAGTATTGGAATACTGTTGTGAGGTCTTCTCTAAGCCTTTGCTTCTCCAGGGAGAAAAGGTTTAACTCCTTCTATCTTTCCTCAAAGGGCATGTTCTATAGCCCTTTGGTCACTTTCATGGCCCTCCTTTGGACCATCTGTGGTCTGTCTGCATCCTTCTTGACTTGTGGGGATGGGAACTGGGCATGGTACTCCAGGTGTGGCCTGAGAAATGTTGAGTAGAGTGGGATGGTCACTTCCTTATCTCTGCTAGTAATGCCCGTGTGGATACAGCCCAGGTTTTGATTTACTTTTGTTGCTGCAGTGACACACTCCTGACTCAGATTCAGCTTGTTCACCAAGACCCTCAGGTCCCTTTGAGCACAGCTGCTCTCCAGCCAGACTGATCCTATCCTGTGCTGGGCTCTTTGGTTATGTTGTCCCAGGTTCAGGGCCTTACACTTGTCTGTTACATGTCATACTGTTCTTGCTACTCTGCTCTTTCAGCCTGTCCAGGTCTCTCTGTAGGATGGCTCTCCCTGCTGATGTGTCATCAGCAAACTTGGTGAGGGTGCTTTCAATCCCATCATCCCAGTGATTTATGAAGATGTTGAACAGCATGGGGCCCTGTATTTATCCCTGAGGGATGACTTGTGACAGGCCGCCAGCCTGAGTAAAAACCTGTGATCCCCACCCTCTGAGTCTGACCTGTGAGCCTGTGTTCTACCCATCTCGCAGACAGCCCATCCTGTCTGTATCTTGCCAGTTTGTCCAGGAGAAGGCTCTGGGAAACAGTGTTGAATGCTTTACAGAAGTCCAGGTAAACAACATCCTGCTCTTCTCCCTGTGTCGATAGAAGAGGTTATTTTGTTGTAGAAGCTGATCAGGTTAGTTGGCGTGATTTGCCCTTGGTAAATCCAGGGTAGCTTTTCCCAATCATTTGCTTTATTTGGTTCATTACATCTAGTTGTTTTGTGACCAGGCTGAAAGTCCTCAGGTTGCATGATGTTTACAGTAAAAAGGGGGATTAAGAGAAGTTACCTTGGAAATTAAACTGTGAAAGTTAAAATGGTTCAGGGTTGGTAAAGTTCTTTAACCTTTCGTACAGTTCATTTTTTCTTTTTGAAAGCTACTTTATAAGAAATAAAAGAAGCTTTCCAGGGTTTGCTTGATACATAAAATAGACTGGCTAGCTGTGGAGTAATGATGTGTGGTACCTGCTGAGCAGAGAATAATTGTTTTATTTATCATAGGAGAAAAATACCTAGATGTTAAAAGCAGAATATAATATATGTGTGTTCAGTAAATAAAAGACTTGATTTTTTTTTTTTTTGAAATCAAAGTGATCACAAAAAAAATTTCTTATTATAAAAAGCAGTTGTCTGGCACACAAGGTAATTTGGCATTCAAATCTGAGTACTTTTATGAGAAGCACCTGCATAAGAAATAGCAGGATTTAAAAAAAAAAAAATCTCTTACGGCAAAGAGAAACTGCTTAAAAGATGAAAGAGTGAACCAAAGTAACTGTCCACCATGGATAGAAGATTTTCTTCCTTCTTAATGTGTTTTAACCTTGCAGAAATGAAATCCTTTTAACAGTTACTGTGCTTTAGTATAAATACAGTGATATATACTAGTTTACTAGTAGTTGTATCTCTATTTTTGTTCTTTATTCTATCCTAGGGAGTTAGCAAAAATACTTTTTTAGTGGCGAGATGAGGGACTAGATGAACACAAACTGTTGTTCTCTTTTTTTTTTTTCAACAAGGTTCTTGGCAAACTTAGCTAGATTCCATATGGGAGTGAAACAAACCTCATTGTTTTCCATTTGGTTGAGATCTAATTCTTGTAGGATAATCAGTAGCTTTTGAATAAAGTCTTGTGCTGACGTTTTTGCTTTTCAGGCAGAGGAAAACTGCAAAGCCCATTTCCAAATATCAGATGATCTCAAGAAGTTTTGAATAGTTTTCTTTAACTTCTAAAGCCAATCAGTTTCGTGTGACTTAGGTACATGGTTATGACATTTTTGCAACTGGGTTTGTTGAAAATCGGTCTAGTGTAATAAGACCCTGTTATGTTTTTTGGGGAGGGAATTCTCCCTGCTGCCATTTCCCACACGGTTTTATGTTCCAGTGGAAATTTTGGGTTATTTTCATTAGGGGATTGATAAAGACGCCACTATAAGAAACAAAGATGTGGAGCTGAAAATATGACACATAACATTTTGAATTTTGTTACTGCCATTTAAATTTTTTCTCAGCCTTGTCCTTATTTAATAATATATAAATAAGCTAGAGAAATTCTTTATAAACCTTTGATAATTGAATGGACAAAATATTTACTATTCTTCTGTCTGTCTTCTCAAAGTCTTTCTCTAGTGAGAAACTAGACTAGATACTGGTAAGTGAAGCAACTGGGACTTGGAGATAAGTCCCAAAATGGGTTAAATTGAGTCCTGCACTCCACTACCTGGGATGTAATAGTTTAGAAATCTGTTGGAAGAATTGTTCCCAAGAAATAAAAATGACAGGATATTCTCAGTCTTCGAACTGTGAAAAGCATCTACGGGAGAAGACAACACTATTCTTGATGCTGCTTCACTGTAAACCTGCAACAGAAAGTCTAACTAATTTTCCAATGATTTTCAAGGAGTTTCTGTAGCTAACTCTTTTCCTGGGAATGATGGGTAGAATCCCCAGGGCAGAGCAAGCTAAGTCTTGCACGTTACATTGAAAATCTTTTTGCTAACATTAAGAAAAGTCTGCATCTGTTTGCTTGATGTATTGTTTAATTTCCAGTTGTTGTAATGTTTTATGCTGTATGGCTAATATTCTAGTTATAAAAATAGGAAGAAAACAAGCTTTTTAGAAATTGTGTATTTTCTAGAGCTTGAAATGAGTGACCCTTATTTTCCCTCCAAGCTTCTGAAGAGTTCTGCAGTGACTCTTCGTGACAGAATTAATAATGGTCCTGCAACTATGATGCAAAATAATGTGAACTAAGATGATACATGAGATCAGATTTTAATTTTCCTCCCCACTTTGGTCTAAAAAGCAGGTATTTTAATGCATATATTTCTTTTGTGCGATTAAGATCAAACTTGCAGAGATTGATGTTTTGTTGGTGATGACTGGCTGGTTCCTTGAAAAGGTGAGGTGTGTGAAACTAAAACCTTTTGTACGTTGCAGAGATTAAGTAGTGATTCTGTTCTTTGAAATGATAAGGAGCTCTGTTAGTTCAGTCTTACTATGATTTTTATTGAGCTTTGTTTAATGGATTGGCCCCTGCTTAAACATGAAAAGTAATTTTGTATTTACATTGAATTTTGGTTTCCATAGTCCCAGTTGTGGCAGGTTCCCTTTAGATACTATAAACCACATGGATTATAATGGATTATTACTTTTGCACAGTATTTTGGTGTATGCCAAAGTCCTGCACCACTGAATTGCATTTTGAGAAAATACCTGATATTACTGTAGGATTACTACTGTTGTGATTGTGGAGTGCTTTGCCTTTTTAATGGTATTCCTGTACTTACTCTTCTAAGTCATTCTCTTTCTCTCATCATGTGCATGTGCTCTTCCAAATTAACTCAAGGGTACTTATGAGAACTTAATTATGAGATGAATAAACTCTGAAGCATAGACTGCAGGATTGTCTAGTAGCTAGTAACACTGCAACACACGTGTCTAGGAGTGGCAGAGAAGCCCTTCCCTGTGAGTGTTTCACAGGCAGGAGTGCCAGAGCCTTGTGACTGGACCAAGGTTGCTTCATTTCCTTGGCTTTGTGTGGGTTCCAGCTCTCCTATTTCCTACACCCCTTGGTCTCTGTTGTCCATCTACAGGCACAAGGGCCTTACAGGGTAAGCAGTCAAGAAGACTTTTCTCATCCATGCCCCAGAGCTGTTCTGACTCTTCTCATATCAAAGCACATCCTAACCTGGAACTCAGGTGTTTTAGAAACAGAGAACAGACAAGAAATTAACATCTAGTTTGAGGTAGTTTGTCTAATTTTGCATAGTAATTCGTTGAGCAAGGTAATTGCAAAGGATGATATGTTTCATTTTCTATGTCCAGTGCCCATGTCTCTCTCCCTTTATTCTAAAACAGAGTGCAGGAAGTTAGGTTCAGCAAAGTGAATTCCAGTCCCTTTGTTCATGTGTCTGTGCTCTTTCAGGTACTTGTGTTATCTTCCAAAACAGTTAATCCCTACCTTCATCGGTGTCAGAGACATAGAGGTGCAGACACAGGCATAAAACAGAAATGGTTGTAGGACAAGGGTGTCTGAATTTGTAATTCAACACACATACAAGGTTCTTTCAGTGATTTGCAGAAAAATGGCTTTTGCCTCAAAGAGACATGATGCAAAACTTAGTTAAATTAATTGGGTTCACCAATTCTGTCTGAGTTCATTATTTACTGGCCTTTGGACTAACAAAACAGTTCCTGGATCCTATTTTTTCTGTAGCTGTTTTTAAGACTAAAATCATATGTAGCTGGTGCTGTAGTTTTTTGTTGTTGCTTGTTGTTTTTAAATCTTTTGTTTATAATAAACTCTTTAATAATCTGAAAGATGGCAACTATCTAGTGTTGAATTTGGGTGTTGGATATTTGTGAAGGGAAAACAGCAGTATTATTATTCTTAGGTTGGGATTTTCTGATGAGCCGGTGAAATAGAGGATGAAAAGAACCAGATCTATATAAAAAGTGGAGCAATGTGGGGAAGGTGTGAGGGGAGGAGAGCTGAGAGGACACCTGGTGAAGTAGCATGATCCTCAAGAAAACAATTACAGGTGCCTGCTGTTAAGGTTTTTTCCACCTAAGTCCATGGGAACTGTCAGAGCAGCTGTTTGGCAGTCTGGGGGGCATGAGGCTGGGTTACAGTCCAGTACAGAAATAGAAAGGTGTAGTTGATGCTTTTCACTTCAGTGACATGCTCTGTGAAACTGCTCTCCAGCAGAAGTTCTAAAAGAGGATAAATACGTCATGTGTTACTGGAAGTGACAGTGTGCTTTTAGCATGAGCTGCAAAAGTTATCTGAGGAAGAGCAAGTTGCCAGGGTACTTGGGCTTTCTACTGCAGTCAGTTTATATATCGAATATTATGTGTTGTTACCATAGGAGAAGAGTCAGCAGAGCCCATGCTGATGTTGGCTGAAATGAGCTGTCATAGGGTCATTCAGGATGGAGGGGGGCTCAGAAGGACTCTAGTTAAACCTCTTTCTCAAAAGCAAGGTTGGTACTGAATTTGAGATGCTTTAAACTCTGCTCCAAACTAGGTCTTTGGGCAACTTGTTCCAGTGCTTGACCATCCTTATAATGATTTTGTTTATTTGTTTGTTTTAGTGTGGCTATAAAGAATAATGCTGTGGCACACCCACAGATGCTGGCAATAGCGGACAGTCCATAGAGATAGCAGAAGGGCATGTGCAACTCCTACAGCACCATCTGTGTAGCACTAGGAGGCAGTTGACACTGTAAATCGTAAGAGCCCGCTGAGATTACATAGAAGTGTTACAGAGAAGTCTTACAAAATAAATGTCTATGTCTATACAACTCTGAAGTAAAAAGCTTGCCTCTGTGAACACAGACTTCATGTGCATAAAGATTTTGAGGTATCACTGTCCTAGTAGAAAAATTTCACAAAATCTATCTGTACAAGTGGTGTGGGTGCCAGTGCCTGGCTCAGCTTGTGGGTTGTGGTTCACTGGTGCCTGATAAGGAGCAGAGTGAGCCAGGGCAGCTTCAGTGCTGAGTGCTGATTCAGGACAGAAACCTACATCTGGAAAAGTAATAACATCTGCTGTGTTTTTTTTGCTAAATATAATTTTCAGAGGAAAAAAAATATTCATTTAAATATTCATCTCAAAGGCTTCTCT
Source organism: Platyrinchus mystaceus (assembly GCA_035041135.1). Lineage (NCBI taxonomy): Eukaryota > Metazoa > Chordata > Aves > Passeriformes > Tyrannidae > Platyrinchus > Platyrinchus mystaceus. Next base: position 98,741,613 of record JAWWLV010000001.1, read on the forward strand.
AGAGAATCACAGCTGGCCTAGTGCCTTCAGGAAAAAAAGTGTATTGCCATTAGTTTCTGTACATTCATCTTTTAGCTGATTTCTTTTTTTTTAAAAAAAAGGCCTTAATATGCAACCAGTTGTTGTAAATAGTATTTGAAATGTTGCTGTCATCAGTGTATTTGCATATCATCTTTATTTATACTGTGTGATTGCTGAGAGCTTCAGTTTTTCTTCTGATAACTCCAGTGGGTTAACTAAGGCATCTATATCTAGCAAAGCTTTTCTTCTGTTTGATTGAGCTCTCAACATCTTCTGGTCAGCAATAGATAGCGCAGAGCAGGCGGAGAGAGAAGTCTCTGTTAATGGATCTTTCCATGCCTTTTCCTATTTCATTTTCTCTTACAAAACAATGCTGCCTTTTAAATTTTTTTTTTTAATGATACAGTGACCTTTTCTAGTCTGAGGCAGCATAGCTACAACTCTTGATTTTAGAGAGCTCTTTAGTCTCAATTTGTATAAACTTGCCTCTTAGCCTTCTTTCTGAGAAGCTGGTGAAGTTATATGTTGTGGTGTGCTCATTGTAAAACATACTTTTCAGTTGGTTCAGTAATTTTTGAACCCTTTTCAATATGTGGGCACTCAAATTGGATACTGTTCTTTGATACTGTCTTGGGGGAGCTGCCACAACAGAGGTCCTAAAGACTCAGAGATTCAAATTTATAGATTCAAGTTTAATTTTAATATTTTTCCTGAATTATTTCCTAGGATACTTGTTCATGTTTTTAGCTCTTAATGATCCCTAAATCTTATTTATAGGTTTTTCAGATTGAAGTTCATCAATCTTTTAAGTACAGACTTCTTAATTTTTATTTTTCTGGTAAATCTGCCACTCTTTACTTGAGCCTTGTTGTTTATTGAAGTCAAATGACTGTCTTCATTGAATCATACCACTGATTTTTTTTTTGGCTTCATTATTTATTACCTGATTTTGCATCATCAGATGGCTAATTAGTAATTCTCTTTTTTTCAATTAATTGAGTGAAAACACTGCAGGTCATAGGATGTTACTAGGAATATAGTCAATCAAAGGTGGTGTGTTGGTAATCACCGCTGGAGAACTATTACCAATCAAATTTCTTAT
>JAWWLV010000001.1:98742914-98776356 GCA_035041135.1 Platyrinchus mystaceus
ATAGGTTTTTCAGATTGAAGTTCATCAATCTTTTAAGTACAGACTTCTTAATTTTTATTTTTCTGGTAAATCTGCCATTCTTTACTTGAGCCTTGTTGTTTATTGAAGTCAAATGACTGTCTTCATTGAATCATACCACTGATTTTTTTTTTTGGCTTCATTATTTATTACCTGATTTTGCATCATCAGATGGCTAATTAGTAATTCTTTTTTTTTCAATTAATTGAGTGAAAACACTGCAGGTCATAGGATATTACTAGGAATATAGTCAATCAAAGGTGGTGTGTTGGTAATCACCGCTGGAGAACTATTACCAATCAAATTTCTTATCTAGCAAAAATTTATTTGGAACTGGGCTGACATAAGGTTTTGCCTTAAATCCATACTGTATTAACTATATTGTCCTTGGGTAGCATTTTAAAAACTTCTTATTGCTAGTTGCATTAGCTACTCATTTTGTTATATTAATACTGTGTTTTCAAAGTTAAAAAAGGCACCTCAATGTAGAAAAGTACTACTTTAAGATTTATATTTTTCTGTGTTATTATTGTAGTCCATCACTTGTTAGAAAATCTGCATACTAGTGTTGGTTTCTGTAAAAACCGCTCCCTCCACCATGTTTTTAGCTTAACTAGTAGTAGGTTCCTTATTTGGCCTCTGGAATGCTTTGTAACTTGAAATTTTGTATGTAACAGAAGGGCATGTTGATGAGAATCTGTTTATACATGTCATGCTTGACTGAGCACATAATTATTTTAAATTAAACAAAATTGGTAATTTTTAAAGGATAAAGAAAGTGTTTTATTTTCCAAGTTGAATTCTAATGCAAATCCCTCTTAATACCTTTTACATTAGTTTTGTTTGTTTTTAAAGTATATAGTTGTATTTCCCATGTTCAAATCTAGTACAAATCCCTTTTAATACCTTTTGCATTTGGTTTTTTTGTTAGTTTTTAAATGCTATAGTTGACAAATCAACCTTTTTTTTTATTTTGCTCTTTAAAAATAGCCTTTAGGGGTATTAGAATACAAGTCACTTTCCTTAAGTCCTCCCACTTCTAGTACCCAAAGGTGCTGTAACTTTTGAGTAGTGATTGAACTGCCCTGTTGTTTAGGGTAGTTTTTGTTGTTTGCCATAGCTCTAAAATACAGTGAGTTCTTACTTTGTAAGCGGAGTGGGTAATTTGTTTCAGAGTTGTTAATTACAGGGGAAAAACGTGAGTATTTTGACAATGTTCCTTACCTCTTGTGCATAGCTGATCCTTTGTAATTAGGCCATAGGCATTGACTTCACTTTCCAAACATGAATCTTCTTCAGAAAATTTATACTAAAAAATACGCTATTCCAGTTCTACTTATGCATTATATAGGGTTTTTTGTAAAAAAGTAATTGCTTCTTCCCAAGTCTTGTGAATGCCTTCAATGGTATCCCTTCTTGGTAAGTGTAACTGAGTTCCATGTTGAGAGAATGCAGTTGGGTAGGATTTTCCTTGCAGTAGCCTCTGCCTTTTGCCTTCCTCCTTTGGCTTACACTATGAAATGCATATCAAAGAGTGTTAACTGAATTTCAGAGTGACACAGTCCTTTCAGGAGTGTTTTGAATTTGCTGTGAGACAGATGATAGAGCTGTGCAGTTGGAATGCAGGAAGATGGTCTCTGAGAGGCAGAGTGAAGTTGCTGCTTCTTGGGTTTAGCTGAAAAAGAAAAAAAAAATGTCCCAGAGAGGAATCAAGTTTCAGAAATTGAAGATCTTTGGGGTGATGTGCTTTGGTTTAGCTCATTGTCTGCTCTCCAGCTGTACTTAGGGTCTGGTGAGGCATTACTTGCCTTCATGTCTTGAGGACATCTTCTGCCTCTTCCTCCTTGTGGGTCAGTCACCTGAAGGGCCTGGATGTCTTCTTCGGAAAGTTTAAAGGACTATGGTAAGTGTTTTGTGGAAACAATTGATCCCATCCACAGGCATGTAGAAAATTAATCTTTTCTTAATATAAGTAGTATCACTTGTTATTTTTAACAAGTTTCCTTTACAGGAAACTGAGTAGCAAAGAAAATGTCTATTGAATGTTCTTTAGGTTGATGTTTTCATTCTGATGTCCTGACCTTTTGGCTTTAATTTTATCTTGCATTAATGATATTAGGGAAAAATGTACTGAATGTACAGAATGGCCGAATTTGATTGCCATTCCTATGTCATTTTACCATATTAAAAGTTCATTCTCTTCGTCATCAGGTGTTGAATGTGCCTTTTGGCAATTTCAGTAGCGAATAAATACTTTCTGAATCCTCAGAGGGTAAAATATTCTGTCTCGCTGAGATAAGTGTGAGTTTTATATTGAGTGTGTTCCCTTTGAGTGGTGTGCATCGTCATCGTAGCTTGGCTGTATATAGCATATGAAGGCAGCAAGCATGTTACCTCTGATCCACCGAGACTCAAACAGGAGGTGGTTTGCTGAAGGTCACACTGCAAGCTGTTGGGCAAAAGAAAACAGCCCACAGGTTTTATGTTCAGCCACATTGTCTAATTTGATGGAGAGCAATTTCATAGCAAGTGGCAGATAGGCTGTTTGACAAGAATAAATAAATGTTCTCTTATATTGTTAGACTTTTGAGTACTAAGGTGTCAATTGTTAGTTATGTTTGGCTAAAGCTCAACTTTTAACCAAGCAGGATAAACCTAGCAAGACCAAAAAGCAGTAAAAAGTGTCCTTGAACATGTAGGTATGAAAATATTAAATGCTTTGATACTGACATAATCTGAGGAATGACTGATAAAATGATACTTTTTAGAAATCCCGCTCAGATTGTCTGCATTCATTTTAGCATTAACTTGAAACTGTGATAGATCTGGCTGGATTTAATCATGATTCTTTTGTACTTGATAATAAATCTGAAGCCGGTTGTGGTCCAGAAAAACTTTTAATTAAAATAAAAAAATACACAGGTATTCTTTCAGACTTGCTTTTTTGAAGAATCTTTTAAGTAAGGGCAAGGACAAGCATAAGGGAGTGATGCTGGTGACTGTTGCAGCTTAATTTCAAGTCTGTTTTGAAGAACTGAAGGATGTGATTGACACTGCAGGTAATATACTGAGCTATAAATTCACTTTTTATATTTAAATAATTATTTCTGCTGTTTAAAAGGAGTTGTTCACTTCATTAATCTGCATGGGTTGACAGTGATGTCATGGCTGTAAATGTAAGTTATACATCACATTTATTATTTGGAGCTTTGTCACTTTTATTGTGACAATGGAAATGAGGAAGAAGACTGAAGAGGTCAGGGTGAAACACATAATGAAGTCTCCAAAGACTGCTTGTGCATGGTTTGGGAGTGCTCTTCAACCAAACACCCCATTGACCATGTAATATTTATTATGGCTTTTTTTTTTGTCCTATCAAATTCATTCTCTCTGAACTGTTGGGGAAAAATTGCCCGCAGTGAGGATAATAAGATCTTTGAATATTATCTGTATCTTAAGTTATCTTTATGAACTTGTGGAGCAAACTAAAGGAGTTTTTTCATATAGGTGGGAATGAGTCTTTGTAAACGCAATAAAAAATACAAAGTCAGTGTCAAATACCCCAGATGAAGTGGAATGTTCTGTTAGTACTCTGTATTTACTGTGTCTGGGACCAGAGGTATGCTGAAGCTGATGCCACAGAAAAGTCACACCAAGTGACTGTAGTTGTCAGCTCTGCATGTCACTCTTTTGGAGCTGATTAGTTCACATCAGGAGCAGACAGTGGAAGGTACTCAGGATTCTGTGAGGGTATGTTTTCAACATAGTTGGCCAAGGGAAAAAGAGAGTATGGAAATCAGGCACTCTGTAAGGATGTCATGTAATTACAAAGTCTAAACACACTAAGTGTAAGCAGAGCTTTATGTAAAACATGAAAAGTAATTATTGTGTTCTGTTCAGCTTTGGTACGATATTGTAGAAAAGACGTAGACCAGTTTCAGTCCAGAAGGAAACAAGAAAATCAAGCTGGGATCTGAGAAACATTGCCTTATATTGGAGATCATAATAGGAGATTGGTATTAATAAGCCTAGAGACAAGAAGACTGAAGAGGAACATAAGTTATGTATATGTATAAAAATGCCATTGTGTGATGGATGTGTATTTTGTATTTCTTGTGAACATCCAATTCAATATGGCCAGTATAAAAAAAGTCTTCAGCAGCTCTGTGTTTCTAAGATACATCTTGTTACTGAGGAGAACTTTCCCTGATGGAGTGTGGACAGGAAAGAGATTATTGTCAGGGAAGTGGGACCGATTGCATGGCAACAGGGAGAGACTTTAGGCATCTGCCTTCAGAGAGGCCTCTTTGAGGTCGTGAAGGGGTTTCATGGTTCAAAGGAGGGGTTCCTTCCTGTGGTGCACATGTGCTGGCCTTTCCATTTTGCCTGTCCTCTGTGCAGTCAGGAGCTCTCCCTGAACAGCTGTCTGCTACATGGGATTATGGAGCAGGAGGGAAGCTAGGATCTTTGGTTATTTGAAATGGACAGCTGTACCTGTCCTTACAGATCCTGATTTCAAACCTCGGCCCCATCTCAGTGACTTTCTGTGGTGGAGTGCAGGCAGCCATATGGCAGGACAGAAATTGTGGAGGAGGACAACTTGCATACAGGAGTGGAGCAGGTGTGGGAAAGTAGGTGGCACAAGATACAGGATAACAGGATGGAGGACTAAGGACAGATCCCAATTTGCAAAAATGGAGAAAATTGGAGTGTGGTGGAAGTAACAGAAATAAAGAATTGATGTACTGGTTGGAAATTACTTAAAAGGAAAGGTGAGAGAGGAGGTGACAAATGCAGCTCTGATAGAAGGAGTAAGGAGGAAGGTACAGGGCTACCTAGACAAGGAGACTGGAATGTCATAAGGGACCTGACAACTGGAAACTAGTGTCTGCTGGCTGGTGAGAATGCGAGTGGTTATGGAGCTTACTCCTGCTGAAGTGAAATAACGGCAATTCTGGTGCTTGCATACACATCATCTCACAGAATTTTTTATACTTTATTTTATATTTTCTCAGATTGGAGCAGGTGATTAGTCCTCCTTTTGTCAGGTCTGTAAAGATGTATGCTGTCTCCTCATTTTCTGTTTTGGTATTGTTCACTCAGATTGCCTGGAACTGCTTTGAGCTCTCTTCTAATATGCAGGGTTTGAGTTGGGTAAAATGGTTTGGAGAAGGGAGACTACAAAAACCAGGACTGTGGAAGTCATTACTAATTAAGTGTCTCTGTTTATCTGCCTTCTTCCCTTAAGAGAAAAATATACTAGCTTTCCTCAAACAACAAATGCTGGAAGAGAAATATTTAAGGAATGAATGTTTTCTGAGGATGATATAAATAAAGAGCAAAGAGCAAATGAAAGTTTAGAAGACATTTCATGAATGATATGGGAGTTTCTTGGCAACTTTTAGCATTGCTTTATAACTAATTAAAACTGTATTTAGCTCATGGGCAAAAGAGATCTCAAGAGTTAAGGTGTCCTCCTGTCGGAAGGCATAGTATTTTGGAAAAACTGCCTGTCAATAATTTTTATGAGAAAAATATCATGCTCTCCCTAGCCTTGGTTTCTGAAAATGAATTATTTTATATCAAGGTCCCTGGAACACTCAGATTGAGAGAAGGCCTGTTTTTTATAGTAACTGCTAGTCTTGGCTGTGTGACATTGTCAGAGCTGAGCAACTGCGGAGGGCTGTTACAGTGGGAAGCACTGAGCATCCCTGGCTATTGCAGAGTCCTTACTAAAGTGGCTTTCTTGTTGCATGTAGATGTGAGTTTGGTTTGATGAGATGCCCTTCAGTATTCTGAAGTTCTGTCTATTTTTGCTAGTTATGAAGTGAAATTTTCCTTTGATTTCAATTTAAGTATTAAGATCTAATAGCTATTTTCCTGTGCAGGCCACAAATCCTCTTCTACCTTTTAAAATTACTGCCTGACCTGCTTTGCATGAGGCACCCAGAGTAAGAAAAAAGTCTCTTTTTGAGCTTAAAAAATCCTTAACACACTTTTGATACCCATTTCAACAATAAACTCTTTCCTGAAGTGGTTTGGTTTTTTGGGTTTTTGTTTTGTTGTGGGTTTTTTTGTTTGTTTGATTTGAGGAGAAAAAAAGAGGTTTAGCTGTCAACACTTTCCACATTGTATTGAATTGTCTCTTTAGAGAGCCCACTGCATTGGGTAATGACATTGTACAGGCTGCCTACACTGCAGAGCAAGAAACACCTGAAGAGTACAGTTTGTGGGAGTTCAATAAACAGTTGCTCAGTACAGAGAGGAGACAAAGTGAAGGTATGTCACAAGGTCTTTCTTGTGCTTCCCTTTCTGGGGGTGTATGAAATGTTCCCCATTCAGTTCAATGGAACCAGAAGGTACTTGCAGCTAGATAGTCTAATCCTCCTGTGGTGATAATGCTGCTGTCCTCTCTCCTGGAAGGATTAGTCTTTTAACAGCTGCTCTGCTGTTCAGTTGCCTTTGCTTATGGGTGAGCGGACAGGAAATGTAAATTGCATATGAATAATAGTAGGTAACTTACCTTTGAATTAACATTTATCAGATCTTTTGGAAATGGGTATAAAACAGAATTGCTAACTTTTTTTCTTTTTTTCCCCTTTAAACCTGAAAAAAAATATCCATGTGGTCGAAACTTCCATCAATTTCAGTGTAAATTTTTTTTGGTGATGTCTAGAGGACATCTTTCTGGCCAGGTGTGATTCATTCCAGCTTTCATATGGTCTCTTTCTTCTCTTACTTAAATCAGTGCAGAAGCTCTGTAATTGTGTGTGAATGTTTTAAATAATCAACATTGTTTACCTGGGGTTCATTAATTTTCTTTTGAGTCTATAAGATGTTTTCACTAACGTTCCCATTCTGTGTATTTGTCTGTATCTAGTTAGTATAATAAAATATACAGACAAAGTGTGTAAAACTGAAAGAACCACCCTTAAAATAATTAAGAATTAATTGAGATGTTCACAATCATAGAATCATTTAGATTGGAAAAGACCTTTGAGACCATCGCATACCGTTAACCCAGCACTGCCAAGTCCACCACTAAACCATGTGCCATATCTACACGTCCTCAGGGCTGGTTACTCAACCACTTCTCTGGGCAGCCTATTCCAGTGCTTGACAAACCTTTCAGGGAAGAAATTTTTCCTAATATCCGATCTAAACCTTCCCTAGTGCAACTTTAGGCTGTTTCCTCTTGTGAAATTTTACAGGTTTTGTAAATTAATCTATACTACTGTTACCTTATTTTGAAAGTTTACTCCATCCCAAGAGAAATTCTGGAGGTTCATGAGACAGTGAGTGTCGTGTGTGTTCTTTGATTCTCCCTTTGTGCTCTTGGTCTCCAGTGTGCAAACTCCTGTCATGATGTTAATGATGATTTTACCCCAATACAAATGCATAACACTACTGTCTACTACAAGTAACTTGTGTGTTGTAGTTCTCTTTTAAGGAATAGTGAAAAGTAACTATATTTGAAATGAAGTCTCATTTTGCTTTTCAGTGTTTTTTTCTGTGGGTGCAGATAGGGCTGTGCCTAAACACTGGAGCAGTGGTAGTGCTCAGGGAAGTATGAATATCTCATTAATAAAATGTGTAATTGTAAAACTTCAAACTCATTTAAGAAAAACCGTGGACCCAATAATAGAGAATTAAATGGAGTGCATTGACTGACAACTAGGATGCATCCGATTCCAAATTTGAAGCTTACTCTTGTAGCAGGCAACACTTAAAATGACTATAATAGTAAAATTTGGAGGAATATAATGCTTCTGTCTTTGTTCATTTATATTCTGCTTTTGCAGCACTTTGGATATAGCCATCCTGTTGTTTTATTCTTAGCCAATTTGTCTCTTATTGTTTGTGTGATATTATTTTTTTCTTGTGGAAAAGCAGAACATAATGTTTTCAGAGGAGAGAGGGAAATATGTATTTTTCGAAACCACCACAAGTCATCAGTGGACATGGGATGTTTGGTACCCTGAAGTTGTTTATGAATTGTTATCTTTCAAAATTGAAAGGTTTAGCAGGCAGACCACAATGGTCCAAAGTATCCCATTAAAGTATAAAAGTATGAAGTATAAAACAGGTGAAGAAGAATATGGCAATTTAGAAGTCCTAAATTCTGTAGAGCTACTAGACATTGCATAGCTGAAATCCCTTTTTACTTTCTTGTACAACCAAGTTCTTGTATGTGGAAAAGCTGCAGGACAGAAGTCTGCAGGTGAAATGTACTGAATCGGTCTCATCAGCTGAAGCAGTTAAGATAAATCTGATTTGAATTTTATTTTTAGGAAGAGCTGTTTGCATGACCAGAGTGGATTGAAACCTGCACAAGTCTTGAATGGACTTCTTAAAATAAGTATTTGCAGTAATAAATGTTGCTATTTGTCATATATTAGAGAAGGAAGATGAATCCTCAAAGTGATGAAACTGTAAGTTAGTGTTAGAATTAATAATTAAATTAATTAATCTCTTACTTTTTGAAGGTTCTGATCAGCTACAATATAAGGGGGGGAGGTGCACTGGTTTGATGAACTTTTACGGATTCAACATCTGTGTTCTGTGTCTAATTTTAGTTGTGTTTCCACCCTTTTAATCTGCACTCACCTTTTTGTGTGAAAAAGACAATTTCAGAATCACAGAATGGTGGGGGCTGAAAGGGATCTCAGGAGGTATCTAGTCCAACTCCCTACAGGCAGGTTCACTTTCAGCAGGTTGCACAGGATGGTGTCAAGGCAGGTTTTAAGTATCTCCAGAGAATCCACAGCCTGTCTGGGCAGCCTAATTGCTTAATACTTCCATCTGCTAAAAGATTTTCTTAAGCTGTCAGCAGTGCACACACATCAGGGAAAGTTGAAATATTAAACTGCTGGAACAGATTTGGCAGAAATCAAAGCCTTTTTCTGGTAAGAGTTTTTTTAAGTTCAGATTAAACAAAATAGGGCAGAATATAACCAGAAAAGTTTGGGAGCTGCGTCTTTAATATGAATATATCTTTAACTTAATATATATGTATTTTTCTAGCAACATAAGTTATGATGGTAAACATTTTTCCTGAAATTTTAATTGCATATTCATCAAGAAACTGATCTGACAAAACCCTTAAGAATAAGCTTAATTATAAGCTTGTGAATAAGCACACTGTAAGTTTTATTTCAAGATTGTGTATTTGTTGTGCTCAGAAGTCTTGTTGATTACTGAGGCATGGAACAAACTGTCCTATTGTACTTCATTATTTTTTCTTCTGTGGAGGAAAGTTTGGGGAATTGAAACTGTATTTTTGGGACTAATTTTGTGTGGATTCTACTGGTTTGCCAGTTTTTTCTTAAGTGATATCACTGAGCTAGTGAGAAGTGCAGAGAGGACAAGTTCCTTGCTCCTGAGCAAACAGTACATTTGAAAAAGCAGAATGTGCTGATTTGATAGCTCACTTTTAGCATTAGCAGCAATTTAGGAAGGTCTTGTAAACAAATCTGTTGTGGGATAGATTTTCAATCTTAAACAATTTACCTCTAAAAATCTCAACAGGTTTTTTTGGTGTGGTTTTGTGCTTTTTTTTAAACAAGCTAACTTCAGTGTCAGGACATGGGGCATTGTTTCCAGTAAGCTCCCAGAAACAGCAGTAGAACTAGGTACTCTGAAGCCACTCTGCTTTTTTTTCAGCTGGAGAACAAAAATGTTTGGTAAAGTGAATATGTCTTCAAAGTTGAAATGAGGTTTTAGTTCTTAATAAGTCTTTGCTACAGAGAGGCTTGGCTTTTTGATCTCTCTAAGGAACCTCTTCAGAAGCAAGAGAGCTTTGAATTCTGACAGGTGACTGACAGACAGTGAAGAAGAGGCACAATGAAGCTTATGTTCCAGAGAAACCTAGTCATCTGAAGGGTCAGTTGAATTGAGGGTGGGAATAAACATTTTGCTGCTAATGCATTTTTAAAGCATAAAGGATGTCAGCAAATAGTTCTGGAGAAATGGATTATAGATGTCTTGAGGTGACTCATGAGTCATTATCTGATGATTCTTTCAAAGACACAAAGGCAGGAAAAAGAAATTATGCTACTTGCTATGTTCTAAAATTTGGAAGATTAGATGATGTCAGGGAAATGGTATAAACACTGATTGAAAGAAGAATTTTGTGTCTCTTTCCTTTAGATAACTGGAAATGTTGCTTGCGAAGTTTTGGCACATTTTTTGTCTGAAACGTCATTGAGATGATGAGTTTAGAAATGCTGCATGACAGGGTGGTAGGGGTTGAACCCCAGCATCTAGACTGGACAGTTTGAGATGGAAAGTTTTGTATGTCATCTAGGGCAGTGATTCTTATCTCCCTCCTTACCATCCATGAATTTTTTAGGATGTCAGGTAATCCAGCCTGTCGTTTGCAATCATGAGGCTCTTATGTCCCTTCTGCATCTAAACTGATTTTGGCATATACTTAGGATAAAATAAATGCTCAGTTGTTAGGAGTTTTAATTGTAAAACTTTTGAGGGTACTATAAACCTGACCCAGTGTAAAATCTTCATGGGGATGAGAGCAAATACTGTCTGTTTTCCACCTGAAGCATTCTGATTCAAGAGATTAAGCAAGTTGGCCACAACGATTGCCTTGTAATAGAGGGTATTAAAATAAGGAAAGAAAGGAATAGATCTTGAATTCCTTGTTGAAATCTTGCATCTAAAACACAATATGATTTCTTTTGCAGATAATAGTGATGATCTCAGAGGTCGTTTCCAACCTAGTTGATTTTGTTTACAGCCTGTATTCTTTCTGTATTAACACATTGCTGTACTTCTGGGTATGCTATTCAAGCTATCTGTTATAGTGTGGGCTGAAGAAAAATATTTTCCTTCTCTTATCTATGCTCTCAAACTCGGCGTCAGTCTGTTGGGGTAATTACACTCAAGGAGCTTTGATTGTTGTGCAGCTTCTTGTTTTGGCTATTTTTAAAGCCTCATACCTTGTTCTTTTTGCAGGCTTCACGACTACCCAGCTTTGCACAAAAGAGACTGTTTCTTTGTGATGCTGCCGCTGATCCCTGACAGATTGTGTATGTGTTTGTGGCCAAGTTTAGCTGAGTGAAAACCTGGCCTACTTTCTAAAGATTTTTTTTCAGCCTGTAATAAAAGTGCCAAATTTGGAAGCAGAGAAGATTGTTCAGGATGCCTTATTTCCATGCCAATACTTCGAGTGCATTTGCAGCTCATTAGGGCTTCTTAGCAGTGCTGGAGCATACTGGGTGGCTTTGGTGCTGTGCCTGGGTGTATTTCTTCAGCTTCACCTGCTGCTTTGGGAGAGTCAGTGTCATAAGGGAATTGTGAAGACTTTTCACATAATGCCTTGCTGAAACTGATAAATATTGGTTTTTATCATAGAATCATTAAGGTTGAAGAAGACCTCCAAGATCATCAGTTGACTGAATACCACCATAGTCACTAAACCATATCATGAAGTACCACATCCACTTGTTTTTCAACCATTTCACCGAGATGGTGACTCTACCACTTTTCTAGGGAGCCTGTTCTAATGCTTAAGTATTCTTTCAGTGGTTAAGCTCAACCATACTCCATTGCAGGGCAAAAAAGTAGACATTATATGCTTTTGTTCATATATTTTTTTTAAACATTTCTTCTGCTCAAAAGAGCATAAGAAATTTTGATTTGAATTAAAGCAACTAAGAAACACTTCTGCATTAGAACAGATGCCTAAAAGGCCAGAAATAAGTCCCAAGGCCAGATCCCTAATTCATTAAAGTTATCACAGTTTGAATGAAGTAAATTGAGTGATAATAGATTAGACTGACTGAGAATCTGACTTACTCTATACGCTGTGGAGATATATTTATTTTTTTTAATTACATTAAATCCAGAAAGTCTGTTTATTCTACTACCGTTCTCAACAAGGGGGGGATGAATGAAACCTTTTGAACTCCTGCAAAGGATTCTTCTGGTGTTGAAAGCTTTCTCGCTTCATCTGTGATGGATAGTGTTATCTGAAATACCTTTTTCTGTAATGCCTAATCACATGTTAAAATACTAACTCTGCAGTCCTGATCTTTTAAAGAAACGGGACAGACCTGCTTTTTGTTCTTAAATGGTGCTGAAAGGCTTCTAAAGGTTCTTCACAACTTTTTAGGAGAATTTTAGAATTTTCAGGTACAGCCCATTCTAACTTTTTGCTAAAAAAGGTGTGTTCTCATCTTTATGATCTGTATCTAATGCACATTGAAAGGAAGATGAAATCTACCCAGAAACAGTATACAGCTTTTATGAACTTTGATTGCATTATGGGTTTGATGTTGATGGTTAATATGATTCTTCACTGCATTGTAACTTAGTTTTTTCAGGGTTGAGTATTTTACTGTATTAATCCTTAATTTAGGACTTCTCCTCTGTAATTATTTATTTTTCTGCTTGATTTTAAGATTTTCATGTCAGGTACATAAGATGAATAGTTTCAAATTGTCCAGTAAAATAAAACAGTGCCCCATCACAAAAAATAGCTTACTTGAGATTTGATAGAAATATGTATGATGATAAAAATTTGACCTCAACTCATGTTATAGGTAAGTGTAGGTGGGCAGATTGTATTGGCAATAATATAAGTGGTTGTAGCTGTCAGCATGTAAAATATGCTAGAGGGGATAGCTGGCTGTGTCCTAAGTTTATGGTTTCCATCTGGTACCTATTCTCCTTCATTGGTTCTCCCTACAGCTTCATTCTGTGCCCTGCAGCATCACAACAGCAAATCCAGCTCCCTGGGACATGCTTTCCTGCTCCAATACAAAGTCGCAAAAGCATGTCATTGGGCCTCAAAATTATTTTGAATTTAATTGAAGAAGTAAATGTTTTTACATTCACACTTGACAGTGATACTGACTATATCAGTGGACAAGGGAAGGGCTACAAATGTAATTTATCTGGACTTCTGTAAAGCCTTTGACATAGTCCCCCACAACATCTTTCTCTCTAAATTAACAAGAGATGGATTTGATGAGTGGACTGTTAGATTGATAAGAAAGTAGTTGGATAGTAACATCCAGATGGTTGTGGTCAGTGGCTCAAGGGCCCCAGTGCACATCAGTGACGAGTGGTGTCCCGCAGGGGTCCGTATTGGGACTGCTGTTACATAATATCTTCATTAAAGACTTAGAGAAAGGGATCGAGTGCACCCTCAGCAAATTTGCTGATGACACCAAGCTGAGTGGTGCAGTTGACACTCCTGAAGGACTCCTGAGGGACCTGGACAAGCTCAAGAAGTGGGCCAATGGGAATCTCATGAGATTTAATAACACCAGGTGCAAGATGCTGCACCTGGGTCAGGGAAATTCCCAGTATCAACAGAGCCTGGGAGATGAACAGATGGAGAGCAGCACTGCTGAGAAGGACTTGGGGTGCTGGTGGATGAGCCAGCACTGTGTGCTTGCAGCCCAAAAAAGCCAAACATATCCTGGGCTGCATCAAAAGCAGAGTGACCAGCAGGCTCAGGGAGGTGATTCTGCCCCTCTACTCTGCTCTGGTGAGACCCCACCTGCTGTGCTGTATCCTATTCTGGAGTCCTCAGTACAAGAAAGACAGGGACCTGTTGGAGTGAGTCCAAAGGAAAGCCACAAAGATGATAAGAGGGCTGGAGCACCTCTCCTATGAGGCAAGGCTGAGAGAACTGGGTTTGTTCAGCCTGGAGAAGAGAAGGCTTCAAGGTGACCTAATTGTGGCCTTCCAGTACCTGAAGGAAGCACACAAGAAAGATGGAGGGGGACTTTCTACAAGGGTATGTAGTGACAGGAAAAGGGGGAATGGATTAAAAGAGAGTAGGTTTAGATTAGATATTAAAAGGAAGTTCTTTGCTTTGAGAGTGGCGAGGTACTAGAACAGGTTGCCCAGAGAAGTTCTGGATGCCCCATCCCTGGAGGGGATGTTGGATGAAGCTCTGAGCACTGGTCTAGTGGAAGGTGTCCCTGCCCAAAGCAGGGTGGTTGGAACTAGATGGTCTTTAGAGTCCCTTCCAACCCAAACTGTTCTATGACTCTTTGCTCAGGTATAAGAATTAGTGCACGTTAGAAATTGTTTTCTCATGCTTTTAAGATCTTGCATGGAACACTACTTTATCCAGGTGTATATCTTGGTATATCTTTTAGTTCGATGAAGATATATCTCAAAAAAATAGGTCCACCTGAAAGCTGTCTTTATTTTTGTCTCAAGATTTGTCTGTAGGTTGGAGTGGCAGATGGGGAACTTTTCATGGTTGTCATTGCTGGGCTGATTGGGTGTACTGACTGTCATAGTAGGGAATTGAGCTTCAAAGAGTATGAGCTCACAAAACAGTATCTGACAGATGTGCAAAATGCTGATTGATATGGAGTGCAGTACACCAGGCTGCTGGTTGATTGGGAGATGTTTGAACAATTGCTACTTCAACAGAATATGTGTTGTGCAACATGCAAAGTCAGACTACTTTAATACAGAAAATGTGTTTCTATAGTCTGACTGTATAAATAGTAAGAGTATACATACATGTTTATAAAAATGGCTTAAAAATATGCCTCGCTTACTAATGTGTTGAGAAAATACACTTTCAAATGAAAAAAAACCCACCAGCAAATACAAATATTTATTGTATACTAGTTGTCAGATCATTGCTTTACTTCTTCGTTTGCTTCACCTTGACGTGTGAGATTTTTATTTTTTTTATAAAGAAGGGTTTTGGTAGTGTTTTTGTTTTGTTTGGTTGGTTTTTGGTTTTTGTGTTTTGTTTTTTTTTTTCCTAAGAAAAGTTGGAGAATCTTGGTGTATAAATAGCGTCTTCACTACTTAGCCACGTTTTTCATAGTTACAATCCTATTGCTTTATTCTTAATTTGTGAAAGAGCTTGCATATCTGCTCTATCATGCTGGTTTTGATTGGCAAGCAAGCTGATACAAAAAAAGTTGCCATAAAATGTTGCTAAATCCTCTTTTTCCTCCTCATTTTTACCATTTGTGGATGACTTTGATTTTCTTGATGTTCGTGGTGTTCACCTTCATGCAATGCCTGATATTTGATGCCTTTGTTAATAACATGACCCTTTGATGATGTATGTTTTTCTTATGGTGATTCATGTGAGTTTTAATATTAGAAATTTCTTTATTATAATTGCTACTGCAGAGCACTCCAGAACTTTGGCTTTTTGCAGCTTGTTATTTCTTTCAGAAGGGAGAAGTAAGAAGGCTCTATTGCACTGTTGACTTGAAATCTGTACAAAAATTCAGCTTTGAAGCAATAACTGCCTTGAATAGGGATAGACCTATCCTTTAATGCTATTAAATTTCATGAAGCATTGCTTAGCTTAGAAAGTAGAACACAAGCTGTAGTCCTCTTCCCAAAACTCAAAGGGATTTAAATGGTGATTACTCTTATTTTTACTGTGAGCCCATCAGTGTTCATTTACTTTAATTGTAAATGTTAAAAAAAATACAAACCTTGCCTTTGCTGGATCTGTCATGGAAAACACTGTCCTCTCAAGCTGTGTTCAGATTTACACTGGATTTTGGAAGCAATCACAGGCTGTGCAGAAATCAATGGTCCTACACAGGAAGTCCCTTTTTTGACAGAACTCGGTATCACTCGTTAACTGCAGTTCCAGACAGAAATTGTAGTTCTCTTACTTCATTAAATACAAGTTCTCAGTCTAAAACTATTTCTTTCTTGAATATTCTTAGAGTGAGATATGGCTCAGTTGTAATTTGAGATGGACACAATGTCGTCTTATCTCTTTAATCTGTATTAGTACAGTTTAAAAGCATTGTATTAAACTGTATCCAGAAGCGCCACTGAATGTGTATGTACTGAGTAAAAATTAATAGTAAAAGGTAATCTCTCATTTTACCTGAACTAATGGTGAGACTGACTTTAAGTAGTTTGGAGGTGTTGGAAATGGCATATGATTGTATCCCTTTGTTCCCTGTTTAAAAATTTCTCTTTCAATATCTGATATTAGGCACAACACTACTGTAATCATTTTGCAGCATCTCCAATAGTGGTAGGGAAAAGTCAAATGCTGCATGAATTTGGTGTTAGCTTCTTGAATCTGAAAAGTCTTTAGTTTCAGATCCAGGTAATTGCAGTTGCTGTCTTGTCATAGGATGGATTATTCATTTATCTTATATGTGAGCATTGCCAGTCTTCATAATTAGTACTGATCTGTTCTACAGTGTGGTGACTATTTTATTTAGACAGCAGACTGAAATTTTTCTGATAAGGAGAGTGATAAACTGTGTTTGGAGAAGAAAAGACATTGTTAGCTTCACTTTTTTTTTTCTTTTTTTTTTTTTAAACCAACCCTCTTTTTATCAAAGTCTGTTCTATTTGTTTATACGTGCCTGTTACTGAAATTAGGATCTCTGTATTTCTTGCTTATATATTTGCCTGAAGATGGTGCTTTTAATTTTTCCTGAAGATACTGGATTATAATTTAACATTTAAAAAACAGTTTCAGTTTTGTGGAATTTTTTTTTTTCAGTGCAGTTGCTTCTGGTGGTCAACATTGGCTTGAGGAAAATGCCCTTAAGGAGTTTCCCAGGTTTCTCTGAGTATAGTGGTATATATCTTGCAAATTTAAATCTCAGGAGCTATAGAATTATAGTGGTGCACTTCAGTGCAAGAGCCAGGCAGAGAGGAAAATGCTCCAAAATGAAAATTCACTTTATATCTGGAAATATACAGATCTTTGATCCAAGAATCTGGGAAGAAGAAACATCTGGTGTGGTGACAATTGAATATAAACTCTTGGGGACAAATTCTGCAGGCATTACAATGTGCCTGTTTACTGACTTGTGTAGAAAATATTTCAGTGTAGTTGGACCATTTTGTTTCAGGTAATTCTAAAATACTTATACTTCCATATAAATATGGATTCTAAATGTAGTCCTCAACAGTGGAAATGAAGCCTTGTTTTCTGCTGTGTGTTTTTCAGAAATACAAGGTTTTCTTTTCTCAAGCAATTATTCATTTATTTGCACTTAATTCATATTCACTATTGTATTGGGTATCTTTGCATTACTTTTTAGATGTAAAAACCTGAAAAATATGTGGGCTTTTGTTCAGAAACATACTGCTGTTTTGAATGACCCAAAGCTGGAGCAGGGATTACCAAAAATTAGAGAAAAGAGTGGGCAAAATGAGTCTTAGGTTTTTGTTGTGCTAAGCCCAGAGAAATCCCCCAAAGCAGGAATTTAAAGCTCAAAGTTTAATACTTTTTTTCAGCATGCAGATGGAAATACAACAACTGGTGTATTTTTATTGAAAAAAAAAAAAAGGAAGGTGCTGTTTCTGGGTCTTTTTAGGAATCTTCTCAACAGAAATAATTTTTCTTCTTCAAACATTAAACTCTAAAAACACTGCAAATCGTACAATCTGTCAATGGACTTCAGAGCAGAAAGATGAGCAGTTGTATATGCTGACTAAACCCGCTTTTTTAAAGTACCTGTAAGAGACGAGGATATTGGTTTTTCTTAGTCATCTTGGAGCAGACAATAGAATATTATGGCTATTGGAAAATGCTGTGTAACAAAGCTTACGATTACGTACTGTCTGTGGTATTTTTCAGTAATGTAGAAAGAGTTGCTGACCTTCACAATGACAAATGCATTACATTAGTACGATAATGCCTAGGCCCTCTGCTTCCAAAACCTGAAAACAGTCGAGGGGGTGTTAAGTACAGTAAGAGCACTCTGTGGAAGTGAAGAAGTCATTGCTGCTTCTGGCAGTCTTGTGAATTTCTTTTAAAGCTTCTTAAAATGCATCAAATTAAAAACTGTTGAGAAACAGCACAAACACAGCTTTTGTACTCAGAAAAAGATAAAGTAAAATGGTGCACTGCATATGAAATGCCTCAGTATGGATCATTTCAGGATGTATGACAAAGGAAGGTACAGAAGTATATAATAGCATATATGATAAAAGTGAAGAGATGTCATTTACAGAAGGTGACACAAAGCCAGCCAGCACATCTGCTGAGAATATCAACACAAGAAAAGCTTTCCAGGTCACTGCTAGCCATACTCACAGAGGCACTGACCAGCCTTAACAGCTGTAGGTAACTTCAGATATCAGACTGTATGCAGTGGCTGACAGTTGAGACAGGGGTTCTCATATATGTGTTTCAGAAGAAAATTAGATGCAGTAGATGTTTCCTCTCTTAAATCTCAGTGTGATTTATGTAATGAACATGGCTGGGAAACCTGGATTAAGTGACACAGAGTACAGAGTACAGCTGGAAAGCTTCTCTCCAGTTGTCAACCATTCACCTGCAAACTTATAAGTTTGGCAGAGGTCTGATAGGTCTGGTGTTGCCCTGTGTTTCTGTGAGCAAGTTGAGTGATGGAGTAAATATACTCTCTTACATTCCCAGGTGATGTTTCCTCCTTAAGGATAGGTTAGGCAATTGTCAGAATTATGCTGGCAGAGCTGATCCTGTCTTGAGGAAATGGATGCAGCCAGAAACCTTTTCCAGTTCCATCCCATTTCATCATTGTTGGCTGGCACCTTCCAGCTCTCTGTCTGGCAGCTTAGTACTGGAGGAAAGGCTTTATTTGGTTTTATGTCTTTTTTTAATATGCTGACATTTCCAGGGAATAGGAAATGTCTTTTCCTATGTTTTTGCTTTTAAGCTGAGGAAGGCATTGTTACACTAACCTGGGCCCCTTGGAATTTCACTAGAAGCATCTTAGTTTGGTCCTTCTCTTCCATCCAAAGTGCAGTATTACTTTTGGAGAGGCCTCCTGTCTAGCCTGTGAGTTCTAATGCTGAGGACAGTTGCAATAGTTTTCTATAACCTGATGTACTATTGGTTTACTGTGCCAGAACGCTCTGATTTACATGCACCATAAAAATTACTTGGTTGAAGTTTGGACTAAAGGGTACTAAAGAAATATAATCAAAGAGTGTAGTTTTCACTGTCATTTGAGCATGCTAAGACTTGCGTAGTTCTGTTTTCTAACACTTAAAGAAGAAACACAGTGTTTCAACTCTGAGTCTGTCCTCTCCAACAGAATCAATTCTGGCTTCTTAAAAAGGCCATAAAAAACCCACCACTAAGCTCATGGACGTTGTCTGTCCTTTTAAATGCCTGAAATGTGACTTGTATATCTTTCTTTAATTTGACAAATATTTTGGTGATCACTGCCTAAAGTACAATGGAAGTTCTTAAAAATGGGTTTAGTCTACAGTGTGCCATTTCTCCCAAAATACGTGCAAGCATGTAACTGTTACACTTCATAAGGTGCATGATTCAGTTGTACTGATTCCATAGGTCATATCAGCCTGGATTACTAAGAATAAGATGACCTTTCTCCAACTCTATTTAGAGTGGCTTCCCATCAGCTTAGAACCCTTCTTCCAAATGTGCTGTCCTGGTCCAAGCCATATGCGGGCTTAAATCTTATTTTTCACTGCAGCTTTATATTGAAAGTGTGTAAACAATTCAAGTTATTGTATCTTTTTTTTTTTATTTGAGTGATGCTGAAGTATTACCATCAAATAAAAAAAGAATAAATTATACATTCCTTGAAATACTGGTGAAATGTTGCTTATTCCTAAGTACAGCTCTGTGTTCTCATCTTCATTGGAAGGCCAAAAGGTATAAATAGGCATAATTTTATGCTGTCAGGCTAACAACAATCTTCTTAGCATACCAGTATATCTCCTCTTTCCCTCTAAGCCCTCTTATGGAAAAAACATATCATGAGGATTCTTGTACTTTTATGAGGAAAATTTCTTCTCTTATGAGAACATTCATACAAATAATTTCTTTTTTTTTTACTATGCCAGTGCCTTTTTTATTTATGCCAGAACATCTCTATTAATTTTCTCACTTAAAAGTGAGAAAAAGTGAGAAAGTGAGGGAAAACAATGGCAAACCAAGTTTCAACATTATTCAGCAGCAGTTCAATGATTGATGCTGTGATGAAGGTTCTTTTTTTTTTAAAGGTTGTAATTTACTAAGTATACTAAATAATTATAGTTGTGTTACAGCTGTCAACACAAATGAGCAAAGTACACTTGGCAGTTAAGAATCCATTTATGCTGTTTGTTCTGGAACTTGTTCACAATAATTTAATAATTCAATGTTGATCTTACTAGCATGAACTGAATTAATGAGGGTCCATTCTACAGTATTTCTTAATCAAAAGCTGACAAGAAGGTGTGCTTATTTCTCTATCCTTCTGCACTCCAAAATGCTATCCACAATAATACTCTTTAATATGGTAAAATACAGATGAACACAGAAGACATGGCAAAAATCCTCATTTCAACTAAAATGAAAAGTGACTCTGTTACATGCTTAACTAAAAGTGGCCTTTAATTACTGGTCTTCTAATATGGCTATTCTTTAATAGCTAATAGTTCTAATGGCACTTCTAGCTGGGTCTATGAGACCCCATCTTGTCTTGTGTAGCCAGGGTTGATCTCCCAGCCTGACAGTGAGCAGGAGTTGAGATCTGCTGTCTTCCAGGAGCCCTTTCAACTCCTGAAGGGCCATGTGGCTCTACAGAGCCCATCTGCCTTCTCTACGCAGCTCCTCATGTTCAGAAGCAGCTTGTGAGGGCTGCACGGGTGGTACCTGCACATGTGGGGTGTGTGGATGCTCTTGGTGTGATGCCTGTGTTGTTTCTTGGCTTTGGTGAGCAGAAGCAAGAAGAGGCAGTAGATGAAACGAGGAAGTGGTGGGAAATGGCAAAGGCAACTTCAAGGAAGTGGGGAGCTCTCAAAGGAAAGGAGGCAGATCTAGATGAAGAAGAACTGAAGGATAATTTGATAAGAAGGAAAGAAGGTAGGAAATTACTATGGGGGGAATGAATAGGGTAAGATACTGTATGAGAATAAAGAAAAGAGACTGTGTTTGAAATCTGAGAAAGGGATGGACAGCTGATTAGAGGATGAAAGTTGGTCTTTACAATCACAGACTATGGATGTAGAAATATTGATGTGCACTTTTGAAGTGGATTTCAGCTCGAGACCTTGTTAAACTTAACCTCTGATTTTCTGGCTTGCTCTTAAAAACCAAAGCAGAATATTTGTCCTGGTTCCTGGACGCTGTTGGCTGAAATCAGGGCCAGTCCTCTTTATAAGATATATTATATACCTTAGAAACACACAAGCTGTTGAAAAATGAAGGCTGCAGTAGCAGAAACATGGAAATTGGAAGAAAGCAAGACACAGAACAGGCAAAGCAAGAGAGTAGCCTGCCTGCAGGAAGTGATGCAAGTTGGAGAAAACTGCAGTGAGAGGCAGTAGCCCTGTTTTTCTCCGTCCTGTTGTTAGCATGGATATTTTGTAAAGGGGCAATGGCAGAAAGCTATGGTTTTAGTCCACTGTTTTGGAATGATGCCAGGAGAGCGGTGCTTCCCCCTGGCTGCCTCTTCCTACTCTCATAAGTGATGAGCAGACAAATACTTTCTTCACTGGTGTTCTGAAGTTTTGGGGATGTTACAGGTTGATATGGTGAACTCTCTTAAAAACATGTTTCCATTTGTTATTTATGATGTAGGAATTTCTTGAAGGGAAACCATGAAACTTCTTCCAGGCTATCGGAAAGCTAGACCATGACTTAGTAGCAGGGTTTTTTTCCCAATCATTAGATAATAATATAAAGGTTTGAAAACTGCTTTACCCTTTCCCATTCTACCTTAATTACCAGTTTCACAAATGATCTTAGCTCTGGTTCTTAGTGACAAATAATTGATCTGGTCTATCACTGGTGCTGCAGAAGTGAGCAAAACTAGTGCAAACACAGTGTAACAGAAAAATGTTCCAGTACCCGTGTTCCTGTTCCTTTGTCTTTGTATGAGAACAATGGAACATACTGGAGTGGAGAAAGCATCCCCTGGAGGAAAACACCTGAAATATGACTTTGTACTTTTCCACATTTCACCTCATTTGTATATTTTTTTATTCCAGAAAGTATGTCAACATACATCACATGTAATTTTAAAAGAAAAGCTAAGTGAGAATTATTTAAAGAAAAATCTAGTGCAGGTGTCAAAGGTCTTCTCTGAAACAGGCTATGCACGGTGACTACTTCGAGTGGCTTGGGGTTTCTATTTGAGCCTGTTGGAGATGGCAACTTTTTACAAGGGATTAAGGTGAGACAGGTTATTTCTCTGGACAAAGAAAGAACCAGAGATAGCTCTTCTCGTTTGCTAGAGCCTCTCCAAAAACCTGACCCATTTTAATTAAAAAGAAAATAATTATTTCTGGGAGAATATCCATGGCAACCATAAAGGTGGTCAGTGCAAGTCCAATTAAGATGGTATTTTGTGGGCTTAGATTTAGGTTGAAGTTTAGGTTGCTTATGATCTTCATGCCATAGCAAAAGTATAAATATTTGTGAAATACTGTATATTGTAAGCATAGTCTGAGAGGACATGGTCTCCATTGTCATGCAGGATAGTGCCCATTAGCAGTGCCCAGAAGCATAAGGATTTGACAGATAAATCCACCTGAGATATTGAAATGTTAGAACTGAAGCCCAGGTTAGGAAAGGACATTTCAACTTCGTTATTGGGAAAGAAATTCTCACCACTCCTTTTAAATGATCACAAAATATTGAGTGTGTGTCTCTGCTTTCAGAGGCTGAAGTACTATGAGTTGTTTTTGTGGTGGGGGATATGATGTTTTAAAGAAACAAGTAGATGAGGTTCTGCATATATGCTTTAGGATATAATCTGGTTAGTTCTGAGATATACACACATACCAAATGGACGTAGATATACACACACCTGCATTGCTTTGCAAATCTGATTTTTTTTTTTTTTTTTTGCATTTTACAATCTCATGGTAAAATAAAATATGTATCTTTAAAAAGTGTTGCTGTATTTGGATATGATAGATTATATCATGCATAACTAGTTTTCTGGGACATAGATGAAGGTACCTGCCATCTCTACTTTGCTACTGCTGTGAGAAACATAATGCTGTATCTACTTCTTTTAGTCATGATTTTGATTACATTTTCTGCTTTCACAATTTATTACGTGGCTTTGTAACTTGGATGAGCTGCTATATTTTCAAGTAGTATACATTCTGAAATAATGGGATCCTCTCTCAGTGTACAGTGTTACATCTGAAGGTGACAATTGCTTAATAATTTTATAATTTCTTTTGATTACTGCTATCCTGGGCAAGGAACTCCAGTTTGGTAAGCTCTGTACAATGCACAAGAAAAAGGTGCTTGGTCAGCTAAACCATTAAGGAGCTAGTTTGTGTTTAACAGATCACATTTACATTATTAGTTAATGTAACAAGTACCCTTAAAGCTACAAAAAGAGGTAAAATATATATTATGCTGCTTTACTTGAAAGCTATATGTATTACTAACAGAGTGTTTCAAACTTGTACTTAATAAAACTGAGAATCCCTGCAAAAATTTGAAGTCTCAGTTCTGAAAGCCACCTGTCCTCAGTAAACCTGGAACAGAAATACTTACTGATTACATAAGTAGTTATTTTTGTAGATTCACTAGCTTTCTTTCAGAGACCTGAATACAGAAGACAAGGATAAAATATTGCGCTTTTCTCCTAAGCCACATTGTAATTTTGCTACTAATGTGCTTCATAATGGGTTTACTGTCATCGCTGTTGAATTGAATGGGGTTAGCTGAGTCATAAGCCACCGAGTGACTGTGGTGCTTGTATTTCTAGCTCAAACGCTGCTGTTACTTCTATGAGCACAGTACTAACCTGTTAAAATGAATTTACTAACTCCTTAAAAATGAAGTAATAGTGTCATGCAGCGACTTGGTTTCTGAAGTTATCCCTTGCTGTTTGCTTCAAGCAGAAACTTTGTTTCACTCCTAACCCTTTCTAACTCTCCTAAACACTATTTATTTTTCCCCTTTCATTTCCCCTTAATTAGTCTTTAAAAGAATTGGGGCTTTGTTTTATGAAAACACAAGGTCAGAGTTTCAGATCTATTATTTTCTTACTGTCTAGCGCTTATCATATACCAAACCAGTTGCTTTGCAATTCTGAAATACAAATGGCTTTTAGCCACATAACTGAACCAAGGGGAAGACATGGTGGGAGGGTTTTCTTTGATTTGAATCACAGACTGGTTTGGGTTGGAATGAACCTTAAAGATCATCCAGTTCCAAGCCCTGTCCTTCCCTCTCAATCTCCACCCCTGTCAGCAGGGACACCTTCCACTAGACCAGGTTGCTCAAAAGTTGAGTTTTTATCCATTTACACTTTTGTTCATATTTTTATCTGGAAGGCAGTTTGCCATCCCTAAAATAAAAGCAGAACACAGCAGGATCAGCCAAGTGTCTCCCAAGGGCTGATCTAGGCATGGAGGGTAGTAGCCCTACAGAAGAGGCTCCATCATACCCTGTGGTGCTGGAGCTGAACTGTTCTGGGGCAGAGAACTAAGCAAAGCCCATTCCTTTATTTTAGAGATTTGGGTATGGATGTTTATTTAATGTGTTGATGTTTGGAGAAACTACCCTTGAGTAGTTAGTACTTAATTCCTGCCTAAATTCCTGTGTAACGTGATTATTTTAAATAAGTGGAAGGATACCAGTATCTAGACAGCTGACTTATATAATGTTGTAAAAATCCTGAATCTTGCACGTGAATCTCTCACCTCCTGTGGCAGTGATTCTTCACTGATGTGGGAGATTGCATTTAATTTATTTAACCCTCATTTTCCTTTTCAGAGAACAACAGTTGCAATACATAGCTTATACTTTCTTCAGTGTGCAAATCATACGTGTGAGTTAGAGTTTATCACATTGTTTTGAATAAGGAGTAGGTTCCAAAAAGTGATTGGAAAGCAAACACCTAATTGCATATTGAGCAGAGAAAGCAGTAATCCACAGCTGTCAAAATATTTTCAATGTAGAAGCATGTATCCATCACAATTTAGTTTTTCCCCAGAAAGGCAAACTAAGGATGTTAAATTCAGAACTCAGAGAATGACTTAATGAATAATATTTTGCTATAAAATAAAAATTATATTTTTATTAGAAATAATATAATAAATATCAATGTTTCATAATATATTTTCATGGATTATTTCTGGAGATGGTATTTTTATGAAATATCTTTGTGATAGTATTTTACAATGACCAAGTCATCTAATGTTTAACACTGAGTGTTTCTAGAGACATATTTCCATACATTTGTATAGTGACTTGTTCTGTGTTAAAAATTTATCAGAAAAGGAGTTAAAAAAACAATTTCCTAAAAATAATATTTAAAAATAGCTTTTTATGTTGGATATTTTCTGAGGTCACAGATATGCCAGTGAAGGATGAGGGGTGATCTGTCTTTATTGCAAGCTGAATTAAAACTGTAGGAGTTTTCAGAGCTTTTCCTTTTTATATTTTAAAAGTTGTTTCAGAGATGAGTTATCACTAAAGCAGAGACAGTTTCACTACTGCAAGGTGAAAGTGTGTGATCTGTTCATGCTCGTGTTTGGAGTACCATAGTAACCCACATGCTGATGTGAAGAAGCAACTGAAAAATTGCAAAGGGTGTCTCATCTTTACAGGAAGTGAAGAGTAATTTTGTCAGCTGAAATAACTGATGAAAAGATCATTTTTAACTAACAAAACAGTGTCTTGGATTTTTTTGCTGTAATACCTAATAATTTTCCTTTGTGATGGGGAATTTCTTTTAAACTAAATTAAAAATCAAAGTACAGCATTTATCTTAAAATCATGATGTACTTTATTGCATACAAATGTGGTCTCAATTGCTGTCAACTTTATTCAGATAAATGAACTACAACTTTTATGGGATTATCAAATGAACTTTTCATAACGTGTAACCAAGTTTTGGGTTATTTTAGTGTGACAGGGTTTTTTTTATGGGGGGAAAAGCTACTATACACTGCTAAAGCTCTAAGGGTTTTAACATATGGAACTTGTCAAATCCAAATGTATCTTGATTATTATTCAGTCACTGTTTTATGTAATTCATTAACCTTTCAAAGGACGGGAGCTTGAAACTTCTAGTAACAAAGATATTCTTAGATGTATTTAAGTTCCAGACCTCTGGGAGCAGGGTGCTGTGGCAAAAGGTGGGTTATTAAACAGTGTGTTTAATAAGATGATGCTCAGACCACTGCACCTCCAGTGGTATTTGTTTCTTTTCCATGGTGGCTGAGTGATGGTGGTACCTTTCCTAATACCCTTCTTTTTCCCATTCTTTCATTTTTGCAGGTGGTAAGGGTTTTTTTCCAGTAAAATGAGATGGAAACTACAGACAAGTTAGTTAAATACATTTAGTGATAGAGAAATTCTGCAAAGTTTTGGGGACAGATGTCAAACCAGGAACCAGGCTTTGCTTGCAGTGAAAAGAAGTCGTTCTCACACATGTAGAAGATTTGTTTCCTCTAGCAGTTTGTGCCCTTCCCTTTTCCCTTCAGCAAGGAATGGGATGCATGACACTTTGTTTAACAAGATGGAATTTCTTTTTGACTTTCTGCTG
The DNA here is from genome assembly GCA_035041135.1 of Platyrinchus mystaceus. Classification (NCBI taxonomy): domain Eukaryota; kingdom Metazoa; phylum Chordata; class Aves; order Passeriformes; family Tyrannidae; genus Platyrinchus; species Platyrinchus mystaceus. The sequence continues at coordinate 98,769,395 of JAWWLV010000001.1, forward strand.
AATCCTCATGATCTAAGTAATAGAATTCTATGTAATAGAAGACCTAAGCATTGTCCTTAAAGGTGCAGAACTTACCTTACATAGTACTTGATATAGTAATAAAATACTTGATAAAGTAATAGAATATTACTTAGCTATATAATTATAGTAAAATAATGGGCACTGACAAGTTAGATTTCTGGAGGAGTATTCTGTCCTTACCTGAAAGTATGTTGTTTAAATCACTGCGAGGAAGACAGCAAAATCAGAAAGTCTTGTGAAGTGGAAAACCAAAATAAGTGTCTTGAGATGATGTGGATACCAAGCTGGGGTAAGTAGGAAAGTAGGTAGTGTATGAGGGACTGACAGTATATTATAAACATATGCAAGGGTTGCCTAATGCAGGATTTTTAAATAAACCTGAGAATTAAAGATTAGTTATGTAAGCATTTTCTATTGATATTTTATTTAAGGCAAAACCATTTGGAATTCACAATTCTGTAGGTTTTTGTGTGAAATATTACTTTAGATTTGGTAGCTGTACTGATGGATTTGGATTGACATAGCTTTAGGATGGAGTGGATGTGTGAAATAAGTCTGTATTCTGCCTGTGTCATTCCGACATGAAAATATTGTGCCTTTATGGCTTGACTGTGATGGACTTTATCTGCTCTGCTTTGAAAAGAAGAAGATAAAGTCCAATCCAATAGTTTATTCTCTATTTATTGTAGACATTTTTGTAAAATTCATTCCTTCAGTGTTTTAGAGTTATGTTCCTGGAAGCTTCCTGGTGGCTTGGCTCATATGTGAAGAAAACCTTATCGTTTTGTGGCTTATCTGAGGTACTAAGGGCATAGTAAAAAGTTTGTATTTCAACATTTTGCTCAACCGTGTATGTAGTGGAATTCAGTCAGACTCCTCTATTTCTCTGCCTCAGACAGTTGAGGGTTAGAATGACCATATAGATGATGAATGTTGTAACAGATGTATTAATGAGAGCAATTCAATATTATTTGTTCTATCTCAACCTTTCTTACAACACTGGACTGATATATTGTTTTTGCTTTGTGAAAATTTCAGCCTGTGAGGATACTGTCAAAACAGTGGGCAATATATGATGCTTCCCCTGCCCCTGTATGTGTTGGGGGGAAGCAGAAGGTGGGAGAGCCTAGGTGAAGTATGCTGGATTAATGCTTGGGTTGTGGGTGTTTCTTGGCTTTTGGTGCTTTTTGTTTTTGTTTGGGGTTTTGTTTGTTTGTTTTTGGTTTTGTGGGGGTTTTTTACTTCCCCCCCCCCCCGAATTTTCTTCATACTTAATCTTTGTGGCCATTTTTAGATGGTAGTAACCTGTGAAATCAATCACCAAAATCTGAAGTGTGGATTTTTATGAATTCTGTTCTTGTGCTTTAAGATGTGCTGTCTTGAATTCAGTATTGTGTGAACAGATGGTTATTACAAATTACCTTTTTGGTGCTCTTAATAGCACAAAATTATTTGGAGTAGTTAGGGAAAAAAAAAAACAAAATGAAAGAGCATTTTCCTTGCTTCTATTCCTGAGTTGGGTGAGAGGGAAGAAGTGGCAAGGAGAGGTGGTTTTCTCTGCGGGGCAGATTGAGGAGCAACACGAGGGCAACATTGTGCCCATGTGCACAGTTCCTCTTGACATTAATGGCCGTTATGAATATAAAGTGAGGCTAGTGTGCAGTGATTACACATGAAGAGCCAAATTATTTTTGGTAATGATGATGTGTATATGTTTCAGCAAAGGCTAGATTGCTTCTAATGGGTTTTGTTTTCAATTCCCATGTTTAATGTGAGGTACTTCTGGCTCCTGAGTTCTTGTTTTAAATAGGATTCCCATCTTCTGCTGTCTGTGAAACATGATTCCTGGTTTCTCTCCATTGATTTATGTACTTTTATTTCTGCTGGGTTTTTTGGGTTTTTTTTTGAGGGGGTGTGCGCATTGGGTTTTTTGGCTGTGGTGGGGTTTTTTTGTTTGTTTTTTCTTGAACTGTCAAAATAAGCATCGTGTTTTCACAGGTGTAACTTGCACTTTATATAACTGTTGTGATAAGGGTATGAAATTTGGCAGAAAATAAACCCCCTTGTGTTCCAACAGAGTCCTCAGAGATAAGAGTGGCTAGGTGCGGCTGGACTTAATTTCTGATTTATAAGCAATTCGACAACATAAGTCTGGTTGCATTCAATAAAAACTTTCACAATCACAGATTCAAAAAGTGCAGTTTATTGAAACAACAGGTTATAGATTTTTGTTAGATTGCTGGTGAAAAATTCACTTCACCTAAAAGATACATGTGTATAGTACAAGTGTCCTCATGTATGCTTTGATGCAGTCAATGGTACAGATCTTACTGAAAAGGCATCCCTGCTTTGGAGGATGGAGAGAGGAGCAAGCCTGTTGATTTGTCTGTGAAGTAGGTTTGTATTCTCATCCTCAGTAATGGAGGATTTCAGGTATCAATTTCATACTTTTTTAGAAAAACTGAGTGTGACAGTAGCCAAAAATAATTGCTTTCCTGTTGCTTCAATCACAGATGGTAGAGGGCAGATGTTTTCTCATTTTCATATTGGTTGATGTATTTTTTAATATATAAATGAAGGATAATAAGAGTTTTTGGTTACCTTCGGTCAAACTGAGTTATGTAACTTATGGTTGAAACAAAGGCAGCACAGAACTTTGACACCTCAATATCCTCCTCCACCCAGCTGAGGTGGCAGTGAAGGCCATCTGACATTTGCCAGAACTTTACTCCCACTGTTATCTGCTTGAAGGACCAGCTTTATCATAAGGTTTATTATGAATGGATAAGGAAGAGTGAGGCTAACGGCTGGCACAGGGATGCGGGTGCTCTTCTGTGCTTCTCTGAGATAACATCAGGCTGTGAGGCCTTCACTTCAACCCAGACATCATTCAGCTGTTAAGCCTTGCTCAAGCCCAGGTACGACTTATGGCCCAACTCATGCTTTTTGCTGATTTCACTGGCATATCTGTATCTTGACATGACAAACCTGTCAATATCCCACAATAACCTATGTAAACTGTAAGGGCAGTACATAGAAGGATCAAGTGGCAAATAATGGAGGATCAAAAGCAAGGGAACTGAGATTTTAGAGGAGGGAGGGAAGAGGAGAAAAAGCATTCGTGCTGCTAGGGCTGACTGTGCCCAGGTGTTTGGGAAGGTGTGACCATGGTGATGGAGCTGTGCTGGGGGCAGTACAACTGGGAGGAAGGATTCTGAGCTCTCATTCAGGTAATAATCTCCTGGATGGCATGCACACTTGTACTGGATTCGCCAGATGCTGCAATGGAGAATCTCCTGGGAGTGGTGAGACTGGTTTTCTGGCAGTTCTGTTTTAGTGACATGTCATGTGGTTTCATCATATCTGTGCTTTGGTTTAGATGTACACTACTGATGAGAGAAATGGCCAGGCACTTTTTTCTCCTCCTCCTTCTCCACCTCCCTGACTCCTGGCTGTGTTTCCCTTGGACCAGTTTGTTTGTTCAGTAGAAAGCTAGCCCATCTCCCACCTCCCTGACCTCCCCTTCTGCACTCCATGTTGATACCTCAACTCCCCTTCCTTCACTTATGGAATGACTACATGACTGTTAAATGCAGCACAAGGGAGGGCTGCCCAAAGAGTCTGTCTCCTTTGCTGGCTTTCTGAGATGTGTAAACCCCCAAGTCTGTGCCCTCAGCCTCTGGCTCAGGTACAACACACTGCTGTGTCAGGGTACATTGCAAGGAGGACACGCAGGGATCGAATACCATCTCAGATGAAGAATGCAAGTTTGTTCAGTGTCTGTCAAAAAGGTTTGTGAAGTGGGTGTAATTGCAGGATCATACAAAGATTTGATGGAAGGGACCTTAAAAATCATCTTGATCCAACCCCCCTGCCACAGGTAGGAACACCTTCAATTAGTTCAAGTTGCTCAAGCCCCATCCAACCTGTCCTTGAACACTTCCAGGGATGGGGCATCCACCAATTCTCTGGAGAACCTGTTCCAATTCCTTACCATCGTCACAGGGAAGAGCTTCCTCCTGATATCTAGTCTAAATATACTCTTTCTCAGTCTAAAACCATTCTCCCTTATCCTATCACTACAGGCCCTTGGCAAAAGTTCCTCTCCAGCTCTGTTGTTGCCCTTCCTTAGGTACTAGGAAGCTGCTATAAGGTCTTTCCAGGTTGAACAGCCCCGACTCTCATAGCCTATATTCATAGGAGAGGTGCTCCAGCATCACTGATCATTTATGCCTAGGAAAGTTTCTGAGGACACTCAGGGAAACCTAAGCAAGTCTGACTCCTTGTTAGATGACAGGCCTTACTTAGGCTCCTTTTACCTTTCTTTTCCTCTCTGAGTTTCTGTATTTGGCAATCCAGCCTGAAATACCCTCCGGGATGCTTTCCACCCTGCCTTCTAATGATGCGGATGGTGAAACTGCATGACAGGTGATGTTTGGATGCTAGCTTGCTCATGGCAAAGGCTGTGAGCAGCCAAGCTTAAAACATCTGCCATTTAAAAAAAACCAAAAAAACAAACAAACAAAAAAAACCCAACAAAAACCGAACACCCTGAATCCTGAATGTGTAGTCTGGAAAAAAACATTTATCTGTTACATCAAGAATCTTATTTGCTGCAGAAAAGTGAAACAAGAAAAAAAAAAAAAGGTGATTTTGGTCAGTCTTTCTAAGGGACAGAGCCCCAGTATGCTAATTATTGTGAAAATGAAATTTGTTAGAAGTGCCGTTGATCAATCTTAGTGGTGTGTATTGTTTGACTTGGAAAAAAAACAAATCTTTCAAAGAAGAAAATAACCAGAAGAGTTAATCAGGAGGAAAAGATAATGTGAAATTAATTGTATGTCCCAGGGAGCCTTCATAAAGGATACTCTTTTCCCAAGTGAGAGAAACAGGAGATGGTAATTTTGAACAGAAGAGGCATTTTTAACATTTTGTGTGACTTGTTCAACTTCAGTGCATGTGTTCTGATAAATCAAGGGAAGAGCTGTGTTGTGAGTGATACTGAAAACCTCATCTCAAGGTCAGAAGTGTGAGTAAAGCCAGAGGGATTTGCTCCCCAAGACATATCAGAGCAAGTCCATTGAGTTCATGTCCTTTATTTCCACTTTTAAAAAGTGCTTAATTTAAAATAAAGTGAGATTTAGCTCAGGCAACTCTAATTTTGTGTAGTCATCACTAGTTTATCAAGCATGGCCATTACTTTCCAAAAGATTTTTATTACAGCTTTAATAAATAATTTCAACATATGGCATTATTTTCTTTACTATCTCAAAACTGAGATGTTTCCAGTGGCCTTCAGGCAAGTGCATAATTTACCCAGTGCACATTCAGGTATTGGAAAAGTGATCTCCATATTTGTGAAAGGAGGTACATACCCAAGGCTAGGAATAGCTGGCATAGCAGTTGGTTTATGCTGATACCTTATTTTGGCAATCACCAGCTTTCTGACAATGTTTAGTCTTTGCAGCTGTCCTTAATAGGGTATTAGCTTATACGCCTGCAGTAAAGATTTTCTTTCTTTAGTTACAGTACACGGAGAAAAATGTTACATTGCATTTATTTGTTCTTTCAGTTATTTCTTGCTTGTGCTAAAAGACGTGCACACAGTGCAGTTGGGAAGGGTATTTGAAACAGAAGTGGGTGGAAAAGAATAGAGACTGAACAACTCAGGAAAGAGCATCCAGATTTGGTCCATGGGGCAGAGGGAGATAATTATGGCAGGAAGAGAGAGGTGCGAGACAGTGAAAGTATGTTGGATTAGGAGCTCCTTTGGGGTAAGGGGAAGCAGAAGGTTGCATGCATCTGCTCATGATACATACAATCTGGCTTTTACCCATGTATCTTAAAGGTCTCTTTCGACAGAGAATTGGATTCACTTTCAAAACAACCCACCCTTTTGTATTTTATTCCTTTTGAAAAGTAGTTTGGAACTCTGAAATTCTCCTAGGTACACTGTTGGCAGAAAGTGAATCCTGAGCCTTTAAATCTGCACTGCAGACCTCTCACAGCAGGGGGAAAAAACAATTTTTGTCATCTCGGGGACCCAAGTGTTAAAAAGAGGCTTGTTACAGTGTTTCTTTGTATTAAAACTGTTTAGTAGGCAGTGACACAATAACAGAGTCCAGAAGCCCAGTTTGAGCTTCAGGTGTGAGAGGGGACTGCTGTCTGTCGATTTGAGATAAAACGGCCAAAAGAGAATTAGCTTGCATGATCAGCACAGGAGTCTGTTAATTTATTGTCTTGGCAACAGTTGCATGGAGCTGCTACTTGGGTGGGATAAAATTTCTTCAGTTTATAGGGAAGTGTAGGAAATCTTTGTCATAAATAAAAGGCAGAGGGGAACTTAGAAACATGGTAAAAACTCTCTTAAAAGGAGGCAGAAGCATAGATTTTCTGCTTTGCTTCTGAAAGAATGATGAAGTGTGATCTAGTTGGAGTGATGACATTTAATTAAAATTGAGCATTCATGAGAAGCAAAAGTATGATTTTATTGGCTTCCCCCCCCCCCCCCCCCATAGATTTTCAGGTAGGAGCATTCGTACAGTCATTGAAGCCTTCTTGTGAAGCTTTCTAGTATTTGGATTCAAATTAGTGCTGGTAATGACACTCAAGGGGAAAAGATATAGGATGGTATCACACTGTTCCACAGCAAAGATGGTACTTGGCTTTTTGTATTTTGTTTGCTTGTTTGTTTGTTATTTGTTTGTTGTTTGTTTTCGTAGTTTCTTTAATAATTTATTCAGTGAATGCTGTGAGTCCAGGACTGATGAACAAAATATTGGCAACTACAGAGCTTAACCCCACTACTGAATCAATCACTGTCAGAAATGAATACTTGTTGTGTATGCAAATGACCATTTGGTATAAAAACATGGCCAGTCTTCGCGAACGAAGATTTGGGAAAGGTCTTTTTACCTTTCAAGCCTGCGCAATGGATTTTT
>JAWWLV010000001.1:98785445-98811387 GCA_035041135.1 Platyrinchus mystaceus
GGCCAAGCAGGCTTGGACAATGGCAGTGAGGTCCTCAGGACGTAGGTTTGTTTAGAGTGACCTTCTCTTAGATGGATTGCCTTAGGGGCTGACGAGCTCCATCTACCCGGGGGAGTGTCCCTGACAGGTTCGGGAACCGAACCCGGGTCGCGGCGGTGAGAGCGCCGCATCTTAACCACTAGACCACCAGGGGTCCCCCGTGCAAAAATAGCTGATAGATTATTACTCTGTTTCTCAATTTGAAAATATAATATTTATGTCTGTAACTTATAGTGAATATAATTCTCTATAGAGCATTACTTTGCCATAGCTTAAGTTTCCAAAATTATGTTCTCAATTTACAATTTTTCTGTAATACAGTTGCCATGTCTTTGTCTTCCTCTGCACATTGCATTGAGCACTAAACAGAAAGACAGGACGTTCCTTGTCTTTATTCCTAAAAAGGTAGATTGCCATCTTTACATGATGTCATCTCCTTTTCTCCACTAAAAGGAGAATTAGACAATGACATGGCATTGACAACAGTAGATAGAATAGGAAGATTCTGAAAAAATGTCCGTAATATTTTCTTTTTATCATCTTACTCCACTGCTGAATGCTTTCAGTAACAGATTTGGAGTTGTGTGTCTTCCTAGTCTTTTGAAATTACCAACAGTCTTGCTTGATAAACTTGAATTTAAACAAAATCATTTTGTCACACTGAGGGTACTGTCAGTTGGGCGTATCAACCTATAAAGCCCCTGATGACTTTCAAGATAACACAACATGCCCTGTTGTATTGCAGCTATTAAGAAAATCTAGTTTGCAGCAGCAAAAGAACTTTCTGAAACTCCTGCTCTGTTTTCTGGGGTTATGTTAGGGGGAAATCCCACTCTAAGGGGCTGAACGATGGGGGTGATCAATTCAGGACGGTGAGTGGAGATATGTAATGTATGTCCCCCTCTCCTCCCTGCCCCTAACCAAATAGTCAGACACCCCTAAAAATTCCTGAGATCAGTCCTGCAGCATAAGTGGTGTTAAAGAGACAGCGTTTTAGTAAGGACATAGTGACAGAATGAGAAATACAGTGTTAAGTGGAGGGCATATTAACTGTATAGTGAAAAGAATAAAGAGAAACAAATAAATGGGAAAAGCAAGAAAGATACAGAAGCCATCAAGATGAGTTATATTTTTAAGACTTCATTTATTGAACTTTTATTATTTTATCAAATAATTATTTAATCAAGTGAAAAGTATTGCCATAGATAGTGTTTTTCTCTAACTCAGTATTTCAAAGAGATTTTCACTTAAAATGGCAGCTTCTCTGTCGTATTACTTGTAACATGCATTTTTATTATGACTAGGAAGCTGAATTTTTAAAATAATAACTTTTTACTTCCTTGCTCTTTTGAAATGAATGATCTTTGCAACAGAGACTTCTTTCCTACTGATGTGGAAGGCGATTATCTCATAGAGAATGCTCCTGAAATATAAATAATGTATTGATAGGAACTGTAGAACGATGTAGGTGGAGGACTAGAAAAACTGAATGTTTGCCAGGCTCTTTTATTATTTATCAAAGCTGGTTAAATCTAGTTGTCACAGCCCAAGATACTCAAAGATCTTGGTAAAAGCCATTCTTTTATTAAGTCATATTTCTTTAACAAAAAATGACAGTTGCACTAGTAATGTTCTTTAAAGAGTTGCAGGCTCTAGGAAGTTGGTTATGGTGTTGTAGTTTTATGATTTGTTTTATTTTTTTTCCTTTCCTTGTTTGTTTGTGGATTTTTTAATAGAGATTTTAACCCATAGTTTTGTTGACAAGTTTAGAAATTTTAAATTTTTATCATATGGAGCTCTGATACAATAGACAAAATTACTATTTTAAATTAAAAACTTGTTTGTACTTTAATTGAACTGCCAAGGTTTTCTCTGAGGATCACAGAGCTAGTTTATAAAATAGACTTACCTTTAGGATGTATTTGAAAATTCAAGCCCTTAATGCTTTTGGAAGCCAAAATAGTTTTTAAATCTGGTTGCTAATAGCCAGACAGCTGTACGGAATATTAGCAGAATATTTTTCATGTCAGTATTTCATAGTATCACTTGGAGTAGCAGGTTTGATTATTTTTTGAGTAGCCCCAATGGGGTCATAAAGCACATGTGATACATGGTGAGTGTGTGTATACCAAACGTAAATACAAGTGTGCAGAGAGTGTCTGGCCATAAAAGAAGTAGAATGGTTGCAGGCGTGCTGACACACACCAGGGAGAAGAAAGAGAGCCCTGTAATAGAAACTCATTGAGAATGCAGAGAGTATGTTTCAGCATTAGGCATTCTCCTCATGTTTCACATAAGTGCATCCTCCTCTCATGAGGGGATGAACAGTGCACTTGCACCGGCTCATTCAAATTGACTGTTGGTAAAAGAAGAGACTTGAGCAAACACTGAACAGTCTGGCATTTTTTAAAGACAGGGGAAAGGTTAAGCTGACTGGTGTTTAAACTGCTGTTTATTGGATATTTATTTGCTGACTGTGTTTATTATTGAAGATGATGTTGAAAGGATCATTGACAAGATTTTGGATGGCCACATAGAACAGGTCAGAATTCTACTAAACTAATGCAGTTTTAATAATGAAGTCTGGATCTTCATAGGTGACTTAGTTGTTTTTATGTCTGAAAATGGTTAGATTGTATTTTGCTGGGAGATAAAGGAGAGTAGGATGTGCTTTCTCTATGTTCTTTCCCTTTCTCTCTCTGACGGCACTGCAGCTTTAACTTTGCTTAGAGCTATAGCAAATGAGAAACTTCACTAGATACAGCATTTACTAACCAGAAAATTTATTAAAAATAATTAGACTTCACTATGAATGTTTTGTTTCTGTTATTTTTGTTGGCTGTTTCTAAAATAACATAGAGTTCCCTGAAGCCTAACTTGCTAGTTTTCTCCTTAATGTGCTGAGGGGCTGCGTGGGGGAGAATCACAGTTACTCTTTTGGGTGAAGCAGAGTCATCTTGCAGTGCCTTAGGCATATTTTAAAAGCATCACTAGTTAATTATAGAAAGAAAAGGTAAGACTATATGTGCACACTAGATCTGATTTTGTATTGCTCTCATGGTGAAGAGATTGATAAGAACCAAGGAATTTTTATGTTATTTTTTACCTCTTGTAGCTCTCCTACCTTGTCATAGACACACACATGATCATCATGATATATAAATCATGATATATCATCGATACATAAATATCAGAAATAAATTCCTTCACTATTTCATCAGGGCATCTCTTTAATGGTGTCTGAAACATTAGGGAAGTCCTGTGTTAAAAATGCATCTGAAGTGTGTTTTTTTCTTTGTTTGCATGGCCATGTTCTCTCTGTTTTTTGTTGTGCGTTTTTTGTTTGTTTGGTTAGGGGGTTTTTGTTTGTTTTTTATTTTCCAGGACTTTAATGCTGATTTATTATTTTTATTATTTAATTTATATATTTTTCTCTGTCTTTCCCAGAAATAGGATAAAAGATCTTGTATGATAACTGCTGCAATTAAAGTTTGTCTTCCTGTATGTGGAGTCTTGCTTAAGTAGTGAAAGTAGTCTTCAATATTTACTCAAGGGAGCTGTTGCTCTTAGAAAATGTTCAAAATGGCAGTGTTTTACTTCAAAAAAGTGTGTGTACGTATGTAATTTATGTATATAAATATATGCTATAGGTGTCTAGAGCAGGTATTGAATTGTCTACGCAAAACGTATCTATAGTGGTTGTGTTAGTGGCACTGTCTTTGTGTGATTTAGACATTCTTCCATGAACATTCTGGATTAGAGGTTCCTAGAGGAATAAAATGAACTCCCATGCAGCTAATCTTAGCATTGACTGGCTCAGTTTGGATGATTTACTGTAGAGAAGCTGTAAGAGGTGACATATTCTGTACACGCTGCCCAGGACAATTTGATTGTGTCAGTTGTGTTAGGGGAATGGCAGAAATCAGGTGGTCCTGCTGTCATTACTGGTAGTAAACAAAGCACTGATCAATAAGCTTATGAAGCCTATATAGCATTTCAGTACTGGAATGTGGTTTTCTTTTGTGGTTTTTTGTTTTGTTTGTTTGTTTTGTTTATTTTTATTAGGGAAAACAGTCTTTCACTGGGCTGTGTGTGTATGTACTGCATGGGCTGAAGTGACACAAGAAATCAGAGTAAGTCTGGAATCCTAAGACTATAAAATGTGCTCCAGAGCTAGGTGAATGTGTTCTGTGAGTTTCCCCAGTATCTGTTAAATAGGTTTCCAAAAGGCTTGTTTTGACTGTATATTTGCATAAAAATATTATGTGAGCAGCACTTGGCTTATTCAGCTCCACAAAGATTTTTTTGAATACCAGTCCCCACCAGCTCTGTTTTAGCAGCTAATGCTGGAAACCCTAGATGTGATGTTCAGTTTCGAGTGAAAGACATGACATGAAGCCTACAGAATTATTATGGTCCAAGGGATTGTTTTGTTGCCCCCATAGTTGTGAGATGCTCTGTATTTGACTGTGTTTGTTGCTTGGTACGGTGGGGAACAACAGGTGACTCTCTCGTGTGCCAGTGTTTAGAGGGGAGAAAAAAGTGATGCAAGTTGAGATTTGCACCACTTTCAGTACTGATTAAAAGGCTGAAAGACACTAACCTTTCCTGATGTGGACAGCTGTATTGGGTTTGCATGGCCAGGTCTTTAGCAGGGGCTTCTGTGAGAAGCTGCCAGAAGCTTCCTCCATGTCAGTCAGAGCCAATGCCAGCCGGCTCCAGGACAGACATGCTGCTGGCCAAGACAGAGCCAATCAGGATTAAAATAACACCTCTGTGATAAGAAATTTAAGAAAGAAAAAAAGTTATTGCACAGATGTAATTGCAGCCAGAGAAGAGAGGAGTGAGAATGTGTGAAAGAAACAACTCTGCAGAAACCAAGGTCGGTGGAAAAGGAGGGGGAGGAGGTGCTCCAGGCACCAGAGCAGAGATTCCCCTGCAGCCCATGGTGCAGCCCATGGTGAGGCAGCTGTCCCCCTGCAGCCCATGGAGAAGCACAGGGTGCAGAGATCCACCTGCAGCCCGTGGAGGAGCCCCCCCACCGGAGCACGGGAATACCTGAAAGGAGGCTGTGAACCTGTGGAAAACCTGTGCTGGAGCAGGGTCCTGGCAGGGACCTGCTGACCCGTGGAAAGGGGAGCCCATGCTGGAGCAGGTTTTCCTGGTAGGACTTGTGATCCTGTGAGGGACCCACACTGGAGTGACCTGTGCCTGAAGGACTACACCCAGTGGGATGGATTCATGTTGGAGAAGTTTGTGAAGGACTGTCTTCTGTGGGAGGGACTCTGCTCCCTGAGCAGCGGCAGGAACGTGTGATGAACTGACCTTAACCCCCATTCCCCATCTCCCTGAGCTGCTGGTGGGTGAGGAGGTAGAGCCTGTGAACGAGGGAGGGGTGGGGGAAGGGGTTATTTTTGAGATTTATTTTACTTCTCATTATCCTGCTTTGATTTTGTTAGTAATAAATTCAGTCAGTAACTCCAATTTGAGTCTGTTTTGCCCATGACAGTATTTGGTGAGTGGTCTCCCCCAGAACTTATCTCAATTCATGAACCTTTGTTATATTTTGTCTCCCCTGTCCAGCTGAGAAGAGGATGATAGAGAAGCTTTGGTGGGTGTCTGGCATCCAGCCAGGGTCAACCACTATAACAGCCCTCTTCCTATCCCATATACACGACGGGTTTTGATTGTACTCAATTTTATGCTGTTAAGTTCATGTCAATGTTTGGGAAATGTGTGGTGGAATATTTTTTCTCTTTTTAATTATTTTATTTTTAAATCAACTAATTTTGTAATCTTCTTTGAAAACTGGAAGTGGAATCCAAGCGGTATCTTAAACATTAATAAACTTTCAGTACCAGAAGAAGGCTTCTTGCTTTTCTGAAATCTGATGATTAATGTTTTCATTTACTTCTAAGTGATACGTTGTTTGTCATGTCACCACTGAAGTCCTGTTCCTTTTCTAAAATGGGTGTTTTTGGCTTTGCACAGGCAAATGTTTCCTTTTCTCTTACAAAACTGCCTTAGCTTCTTGTCCAGAATCCAAATAGTGAATGGAGTTTAAAATTCGAATTAATCTTAAAACAGTATTTTGCAACTAAATTTAACATCAAATTTTATAGAATAGCTTGGTTTGGAATGGGTCTTAAAGATCATCTAGTTCCAACACCCCTTTAGTGGGCAAGAAACCTTCCATTAGACCAAGTTACTCAGAGCTCCATCCTGCCTGTCTTGTACACCCCCAGGTATAGTGAGTCCATAACCACTCTGGGCAGTAAGTTAGAATTAAATCCTTTTTTTTTCTGAGTACTTATAAGAAAGATTAAGTTGATGACAGCCCATTTTTCTGCATGTAAACAGGATGCTTTCAGTAGCATTACATAAGTGATTCTGCTGATAAGCTCAGAGGGTTCAAATTTGGAAATAATACAGAACAAACCAGTCAGTCAGCAGCTCTGCACATTTGTCTTTGACTGCTGCACTTTTTAAACATTTTTATTCTAGGAAAGCTGTTGGTGAGTTCTCAGTCAATATTTACAATATTCAGTTTTCTTGGAGAACATATGGAATATCTCCAGGTATATTATAAACTACACCCCACTGGTGAGTGAGTGCAGCCTTTCACTTGATGGTAGAGAAATGTCAAAGGGGCTGCATGGTTATCCCTGCATTGTTTCAGGATGGCAATAGAAGAATTATCTATTTATTGGAGGATATGTCTGATCTGTTCCAGGAAGGTGTAAACTGGTACATTAGAATAGGTGGAAGGAAAATCAGAGTTAACATTGTTTTGGAAAGGGTTTATCATTATCTTTGGGAAAGTGTAACTTCGCTGCTGATGTCCATGAAATTGTGCATTTGTGGACAATTGTACCTTGAAAACTAAACACATTGATGGAATTTAGATGGATTGATGTGACATGGTGTAATAGGGTTGGGTATGTGTAAACTACTATGCTAAAAGACTAAAGGCTATAATGCAGCTACATTAAAATCTACATTTACTACACAACTACTTCTAAAATGTACAAAAGTTAAAAAATCCAAAAAGCTGAGGCATCAGTAGTACTCTGCTTTCACAGTGAGTGTTGTTGGTGTTTGTATATTTACATTGTAAATGCAAGTACCATGTCTGCTTCTGATGGATGCCCACTGAAGGCAAAGGCTGACTTTAAGGTAAAAAGTACTGTTATGCTGGGTTTAGTCAGTTGCTTACTCATTTTGCAGATGGGGGAAAAATACTTTTCTCTTATGGGAATGTTGAAGATAGCTAGCGATTCAAAGGTTTGCAGAAGCTCAGGGAGAATACAAATATTGCTGTAAAATAATAGGAAATGGTAACTTACATAATATTCCTAATGTACACATTTTTCCTTGTTAAAATTTAGTTCAAGAAGGAAGATATTCCAAATTGAGAGTGTTAATAGATTTTGTATTTGAAGCTATTTTTTCAGTTTAAGCTGTAGCCATTCAGGAAGGTTTTGGTCATTTTCACACCTGTCTGAGTGCTGCATAGAGGGGAAAGGCTCAAAGTGTGCTCATGCTCTGGGAAGGACTGAGCTCAGCCCTTCCTGGTGACTGGTCAGTCAGCTTGGAGGTTGCCATGAGCTACCTTTTTACACAGCTGATCTCACAGAAACAGTCTCTCTTGAGGATTTTTTTAGGAAAAGAGAGGTAGCTTGATGTCTGAGGTGGGGGATGCTGCAGCTGTTGGAAAATGCTGTGAATGAAATTAAAAGGTAATTATAAGTCAGTATTTTTCTAAGAAACTAAAAAGTTGTTTGCCAATGAAAACAGTTCATTGAAGTTCATGGTTTATGGATACCAAAGGGATGATGAGGATGTAGATGTTGCAGAAAGTAGCGACAGGACAATAATGTCCTTGCTGCAGATTAGGTTGTCTTGCATCAAATTTTCCTTGGTCTTTGAAAATCCTTTTGCAGTTATGCTTTTTGTCAGTTTTTTGTTAGACTTTTTCCCACTCAACATTTAAGATGCAGAAAATGTAAATGTCACTTCCATATTAAGGATTAGCTCTGGGCTTGGAGAAAAAAGCATAAAGTTAATTGGAAGGTCATAAATAAATCATTGCCTTTCTTCTGTGTGTTTATGCATATGCTTTTAAAAATCTCTTCGTAAAAAAATATTTCATTTCTAAACAAGATCTGAATAAACTTGTTAGGCTTGTGGACCACCTTAACTGCAGTCTGTAAGATTCCCCAGTTCTCAGTTAGTTGAGAAAACTGTTACTCAGTTTCAGGAGTTACCTGTATTGTTTCAGAAACAAAACAGAGATGCCATATACAGTGCTAAAAAAAAAAATAATTTTAGCACCTGATATCAAATGCTTAATAAAAGAAAAAGGGGGAAAAGAGAAAGGTATGTTAATTGCAAGACAAACAGCATTTCATGAAAAAATTGTGGCTACTTATGGTGCCGTATCTTGGACAAGTTTGATTTCTCAGTTTCTGTGAAACCGTGTAATGAAGAATGCCTCCCCTGGAGTCACCCTCCCTGGAGGTATTTCAAAGACCTATAGATGTGGAACTTAAGAACATTGTTTAGTGGTAGACTTGGCAGTGCTGGGTTTATTTTTCTATGGTTGTGTAATATGATAATGTGAATCAATAGAATTAATATAATCTTAGAACATGATAATTAATACACATCTGTCATTTTAGAAAGATTTCCAAGAGAACTTTTTAGTATATTTTTTGCTGTTAGTTAAATATAAAAACTTCAAGTAACTGTTATAGTTAAATTGCCTCACTAGT
Organism: Platyrinchus mystaceus; assembly: GCA_035041135.1. Lineage (NCBI taxonomy): Eukaryota > Metazoa > Chordata > Aves > Passeriformes > Tyrannidae > Platyrinchus > Platyrinchus mystaceus. The sequence continues at coordinate 98,794,259 of JAWWLV010000001.1, forward strand.
GCTGAACAAGTCGTCTTGGAGGCAGTGAATCACACGAGAGCACTGTGCAGTCTCTGACTACAGGACTGGGGGACTGCAGTGGTGTGTAGCCCTTCTGCCTCAAAAACCAATGAGTGAGTTGGCCAGAAGCAGAGAACCCTCTTCTAGGGGTAATGGGGACATCAGTATAAGTCATGGGAGCAGCTGGCACTTCCACTGGGGTGGGGTGCAGAGAGGATCCAGCCACGTAGTGTCAGTAAAACAATCTCGTGTCGCCTCCTCGAATTCTTTGGGTGTGCAGTGATCTGAACGGTAATACTTACAGTTATGTGTAATCACTAGAGCATCTCGTTAGACTTCAGTCACTTGGTACCATTTAGAGATGGTATTTCAAATTTCACAAAGGTGTAGACAATGCAGAAGTTATGTGAGGAAGCACTTAGTTGATGTGAAAGTGGTTTGCCAAACCTGCACTAAATTGTTGTGGGGTGAGGATAATTGAGATTTTGCAAAGTATTTTTTGTATAGTGTGCTCTAGATTAGCTATATTTTAAATGTATGATATGAGGCTAAGGAGTGAAAATTTTATGTATCTTAGTTTTCAGCCATCTCCTATTTTTTTTTTTTAAGGCTTTTTCACATGCTGTTTCCTGGTAGAGTCCCTTTCTATGGTTTCATTGTTTGGTAATAGTAGGTGGAAATTGTTACCTTGCTTCTAGTTTAACAATTTTAAAAAGTAAACAAATAAAAAAAATATTTATAGTCTAAAGAAGGACATAATGGTGGGGTTTTTTTCGTTCCTCTGTCTTGGTAACCATGAAGTTAATGCTGAGTGGATGCTGTGCTCAGAAAACAAATGTGGAACATAATTCTATTTTGAATTAAAGTGACACCATACCACTGTGTATATCATTATTGGTACTCTCTGGGGGCTTGTAGAGTACATATATCACTGTTTTGGACTGCAAATCCCTTTACTGTGATACTAGGAAACAGTAATAGGCAATATATGAAAATGATGAAGTGGAAACTGTCTTTTCTTAGTCTTGAAGCCATTCCTGTTCTAAATAGGTAGCTATTATACCAAAGAAATCTCTGTTCTGCAAGGTTAAATTTGTGAAATCTTCAAGGTGTTTTTTTTTTTCCCCCTTGAAAATGTATTTAAACCAATTATTTGAGCAAGTCTGCAGAACTGTTAGTACAAGGTTATGGACTTCCCACTGATTTCTGAATTGCCCTTGTCATAAGCTTTTCTTTCATCTGGGCACTCACTATATATATATGGTGAGATTGGTGCTTACTGACTCCTTCACGGGATGAACTAAAGCTATGGTGTTGGTTTTGATGTAGAAACAACAACCAGCTGTTCTGCTCTACTCCTCTTTTCCAAGGATGTCGGGTGAGGTAAAATTGCAGATGATGAGGATAATGGATTCAAGGAAGAGGAGTTGGGTAACTTCTTAATATATTAGAGCCGAGAGATGACAGAGAGAGCAAATAAGAAAGAAGATAATGAATTGAAAGAAAGGTTCCTCTTGAAAGGCTGGTCGTATAACCAGATGAAGCCTATACCCCTTTGTGACTGAAATTTGTGTATTGTTTGTAGGTTGTGTTTTGTCTGTCTTCTGATGGATTTCCACTTCAGATGAACAAAAAAAGGTCTAACTTTCTGTATGGGTTCTTGGTGGCAAAAATCAGCTTCCTTGGAAAGGAATTAGTATCATGGGATTACTTTTATATATTTATGTTCATATATCTGTTCGAATATAGATATATGTTGTTGTTGGATCTGGGAGTTATTTTTGTCCCTCTTAAGTTTTAAATACTTAATCTGTGAAGTCTTCTCTGGAGCCAAGTGGGTTGGTGTTTTCATATTGATGAGCTATACCTCATAACTGTCTGGCAGAGCTAAAGTGTAGTTGTTTACATCTCTGTGCTTGTATTTCATTTCTGCTCTCAGCCAAAGTGCTGAACCATAACAAATCTACAATGCAGAACATTTCTTTATAAAGATTGAGCACAGTAATTTTACAAACTGGAATAGAGTTTATTTAACAAAGTGCAGGGGAAGAAAAGAAGGAAAATTCATCAGCCTGGGCCCTTTATTCCTATCCCACTGCTGGCTGATGTTTCCGGACTTGGCAGAGTGGAGTTCCAGCTCCCCAGTTCAGGAGCATGAACTTTACCTGGGTTAAGGGCTGGGTGTATTAAAGCTTCAAGAGGCTTCTCTTGTGCTAGGCAGTTACCACCAATAATTACATTTCTCATTCTGTAAACCTGATGCATTGTGTAGAGTTTTAAAAGCTATATTGACAAACATGTAGTTGAGATAATTAGGCTCTGGAGGCTTCATTGAGTGACACGAGAAAGCAGCTGTCTGGTATTTTAAGGAAGTGGGGTCCTTTGCAACAACAGTGATGTAGGGCTGAAGGTCAGTTCCTGTGACATGACAGAAGATGTGTAATTACATTTTTTGTATTTTATAAACTACTTTCTTATGGCAATGTGAATTTTTGATAGACTCTGCAGAGCATGAGGGAGGATGGACTTTCCTACTTGTGAGAACAGCGATATTTGCTGAGGCATCTCTTTGATTATCTCTGGGCCATTAATAATGGTGAGTGATATTTGAAAACATGAGCAAAAAGGTCTTTTTAGATTGAGATGGTTGAAAGAAGGGTGGGAGCGAGAGAAAAAAGAAAACTTTTTTCTGTGTGCTGTTGTATCTTCTGGAGAAGGGCAGGATACTTTTGCGATGTGAAAATAAGGCTGTAGTGTGAAATGTGGCAAAAAAAGGCTTCCAGCTTTTTAACTAGATTGTTTTTGAGTGCACAGAGTCTGACATGTCCTGTTCTTGTCCATCCATGCACATGAATGTCTTTTTAGAAAAGAATAAAAATTCCCTGTCAGCAGCTGGAATGTTCCAGGGGTCCCATTTCCACAGTGCCACCGAGAAAAAACTTCTTGACAAAATGTGTGAGTGAAGCTTGCTCATCCATAGCTTTGCTTGTGGGTAGGATCACACCTCTTCATTATGATTTTTTTCATAATTTTTGGTTGAAAATTTAGGACTGTAGTGATATTTATGTGGGTCATAACTTACCTCTGTAAGCATTTTGCATCTATTCTTAGGTATTTTGTACTGAAATATGAAAACTGAGAGGGAAAACTTGCAGAAAACATAGTTAGCTAAATGAAAGTTTGACTAGTCAGCTGGCTTGAAACACTGAAAAAATGGATAGGAAGATTAAAGCTGATTTTATAACTTTCCAGCTTGGTTTCACAGTTTATGCTAGTTTGTTTTTACACTTTGATGGAATTATTACTGTTTGTTATAGGTATTGTTTAAGAACATAAATATTCTAAAATGTTATTGGATGTGAGAGCCAAAAAAAAACCCCCACGACATTCAACAGCAATTTCCAGGAGAACTTTAATTCGAATAATAATTTCAGTAGTGTCTCTTAGAACTTACTCATAACTGAGACTGCACCAAAGTGCCTTAGAAGACAAATAATTTTTTGCTCTGAACAAGATTCAGTTTGGACTCATGCCTATTACATCTTCAAAGTGCAGAGCATGAGGATATGTGACAAGAATTTGGGTGCAGGAGAGCAGCATATCTATGATATGAAGGAGCAGTTGTCTTCCATAATGTGGAGTTTCTTAAATTGGAAATTAAAATCTGAGCATTGAATTCCTTTATTGAGCTTTCTTGTTTCCAGAAAAGTGTTTTGGTTTTCTCTTCTTATGCTTTGCACTTGCAGACAAGAGGAGCTGCCTTTCTGCCTGTGAGAAGCAGATGAGAAACAATTTTTTTTGTTGTTGTTTTTGGAGAAAGAAAATCTGTAAAAAGTCAAGTTAGAGTCTGGAAAACACAAGAATTCTTCCCTGATCTTTTTTGCTTTGTTTTTGGAGCTGTTTGTTATAGGGTGATACTGAGTAAGCCATCTGGGTTCTCAGAAAGTATTTACTTTTTTTTTTTCCCCTGTAGCTGGCCATTTTAATCAAAAATACAGTTGACTGCACAGTGACTGTAAAAAACCCTGTATTTCTGGTGTGTTACATGTGCTTGCCCAGGCTCTACAGTCCTTGCTTGTAAATACAAGTTAGCAATTGCAGATCATCATATGTATATATCTATGCCTGTATTCTTTCTTTAAATGTAGAAACTGAACTTTGACTTTTCCTGCAATGTGCTGCCTTGCTGGCTGGCAGCCGCCTGGCTAATTGGGGTGAGATCAGGGCTGTTGATGTCAGGGACTGAGGTGTGACCAGGCTAGCTAGTTGGTTTAGGGTAATGTAATAAATAGCTATGATTTCTTCCTGGAAAATTTATGATTGCAGAAAATTATAGGGCAACACTCAGTGATTTGTTGGTTTTTGTTTTGGTTTGTTTTGGTTGGGTTTTTTGTTTGTTTGTTTGTTTTAAACTTGGTACTATTATTTTCTTTCAGTAAGTGCCTGGAGAAATACTACCTGAAGACAAGGGTCTCAAATATTATTTTATTTGTTATGAACAACAACAGCAATATCCTTCCCAAACTGCATGGCTTCTGTATTAGAACTGTAGTAAACTTTTGAGCTCCTTATGTGGCATTGGGCAGCTGAGTTACACATGCACAGAAAGCCTGTCAGTGTGGTATTTGCTATCCTTGCAGGTTCATGCTTGCCCTCTGGAAACACAACCAACCAGCCTTGGTAAGGACTAAAATGCCAGCATTTATGCTCTTGTTACTCCTGTGATTGACAAGTGCTGCTGTACTTCATTTGCTGTGGAAAACCCTAACTTTACCCCTTCTTGCACAAATGAAATTACGTCTTGGTATGGAGAGTGTGTAACTAACAGCTTCACCGAGGTCTTTAGAGAGGAGGCTTATGTCTGCTCTCATCATGTTTGTATAAAGAAAAGAAAAGGAGAAAGCAAAATTAGGTCACAAGTTGTGTTTTTTCCCATTGACTAAGTGGGCCTTGCCAATGAAGAAACCGTCATGGTTAGGGTTGAGTAGTTCTCCCTCGTGGGGCAGGTCCAGGTGTGTCATTACCCCAGCATTCTGAATCTGCCAGTTTTTTCCTATAGCTACTGATGCAAGGCCAAGGATCTTCAGAGAATGCAGCATCTTCTATTTAGAGACATTATAAATCAGAACAAAACCTCAGCCTTATTAAATCCAAGTTCTGAAGTTATTGTTTGCAGTAAAGGTTGAATATTATGAGTACCTCTTACAATTTTTCCAGTTTCTGTTTGGGAGCAGTGGAATATTTGTCTGTCTCCATATCTCACCATGAAATAGATAGCTATAAAATAAAGGTATTGATAAGACCCCCTGTACTGTGACTGGTGTGGGCTCAAGACCAGATTTGAGGGAAGTGTCATATTTACTCCATCTTAAGTTTTCTTTTCTGAGCAAAGTGTATTATTTTAGTTAATCTGCTAGGTTTCGTGAGATAAGTGAATAAAGTGATGTGCTGCTTTAATGAAGGCAACCAAAGTGTGGTCTTCCACAAAGCCCATTCAAATATCTCCCTTGCCAGTTTCCTGGGTTCAGGCTTTGTTTTCTCCACAAGTTCAACTCTGCCAAACACTATGTTTCTTTTATTGTAATGATGTAAAGGGATGCAAGTAGTAGAGAGGGACAGTGTTGTGTTGGACATTGGCAGTGAAGTAACAACCACATTGTGGTGTTCCCTTTGCTGCTTAAAGATCAGCAGTTTCCTATATATCCTTTCCAGTTTAAACTCCTAAGCTTGTCAGTGGCATTCGTAGTATATTGGTAGCCCGTATGAAGTTTTCAAAAACTCACTCCAAGCTTTATGGTTCTTTGAGTCTTCCTTTTCTTTAGGGAGAATTAAAAACAACTTCTGTGTGAATTGTTTCTTGGTTCTTCTAGCAGGAAGAGACTGGAGGAACTTTTTTTTTTTTAATTGCTCTTGAAAAATGTGGAAAAATAAATGGAAGTATGGAGTTCTGGAAAGCAAAGGCACAGAAATTGCTGTCATGAGTTGGAAAGTGAAACTTACTGCTAAAAGACATTTTAGCTGGTTTTACTCAGATGTAGAACTCAGTCTAGAGGGGAGTTCTCACGGGAAGGTTGTCACTGGATGAGGATGAGAGAAAGATTTCCAGACTTCTCTAGGATATTTCAGAAGAAAGATTAAAATAGATGTTTTTTGTCTCAAAGATCAGAGTTCAGTAAACTTCCACCTTCTGCAGTTTTCAGCAATAAAATCTCACCTTTACATCAAGAGTAGTAGAGGAGCTTTTTTTAGAGAGGTGTGCAAGAAAGGCAGTGTCACAGCATAGGGTGATACAGATCTACCTGCTTATAACTGGGGTTTGTCACCCTTTTCAAAATGTATAATATGGCTAAATGAAGAAACTTCTAATAGGGCTTGTTTTTCAGGAATCTGTGTTACTGTTGTTTGTTCTTACTGCTCTCAATCCTCATGGTGCTGTCATGTAAATCAGTGGCTGACTGGTCTTTCTCATTTATGATACTTGCAGGAATTAATTAGCTCTGTCTTATCTAAAGGACTTTTATTTTTAGCTTTACAGCCCTTTAATGTACTTCTTTCTGGCACTGATATATGACTCTGAGAGAAAGCTCTCAGATCCAGCTTGAAAATGTGTTTTCCTATAGGGAATGAATACAGTGGAAATTCATCCAGTTTGTCCAGGGACTTATATTCAGGACTTGCCATCGTGCCCAGTGAACCTGGACTTGTTTTGGAATAGTTTCTGTAGTGAAACTGCAGTATGGGAATGAGTACTGACTGAATAGACAGAAGAGACTTTATTAGTAGATTTTTACATACTTTTTCTCTTATGGGCTAGTAAGTGCATTATATATTTTAAAAGCACATTGTAATACTTTGCAACATGGATATCTTGCTTACAAGAGCTGCCAACTTCAGCAAAGAGTCTCCATTTAAGATGCTCACTGACAGATTCTGTCACAAACTACTTATCTTAATTATGTTTACCTGTCTCCTCTGTAACTTAACTGCATTATGAAAAGCTTCCTTATGTTTCTGTTAGTAGCAAGCTATCCAGTAATAGCAGACTTGCACGTGGCACTGATGAGTAAGTATCATTTAGGTAAACTAAATATATTTAGAGGCACCTTTCATAGTTGTTAACAAGCTTTATTTAAAGAGCAAGAGCTGAGTGATGAATTGAGGTACGGAGGTGTAGGCTGGAATGTATGGCTGGAAATTTAAGTGAGGAGTCATCTGTAGTGGTAGCTAAAAAGGGTCTTCAGTGATGGTGTGCATATAAAATCCTCCAGAGACCATTCCTTGCATTCCTCGTAGTCAGGGGAGAGAAGATGGCTCTTCCAAAAGGGAGTTCAGTGCCCAAGACAGATAGTGGCTTCTGCATCCCATTTCTTGGGAGAGTCTCTTTTTCCTATGTCACCAATAGATCAAGTTAAAGGGGACAAGCATCACTACACCGAAGATTGCTTTTCTGAATACCTCCCACAGCCTCTCTGAGGGCAACGTTCAAGTGAAATATGTAAGAAGCATTTAGAATATCTAAGAGCTGCCTACTCTCTCTGGGTTTGCTTGGATTCAGAAGAGAGAGGAAACACTGCAGTGGAAATGTGTAGATATTAAATGAAATGGGGAAAAAATGGAATAAAAAAATCTATTTTTCTGAGACTGGCTGTCTTGTCTGTAACATCCTTCTTCATATTGCTGATGTGTCTGAGGGTGTTCAACAGCATCAAAAACTTGGGTTATTTAAAAAAAAAAGAAATCTTTAAGGAGCTGAAAATTCACTGTCTGTTTAAAAAGCATAAGCAGAGGGAAGGAAAAGGAGGGGACCTGGTGAGTGTGTGTGGATGTTGGAATTGCAGATGCCGATGTAGGGTTGCAGAAAGGGCATCTCTGCATGTCAGGCTTCTGGAAAGGAACATCAGCTGAAGTGAGTGAGTGGTGGTTGGTTTAGATGGACATTTGCCAAGAGAGACGGTATAGTGGAGGGTGGTGGTACATTTAACTTGGCTGGATAACGCATTCAGTATGACTTTGGTTCCCTCTGTTTTCACGTAAACCTTTAATGCTACTTAACATTGCTTGTGATCATTTGTTGCTTCTTCTGTAAATGAAGTGCATCTTTGAGGCCCCCTTAGTGCAGATAAATAAATTTCCAGAGTTTTCTATCTAAGACTGGATCGTTTTACACTCAGCTCTGTTCACATTTCCCAAACAGTTGGAGTCATCGGCGTCATGTGTAATTGGGTAATATCTTTGTCTAAATTGATTTGGTTTTCAGTTTCAAAGAGATACCAAAACGACTGTAGTAAAAAAGCCCTCCAGAATCACGTTGGATTTCATAAGAATATAACATCTCTGCAATCTGTTCTTTAGTGATAACTCAGATCTTGTGAAATGTTTTTATGGCACAGTTATTTTTTTTTTATTTTTTTTATTTTAGGATTTTGTTTTAAATGTATGGCTTTTTCCGTAGTTCCAGAGACATTCTTGAAACTGCTCTGTTGTGACCAGTGTGGTCTGTCTGATGGTAGATCAGAAACAGAATCAGAGATGCAAATAACTTCTATCCAGTAAGCTCCTTTTTCCTAAAAGATAGGAACAGCTGCTTGGGCAGTGAACCTCCCTGCCAAAAGCCAAATGTCAACTCCTTTGCCGTGGTTTGACAGGGATCTGGCAGCTGCTGCCATCAGTGGGACTCGCACAGTACGTAGAGGGAAAGGGAGGTGAGAAATACTGACCCCTGGTCCCCAGGGATGTGAAGAACCGGGTGTGCAGGTAGAGGCGAGATGTCTCCTGAGGGGAGAACAGACTATGGGGAAGATGCTGCACACTGGGATGTGCTTCCTGTGCTGCTAAAATTGTAAGTGTCCAGATTTGAAGGGGGAAAAGAAAAAGAAATTCCAGATAATGTTAACAGGAAAAGGTAGATGCACTGTCACGTTGTGGATAGCCCTGTACCTCTTGATCTTTCAAAGTAACTTGAGATTTTATTTCCTGCATCGTGTGACATGCCTGGGGCTCATGGCCATGTGTTGTTGAAATTAAGCACAAAATTTCTATGAGATGTCTTTTTTTTACCACAGTGGTGCTGTCACTAAACAGCTCCACTGTTGCTCCTTCTGACATCTGGCTTGTCCATTTAATTCCCACTTTCCTCACAAGCTTGTGCCAGCTGGTGGCCTGACAGAGGAGATATTCAGAGGTGAGGCTAATGTGCAGGTTGTGACCTGAACAGGTATATTACTGAATGTCTTGAGGACAAAAAAAAAAAAAGATGGAGATGGTCTTTGATACAAAGAACTGTGTTACTTTGCAGCTGAGGGAGTTGTGTGGTGATGGTGCCTCTGGTGGTGAGGACAGATGAGGTAGTCTGCGTATTTAATAATTTCTCACCAGAAATTCAATATCTAGAAAGCAGGAACTAGCTGCTCTCATGGATGCTTAGAACAAGAAGTATTACAGTCTGCAAGTCCAAATACAACGATGGACCAAATGGCCTTCTCTCTGTAAAAAGCAAAAAAAGGGAGAAAACAAAGAAAAAAGTAAAATAAAATTTTGATATTGTTGATAGATGTTGCAACTCTGTCACTTCAAGGTATATGTGTGCAAAAAATAGAAGAATTTATGCTTTTCATCATTCTAGTCAAGGAACTATTAGTTTTCCGTTATCTTTAGAGCAGTAGTAGCATTTCAGCATTTCAGATGTCCTTTTTCTTCTGTCACATGCCATCCAGGATCAGCTTTACAACCTACTATTGTCAGTGCAAGTGACTAGGTATTGTTGCTTCTGATTTCCTCCCAAAATGGGTATCCTAAATTTCCTTTCTGAAAAACCTTCATGCTACAAGTAAATATATTGAAACAGTAGATGTGAAAGGAATACTTTATACCTGGGGGAACCGCTTGACTCCCCTATTTATTAGGGAGTTATTCTCCGTAGTGTTTCTCAGCTGAAGCAGGTAGACATTTAGAGTGTGTTCACATTCAGGTGTGCAAATAGTTCCTCTGGCATGAGGAAGAAATCAGGTTTGGAATAATCCAATTTACCTGGTGGATTTTATTTGGTTAGTTTTCCATTGGTCAAAAAACACATGAACTACTTGAGCAAGAGGTGTCTGGGAACAGGTGGCTTCTGTATTTTATCATAACGATTCATAGTTTTAATAAAGGTGTCATTGAAGAAAAACAGACACGGAGGTATCTCCTAACAGCAAATCAGCATTTTGCTTGCACAGCATTTTCTTCAAAGATCAATTCTTTTAGTTCAAAACTAATCATAGGGATATAATTCATCAGGGTAAGTCTTTGTTATATGGACAAGCAAAAATAAAAATGTGCCTTATTTTTGTTTGTGGGATGTTCTGTGGGCAGACATGAGAGTAGGAAGCAGCATTGTCTTCAGGAGCTGTGACCTGAAGCATTTGGTCGGTGGGAAAAGTTATTCGCAGATGTTAATTCTTTAGGCATTCTGCACTCCATGTGTAACTTCTCTGTTAATGAATTTGCCGTGATTAGACAATTTCAGTTGACCAGAAGGAAAAAAAAAATGGGCTATGGTTTCTAGGAAGTTGTTTAATGCTGGTGATTTATGTGGCAGTAGAATTTTCACTACAATGAAATTTCACTACAGTCAGGTTGCAGGACTAACAGAGATATTTGGAAACTAACAAGGAAAATACATAATGAGAGATGAATTGAGTAGCTTAGTTTCTTGAAGGAGCTCAATTTCCTTTTCTTAAGGGAAAAGAAATTTTCTCCTGTATTACTGCTAAAGCTAGTATTTGAAATACTATTGCAGTGTAGCTATTTGGCAGCTTGGCTTGTTCTCGTGTTACAAGAATGATGCTAATAATTCCTATTGACTGCTGTGACCTCTGCTGGAGGGAAAAGAGTCCATTTCCTTGTAGCCCTTCTTCTCAGAGCCTGGTAGCATAATCTTAATTTATTCATTTATTACTTGTTTGTTCCCTGCAGCAAATTTCCCTACCTGCCAGGTGGCTGAAGTGATTTGCATACTTTGTCATTTATCTCCTGTCATAAATGTAGTCCAAAAACGAATATCTGATGAAATTTTTAACCTAATAGGATTTCAGTTCTATGAGGGTGTGCTTTGTACGCATCATAGGGCTTCATTTAAATGTGCCTATGAATGTCTGTCTTAATGTTGAAGTCCACAGGTACATTTTTGTTTGCCCCTTTGCCTCACAGTGCATTAAGATGTCATGGTTTGAGTGTCTCAGAGGTGTCAACATGTAAGTCTATATTGCATCACCTTTCTGAGTGTGTACACTGAATCTGCAGTCAGATCTTCTTAGTGTGAAGTCTGTTGCAGTTCTGCCTCTGTTTAGTTGGAAGCCACTGACAGTGAAGCCATTTCAGAATAACAAATCTTTGGCTTCAGACGGTAAGAATAGCCACTAATTAAATATTTCTCATTCTTCAATGTTGCAAACAGTGGCTTATATTTTGACTTTATACTCCAGTTTACTAATTAGATTCCTCTTTAAGAAGATGCATGTTCATGTATCGTTGTTTGGGAAACATTAATGGTTTGGGGTTTTGTGGTTTGTTGTTTTTTTTTTCTTTTTGTTTGGTTTGGGGTTTGTTGTTTTGTTTGTTTGTTTTTATGTGGAGGACTTTTTGCTATATCTAAAGCAGACCTGTCATGGCTTCAGATCAAAACCTACCTTTGCTGCGATGGCTTTGCCCCAGAAAGGTTGTGGTATGGAGCAGCAGTGAGCACACCTGTGCCTTGTTTTTGAAGGGATTCCAAGCAGTACATGGTAGCCCTGTTGAGCTAAACAACCCAAACTTTTTGAGCTCTGACCCAGAAAGCATGACTCAGAGTTACTTTTGCTTGCTAGCTCTCAGCAGCCTAGGAAGAGCTTACTAGAGGCACACATAGGCCCACGTGGTGTTTGTTCTCTGCACATTTGTGGGCAGTGTTGTTGTGTTTTGGTTGTAAAAGCAGCCCCCTCAGATAGGGAAACAGGTCAGCAGAGCGTTAGGTTTTGGGTACGAGTGGGAGGATTTCAGGGAGGAGTGTGAGATGGAGTTAGTTGCAGCCTTTGAGTTTCTCTGTGTGCTTCTTTCTTCTGGTGAAATGGCGTCTTTCTGTGCCAGCTTAGCTGCCTGTGGTGAGACAAACACACAAAACAGGTGTTGGAGTCACAGCTGCGACACTGACAGAAGAGAAAAATAGCTGGGAGGGACGAGCAATAGGATCCACGTGAAAAATTGTGTGTGTGTGTGTGTGTGTGTGTGAGAGAGAGAGAGAGAATGAGTGAGTTCAGGGCTTGCTGTTTCTGTCATGTCTCTGGGGGCTGGAGTGGCACCAAAAGTCAGTGCAGAACGAAGCATGAGGAGGAGAATCCTAAACAGGAAAGTTCTAAGAAAAGGGAAGGCATCTGCAGGGCATAAAGGAATTTGGGAGGAATAACAAATTAAAAAGTCTAGATAAGCACAGTTTTTTCCCTTCAGTTTAGCCTGTGTTCTAGCAAACAGCACAGAGGAATCAAAAACTTCTTTATTACAGAAAGGTAAAATCTGAAGTATTGTATGGGGCAAAAAGAAGATGATTCTATAAGTGGTGTTAAAAATCTGTTTATTTAAAGCTGAATATCCTCATTCTGTAGTATCTTCTTAGACTCTTGCTGTTCAGAGGAGCTATGTCTTCATCTCCATCTTCTCTTGCTCCTTGCCAGGCAGATTTTATCAGGCTTGCTTTTTCATGTCTAAGCCTTGAAGCTTAGTGAAGAAAAGCATCTTGAACTCTTGGAGACTACCATGACTATGATGTTGCACTTGGGAAGGAATCTACAAACCCGGAGACTTGGTTCTTATTTTTATTTGTAGACAAGAATTAATTTTAAGAAAACTTTTATGCTGTTGAAATTAAAGTTAGAAAAGCAATCTCCCAAACCAGAAACAAATATAATAGTAAAAAAACCCCCAACTAATAGATTTTGGAAAATAGATAAGCCTTAAAACCCCAAACCTTAGAATCAGTTTCAGGTTTTTTTGTTTTGTTTTGTTTTTAAAACTTTTCTTTTATAAAACCTTTATCCTTATTCCAGGGCATCGTGGTATTTGAAGACAGAGATATTTACGTAGTAAAGTGGCAGTTATTTCCTTTTCCTATGAGATTGATTTAATTAATATTTCTATTGTCTGGCAAAAAAAGTCTGCCTGCCTGCTTGATATCTCCTCATCTCTTCTTAAAAGCTTCTGAAGACCTTGTGACAAAAGACAGTCTTTTAAGAATCATAACTACCACTTACAGATTATAAGATTCATTCTACCATGAACTTCAGCAGAACAGCAGGAATACAATGGTTGTTGAAATTAGAATGGTGATGCTTAAAATACATCACCATCATCACTTTTTTGGGGAGTGGAGCTCTTCCGGTAAGCCTGTCTCCAACTTGCATATCGAGACAGCACTCTGTAAAGTATTTATTCTTTCATACTCACTGGAGTATTTCTTCTTATGTAGAAATCTGAAATGCCACTACATGGAGGAGCCCTTACAGCATCCATGGGAACAGATTGTGGTAGCATTTCTGTTGCTGGTGAAACACTGAAATGCTGGTGGATGCAGAAGCAGAAGAATGTGGATCACCCATTCTTAGTGTGATACTAAAATATCTAGATGGCAGCCAGTGTGAGTTAATAGTGCCAGCAGTGCAACTTTAAAGCATCCTTTAAGAGCAATTTTTTTAAAATATTATTTGCTGTATTTTCTGTTGGTGTGTTGTGATGTTACAGACCCATGACTAGTGCTGCTCACTTTTCTCCAAACTACACCTCTATTGGAATACTCCTAGAAAGATAGGAGAACTTTCTTCTTGATGGGGAAGGACTGAGTTTCTGCTTAATCACTGCAATATTCCTTAGTTTGTGTTTGAATATTTCCATAGGTCCCCTCTCTCATCAAGCAGTTGCGTTTGACTTCAAGAGATGTTTGTGTACTTCCAGAATGAACGGACATTTCTCCCATTTAGTTGTATAGTTTGTGAAGATTGGTTTGTGTTTGTGTGTTTGTTGTTGTTGTTGTTGTTGTTGTTGTTTAATTTGGTTGGGGTGGGTTTCTTGTGGGTTTTTTTTGGGTTTTTTTTCTGTTTTAGGAGTAGAGTTAGAAAGAATACAGCCTAATTTGCTCTGGTTCACCTGCCAAAAATGTTTCAGTTGAAGCCTTTCCTCTAAAGGATAGGGGAAAGGTTAGGCATAAAGCCCGATTGTTTAGTAACTTGCTGCCTATTAATCAGTAGAAGTCAATTCCCTTTTTAAAGAAAACAGCAATAATTTATTTCATAAGTTTTACAATAAGTTCAATTTAAACTAACCTCACTTGCCACTCCACTCCAGGAAAGTGGGCCTAAAAGATAGATTTGCCTATCCCTTCTTTAAACACCTGTCTTCTGCAATTTAGACAACTAAGTTTAATGCTTACATCTCAAGTGTTACTATGGCTAGGAGTGAACTGGTACTGGACCTTCAGCTTATGGTTAGTTACCATTGCTTAGAGCAGGCAATTTAGCCTCTTCCAAAACTGAATGGTGGGTTGCAGTTTGACAGTCTTATCAGGAATAATGTCTTTTATGTCCAGCTTCTGAGGCAATGACAGGTTGGTTTATGTTCTGCCCCTCACCCTATAGTGCATTAAATAATTTATTATTGACTTCCTTTCCTCATAAGATCATTTCCTGGCTTCAGCAACAGAAAGGCCTTTTGTACTGACTTTTAAAGGCGCGTCTGATTTGTTAGTTAGCTTTGTGGCATCTGTTAAAACTCTCAGTCATCAACTAGCAATAACCAAAATGTCAAAAATGGTGACCCTGACCCTTCAGCTCTTAGCTAGGACTTCAGGAAACATGACATATGTAATAATGAGTACTAAAGGAAAAAGTAATTAGTGATTCTTGGTTTTTATTTATGAGAATGATTGCATGGAGCAACCTGACTTGAAACTGCAGGCTTTCATTTCTGTTTTTATTAATACTGTTTGGTGTTTTCTTTACATTATCTAAATCATAGCTGTTGGGGGGGGGGAATCGATATAATTTGCTTGTATTTCATTAGTTGCCTAAATCCCACAAATGCTTATATTGTACATGTTTCTATCTATGTGTATATATATATATGTATATACAGATATATATATGTATATATATGTAGATATGTTAGATATGGCATTACAGCTAAAATGCAAATCAGTAGATTTGACTAGAGCTTTTTTGTTTTTCATTTTTGTTCTTCATTTTACTATAAGTTATATCTTGAATGAAATCCACTTTAAGGATTGTGGAAGATGTTAATTTTCCATATAATGGGCTGTCTATCCATTTAGGCTTGGTAGTGGGTAGTATTAAATTATTTTTTGTAATATTTCTAATGTGGGGAAAATAAGCTATATTCTGTAAAGCTACATTGTCAACTTTATGGTAGCAAATCTGCAATAACTTTTTAACGCTGGTGAGCCATTTATATTTTCTGTTGATGGAACTGAGTAATAGATAAAACTGTCCAACAGTAAGACTTGGAATTTTAGCACCTGCTTCATCTTCTGTGTTTAGGCATAAAACAAATTCTGATTCTTTTTATAGCAGCATATTGGAACAAGGGGGTTAGAGAAAATCATGTGCTGTGGAGACATCCTGTATCTTTCCTCCATCATGTAGAAACAAAAAGAGCATATTCTGAGTGTATGGTCTCAATAGTGCCAACCAGGAACGGAGAAGGAAATCAGATGATATTCATGTTTGATGGATAAAATAAGTACATGAACTGGACACCGGGATCTGGCAAAACTAGTTTGCTGATATGGAGGACATATGCATGTGTAGAGGTGACTTCTTACCCTGGTTTCTGAAGGAAAGAAAAAAAGCTTATATAACTTTGCTGCCTGTTTCTGTTCCTGTCACATGTTTTAACTCACTGTCGAATGTGTTTCAAGCTGGCCAGATGGGTGGTGATCTCAGTGGTCCTAAAATAGTCTACCACAGCCTTTAGCCAAGAGGACCTATGATTCCTTCCCCAGCACTTGTCTCTGACCCACTCGGGAAGCAGAGGGGCAGTAGGCGCTTGCCTGTGGCCCCAGGCAGCTGCCATGTGGCTGGCCAGCTGGTGCCCATGCGGGGCTGGATTAGCCCCAGGTTGCAGTGCTTGCACTCTCTCTCTCTCTTTTTCTCTCTCTCTCCCAGCTATCAGATCAAATTAACCTTGGTAGGTGACCCCTACCAGTTTTTAAGTATTGGACTGGGGGGAGGTTGGCAGATGCACACGCAGTAGGTTCTGTCCCTGTTTGTGGCTCTTTGCCTGGGCTTCATCAGCAGAGGAATACGGATGATCTCTGCTAGTGGGGGGACTGCAGGCTGGACACCTCGCATCACTGATTCAGACCCATCCTATGAAGATGCCATGACAAGTGTTACTGGTTTGTGACTTCACAAACCTGTTTGCCAGCCAGATTGGTCATCTGGGGAGGGCTGCTGCTTGACTGAAGCCTGGATCCATGGTGTTGCAGAGAGGCTGCCACAGCTTATCTGGCTTTCTGACTGCTTCCTTGGCAGCTCATCTAGACAGCCATCAGTGAAGCAGCCAGGAAAAGCTTTCAGCAGATTGAAGGTGACTATAGGCCTCTGGGGCCAGAGGTAAGAAGGACAGGTGTCCACTGAGAAGTGGCAGGCTTCTCAGTCTTCCCATGTAAAGCTTGATTTTAATGTGAAAACTTACTGAGAGCTCAGGAAAAAAAAAAGTCCTATTGTGCAAGAAGATTGGAGACTTTTAAATAAGACCCACTAGACAAGTAACTGTTTTGGGAACTTAAACTCAGAAAGGTGCCATGCAAAAGGTGCAGCATACTAAACCAAGGACAGGTAACAGAGGGGGAGTACAAAATCATAGCTTGGCCACATAGGAATGCAATCAAGAAGAAAAGAATATTAAGGCCAGTTAGAGCCAAAAATAGGTAAAATAATAAGAAGAGATTCTTAAAGTAGACTGATAGCAAGGGGAAGTTTGAGAAAGGTGTAAATTCATGGATGAATAGAAGAGACAAGCTAGTATATGATGATACGTGGCCAGTCTTCGCGAACAAAGATCTGGGAAAGGTCTTTTTACCTTTCAAGCCTGCGCAATGGATTTTTTAG
>JAWWLV010000001.1:98811487-98822425 GCA_035041135.1 Platyrinchus mystaceus
TAGATGGATGGCCTTAGGGGCTGACGAGCTCCATCTACCCGGGGGACCCTGAAGCAGGACCGAGAATCGAACCTGTGGCCTTGGCGCTGAGAGCGCAGCATCTTAACCGCTAGGCCACCAGGGGTCCCCAATATATGATGATACAGAAAAATGAAAGCACTAAATGCTTCAAGTAAAAGCCTTTCCCCTACCTCTCTATATGCCAGCATTTTTTGAGAGGCACAGCCAACATCTAGAGAACAACAATTAGTGGCCACTTGGAGAAGCTATGTCCAGAAGAGTGGGATTGGATGGGAGCTGCTGAGGGTACTGAAAGAGCTGGAAGATTGGAGACCGCTACAAAAAGGCTGCAGCTGGGGGAGGTCCCCAGTGAAAGAGAAAAGGTTGATATTTGATCCGTCTTTAAGAAAGACAAGAAGGAGCACCTGGCAACTGTGGGCCACTCAGCTTCATCGCATGGCCTGGAAAGATCATGGAGTATATTCTCATTTCCAGACACATGAAGAACAAGAAGATAACCAGAATCAGTCAGTATGGATTTAGCAAGGGCAAATTGCTCTTGACTCACCTTGTTGCAGCTTTGGCTCAAATGACTTGCTCTAGGAGTGAGGGCAAGCAGTAGATCCCTTGAATTCAGTAAAGCTTTTGTCATTGTGTTGCATAGGTGTTTCATTTGGAAACTGAAGTAGTATGGGCTAGGCAAGTGGAATTTTAGATGGGTTGAAAATTAGCTGCTGAAAGGTTCATGGTGCTTTACATCCAGTTGGTGGTCTTTAACAAGCAGAGTACTCTAGGAGTGATGCCAAGGCTGACACTGTCAAAGTTTTCATCAACAGCCTGGGTCATGAAGCAAGAGGCACTTTGTGCATATTTGCAGATATGCTAAATCACATTATTTGGCATTCTAGATGGTAGAGCTTCAATTCAGAGAGAGCACCTGGCGCAAATGAAACCCCTGCTATGTTGAATTGAATGAGAACCTTAAATTTGCTGTCACTGCAAATAAGGTTAATAAGGCACTGGGTTGCACTAGTAGCAGAATCTCAAGGATAGTTTTTATCCCCTCTGTTTAGTATCTATGAGGCTGTCTGGAATACTCCATTTGGTTTTGGAGGGACTGAACTTCAAGAGGTAGGTGGAAAGGTTGAAGAAAGGCCATTCAGAGGTCTAGCAAAAGGTGAGGGACTTCAGGAATGCGGGTGTGAGGGAGAGGCTGACAGAGCTGAGCTTGCATAGTCTAGAAAAGAGTAATCAGAAGAGCAGTCCAGTACCATCCTAAAACTTCCTTAAGGGCATTTACAAGGATCTTAAAGCTGATTTCTGGTCAGTAGTGACAGATGGCAAGAAGAGAGATGTAATTGCACAAATTTTAACTTGGGTTTGAACAGGAGGGAGGAACTTTTTTCTGTAGGGACAAAGCAGCCCTGGAAGAGTTTGCCCACAGAAGTGGTTTAATTTCTGTCCTCAGAGGAATTTGAAATTCAGTTGAACAGAGCTGTGGCTGACTTCATCTGCTGTTAGCAAGTTTCCACCTGGGTAGAAGTTTGTCCCAGCCAGCACTTTGTCTCTGTGAAGTCTCAGAGACACAGGTGATGTGGAGACAATTTGGTTCAACTATGATGCAAAGAGCTGCAGGAAAGCAGTCTTCATTCAGCAGAATTTTTCATGGACCACTTCATTTTTTTTTTTTTTTTTGTTTTTTTTTTTTGTATGGTGTCATCATCCCATATTTCACAGATGACTGGGAAAAGATGCATCCCCTATAGGAATGTAGTTTTGACCTTAGGGAAGTGGGCTTTGCGTATGGGACTCTAGTCACTGTTACCACTTAAACTGAAATAAAGTAGCTCAGTATTTTCACATCTGAGCTATAATTTTAAAAGTTTACCTTCACTATTTAATTGGAGACGTGGATACTTTTAACCCAGGTAGTTTGAAAAACAGAGTGTTGCCCATGTGTTCTGAGTTAATCTCTTCTGTCAGCATAGATTATATAAGGCTCCAAAGTCCTGAAAGAACGACCCATTTGATAAGTACTGTCTGTATTCAGGGAACTTAATGAAAGCGTATGTTATTCTGAGGTTGACTGCCTCTTGCTGTGCTACTGCTTAGTCTCATGGTTTGCTGCAAAGAGAGCATTTTGGGTTCAACTGAATGATGGTCAATAGTGGTATTTTTATATACTTTATCTTCATGAAGCCTAGCCATGATGATCTTTGGGAGACTAAGGAGATAGTCTAAAAGTCTCTATCGTTGTTTTGTCCTCATTCATGTTTTGGATCTGTCTGCACAGAGCGCTTTGTGTGTGTGTGCTTGTAATCAAATTTTTAGTGCCCTGCTTATTTTTCTTTCTAACTCCTCATACCTTACAGAAAGTAGTCTTTGTGCACAAGAAATGATTGTGTGTATGCCAGTACAATGTGAGATTGTATAAAAGACATTTTCCCTGTAAAAGATAAAACAAACTGCAGAACTTCCTATCAGTTTAGCAGGCTTCTTGTTTAATCTCATCATGATGCATGAAGATTGTTTACTGCAGTAGCTTTTATTAGTGGTTATGCAAATTTTGTGTTAAATCCCATCAGTAATAATCAAGGTTTTATTAGCTAGGCAGTTACATTGCTTGGAATTTTCTGAAGCCACGTTTAATAGATGGGGAGGGAGGAGTGTCTGAAATACTCATTTTGAGGTATGCCTAAACTGTAGTTGCACCTTTTAAAATACCACTGAACTAAATTAGCTTGTTTGACAGTAATAATGGAGTTGGTTCAAAGTCATATGCTGGTACTATTTATTGGTTAGTGTTACTATAGGGGCTACACAAGTACTACATAAGGAGTACATAAGTGATGTAGCAAGAAGCCTAATGTGCAGGGGTGTGGTAGGCAGGTTGTATGAGCTCTGCATGTGTAGTTCATGCTCCTGCACTGGGAGGTGTGATGAGTATGCACTGACCAGGTGCTCTATGTATCTCCATAATTAACTTGGGGATGTGAGGAAAGTTTTTTTCTCTTGGTCTTTGCTTCCAGAATGCTGAAGGGAAATGTGAAATACAGGCTTATGCCATTCACAGGTGTTTTTGCTGTACCAGCCACCCTCGCACCAAGAGACCAAAGCTGTGCCTGTCTGGGGTGTGTTTCTATCTTGGGTGTATCTGTATGAAGTACAATTACCCTTTTGAATGCAGGATTGATATTCCTAAAATGGACTCAGGATCTGACCTGAAAGTTAATTAGAAATGAAAAATCTATGTGTTTAGGTGTATTATTGGTGCATTATGTCTGAAGACCAAAACAGCTGCAAAATTTGATGTTTTAAATTACCTCTGTTTATTTTTTGAGCTGTATGCCTAATGGGAGATTTTTTAATGCAGACATGGCAGCTAAGACTGCATGTTGCTAATATTCCTGATTACTCTGCTTCTGTGACCAAGAAGACTGACAGCTAATACCTATTTCAGAAGGGATTTGTGTAATTTTGGTGTAATGTCTTTATGAATCAATTTATTTTGCAAAGCTAAAAATTGTCAGATAACAGTGGTTCTGATTTGCAATGGCTTCTTTTTAATTGATGTGCTTGTTTTTGTGGAAGCTGAAGGAGAGCACTGTCAAGTTTTAAAATTAGGGGTATCAGTGGTCTGCAGAAGCCCTTTCTGAAAAGCTGGTGGGTTCGTGTTTTTTTTTTTGGTTTTTTTTTTTTTTCAATTGTTTATATTTCAGATATAAAGAAAAACTAAAACATTATGTGGCTTAGTATCAAACCCAAACTGATTATCTAAACAATTTTTGTTGAATATTGTTACATAAACTATTAGTAAAATTGGTTCACACATAGCAGTGGTTCCTACAACAACCTGCAAGGAGATTGCAAGACATGTTATGCTTGATGACTATCTGGATTGAGGAAAGAAAAGATGTAATTTGATTTTAAGCTTAGTTTTCAGCGTAAAAATCCTCCTGAAAGATACATTGGTTTTCTGCTTTTCCTCTTCAATTTAACCATCCTATTGTAAGTCATAAATAAGACACAGTAAATGTTATAAATGTCTAAGTCACTAAGGATCTTAAATCTTGGCTTTGGCAAGAAATTTAATACGTGATCTTCTGCTACATTAAGTTGTTTGTCTATTGGTGTATGATGATTTTACTTGGGTAACATGAAATTGTGTTATTTCTGTGAACCTATGATCAGTGCTTTAGCTTCAGATGTATGTGGCTGCTTTCAGTATTCCCAAAGAAAAATCATGGGATTACTGTGAGTTTGAGGTTAATGATTTCAAACAACCAAATTTGCAGATGAATAATCTGGAATGGTGTAGTCCATCTTGTTTTCATGTTCTAGTTGTATTTTGGGTTTTTTTAAGTGACATACCAGCTTCAGCACTTTTCTTGGGTAGTTATTTGATGTTATAGTCTTATAAACATATAACAAATCTACATAATAATAATAATTAAGTGCTCACTTAGTGGGATCTTTATGCATAACATCAGCTTTTGCAGCTCTCATGGTTTATTATCCTCAGGTTTAGTTGCACGTCTCAGAAGGTTCAGAGGATTGGCAGCACTGTACAGCCAGAGTGCGCAGAGTATCATTTTGTTTTCACTTGTGCTTGTTATCTTGCCTGGCATTGTACCTAAGTGCCTGCCAAGGAAAATTAACTGTAGTGAAGTCCATAGTAGCAACTGACTTTGAACCTTCTCCTACTCCTACAATGACTTTTATTTTGATGAATATTCTCATAATTTTAAACATAAATATCATATCGATTTGAAAATGGAGATATGTAGAAGATATGGTCACTGCATACAGTAAAATTTGTGAAGTTCAGACTTTGCTATACCAAACACTGGAGTAGGACTGCCTGTTCTCTGCAAAAGGAATGATAAATTTCAGCGAATACAGAATTACTTTCTGATTTTATTCCTGTCCACAGAAGGGTTTGGAACTAGATGTTCTTTAAGGTCCTTTCCAACCGAAACCATTTTATGATTTATGAGTTTCCTTAGTTCATGTCC
Source organism: Platyrinchus mystaceus (assembly GCA_035041135.1). Classification (NCBI taxonomy): domain Eukaryota; kingdom Metazoa; phylum Chordata; class Aves; order Passeriformes; family Tyrannidae; genus Platyrinchus; species Platyrinchus mystaceus. Next base: position 98,816,503 of record JAWWLV010000001.1, read on the forward strand.
TTTTTCATATGTGTTCCCATGTTTGAAACTGGAATCTGAACCCTGACTCATTTTACTGGTAGAGAATGATCGTCATCCTGGGGGTGCCTTGTAGCTTTATTTTCCCAGTTTTTACTGACCGAAGAGCAGAGCTGTAAGAAGCATCAAGAAGTCTTTGAAAACAACTCAGACAAGATCCAGAGGATAAGAATGCAGAGATGGAAATAATAGTTTTTAAGCACACAAGAGGAGCCGGGTTGCCATATGATGACTTCTACAAGCCAGCAATATAAAAACATATATTCATATTTCCCTGTCTCTTCCATGGGTTACACACATCACCGTTATCCGAGTTAGCAGTTGTTACTAATGCTATCTAATATATTTTTACATTGTGCGGGTACGCAGAAATTCATACACTGATGGAGCTTGTAAGTCTAAGAGTAGGACTTGGTGATCCTTGTGGGTCCCTTCCAACTGAGAATATTCTGTGATTCTGTGGTAATATTAAAACACATTTTAAACTGCTTAGGCAATAGTTTTCCCCCCCATACAATAAGGTGCAGAAGGTATTTGTTTTGTCTTGTCCGGTCTAGTTCAGATATTTTAGATATTTTACCTTTCCTTCATTATTCTGTGTGAGCATGGAAATAAACTAATTATTTCAGTGAGCTAATTCTGACTGAATCCTGTGATGCAGAACAGCATGCGAAATTGCTTGTGCCCTTCTATTACTCAGGCCTGCAAGAGAAAAGGGAAAAAAAAGAGCACATATATCATGGATTATATTTTGCTTCAGGCATTCTCTGACCTACTGTATTATGATTTGGCAGTTACATAAAAAAATTAAAAGCTATTTGGGTTCTTACCAAATACATTTCATAAAAATAGAAGATACAAGTAATTCAGACTGTAGAATAGCTTTAGATGGATTATTATTCTGAAGATTTTAAAAGTCCAATAAGAACCTAATCTAATTGTGTGTTGAAATGAAGTTAAATATTTTCCAAATAGATTAGAGAAAGGGAATTGCGTTCTGGCAGTGTGGTACAACACCCTTCTTTCTCACTGAGCGCACACATTTAAAACCTATATAATTTTGACTGAATAAACACGACCCAAAGGAAATAAATATAACAAAATGATGATGATGTCCATTTTGCCCACTTAACAAAAGGAACACTGACCACAATGAAATGTCTTATCAGTGTAGTCCTGAGAGCCAGTTACCTCTTTGTTTCCCAGTTATGGCCTCTGTGAGACATCTGATGGGGTCAAGGCAAGTCCTGATCAAGTTGAAAGAGGGCCTAACTGTAACAAGGGCTCAGGGGGATATTTAGGACAGTTGCATGAACACTGGCTGGTTTCTGTGAGCTCCCAGTGTGAGGCTGGAGTCAGTAAGGAAAATGATCCCAAAGCTCCTTTTGTAGTTGGTGGAGCCTCCAAAGCGATTTGGTCCCTGTGAAGCAGACCTCAAAGGATAGAGGGCTCCAAGAGCTGTCAGGGATTAGTCCCATCATCCCTTCAGACCCTAAATGAAGAGGACTAGAAGCAGCAATTCAGGTCAGAGCATTTTGGTGACAAGATACATCTTAGATACAGCATCTGGCTTGCAGATGGGTGTGATCTTGATCTTGTCACTTCTTTGGCAATTTTAGATCAGTACCTGAAGCCCACACTTCTGACCTTGGTGGGGGAAGACAGCCTGGCCACCCTTGGTGGCCATTCTGCATGTATCTATTTAAATCTATTTTTTAAATATACTATTTGTATTAGGTAGTGAACTCTACAACTAAAAAGGGACTAAACGAGATGCTCTAAGGTAGAATGCAGAATTAGATGCTTTACAGCCATGAAGTGTATTTCCCTTTCCACATCTCTTTAAGTATAATCATAAAATAAACATCCATGCTGATCAAGAACTGAGTTCTCCAAGATTTTATTTTCAATAGGGAAAAAACCTAAGCTTTTCTCCCATCTGAGTACATGCTAGGACAAGGCTGGGGGAGGAACTATGGAAAGAGTGAGTGCAATCTTCCCCCTGCTTTTGTAGAACACTCTCCTGATCCTTTGCTTCTGATTTAATTTTATGATATTACACTTTGGATAGCATGTTGTAGTTTACACAGTGGGAATAAAAACTTGTTTTGTTCTGTGCCTGAATAGGCCTAAGGGTGTGCTTTGAAAAGGTGCTGAGAAGAGCTGATCCACATACAGTGGGGTGCAGGTACAGTCTCCTCCCCCAGCAGTGGAGCTGGTTCGGTGCTTTCATGCTCATCACTGGCTGAGCACCCAAAGTGCCATCAACACCAAAGGACTTTTGATGAATGAATTTATGAACTCCTCTGATATCCATATTCCAAAGGTGCCATGAAAAGAACTGCTGAAATGGACTGTATGTATTTCAGGCAGGGAGATGAGAGGGCAGAAAGGACGATTGGAATAGTTCTTTTCAGGTGCCCAAACTTTTGCATTAAAAAAGTGTTGATTTAAAAGATCTGCTACCCTGATGGATAGGTTAAATGCACTGTATTATCATGCTCTTTAAATACTAAGATAAGAAATAGCCTGTCCTCTATGCTTTACTCATAATGTTTCAAAATACTGCTTGTAGAGAAACGTGTTTTTCTGAAAATTCACTTTCTGTTGTTTGTTTTTCTTACCTCTATCCTGGAAAATAAAATGGGATCAAAAACACAACCGATTTTCTTTTTTTTTTTTTTCTTCTTTTTCCATTTTAGCAGTGTTCTAAGCTTTTGGCTACTAAAACAACAACTGTAGCCCAAAAACCTAGAGAAAAAAAGGAAAATGGTGGGGGAGAAGAAAGAGGAAACCATTCTTGGCTTTATGTGACCAGAGGAAAAATACAACTTTCTAATTTTTATTGGTTAACTGAAAGTTTTTCTGAAAGCTGCTTGCGTAGGATCTACCTTTTTCTTTAAAGTTACAAAAAATTAAGATGAGAGAGTGAGATGGAAGATTCAAAGAGGATCTTCCAGACTGTGCTTTTGTGCATCTAAGTTTTGAGTTATGTGTTTCTAAGTTTTATATTACTAAGAGGTTTTTATGTTTGTTTCAATTAGGCTCTTTCTAAAAAAACCAGCAAAATAGATGAACTTTTCTGAGTTACTAATATTTTTGGGAGGGTACCTTTCTGTATGCAAGTTGTATAGAGAAAGTGTTGCTGATGTCACCAAGAAGGTACATTTTATCATTGATCTACAAAAATTAAGAAATCCATTAACTTTACTGTGCTTTACTGATAAGCTTAGTCTATTACTTCTATTCAGTATATTCCAAAGGTATTGCAACAGGTGTCTCAATGTAGCAAAATTATTTTATTAATACTAATTTTAAGAAAATGTTTTCATACGAGCTGTCAGTGTCTGTCATTAGTTTTAGTATTGAGATATTTGTGTCTGTATTGCATATTAGTCTATTTTCATGTTTTGGTTTACCTCTACAGAAGAATTAGTAATTAAATCTAATACATTTTGTTAAGTAATAAGGAGTCCAAATATGTCAGTGTAGAAAAAAAAATGCATCTTTTGTGGATTAGTTTTCTTAAAGAAATAAGATACCACAGTTAGCCTGCTGGCACTTCAGTTGTGTGTCATCAAAACTGCTTTCATTCTTTTCCCACGCCTTCATGAAGAACAAACTCATTTTGCCAAAATTTAAATTGTGTGGTTAAAAGTTCAGTTTGGACTAGATCTTTATTTGTTATAATGGTGCATATCTGCTTTGACATTATTTGTGTTAGGAATTTGTTTCCTCCCTACTGCTGCAGGTAGTGCAAGAACTGCTTTAAAGGGCAGTTCTCTGTCTCCTGCCCAGCGTGTGTGCTGGTAGGAAACCTTGTTCGTGCACTACTCGATGCAGTAGTTTCTACTTCAGCACTCAGCTGGTAGCCCCTTGGTGACTCCATTTTACTTCCCAGTTCAGAAGTACACATTTAAATCCATTTTTAGTAGGGCTCTCAGTGATGACCAAGATGTGTGCTCTGCTGTAGGAGGGGCGCTGAGGAGGCTGGTTTCTTTTCTTGAAGGAAGGACTTTGGATACAGCCACAGCATGTATAACTGAAACTGGCAAGTGGCTGATGAATGCTCCTGCTTTCCAGTGTTCAGCTTATTGGAAAGAGGGTTTGGGGAGGTATTTTCTTTGGAGAGGGAGAGAGGGGGGAAAAAATTGGCTATGAGATTAAGGTTGATATTCTTTCTCGATCTCTTCTGACAAATGTTTTGGCTGTCACTGTGGCCAAGTATTGAGCAGAATTTCTGACTGCAGACCCAAGAAACGTCTTGTAAAAAATCCACTGAGATATTTTAAAATTCTAAGATATTTTTAAAATTCTCTGGGGCTGGGGAATAAAGCAAAGGAAGTTCTCAGATACAGACAAAAGATTCAGTTAATTCTAGGCCGAATCCATCACAAATGCAGAAGTAAAAGAAAGCAAATATATTCACATTCACGTGGAACTGGAAATGGTGTGGGATGAGCAGGTTTTTATTTTCTATGTAGTTTATCCTCCTTTTACATTTCATGGAAAAAAATTCCCCAGCACCTAACTGAGGCCAAGTAGGACTTAAGATATTCTGTTAAGTTCATCATTAACTTATACACCAGTGCAGATACCCTGTGTACAGATGTGTGTTGTATACCCACAGTAGTGCAGAAATGGGCTGTAGATTCCCACATCTTATTAAATATGTATTAATCATAAGTACTGAGATTTTTACTTCTAAATGAAAGTAGTGGAACCCGTTATTACCTAAACTATATACAAAAGTAAATCCACAGTTTTTTTTCATCAACAGATTGCTGTATTAATTAAGAGTATTCCATTTTGCCATTAGTACTCCTTCAGTGCTCCAAAACTGACTAATTGAAGAAGAAATGCTGGACCCTGCAAGATATGTGATGTACCTCATGAACTCTGGCACTTACTGCTTCAAAGGTGCAGCCATATGTTATAAAAAGGAAAAGTTAATGCATTTAGACATGCTTGATTGCTGTTTCTGTTTAGTGATGTTCAACATACACGAGTATAAAAAAAGAAGAAAAAAGCTTGTATTTGTGACTATTTTAGAGGTTTTCTAATTTAAAACCACCTGTTAAAAGTTTTTGATGTGACAAACTGATGACAAATAATCAAATGCAAACTTGTCCTGTCTCATTGGAAAAACACCTTTTTTTATTCTTATAAAATAGAAGAAGAAGAAAAAAAGAAAGCCCTAAATAGAAAGCCACCAAATGCAAGAACCCCATATAAACTGAGTAGTTATTTTCCAATTAGTAAAGGGGGTTTTTTTATAAATTTAGGTTCATGAAGAAGTGCAAGAAAAATAATGAATTCCAAACTGACCTGTTGGCTCACTTGCTGGGGAGCAGTTATAATTCTAAAATTATGTGCCAGTCATCTTACTTTTTGACATTTACATTGTCTTTCATTTTGGGGCATGAAAATTCAGTGTTTTCCTTTAACTTTCCTTTAAGAAGGTGGAGAGGAGTAATGTTGAGGGCTGGCATGCTTGAGAGAGCTGCGGAGCAGTTGTGAAGCAGCAATCAGTCTTGCATATTGCAATATCCAAGTGGGTAATGGTGATTAATGTTCAGTGAGATGCTGTGTGCTACAGAAATGATGCCTCTTCCATTCAATCTGTATGCAGATCTGTAAGGAAATCAGGACGATTTGCTTTGGCACAGCCGTGTTAGCACCAAGCTTTCTTCCACGCAGGTTGTGTGCTGCTTATGTGTTGGGGTGGTGGTTTTTATTTATTTATTTATTTATTTATTTATTTATTTATTTATTTATTTATCCCCTGGTGGCCTAGCGGTTAAGACACTGGTCTCTCAGCGCCAAGGCCACAGGTTCAAATCCCGGGTCCCCCGGGTAGATGGAGCTCGTCAGCCCCTAAGGCCATCCATCTAAGAGAAGGTCA
>JAWWLV010000001.1:98822958-98834552 GCA_035041135.1 Platyrinchus mystaceus
AAATCCATTGCGCAGGCTTGAAAGGTAAAAACACCTTTCCCAGATCTTCGTTCACGAAGACTGGCCACTTATTTATTTATTTATTTATTTATTTATTTTTGCTTGTTTGGACCCTTGATTTGCTCTGCTCTTTGCTGGAAAGCAACTGATACTGTGAAAAGTAATTTGGGGTGGGGTTTTTTTGTTTTTTTTTTTGTTTGTTTGGTGTGTTGTGTGTGGGGACGTTGAGTATGGAGTGGTGAGAGCTAGAAAACTGCTGCTGCTGTGTGGGTTAATTCACAAGTAAAATGTAACTTGGTCACATTCAGTTTGATTCATTTGAAAGGAGGTAAGGCTAGACTATATGAATGGTCTATTGTTATAGCTTTTTTTAAAAGACATCTGTTTGTACCTGCTGCTTTCCAGTATAAAGGGTAACAGTCTCAAGTACATATGCAATCTGTCTAAAGTGCTTTAATGCACACGTGTAGCTGGAGGAACTAGCTGAAAGGTGACACAAATGGAAAATTAAGTTTTTAGGAGAAATCTTTGGCCCCTAAAAAGCAGATTTTATGATGTTTTATTTTGTTGAACGTTGGAGTCTCTTTCTGTGAAGAGCTAAAGAAGCTGGGGCCAGCTGTGGAAGGAGCCAGGGGAAGCTCAAGAACTTTTGCTTCGAACTACTGGCGTTTGAAATCATCCCTCTAACAGTGAATGTGGAACATAATGAACTGAAAACTGGCTAACTAGTATTTTTGAAAATAGTAACAAAAAGACAGTGTTGGGAAGGAGAGAGTGGTGTGTCCCAAGAAATATGCAGCTAGGTAGTCTTGGCTGAGGGAGCTTGTTAGCACTGGTGTTGCAGAACGTGAAGTCCCAGATGTGAATCAATAATCTGTCCCTGTGTCATCTGTGGCAGGCTGTTGTACCCGGGTGTCCTTGGTGTCTCAGCACTCTGATTGCAATCAGAAATGTGCTTCTGCACAGCAGACAAGACTACCCCCATTTTGGAATGAAGCACGTTGAACACTCATTTCTTCTGCTATATGAAGCCCAAGGGGACCTTTGGACCATGTACTTTGGTCTGCTTGCTGCAGGCTGTTTAAACAGGCTGTTCCCTGACTGTGTCTCCTAACGTGTGTAACTGAGACCTGCCCGTTTCAGAAGAATGTTTGTCCTCCACATCCTTGAGAGATGCCAGAGTTCTTTTGCTGCTTTTACTCTTGTGTTATAGATGAATGTGAATACCTTCTCTCCTTCCTTTATGTGTATTTGTCTGGCTTCAATGTCAACTTCTGGCTCTTGTTGTCTTGTGCTGTGAGATACAAGAACCTTTCCAGACCTTCTCTTACCTCTTTGCATTTGAGTCACATGCATCTGCCTTTTGTTGATGAATCCAGTTACGGTATGTAAGTCTCATGGACCAGTGCCATCTCTCTTTTTGCTGGATATGGTTTGTGGCTCTCTGCTATGACCATTGGAATATGGAGACACAAGCTAAACCACAACATTTCAGCATCGATCTCTGCAGCTGTGGGTCACTCTTCCCTATCGGTGCACTTGAGCCTTGCAGTCGATGCTTGTGGTCTCCTTTTGAGGTGATGCTCCAGTGGAGCTCCTGTGCTGCTGCTACTGCCCACAGAAGGCTTTTTTCCAGAACTGTCATGTCTGTCAGACTAGAATTCACCATCTCCAGATGCATTAGCTTGTGTATATAACTTAATATTTCAGTCAACTGTTTAAAACCAGTGGTCAGCAGGATGAGGAAAGTGATTCTGCCCCTCCACTCTGCTCCACTGTGTCCAGCTCTGGGGTCCTCAGCACAGGAAAGACATGGACCTGTAGGAGCAAGTCAAGAGCAGGGCCACAAAGATGATCAGAGGCTGGAGCTCCTCTTCGATGAGGACAGTTTGAGAGAGTTGGGGTTGTTCAGTGTGGAGAACGCTCTGGGTTGACCTTATAGCAATCTTCCAGTACATAGCAGGGCCTACAAGAAAGCTAGAGAGGGACTTCTTCCAAAGGTATGTAGCAATAGGGTGAGGGGGAATGGCTTTAAACTGAAGTAGGGTAGATCTAAAGTAGTAATAAGAAAGAAATTCTTTACAGTGAGTGTAGTGAGGCACTGGAACAGGTTACTCAGGGAAGTTGGTGACATCCCATCCTTGGAAGTGTTCAAGTCAAGCTGGATGGGTCTTTGAGCAACCTGGTCTAGTGGAAGGTGTCCCAGTGGGGTTGGAACTAGGTGTTCTTTAAGGTCCGTTCCAACTCAAGCCATTCTATGATTCTATGATGATGAAAATCTTTGTTTGAACGTCCAAAATCACTAAGCAACATGGATTTATTCTGCCTCGACCTTCTCAATTTTTGCTACTCCATCCAGTGCTTTCTCATCCAAAAATTCACATCAGACCTTTGTACCCTTAGACCTGTGAGATACCTGTACTTGAAATGCATTGTGATATAACCCAGGGGTTGAAACTTTTATTTTTTAGTTCCATGGAACCCAATCAGTGCCTATGAGTGAGATGGTAGTTCAGTGATTAATTCAGCTTTATTTTTTTATAGTGAATTCCTGAGTGAAACCAACCTGGAGATCACTACCTTTTGGTAAAGAAGTTGTTATTTGTCTGCTGAAATTTAATTTTCTTCTTGTATGCACACACCTACATATGTACACTTAAAGTTTTTTACAGATTCCAATGGTAATTTCTAGTCAGAATTTTCAAAGTTTTGACATTTATTATTTTTGTAAACAAAAAAATCTCATGCTATCATAAAAATGAAGGTTTTCCAAAATAACCTAACATTTTGTCTGGAAGGCTTATGAAAATGAAAACTATTTCCAGGCTTATGTAATAGGAACAATATAATTAAAAATAAATGAGCCTATTCTTTTTTTATTGGTTCAGCACAGTATATTTTTAGTTTTCTGTATTTCTTCTAAATACTTCACTGTTTCTCTCTGTAGAAAATGTCAACAACACTCTAATTAATTGTTCTACTGTGTAAAGAAGAGTAGGCTTTTTATATATGAGCTACACAAAACTGCTACTATATATTTACAGAAAATCAATGAGAAAAATATAGCTAGAATATTGTCACTTCCCAGAGGTAGTAAAATTTAATTCTCACCAATCAAAGTGTCAACTTGATGAATGTATGGAAGACTACGTATATCAAACTGCAGAGTTCATTATAGTAATATAAATTAGAGGGTAATCATTATGTTAATTACATGATGCCTAGTAAAATAAGTTTGACAAACCTTTTCTGATTTTTTTTTAAAAAATAACCAGTATAATTTGGCCTTATTTGAAAAAGTGATGACTTCCAGTACCTCCTGGCTTTTAGAATCATACTTAACCTGTTCAATGTTCTCTAAAGAGCACTGGAGAGGCTCAACTCAAGCATTTGCCATTTCTGTGTAATCATCTCCTTTTCAGTAGATGAGAATCTTAATCCCTTCTAGATACTTCTCTGTAAAATACACTCATATTGTGACTCTAGCTGCTTTGTCTTTTCCTGGCTTAAAATATTTGTTAATGAGTTTTTATTTTGATCTTGTTCGGGGTTTTTTTCCTTCCAGAACTTGTGGAGTGTATAAAAAATACACATTCTGTCCCTTAAAGCCTTTCAGTGCTCTGTGCAGTACTTTCCTTCCTCACATGCATCTCTTTGCATCTGACAACTGAGAAGTTTTCTCGTAGGCGGTGGATGCCTTGGGCTCAGCGCCCAAAACCAGGAGACAGGTGGGAGCTCTCTGCTGGCATACCTGTCCAAGCAGCCGTGGTTTGGCCAGCACAGCTTTTGAGTTTCATCTCTCTTATGGCCAGAGCCATCCTGGTGGGATGGGATGGGGGCCTTTCTTCTCCCCAAGTAGGACTGGCTTTAGGTCAGACCAAGCTGCTCAGGGCTTGGACCAGTCAGAGCTTGGAACTGTCCAGGGATGGAGATGGCACAGCCTCTCAGGGTGACCTGCTCTGCTGCCTCACTATCATCACAGGAAAACAGTTTCTTTCATGTGTTGGGATGTAGTTTGATGTGTGCCATGCAGAGGGAGACATTCCCTTATCTTGATCTCTGGGCTGTGCCCCTGTTTGTACCTCCCAGGAGCTGCAGGATGCCTTTGGTGCCAAAGCACAGTGCACACCATTGCCTCCTCCAGGTCATTGTTAAGAATATTAAGGTGCACAGGTCTCAGGACAGTTCTCCACTTGGTGCTGGTCTCTGGGTAGGCTTCAACCCATTCAGAGCCTGACCATCCAACCAGCTTCTTACCTGTCTGGTTATGCACCAGTTTTCTCTCTTTCTCTGCCTTATCTCTGGACATTGTATATATTCTTAAGAGCAAGCCACTTCCCCCACTTCCCTTACCCTCTGACCCCCACCTTTTCCCTTTTTTTTTTCCAACGGAGGTCCTGTACATGCAATGCAGAAAGAATGGGAATGATGTAGTAACCCAAGATTTACTCAGGGGTTTTCTATACTGTGGCTTCTATGCTTAACTTTCTCAAAACATGAACCATTAGTTGCTGTAAAGTAAGTAGGATAATTAAGTTCTTTTTGGGAGGACAGATCACTCATCACTCTGAGGTCCTGCGCTGCATGCTTATGCTACTTGGGCTGTAACAGAGTTTAACAGCCTTTATCCTCAAAGTGTGTTCTTTTAAGCAGATACCAGAAGACTTCACTGAATTGTACTTGGCCTTCTCTTTTCTTGTTATCTGCTATTGGACTACTGTGTTTTATGCTGAGGAGATGGAGAAAGCTATGAAAGGCTCTAAGATGATATGAACTTACACATCAGCTTGAGAGAAATGCTGTAATTACTGTGTTTTGACAGTACAGACTGCAGTGTGATTTGTGTGCTGCTGACACATTATCTTTGAAAAGGTGAGGAAAGGATGGATTTGGTTCTGTTTCTCTCTTTAATGCCTGTTATAGTTATTGCATTAGTATTAAGAATTATAAATGGTCATGCTCCCATTTCACGATTTTAGTTTCTCATTTCTTGAGGAAATGACTGAATATAAAAACACTCTGGTTCCATTACAAGAAGTAATGGCAATAATTTGCTCGACTGTACAGAAAATTTTTATTATGAAAACAAAGAGAAATAAAAATCTAATTTTTTACAGTGGTAAAGGTTGAATAAGAGTTAGATTTATACAAGGTTAAATAATTTTGTAAACTCATTTGCTGTGAGGATAGATGTAGGGAACTGGACTTGCTCAGTTCAGGAGGAGAGGAGACTCTAAGAGAACCTTCCCACAGTCTACCAGTACCGAAGTTATGAAGGTGGCAGAACTGAGCCTTTTGCATGTACCTGGAAAATGAGAGATTATAGTCATAAATTGAAGAAGGAGCTGTTCAGTCTGGATTTAAGAAAGCTTTATCGTGAGGATAATTAGGCAGTGAAGCAGGTTGCCCAGAGGCTATGCAGTTTCCATCCTTTGATGTGTTCAAAACTAAATGGAATAAGGCCCTGAGGAGAAACCTGGTCTGATCTTACCTTGACCAGCAGGTTGAACTAGAGACCTCCATATATCCCAAACAACCTGAATAACTTTCTGAGTGTTCTTTACGCAAGATTCATAGGGGCCTGGCTATAAATGTCCACATGAACATTTGGCCTGAATGAGCTCTGCAGTCTGTTCAGACCAGTTCCTCCATAGCTTTTTGTCGTCTTCTCCTCCATGTTTAATAGATGCCATTTGCCACCAAACTGGGTGTGACTGGGTTCTGATTTTTAACTTCATGGTCAGAATTTGATTCTGTCCCTCCAAAGTGTATTTCAGCTAAAACTCATTTGGTGCTGGAGATTAAAACTGCAGTTGCTGGTTTTATCCAGTTTTACCAAAGAAGTTAGACCTATATGTGATTACTGGGCAGTAGAGTGAAACAGTGTCTGGGTGGCCAGAGGATAAAAGCAGTTTCATGTTGGGCCTGTTTCAAAAACATTGCAAGAAAAGCTCAGGGTTTGGTGTTTTTTGTGTGTCTGAGAAGCTCATGTAGAGGGCACTTTGGACTGTCTGAGCAGAAATGAAAGAGGTAAGGATTGATTTGGAGGTTGGAAGCTCCAGTGGGAAGGTCTCAGAGACCGGGGACATGTTAGGAGTAGTGGGTGGAGGAGGACACCTGCTAGGAGCAACTCTGGGATGGAGTGGATTGAGGAAAAGGTGGGCAGAGGTGCTGCAGGAGGAAAGGGCTCTAAACCACCATGGCTTGGGCCATGGGCGTATGTTTCTACGGCATCTCTGTCTGTTGAGATTGTGGTGCATGTGCAGGAAATTCTGCTCCTTCCTACCCTCTTTTTAAAAAAACCCCCTCAGAACTATTTGATTGTTTATACTTGAGGAAATACAGCATCTCTAGATATCAGGGTGCAAGCCTCAAAGATTGCAGGAAACCCTGCAATATTCAGTAGCTTAAACCAGTATATTCAAACAAGCAGTACAGCTAAGTACATTAGGAATTAATTGAACTGAGTGAATTTGTGGAAGTGAATTATGCTGAGACCTGTGGCTGCTCAATGTTGACAGTGATTTACTTTTGTAGACTTTAAATTGTTACGTAATGGTTAGCCTCGGCATATGATATATAACTAAACCATTAGTCATTATTATAAGGGATAATTTCACATTGAATGCTATCGCAGTTCATTTGGTTCTCCGTTGGTATCAGTTGCTGTAAATTCAGAATTCATTTTTTGTGGTTTTTTATTGGTTTTTACACCATGTGCATCTCTTTCTCCTTATTAACCACGTCACAGGCTACATTTTCACTTCTTTCTCCTCTTCCTTCATTAAGTACAGCTTTGTGCTCACTCACTCCTGCCAGTCTTTCCGCATAATTTTCCCCTTTTTATTATTCTTCCACTGTCTAGAGATATGACAGTAGCAAGAAACGTAGGTAAGTTTATCATCATTCAGAACAAAGACTTTGTTGACAAGAGAAAACAAATCCCAGATGCCCTCATTGTCTGTAAAAGTTGTAATTCTCAGGACTTTTATTGTAAAGTTATCATGGATCTTTTGTTATTATTACTATTATTAATAATGCATTTTTCCACTGAGTTTCTACCATGAGACAGCTTTTTTTTTTGTATCAAATTCTCATGCTGCTTTCTGTGTTGCAGGAGACACTTCTTCTTTTTACCTGTGTTGGGTTTATATCTGTTTTGGCTCATATTCCTAAAGGAAATATTCTTTTTTATCAGTAATACCTGTTAAAGTTGTTCCAAAATTACATGCTTGATGAATTATGGTATGAAGTATGGCTCTTGATTTGAGGCAATAATCCTGCATTTTGTCATTTTAAAAACCTGGGTCCTTGAAACACTTCTATCTCATCTTGCAGTGCTGGCAGTTTATATGTTGAATGAATCAGGGGTGGTGGGAAAAGTATGTTTTTGGGGAGTTCTATAATTGGGACTCGGCATTAATCCTGCTTTGGTGAGGCCAGTGTATTGAAGCTTTGGCCTGAATTAGGGTTTCATTGTTTACACTGCAATCAGTCTGTGTCCCATTGACTTTTGAATAGCCCCTGAACTGAGTGGCGTTGGGATCTGACCCATGACAAGATGGGAATTTTCTAAGGCAAGGTGGGCAGGAGAGCCTCATGGGTTGGGTGGTCACAGGTGACCAGCAGCACATTTTTTTGGCTGGGTAGTTGTTAGGGAAATACATAGGTTTGCATATGCATATGCTCTCACAAAACCAGACTGCTTTAAACTGATATCAGACATGAGAAATTTTATCCTTCCCCTAACCTGAAGCATTTCAAAACAGGGAATCAGGTCTTTGCAATCTGGTCAAGATCATGGTGCCCTCTTCATGCTAGTTTTGATTTTACTAGTACATAGAGTTTTATTTGGCTTATGTGTGAACACATTTCCTTTGAACTATGTAAAAGCTTATGCCCTTTTTTTAAATTTTTGTCTGTTTCTTGTTTTGTTTGTTTGGTTTTTGTTTGGTTTTTGGTTTTTTTTGAAATTACAGCTAATTTGTGAATTACAAATTGCTCTGAGCAAAATATAAATGAGTTTTCAAGGAAAAGTAATTATTCTAAGAAGGAACTACTTTGTGGCCTTCTTGTAAGTGCTTCAAAGTGCATTCAGATGAAGTTGGTAGGGGCACAGACTTTCTGGTCAATCTAAAACAGATGCTATCATTGCAGCTGTCCTGGAAATAGGCATGGTTGTATTGCTCCAGTTAGTCTGTGTAAATGCAACTATATATACTTCTGATAGTGAAGGCAGATCACAACTCAGAGCACTGGAACAAAAGAATTGTATAATTTGATGCTTGATTTTTATTGTTTTTTTCATTATTTGTGCTTGTGATGTTGGGGTTTGTCACACTAACTGTTCTTGCAGCAGTAAGCATGGCTTTAGTTGATATTCACAAAGTGTATCCAAATATTTTGAAAATGGTCAACCATTCACTCATTTAGAATTACTAGTTTTTATTTTTAAACTACTTAAAGCAAGTTTACCAAATATTTTATGTATTTTTTTTCTCATTCAAAATCTAAGATTGAGTTTTCAGTATTCTTCATCAAGTTCATAATTAAGGAGAAAGGTTATTTTTCCCCTCTTGCAGAAAGTAAATGCCCAGTTTGGTTTTTAGATGCTTAATTCACGGATCTAATGTGGTAAATTTGTAGTAATAGGTCTCATTTGATGAAGCTTTCTGAGCACTATTTTATATATGTATAATAGTAATGACATGATACTCCTAGGTTTGAGTCCCAGCTCATTAAGTGGATGCCTTGGAATCCTAGCTGGGCTATTAATTTTTAATGTATTTATACAGTATAAATGATTAATGTGTGCTTCTGCACTAGAGTCAAGATTTTGAAATGGGGAATAACAGATGACACAGCATGCTTTCAACTGTGAAAATGTTTCCCAGGGGAGCACTGAAACTTGAAAAATGGTAAGCAGACCAAAACTGAAGAGTTAAAGAAAATGCTTTAGGTTCTTGTCATTTGAAAACAGATAACAAATATTTTAACTTCCCATGAACATTATAATATTACCTACAGATGTAGGAAAACCTAGGTATTTAATGTCTTGTCAGATAGGATACTTCAAAAAGTATCTTAAATGTAGTATAGGTGGGGTTGTTTATTTCGTTTTTGCATTCAAATGAATTTCAATGAGAATTTATGCAGGCGGTAGCAGGGGAGTTACTTTACCAGTAGTTCCCTTCTGGGAGTTATTTTAGCAGTAGTTCTTTGCTCCCACTGCCTTTGTGGAGATGCTGTTAGGTCTGTGCCAGTTGAGATGGTGCAGGGAAGCAGTAAGAGCTGTCTCTGATAGAAGTTTGCTCTACTTGCAGGCTTCTGAGGCATGGACTATGAAATACATGCACAGGGCCAGAAGCCAAAGGCTGAAATTAAAAGAAAAAACACGGACTAGGATATGCCAGGGGATGGCTTGTGCCCTTGTGACATTCATTTTCCACTACTGATGGCATTTTAAAGTCATTCAGTTCAGAGGTATGTGAAATGTATGACTAATGCAAGGGGCACTATATAAAACAAGCACAAGTTTGTTTGTTCCACAGTGCCGTCACAATGAAGTGTCTTTCCCTTGCTTAGCCCGTCATTGTTGTTTTTATTTTTACAAAATCACAGCTTGAATTTTTACAACTTGAGAGGCCTCACCTGACTGTACCTCCTGTGGAACACTTGTTAGAGGATACATTCTCAAGTACCACTGACACTAGATAATACAAGCCCTGAAAGCTACTCTTGCAGTTTATTGGGAAGTGCATCAACTCCTGATTTAAGAAAGGCTTTCTATTAACAGTGATTTATTTGGCTGCTTTATTGCTGTGGGAGGTATGTGCTCTGCTCTTACCATATTTCCTTGTAAAACATTTTTACTCTTTCAGCTTTCTTTAGCTCTAAGTCAACACGACAAAATATAGAATCTTGTTAAAGAAATTTGAAACTCTCATGCACTTAGAAAATACTGTCACTGGTTCTCTGAGATGCTTCTTGACATTGGTTAAACTAAGGAGCTTCCTCAGCAATATGCTTCTGGAGTGCTGCCTTGTACAGTGGAGCCTCTTTGAAGACTTGAAGCTGTTGGAGCCAAGTGGCCAACTCAGTAGTGTGTTACCTCCTAAAACTGGATTATATTGATAGTGTAAGAGGTTCACAACCTTGCTTTCCCTTGTCAAGGCTTACTTTCTTCTAAGGGTCTCTCAGGAGATGCATCTTCTTTCCTCTTCTGCTCAGGAGTAATTCCTCTTTGCTTCTGTTTTCAGTGCAATTTCTGGGAGTCCCTGAATTGTGGCTGCAGCATGGAGTAGTTTCTTGCACACACATGTGCACAAATTTGTCTTATACTACTTTTGTACAAAATATGTGTACTCTAAATATGTACCAGATATGTATCTGCTGCTTTCTTGTATTTCATAAGATTGAACTCCAGAATCACAGGGAAGATTGAGGCTGGAAGCAACCTCTGGAGGTCACCTTTTCCAACCCCCTGCTCAGGCAGGGCCACCTAGAGCTGGTGGCCCAAGACTGTGTCCAGTCAGGTTTTGAGTATCTCCAAGGAGGCATCATGTCTTCATATGAATGAAATCTAATTTGTCCTTTAGGGTATTTCAGTACTAGTGAAGTATTTAGGGTGCATCTAGATCAGTAAATGTTTTCTTTGATATTCACATTGATTCATTGTATGACTGCCAAGATATATTATACATAAATGACAAGGGAACTCACTGACTATAACTGTTGAACTCCATTTTGTGGCTGTGTCAGTTTGTTGGATGGACAGGATGATACCATGGCAGGCTTTGGGAAGGGCTCAGCACGTGTGGGAAGGCTGTGAGGGAGGTGAATAAGCTGTGTAAAGGACATGCAGGTCTTCTCCCGCTCTTTCCCCCTTTCTAGGACTGCATTATTCTCTTTCCATCTCTAGTTCCCTCTCTTAAGACCTGCAGGTGCCCTGTCTTCAAGTGTTCACCCCCTGACCTATGCAGATGTGGCTGTGCCAGGAACAAGACCCACAGCTGGGGGCTTGGAGCAGCCCTTGAGCAGCTCTGCTCTTACCCACAGGGTACCAGACCACTGGTAGGTCCTCTTCGTGTGGGGTGCTGAGAGTACAGCCCATGGACTTGGAAAGCTTCCACGTAAATTTTACCCTCCTCTTCCTTCCTCTCCCGATCTTTGTCAGTTTTGTGGTCTTAGGCCATAAAAAGAAATTGGAGAATTACATGGGCTTTGTTTATCTGCTTAAGTCCCTCAGAAGAAAATGCAGATGGAGATACCTTGGTGTGGTTCACAGGGTTGTTTTATATTCTGGAAATGGAGAGGTGGGGAGCTGTCATTCAGATGCTGCTCCTGACTGGCACAGAAAGCTTTTGGGTCATCTTGCCACTTAATTTCTCCATGCTGTAATTTTTCCACCTATGAAGCAGGTATAGACAAATTTGCATTAGCAAGTGTTTTATGAGGTTGAATTTTTTTAAGGTTGCTAAGCTGTTTGGGGATTCTTGAAGTGATATTTACAGTATGAAGGTGTGGTGGGGGAAAACAGTTTTTCCCCCCCTGAAGGTGAGAAAATGGTAAACCCCCAGGGGGTGGTGATCTTT
>JAWWLV010000001.1:98838328-98911799 GCA_035041135.1 Platyrinchus mystaceus
GGCCCGGCAGATGAACCTTAGGATTAAAGGGTGGGCTCAGTTCAGCGCAGGCTGTGTCTCACCTAAAAAAAAAAAAAATCCATTGTGCAGGCTTGAAAGGTAAAAAGACCTTTCCCAGATCTTCGTTTGCAAAGACTGGCCATATTATTAGTTCTTTTGGATGTATCCCAAAAAATTACTTAATAGATAAATCAGATGGAAGAGAATACTTTAAACAGCATGATGCTGAATCAGTATGCCAAATGTATACCTGCATGATGATTGTTGTATTGTAAAGCAATATACTTACTCCAAAAGAAGTTGCTTGTGTTAAACAACTACAACTTAGAAAAATATAATACATAAACAACCAACCCACCTTTTCTTACACAGCCTTCAACTACAATTAGACTAAAATCATCCCTGTAGAATAAGTTCTGTCAAAAGCAAAAAAAAGGGAGTAACATTTTTCAATTCTCTAAAATATCATCATAATGGAATAACCAGTTGTAATCTGAGGAATTTATATACAAAACTAGCGCATTACAGCAAGTGGAAATGTATACTGCAAAAATTTCTGATGTTTTCTTGCTCTTTAACTTAAAAAAAAAAATCAATATGGTAGTTTAAGGTGTTTTGAATTATCCATGTAGTCATATTAAACAGTGTAGACCATTGGCTTGTCATCATACAACTTCAATAATTACTGTTAGGTTGGGTTTTTTTTGTTGGTTTTTTTTAACCCGATGTCTTTGCAGCCCAGAGTTATATTTTCTATGTTATTATTCTTTTCTTTAATTGCTGTCCTATATAAAACTGTATATCCTAAATTGTATAACCCTAACCCAGTGTATCCCAGGTTCTGCATCTCAAGCAAAACAGAAGCTGAGAATTCTGTGCATTACAAGGGGGCTTTATATAGCATTTCATTAATAAGGAAAGAGTGTATAATGACACATTAATTTGGCATAATTGCATTCCTCAGTGGTGATGCACCTGGAGATCATCTAAAGTGCCCATTAACGAAAGTTTCATTAGTCTAGAAATTAGGAAGTTTTTGCCTTTGCTCGGACTTATATTAGAACCAGAAAAAAAGTTAAGCTGTCCCAAAATAAATTAGATCTTGTTGATACAAGAGAATAGCGTCAAGAAGTATGTCAAGCGAAAAATACCTTCATTCGTATTCTTTTAAGTGTTTGAAAGATCTGAACTTCTTGAAATAGTCTTGCCGTGATGAGTTATTTGACAGAGTATAGACAATGTAAACAAAATCCTTATTAAAGAGCTTATAGCATGGGTTTTTTACATTTTATTATGAAAATAGTAATGCATGTATCATGGAGAAGTTTATTAATTTGTATGCATAAGTTCTTCTGGATTGTGAATGGTGAATGCATTGTGCCATGGATGGAGAAACATATGAATTTGCACTGTATAAATCAGTTTGTTTCAGGCAGATATTTTTCCCTTGTCCAACTGTAATCCCATTATCTCGTTTTTCCCCACCACAGATCATGGAGGACTGAGTGGGTATAATATTGTAAATAAGTGCGTTTTTTGGAAGAACTTGATTTTAATTCAGTTTTTGTAAGATGGTGGATAGAAGCCATGAAAGTATTATATTTCTTCTCTTTTCCCAAAATCTAGTGTGTTACAACTTAGTTTTCAAATTGAAGTAACAGCCTAAGTTGTGTATGTTGTGCAGTACATACCTAATCTCTCTTATCTCCACTGCTCTGAGCGGGATAATGAACAAATTACTCTTCATCCCCATAATTTTGAAGTGTGCCGGGAACTAATATCTAGCAATAAGTAACCATATTTCATTCAATGCTAATGTGCCAGCTTTCAAACTCAAGAGATACCAGATGCCTTATTGTTTGGGGGTTTAGTTGTTGTTGTTGTTGTTTTTCTGATGTCAGAGCCAAAGATGGACATGAAGTGTGGTGGGTTTGTGTGGTGGAAGTTGCAACTCTCCATCAGCCTCAGCTGCTCTTGGTCTGCCTTGGCTCAGGCTCCTTTCTCTGTAACAGCAGGGTACAATAGACAGTCTCTAGTCATGAGACTGCTGTTTTGTTTGGGCTTTGTATTCCTTCTTTTTTTTTTTTTAATTTAAAATATTTAGCATGATATGATAATATTTTGCTTAGAACATTTTTGTCTGATTTCGTTGGGCAGCCTCAATATGGCAAATATGCAACATGGTACATTTGAGTTAACAGGTAACATAGGGCACATCAGAATAAAGAATATTTTTGATAAAAAAAGAAATCTAAAAATGTTTGAGATTTAACTAAAGGATGCTGCACTGTCTCATTTAACATAGTGGTTTGTTTATTTTCATGCACGTTATATTGATTTGTTCAAATGTAGTGAAAAATAGGGAAGAATAGGTACAGACAGAAGCATAAGGTCTATTATATGATCGTCTGAATTTTAACAGTAATTTTAGAGCAGGAGGTGATAGCTAATGCAGGAATAATATGAAAGCTTTCCGATGAGTTGACAAATGTTTCTGCAAAATAATAAGAGTAAATTTATGCTTTTTATCCAGATGCACTAGTGCTGTCAGTATCATCTTTCTTGAAAATATTACTGTACTTAGAATATGAAATGACATTAGAAAAAGTAACTGGAAATTCACAAGCTTGTATGTGTTTCTGTGTAATGGGTAGTGTTTGTGTATTGATATTAAGGGTTCAATTATGCTATATAATAAAATTCAAAGGCACTTGGCTTTCAACTAGTTTGCTTTAAACAAGGTGGAGTTTAATCCAGTGGGTTTGTCGAATTTCCAGGCAGAAATGAATTCAGAAAGGTTTGGGTTTGCATGGCAGATCTGAAGAGTTTGGAAGAAGTCTGACATGAGTGTTTGGATGAGCATTTTCTGGTGGCATCAGAAGGGCATGGGCAAGATCTGTTCTGTACTTCAAAAAAGCAGACTGCTGGTAGTCCTTGGATAAGGTTTAGCAATTGTGGGGACAGCAGTCCTGGGATTCTTCACAGCAGCCTCTAAAATTGGCTTGTAGATTATATGGAAGGAAAAATATATCGTCTATGAGTATGATGTTTATATTTGCAGCTGTCCCGTAACTGTGCCTGGAAGGAGGAAGAATCTGAACTGAAATATCAGTGATGTTGCTTATCAAGATTTATGATGTATAAATATTTTGATATTTGAAAGCTCATTGAACTAGGATTTTCCTCCTGTTTCACTATCATATCCCCTCTATATGTTCCTTCTCTAAGGGTTTGCTTAGCAAAGACTAGTCAAGCCTATTTCTTTCTGGTGGCATAGAGTAACTGCAAATTGTCTTCCATTTTTCTCCTTTATTCCCTTTTGAATGATGCATATTCTAATTGGGAAATGACCATCTTTCCTTCTCTTCACTGTTTTTTTTCATGCTTCCCCTGGAGCCAACTACTAATAATGGGAGCTGCACAATTCTTCAGAGGTGCACTTGTTAAATTTTAACTCAGACTAGATCTAAAGCAAAGACTGGCCTATTTTCCATAGATCCATGCTGTCCTACCTTAAGAATGTCTTAAATCATCTTCTTTTTGTTTAAGCCATCATGAATCACATGGTAAAGTTTGTGAACTACTTTGATCTTTTAATTTGACTCGTTGTCCAGCTAAAAAATTTGCACTCATTGATTTCTTAATTTAGCCTATATTTTCTGGTTTACCTATGGTTTTTTAATTACTTCCAGGTTTGATTTTATGTCTTCAAGTGATTCCCTAATTACCTGTTTTATAATGCTAAAAATGTGTCCCCCATTTTTCAATTTAATTCTTCTAGTGATCCTGTCTAGCCATTGACCCTCATTGCACTGTTTGCTCAGTAGAGATCTGCCATCAGAGGTTTCTTCAGGAATACATTTGTACTTTAAATTAAAAAAGAAGGGAGGGGGGAGCTACGGGGCCTTTTTAAATCTATCTCCTTTCAGTTTTCATTTTAAACATAAGAAGGTATCTGGTAGGATGCAAAATAATAAGGTGCCTTAAAATTTTACAGTTCTTTTAAGTGCTTATTTTGTTATTTTTTGCTTATTTTATCTGAGATCAGTCTATCTGCCAAAGGTCACAACACTTGCCACCCTCAACTCCTATGGAAAGTGTTGGGTGTGCATTATAAGTCAAATTATTTTATTATGTGAAGGGTTTTTGTAATTTCTCTTCCACTATCTACCTCTCATTTCTTTCATTGATGCCACTATAACAAGTTTAGGCCCAGCTAAACCAAATAAATCCTGCTGTCTGATAAAAAGTGAAATGAGGAATGTGGTGCCTGAAGGAATATTTCAGCTTGTCATTCCTTTCCAAGGAAAAATGTCTCCTTGCTTTACTAGTACTCTGAGAAAAGAGAAGATTACAGAATGCCTAAGATTAATATCTCTTCTGGTGCATCATTCAACCGTTTCCCTTAGAAATGAAAAATTTGCTGATGATATTTTATGCTTGCACTGCTTCTTTTCTGTGCAGCATCTCTGCATGACTTCCTGCAGCTCAAGACAGCAGCTAAATATGGGGCTGCAGAATGGTGCTGGGGGGGATTGATGCATCTTAGGTGTGCTTTAGGTATCATTTTCAGATGAAAGATGAGTTTTGGAAGAGAAAGCTTTAAAAATCTCAATTAGAAAAGTATATATCTGTTTAGAGAAAAACGAAGACTCTCCAAAGTGGTTTTATAATAAATCAGATGCCTTTTTAAAGTAATCGATAGAGAATTGATTTAAGGGCCTCAATCATGTACCTTGTTGGAAAGTAATACAGTGATGTTGCTGTATTTGATATGGCCTGGTACTGTTTAAACTGGACTTCTGATCTTCTACCCAGCAAACTGACGAATGAAAGCTTTAAAAGGCGTATCTGAAAGTATAAATGTTTCATCCAGTATGAGAGTATCCTTATCTCAAGGTAGATTATGAGAGAGAAAATTACAAATGCAATACTGCACTTCAGTACCCTTTTATTTGTGGAAATATCTCTGTGGGCAGTCAGGGAAAAAGTCTGTGCTCCATAGGGGGTGGATTTGTTTTATTTGTGTGTGTTTATTTGTTTTAATGCAGAATTGAAATATTTGTATCTAGTTATTTACTTTCTGCCCCTAAACAGTACATGTCCAGGCCGTGCCCTGTTGTGATCCCTGCACCTCTCATGGCTTGCCAGAGGCTACTGGTGTGTTGGCCATTATGAAGGGAGGTCACTGTTGGTGCCACTCTGCTGTCACCAAGCCCTTTTGTTAGATGTAAATAAAATGTATTCTTCAGCTTCAGGGAGCTTTTAAAACTTCATGAGTAGAAATTTCAAAAATATGACTGAGTTCAAGAAGCATTTGGACAACGCTCTCAGGCACATGATGTGATTCGTGAGGTGCTGTACATAAGGCCAGGAGTTGACTTGATTCTGATGGGTCCCTTCCAACTCAGCATATTCTATGATTCTATAACTGGGTGGCCTCTATAAAGGAGGCCACCTTATACTTTGTCCTTGGGGGATGCAAATATCATTTGTTGCTCTTTATTGCCAAGAAAGATTAAAAAATTGTTAATTCATCTGTTCCAATAGATCACACAGTTTCAGGGTATTAAGGAAATTAACCCTGAAAGAATGACACTTAGCAACAATGGAAATACATTATAGAATAATCTTTCCTAGTACTTTTAAAATCAGCAGCTTCGGGCTTTTCCTTGAGATTCCTCTGAATCCAAGCCATGACTCTTAATCCTGTGGCATGGGGCTTGCTTGTATCCATGCTCCAGGGATTGTCAGTGGCACTTTGTGTTGGGACTGGTTCACTGGACAGGTTCTCACCTGACAGCTCTTCACCTGGCCAGTCAGTTCCTGCTCCCAGGATTTTGTTGTGTTTGGGAGTGAAATCATAACCTTTATGATAATGCTGTGAAAAATGGATCTAGGTGTCTCACAATCATGAGGCACAAAATAACATGCCTCTTCATAACAGGGACCCTGACTGAGCTTGGGGTTTCCCAGATTTTGGATTAGTTTTCTTGAATTTTGCTTTACATCCCTTCCTATATAAGTGGAGGATTAAAGGATACACTGGTGTATTCTCCCCACCTCTTTATTCCTCTCTAATTAACTTTGGTCCAATGATTTTAAACAAATTAGGTCACCCAAGTGGATGCTGGGAAGCAGGAAGACATTTCTAATGTGTTGAATTCAGTGAAGGTATAAATTGGATATTTTTCCGGCAGAAGCTGTTTTTCTGCTTTTTCGTATGCTAATAGAGGGTTTAGTTTCCCTTTTATGCTCAGTGTTTCCAGGTAAATGAGTTAAAAACATTTTAACTGGGACAGTCTTGCTGGTGCAGTGTATACTCTGACAGGTATCGTAGCAGCTGATAATATTCAGTTTTTTGCTTAAGAATATATGGGATGAAAATGTGGCCCAGTGATACAACCAATGAACGAGCATTGGGATTTCATCCTACTGACTTTTTTGGGACTCAAGCTGGTTGTTATGATCCCAAAGCAGTGGATTTCCATTCCTGGCATTTGCTTTACCTTATGCATCTCACGTGTTTACTTACAGGGTAAAAAAACCTACTGACTCAATGTGTTATAATAAAAAGTGAGGACAATTATCCTTGTTACCTCCCTACCTTGCAATCGTTTTTGCCCTGTTTTGCTTGTTTCTCAATTACAGATTAAACTGGTGTTTCATAGATGAGTACTTAGACTAAATAATCAATAGCCTTATCCAGCTGAACGTAACTAAGAGGTGAGAGGGGTGTGGTGTGGGAGTGAATTGAGTGGAGCAGTGGAGAAGGATGATGGATGTTGTCCACAGAATACTCAGCAAGGAAGCAGAGCATGGTGAAAGGAACTCATGCCTGGTTCCTGCTGTGTGAGGAGTCAGTAGAAGAGATTAGGAGTCAAACATGATTAGTGTGGCAAAAGGGGAGAAATTGCTTTAAATAAAACCCACTGAGAACATTATCAAATAATCCAAGATTGCAGTAGGAAAAAGAGTTTCATAAAGCACATAGACAGAGCAAGACTGTGCCTGCAGGCATTTGCTTGTATTTAGTGGAAGTGTTTAGCTCCAGTGCCTTGGGCAGTGTTAGGGGAAGAGTTGTGCCTTGGAACTAATCTGCCTTTTCCCTGCTCATTGCCCTTTGCTACTGCCTCTCGAGGGAAGGGGCTGCACTTCCCTACAGAGAGAGGAGTGCTGTGGATGTTGCCCTTGCTCCCTGGCTCGCTGCTTCTGCTCACTGCTTTGCAGCTCTCAAAGTCGGCTGCAGTGAGGAGGGAAGGAGCACTGAGCTCAACGGCTCTTCAAAGCTCATGGCAGTCAAGCTACAGGGTGGAGAAGAGAGAGGGAAGTTGGGCGTGGGAGCCAAGAAATATATTCAAGGATCATTATGTTATGCATCTGTGGAACTGCAAATTGTTTTGTGCACCGAGCGAGTAACGAAAGATGTAGAGGGGTGGCAAGGGAAGTTTGGTGTCAGACTAAGTTTGTATTGTTTGAATGGAGAAAATGTTTTATGTTTTATGACTCCATGTGCAGCAAAGCACATGAAGTAAATATGCCAGTAAACTGAGAAGCTCTTTCCTCCTCAGCAGAGAGTAAATATTAATGAAGATACAGGTGGTGCTCAGAGACGCACATACAGAAGAAAATATAAGAGGAAGTAGAGCAGTTGCAAAAAGCGAACTCTGGAAGAGTGTGATGGCTGCCTTCCCAGAAGTTTTTGGTGGGGGGAAGGTGGAGGAAAATGCAACAGCAGCAATGACAAAGGAAAATCATAACAGGGTTGTATAAACTCCTCGCAATTGGGAGATGAGACTAAAGGGAAACGAGCAGCATCCTGTTAACACATAAAAGGGAATGTGTAGTAATAAGCAATATGGAGGTTTGATCTCTTTGCTGGTGACATCTTTGTGATTGATTTAGGGCAGTCCCTATGCACAAGCTGTAAGAGGCTGTAGGTCTTACTACGGCATCGTACCACAGCTCTAGGGAGGCAGGCCCTGAGGGCTGGCAGCAAGGGAATGGTTTTTGCCATGGGAAAGACAGCTCAAAACTTACTAATGAGGCTCAGGGCCAGATGTCAAGGACAGCAAGCATTTCAGTTTGCCATTTGCTCCTGCTTATGGCCAAATGCCTAATGCACAAGTCTTTAACAGAAAATGATGACCCAGAGACCAGAGCTGGGTGGAAGGCATTTTAGAGTTTAATTTAATTTAAACCCAATGCTGCCAAACGCAAACTTGTGTTTGGCTTTTGTGTGGGGAAATATTCTTGCCACTGAAGTGAAAGCTCTTTGACTTTCAGAGGAAGGCTGAAGCTTCCCACTTATGCCTCACAGTGCTTCTTTCCCACTCTGAGATGGGGCTCAGAGCTGTCTGAGTGTCTCCCATGACTCTTGTCACCTCACAGGGCTTGTAGCAGGGGAGCCTCTGCTCATCCCGCTGAAGGAGGAGGGGAGAGGTTTGAAGGGAAGGTCATGGCTTGCTCTCCCCTGGAGGCAGACTGTGGGGAGCCTCAGAAGGACGCAGCCGAAGGAAGGCTGTCAACAGCTGTGCTGTGTTTCTCTGTGGCAGGCTGTGGCCAGGGCACAGAGAAATGACAGCAGAGAAACTGTGTAGCTCTGCAGCCATTACAAACTATCAGCAAAAAGTCTGTTCTGAGGTGTGGTTGCAGGATTACCTGTTTCAGAACAGTGATGCTTTTTGTCTCCTTGACTCTTTGAGTCAGCATTTGCTCTTGGTTGAACAATGGGGTGTCACAGTAACACAAATA
Source organism: Platyrinchus mystaceus (assembly GCA_035041135.1). Taxonomy (NCBI): domain Eukaryota; kingdom Metazoa; phylum Chordata; class Aves; order Passeriformes; family Tyrannidae; genus Platyrinchus; species Platyrinchus mystaceus. Next base: position 98,847,083 of record JAWWLV010000001.1, read on the forward strand.
AACAGAGCCCAACTACAGAAGTTGTTTCTGTTTAAATGAAGGACTCTCATGTCACTTATATTTTAGCAATTTAATGGTACAGTCATTACAAAGTATATCTTTTAGAAATCCTTTGTTATTACCAGTGAGATTGACTGGCATAAGATATAAAAATAATGTCTGGATCTGAAAGAGAAGTTAATTTAGATGTCAAATTTTGAGATCTAGGTTTTAAACTGAGGGTGGATCATACCAAGTTGCTATCCCATGCTGCAAGAGCTGATCTGCTTTGCTCTTTGAATCCTGTTGTCTGTAGTTGATCCAGAAAGTAAAACTTATTAGTGTCTGCTTTGGAGTCTGAAAAGACATCAAAGTGTTGCTTTGAATAGGAACCAAAGGGAGCAACTGTAAGATGTATGCTACAGGGGAATGAAGGAGAGTCCGTGGAGATTTGCAAAAGAAGTAGACAGGAATAGTTTCTTTAAAAAGTTGCACTTTAAAGGGTAAGATAGAGAAAAAAATCACAACTTAAGAGGGGCAGGCATCTTGCTTGTATTTCAAAGTACCTTGTATTTTGCCATCATATAGTAGAGAAAGCTGATCTATAACACTAGCAAGGATTCTGGAAGCAAGGTACTCAGTTACACAGTGGCTCTATGTATGTGTTAGAAGAAGTCGAGCCTTTGGAAACATGTAAAAAGAAGAGATTACACAGACTTATTAATATGACTTATTCCTCTTTCAGTTTTATTCTGGTTTTATATTCTTCTATTTCCATGTAAGTGATGCAGTAATTGGACTTTTGTATGTCTTCTCTAAAATTGCTGCTAAACCCCTTTCAGCTTTTAGGAAAAGGAGCAGCATATTTCATTATCTGTTCCTCCATAAAAAAATTGTGGGAGGGGCTTTTTTTATAGTTTGTGATTTTGGGCAGATGAAGTAGATTTTTTCAAAAATGTGATTAAGGATAAATATGGAAGGACGATTAATGATGTCTCATTAAAAGGTGTCTAAGAAGAAAAGTAAGTCTGTGCCAGACAAATCAGGACAATAGGACTTGTATGAAAGTTATTATGCAATTTCTCTTCTGCCTTGATGTTTCATAGTTAAAAATTTTCATTCCCCTCTTTGAGCCCAGGAAACTTTTTTATATCAGAATATAAGTTATCATAAAAAAGCAAGATTCCAGGAAGTTTTATTAGTAGACAAAATAATGAAACTTTTAATAAAATCAGAGGTCCCAATTCTAAAATAACAAAACTGGGGAGAATTAAGAAAAGCTACAAGGTGAAATAAAGCATGGTGGGAAAACAAAGTACTTTGCAAGATGTTGTTTGTAATACTTCATGCATACATTGCATGTGTGTATATATTATATATTTGCATGTGTGTATATATTATATATTTGCATGTCTCCTTTTTCTCCTTTTTACTTGTAGCTAGATATGGTGCTCCCCAGTTGATCAAAAAATGTGTAAAGAATTGAAACTGATTGTGCAAATGTAGTATTTGATAGGAAAAGAGGTAAATAAATCATGCTTACGTATTTTGGCAGGAGTATAATGTCACAGTGTCCTGGCCTGTAAACTTGCAGGCATCAAAATATTGGTATTAATGCCACAGTCAATCACAAAGACCAGTTTAAAAAACATTGCTCACTGCCTACTTGGATTTCAAACATGCCTACGTGTCTGCCTGCCCTGACAGAGCTGGTGAAAGGAAAAAAATTTCCTTGTGGTGATTGTTAAGAAAATGAGTTTATTTTTTGAACTTTCTCTTAAATATTTACATTTGGGGCTGGGGGCAGGAAGTATATCCTCACAGCCATATGTCTGTTTACCTGTTAAGGAATGAACATCGTTTTTATACAGTAAGTAAACCACCTTGTATTCAGAACTCTGAATCAACTATGTTTAACCCAGCAGCAAAGTTAAGGCTGTTGCAATCCAAGTTGGCAGTCTGTAAATATTTACCATCCAAACCACCCTGTATTGTTTCTTTGTGCTGTCAGCTCTGTGGAGCTCATTTTATGCTGGGTGAGATGCTAATGTAGATGGCAACACTTCTGGGCGTGTGCTGCACTCCAGTGCCTGCCTTCTGCACACATACCTGTCGAGAGCTTCAGAAACTTCCCTGCTGGGGAAAACGAGGAGACCAGTCATGCCGTGAGTTCAGTAGCTCCACTGAGTTAAGTAGTAGGGTTTGTTGTTGATCATACTTTTGGGATAAAAACCTGACCCCACTGAAGTTAGTAGTAAAGGTTCCACTGCCTTAGATGGGATTAGAATTTCCCTCTGTCTTCAATAATAGTGTTGTAATGCCATAGCCCACCCGTGTGTAAGTACTGTCCTCCAAAGCAAATTTTTAAAACCAGCATATTGCCATTTGAGAATAAAGTATTATTCTCTTATTTAAATTATAAATTAGAATAACAACTTTAATTTCAAATAGCTAGGCATATCTAAATCTATTCTTTTGTTGGGGCTGGTGATAAATGGAAGATTTAAATGTCTAAAGGTATGACCTTTAAAGTAAAATTATATAAATAATCCATCAACAGTGTACTTGTTGACATACTAATGTACTGGCTTACTCAGTCCAAAGTTACTTAAACTTGATAACATATTTATAAAACCTCAACCTGTGCTGTTTTGAACTTAGATTTATCTTTATAAATCATTGCAACCAGGTTTTTAAGGATATTGAAGCATCTAAAAGTTTAAGTGGCTCTAATAGAAATATAGAAAATACCACAGTGAATAGCTCCTGTTACCAGGCACTTTTTTTGACTGTTTTATAAATAACTAGGCCCTTATGAACATGTAACATTCCTGAATGTCTTTACAGAAAGTAAGCTGTCAAGTTCTGGCTGTGTGCTTCAGAAAACGGGTGGGAGAATTAATACATTGAAGAAATAAAAATAGCTCTGTGAAATATAATGGAGTGGTTGGTGATAAAATCAGACTGCTGACCTGTTGCTTGGGCTAAAGCTTGCCAGCAAAACTTGTTCTTTGTGGAACAGCAACACTTAACACCATCCCAAGTAGGCTCTGCCACCCCCCTGGACTGCTTCATGGGTGTGGGACTCTGTGAGTGGCTGGGCGGCTGAGAATCCTGGGGCTGACTAGTGCGGTGATCCAGTAGTGCATCCCTGTGGCCAAAGCATCAGAGAGCTCAGTGTCTGCCAGGTCCCTCTGCGTTTATCTTACCACCAGCCAAGTCTTTAGGGTAGCAGAAAAGGTTTACTTTATCCTCTCAAGGAAAAAATCTATTTCTAAACAAATTTGCAGAGGTGGATGCGGCAGCACAAAAGGATTAAAGTTAACAGCTGTGTGACTCTCGAAAACAAACTTGGCAGGGGTTTTTCTCGGTTGCTTCTGAATGCAGTCACTGTCTCAAGTAAGATATGTTTGGCAAGACAAAAATGAAAGGGTTACAAGAATGATCTGTTGTCTAATGGCTTCTGTAAAAGATGAGATTAAATAATTTAATAAACACAGCTGGGGGAAAAGTTGGTTTGAAATGCTAGTTACTTCTTCCCTAAATTTTGGTGCTTCCTGCTGTAAGGGACATGACAAGAAAGCAGGGCTCAAGCCAATCTGGGTCTTACCATTATTGCCCATTCCTAAGGTCATTTCTCCATCTTCTCTGGCTGAAATGGGCTTCTGTAACCTCCCCTGGTCACCCCAACCTTCTTCTAGCCTGACATAGGCCTTCTTGTCCTTCTTCTGCCAGGGCTTCACCCTTTGCTCTGTGGCACAGGGCAGCAAGGGAAAAGCCATTTTGTTTACTCTCTCTTTGCAAATCTTCCTGGGTTTTGTGTTAGTTATATTTCTTAAAGTGAAGGGGAATGTACTAATTATCTTTTCTCTTTTTTTTTTTTTTTCCTTTTTCTTTCTTTCAACTCAGGAAGATGATATGTTGTTTTATTGTGCAAATCACACAATCTTGATGAATAATCTTTAAACTTCGAGCTTACTAGTTCCAGAATATCTTTTGTGCTAAGACCATCTCATGAAAGCCTGACATGATACACCTGTTGGTGAGGTTGGGGTTAGTTCAATTGAACAGTGTCCCTGGCATTCCCTGTTGGTATTAAGGGACCCAGTTTACATACTATGTTATGAAGTTATTGAGAAATAATACAATAGTAGCTGAAACAATGCATGTGTCATCCCTTAAATGGATTAAATCTACATGTGTGGTACTCTTTTAACAGCAAAAAAGGAAATAAAATGAAAGGTAGAGCTGGCTAAGTGACTCTAAGATTTGCAATAGGAGTTTTTGCACTGAAAACACGGAAGTTTATCTCAGAATTGCATTGACTATTAAACTCTTGTATTTCTCTGTGCTCTTGCTCACATTTTCCTCTATTGATACTGTGCCTCATTTAATTCCTCTTAGCAATGCAATTAATAGCAAGCTCTAAGAACTGCAAATGTAGCAAATACATAATTTCAAAGAGCTGAATTCTATCTAAATATGTGTGCAGGTACGCTGCTGGATTGTAATATGCAGTTACAATCTGCAAACAGATTAATCAGTATTGCTGTAGGAAAACAGCCAGAAGCACTGCAACCTTTGTGTCAGAGAACAGTATTAAACCTGTGTAAGTCCCAGAGTTCCTCTAGTTTTCTGTCTGCAGGGAAACTTTCATTTTCTGTTGCAAGATCTTTAGGAAGCTGCTTGTCAGTGGCTGTAAGTAGGTTAGCTGAACTGGCTGTACCTCTGTCTGTATCATTTTCCTTAGCTATCACCTGCAGAGAGCTGAGAGAGTTTTTATGGGACTTTCTAGTAGCTGTCACAGTGGCAATGCAGTTGCAGCTTGCCAGGATATATGCAAATACATGTACCCAAATTCCTACCACGGTATATAACCAAGGACTGATGAAAATTGAAGGAGGAAAGATTTAGCTTATGCTTTTTTTTTTTTTTTTTTTTTTTTTTTTTTTTTTTTGGAGTGTGTGTGTGTGATTTCATTTCTAAGAACCTGTTATTACAAGAAGTTTATGGGACCATTTTCCTAGACACATAACTGTTTCTCTTCTGGTTCTAAAAGTACTATTTGCCTGCAGAGTGTTTTTCAGGTGATAAAGAAAAAAATTGCATTTTGCATAACATGTTTTTGTTTCCAGATTTTATCTTTAAAAATCACTGGGTTAGGAAATAGGGAAAGAACAAGGATATAGACCAAAAACCAGCAAAGAATAGAATAAGTAAATTTTTGTCTTTTGCTTAATGATTAATAGGATAGACAAACAGAGTTCAAGTATATAACTGCAGGCAACTAAGTTTTCAGTGTAATGCCTATTTTTCATATTGTTTTATGTGAAGCATGCTGAAATGCTCTGAGTGGGAAGCTGGAGTAGCTGGCCTCCTGAAGTCCCTTCCAATCAAGAGTTGTCCTGTGATCCTGTGATGCCTGCTGATGGAGCATGAGCACAGCTGCCTCAGTGCTCAGCAAGAGCTTTTGCTGTTGATTGTGTAAGATGAAGATGGGCAGAGGGCCCACTGGTTTTTGGGCAGCTGGTATTAGAAGCGACAATCAAACTCTAAGTCTTGCTGCTAATCTGAAAGGCAGACTAAAGGAAATGGTGCAGTCATGTGAATTCACTTAAAAATACACATTTTTGTTTCTCTTTAGCAAAGCAGTAATTCAAATCCATCAGCAGGAAGTGTATGGCTGCAGTGTATATGTAAAGCCTAAATAATGGATAAAAGTGATTCTAGGTTGACGGAGAAGGTCCGTGTTACTGGTGCTCCTTGTGGTGGTATGCGTGGACAGATGGCGTTCTTGTTAATCATTAAAGTTTGCCCTGTTTTTGGTTTTCTTTTTTTCAAGACCACTTGTAACCAAGAAATTTCTTCCTTTGTCTCTTGTCTTTCTTTTGCAACTTTACCCTTTTGTAGCTCCTTGCCTGGAAATCAGTCGTTCCTTGGAATTTCAGGAAACTACACCTATGTTGACCAGTGGAGAAGGCGGAAAAAAAAAAAGGTTTTGCAAATCATTCCTGAGTATGTGTTCTAGATCATAGGAAACTGGGCCTGTCACTTATGGATGGATGTTTTGACCACCTCATTTTGAATTCCACTATAGTGTGGCCTGGCATGTGTTGAAAGGACTAGTGCTCTGAGGTCATTTGTCTCCAGTTTTGAACTGCATTTGCACATCTTCTGTTCAAATCTTCAATCAGTTACATGAGTTAGTTTTCAATGTACCTTATATTCTTATATGCTGTTGATGCATATAGTTAAGTATTGCACTTTGCCTTTAAGTATATACGTACTAAAATACATTTGAAACCTGAGACTTTGGTTCCATTTTGTTGTCTCACACTTTGTGGAGTCATTACGGCTAAGGAAAAAAGTTTAAAACCCTCACCCCCAATTTATTCTTTCTCATTTGTTAAGATTTTACATGTGCCTTGGTTCGCAACATAATTCTGCGACAGAATATACCAAGTGTTGGTGATTTCCTAAGAATGCAACTGCTTCAAATTTGCTGGGTTTATGTTTAGAGTGCTTTAAATAACCTCCTATTTGGACGAAGGCTTCTTACCACTGGTGAAAACTTCTATTACTCAAATCCCTTGCTTCCATTACTTCTCAGTATGTTGCCATATAAACCATAATTTTCTTAATGGAAAAATACAAAGGAACCCAAAATAAAAGAAAATAAGGAAAAAAAACCCCAATCTTGTAGCATAGTAGCAGGAGAAACACAGGCTTCATTGCAGATGTTTTGAGAATGTAAACAGATTGCCTAGCACAGGTTTTATGTGGTCCTTTTGTGAAGTTTTTTCTAACTTTTTTTCTGGGAATGAAGTATAGAAAAGCATATAGTGCCATTACCTTTGAAATAGTAGGATCGATATTTCATTATATATTCCCAGTTTTGAGAATTTTAGTTTGAAACCAAGAGGAATATTGAGTTTTTTTAAAACTAGAAAGTAGATAAAAATACCTTGAACTACAATTATGTGCTTATATATATAGTACTTGAAGTAGACTTCAGCCTAGTATACTGATTACTTTGGTATTGAGATTTTTGATGAATTGAATTTTAAAGGCTAATTCCAGTATTGGCAGATACCTTCCTTATTTTTCTCCTAGGAAAAGATATAATTTTTCTAAGTAATTATTTTAAAGGTTTATGGAAAACAAACCTAGTCAGGAATCAGTGGCTGCATCTCATTTCAAGGTCATTAAATGTGTCTTATAAGGAGATGACTCTTGGGCTCTTGGAACTTCTGCAATCACTGCTCAGTGATGCTTCTTATTTAATTTCTGTGTAGGGAAAATATTTTAAATAGTTTTTTCTTTCACCTCCAAAATTAAGAGGATAACACTATTTTAATTTCATTTGCAAAATATGTTTAAGATAGGTTAACATTATTTAATTTATTGACCATTTCTCTGTATTTCCCAAGAAACTGAAAGGGAGGAGACTAAGTCATAGTTGAAATCTGAAGAACTAGTATGTGAGTGTTTTCCCTCTTCTCTTTTCTCTGCAGTACTCTCTTCTTAATTAAGATCCAGGCAGATTTTTTGTTCTACTATTCTGTTGATGGAATTCATCTTGAGATGTAGAAAGAGATACTACCAAATCTAAGCAGTAGGAACTTATGCTTTAATTCCACTTTAGAAAAACAACTTTGTTTCTTTTTTTTCAATTCACCGCATCCTTCTAATGCAACATTACTCTCCTACAGGCTAAAATGTCACCTTACAGCAAGAGCTTGTCCTGAAGGTGTCAGGTGACCACAGGCCTGAAACGTGGGTAATATTTTTATAGAACTACTCTCCCAGGAAGTGCTTAAAAGTTTTCTGAGCTGCTTTTTTTAGTGTATGGTTATACATTTGTTGGCTCCCAGCAGGCAGGTTGTATTTATACCCAGGGTATTGAAAAAAAAATGCAAAATTCGCTATGCATAAAAATGAGATTCCCTTTTGCTTTTCCAAATACAGTGTACATAATTAAATTTTAATGAATACATACACCTCAAATTTTTGTGGCATAAAATGGACAGTTGTATAATAGGTGGTAAAAAATGAAAAGCTGTACTATGACTTTTATTTAAAATATGACGCAACTTTACAGCATTGCATTTCTAGTGCTCTACTCTATACTACCATAAACTCTCATTATTAGTGACACTGCAGTCAATGAGCTAGACAGCATTTCTATCACAGGCTTTATGGGACTTTTTTCCATAAGACAGAAATGGTAAAACTCCTGTACTTCTCACTGAAACTTACCAGTAAGTCATGGCTTCACTTTACCAAAAAACTAGTAAGAGAAGGGCAGAATTCATTGACAGCAGAGATAACAACACTTTAAAGCAAAAAAATCCCAAAACCCATAAAAATTTTATGTGGGATAAAATTTAACATTCGATAATAGTTGTGATTTTTTCAGGGATTGCACTGTATGAAAAATGAGTTTAGTATCTGCTCTAGGGGGATGCTAGGTATCATATGGTAAGGTTTTCCAGCATGTACTGGGTTGAGAAAAAAAATAAATTAAAAAGGTTTTTCAGAAGATTTAGTAAGAAATACCCGTAATCCATCCACTAAAAGAGAAAGAGACAAATATGCTTCATATAATTTTGTTCGTTTGTTTGTTTTGTTGAGCTTTTTTTGTTCCTGAAACACTGAGTAAACCTGAGAAAGCCTAAGGTCAAAATGCCCATTAAAACAGGTAAAAAGGTCTCACACACATCAGTTTTTAGAGATTTTCTAGCACACATCAGCATGAAGTTAAAGCATCGTATAGAGCCGAATGTCAAAGAGCCTTTCACAGGCATCCAAATCCCAACCATTACTTGCTGCTTTGAGTACTTTCTGGCTTTAGCAATACAAGATTCTGAAGGTGAAAGCAATTCCTTCAGGACTTGAATGTCTAATGGGGTCAGTGTGCTCTAAATGAAAAGTCCTGACAGTCTAAAAGGAACTATAATGGAGACTTTTGTTTTCTATGTAATGGGGGCACATCTTTAATGATAATGGATGTATAACATAGAGGGACAAGACAAGGAAATGAAAAGCGTGTCCTGTATCAGGTATTTAAAATAACCACAAAACCAACCAACCAAAAAAAATCCCAGAACAAAAAAAACAACAGACATGAAAGTGCATTAACTGGACAGTAGTGAGTGTAGAGAATCAGAATACACGCACATTTTTTTTGCAAAAATTAAAACCTCAGCTTACATTGAACAGGACAGTGCAAACAACAGCTACATCAGTGATGAAGCAGTTAAAACTCTTTGTGAATCAGAGACAAGAAAGGAAGCATTCCAGGGCAGGCAAGGTACCTCAGGGAATGACAAGGGCTTTAACTTGTCCCCTTCCCAAGGCATGTGGAGGTTTTTAGTGCCTGGAACAGACCACCATTGCCTCACAAGGTTTGTTTTATCCCTTGGTCCAATGTGCTTCCTGTACTTTTGAACTTTGTTAGTTCTGGGGCCATAGTGGACAACAGTGGCTCTTTGGGGAGCCACCGTTCAATGCTGAGTAACTTTCTATCTAACTGAAGGCAAACCCCATGTTCCATAAGGTACTTCTTCACTGTGCTGTTTGGGTACTTGCATCTGGACAGATCAGGTAGAGAAGATACGTGGTGAGAAATGTTCTATACATAGACCACTAGAACAAAGGTTTTGAGGAAGTAACTTTATGTTGTAGTTTCAGACTGAGAGGAATCATTCCTCATATAATGAGTTGTGTAATGGACACAGGGTATATTTTGAACAGCCAGTGGTTTCTATGTTCTTCATCGCTCTGTCCTACCTGTGATACAGACAGGAGTCTGGAATTGATGCTGAAGTGTTTGGAGCCTGTGAGTGGCTCCAAAAGTCCATGAGTGGACTTTTCTGGTTATGTGGAATTGCCCTTTTTTCCCCTCATGAAGTGATGGGCACCTGCTGCTGTATTTCCCTGCTTATCTGGCAGAGGAGCTGTAGCGGAGTGTTCCTCATGGCTGCCATGGTAAAAGAGATCCTCTACTTTTCTGATCAGCTACAGAGCCATGGGCCCTCATTGTCTCATGATTGGCAGCAGTAGCAATGACTTCTGGAGGAGGAATTCATCAGAGTGTCTTCTGTTCTCAACCCAGGCTTATGCTGCCATTTTGAAATCTGTTTTAGGCACTGAGGAGATGGAAGCTAATGTAATTTGTGACCAAAATAGTCGGGCAGGATTTTCTAGAAATGTAGCTCCAATACTGTATTGTGATTTGGCATAGGGGAGTTCAGTATGAATTTTTGAATTGTACTTGAGGTTTTTTTCTGCTCCACCGAAGGATTTAAAGGTTGAGTGAAGCCCTTAGCATAATTTTTTGTTTGGAGTAAGAATGAGTGTTACTTGGTGAAATTGTGAATAATCCAAAGTGTCTGTGGTGGAAGATGGGGACAGGGGAAAAAAGGTGTGGAGTTATTTGCTTCACCCAGAATTTGAGTAGTTAGTGCCTAAGAAAGCAAAACTCTGAACTGGAGACAATTTCTGAAAAACTAGTGCAAGGCAGCATGGCTTTATTCATAGACCTTACTAAAAAAATAGAAAAAACTACTAGAAGGTACAAGAAAGGGGGATGTCTTTATATGTGAATAGCACTTGTGTTTATCTGATGATGCATGATGCTGGGAGAAAATTCCAGACAAGCCTGAAGGGTACAGCAACATTATTCTACCTTTGCCCAGAGTATGGATGTGTTGCAAGATTACTGAGATGGACAGGTGTCACAGGGCAAAAAAATTTTTCTAGCATTATGTTCTTATGATTAAATCACTTGTGGGGTGATACCCCTCAAATTTCTTTTAACTGACAGAAGCTCAAAAATAGCACACATTTAGATGAGGATTAAACCCTTTCACTTTCTTACCTCAGAAAAGATTTGAAAGCATGCAGGTTGCAGAAGATGAAGAATATCTGAAGTCATTAGGGTTCCCTTCTGTACTTGTGTGATTTAGTAAAAGTAGTATCAGTTATTTTTGCAGAGTGCAGCAGAGTGCATCTGAGGCAGTTAATTTTCTACTTTTGTGCTTCTGGTAAGACTACTTCTCTGGGGGTTTATAGGACTCATCTCTGCAAAGACAACAAGCTTTTCCATGTCCTTGATCTTGGATCCAGAAATTATTGCCCATCACATCTGTGTAACCCTCAGGAGAGTTTCAATAGCAGGGTATGATGATTGATCTTCATAGTACCTCTACAAAGTCTTTAAAACTTCTCTTTCTCATTTCTTTAAGTTAAAATCGTAGGATGGAGGTAAACTTATGTGGTAGTCTTCTGGGACAGGAGAGGGTGACACCTGGATTGAGAAAGCAGTTTTGTTCCTGAGGCAGTGGAAGATTAAATATCATAGAAAGACAGTTACTGAACTCCACTTGAGTCACAATAATGTCTATTCCCAGATAGACATGCCCTGCAGATACTTCAGGAATCGTGTTCATACTTTTAAAAACTAATAATACAAAATGTTTTATCTCTGGTGTTCCTCACGGTACCTCCTTGGGAGGTACCTCTCTGGCTAGACTCTGCTGCCTTCTTAAGCAACTTTTGGGAGTGTAGTGTGGCTTTTGTTCAGGATGTCTTTCTTTTACGATGGGTGGGAGAAGGACTGACGTAGATTGGAATGTAGGAGGCAGAGAACTTGCTCTTGTACCAGTGGAGAATTGAAATGAAGCCGGGCTACATGCCCAGACTCAAAATTTAGTTTTTTCTCAGTATGGTAACGTAAAGGAAGCCAGTGTATCAATGCTGTTAGTCCAATAGGAATGCTTAGTTACTTGTGTTAGATGGTCAGCCTTGTGTGAGTCACTGCTGCCCCTGCACATAGTGCTTTCAGGAATAAAATAATTCCTGTAAATAAAGAAGTACTATGAGAAACATCCAGATGTTAAAACAAGATGATTCCAAGACATTAGATATCTAAATGGTAAACACAGCATTATACTGTCTTTATATTCCAAGTTCTGTAACTTTAGCCATCCATTGCAGTTGCAGCAGTCCAAGGGATTGTTATAAAAGTTTAGAACATAATCCTTCCACTCTTTTAATCCAACAGAAGAAATAGGTAGATGTTCATAAAGTTACTCATAACTAAAGAGAAAACATGCATATTAGTATTTTAAATTATTTATATTTAGAGAAGTGGTATGGCTCCGCATGGCTCCAAATACAGACATTTTTCACAGTTATGAAGATTTCTGTCAGAAACTCTTTGGATAACTTCAGTTTTTGCTAGTCCATGAGCTAACAGATATTCATTAACTAAAGCAACACTGTGAGAAAATAAGTCACAGGACAAAGAAAGCTAAGAGAGTTTTTATAGCCTTGTGTTGGAGGGGAGTTTTCAATGGGAGCTGCTTTGATAGGGACTTTTTGGAAGACATGCCCCAAGTGGAAAACTTTGCAATTGATCTTAGAGATCAGATCACTGAAGTGAACGGTAACAAGTTGATAGATGGTATCCATCCCAAAATTCTAAAGCTTTTTATGTTAAATGAGCTCATTTGATAAATGTAGTGTAAACTTTCTCACTTGAAACTAATGGTAATAGGAGCTTGAAAGGTGTTTGCACTTATTTTGGTGCTCATAGGTGTTTTGGAAGGGGGTTTAGAATGGGGAATAAATAAGATTTAAAAAAGTTTCAATTGTATTACATTATGCAGCAGTTTTAAAATAAAGGCTCACTCTTTGTGGTAAGGGTGATACAGGGTGATCTGCTAGTGATACAGAATTCATCTCCAAATTCATATGCTTGAAATGCAAATTTTGGTGTGTACAGAGTGAAATGTTGGAGCTCCAAATTACACTTAGTGGAGAGCTAGTCAATCGGTGTTGAAAGCTTCCAAATTAGAGGCCAGCTTTAGAACAGAGATGAACCTCTAGCCCTTCACTAAGACCCTAGACACAGAGATGGTCTTCAACTACATCTTGAGGTACTTTCCACTGGATTTCTGACAAAGAGGTAGCCCATCAATATAAACTGTAACCTGAGTGAAAGCCCAAACTTCTTTCTCAACAGAAGCACGGAACTGGAGGGATTTTGGAGAAAGATGATGAGAATGATCAAGCCTGTGAAACCTTTGTACAAGAAATAGCTTCATAGGTCAGGACTCCTTAGCCTGCAGTGAAGACTGGTCCATGAAGGTTGATGGTGGGATATGTTAGAGATCTGCTGAATTATAACTGGCATGGAGAGGATGAAAAGGGAGACATTGTTCACCACTGCAGGTGTGAGAGGGCATTGAACAAAAAGTGGCAGGCAGCTGTCAGAATACAGATGGATACGTTTTTTACACTAGTGCCAGTCAGGGAAAGTGATAGTCATGGAATGAGAACTACTAAAAACCAAATACATAAATAAAATTCTTCCCCTTCCTGCTCAGTAGAGATTGAATGCAAGAAGCGGGAATGAAGGTCACTATGACCAAGACTAACCAGGTTTCTGCCTTCTTCAAATTACAGGGGGGGAAAAAAAGAGAAGTGGAGGTTTTCAGGGTTGCTACTACTTTTTATTACTGTTTTAAATCTGTCAGCAGACCGCAAATTGGAATTCCTGGGCAAGGAAGTAAAGACTGCCCTAGTGATGTGAGAGACCACCCAGCTCCATGTCCAATATCATTCCTAAGGAATGGTGTCCCTTGTCCATGGAGAAGGTTCATCGTAAACATGATGTCCATCTTTGGGGTGGGTAGACACACTAATCCTGTATACTGAGTGTTGTGTCCCATTAGACACTAAATACATGAAATACATTTCGGGCATTCAATTTTAATTGAGTGCTTTCTGTCTTGTCTTTGCCAAAGGACTATCTGAAGCAGGCAGATTTTGTCTTACACTTCATTTTTGCATCATGTGTGGGCATCTGTGAGGCCAATGGAGTAGGCAGAGATGAATCTGAATGGGAAAAAATAGCTGCTAATTTTAAGGTGAACCAGTTTACTTTCATTGGCACACGAGCATCTGTGATGTGAAGCAGGAATGTCTGATGCTGGGAGGATGGGAATGCTGCTTTTGTGTCAGTGCCAGTTTATGCTGTTTTAAAATTACACCCTAAGAGCTTAATTTCCACTAGTTTTGGAAGAGCTACATTTGTAACAAAATTTATAGGCTTGGGCTATAGAGATGGTGCAGTTACAAAGTCCGTCAAGACTTCTAGAGCAAAGACTTATTAAGAGGAATTTCAAGTTGCTGGTTAAAAAAATAAGTTTGGGGCAATATTACATGCTTGTTGTCTGACTCTGTAGATACTGTTTTTTAAAAAATTGAATTTTCCAGTCTGTTAAAATGTTTGATTTTTCTAAGTTTTGAAGAATGGATAGTGTTGCTTTCTGCTTTCATCATTACCACTGTCTGAACTGCTATGGACATAAACTCTAATAGTATGCTTTAAAACTTCAAACTGTTTTAGTTTGATCTTTGAAAAAGAGGTGGGTACTACTACAGACCTGCATTTGTGTGTGCCATGGGTTATGCTGAGTATGTTCCACATATCATGTAAATAGCATACCACTGACACAGCACATGAGACTTCACATATGATCTCATGTTTAAGCCATTGCTCAAGCACTGGCAGAAAAAAGGCTGAAGATATTCCCTGGGGGACAGCTATTGCATTATCGGTCAGAAGGTCCCTCCATAGGGAACATTGGCTTCTTGCACACCACTTCAGTGATCACCACTTTGATGATTTATTGAACTGATTGTTCAATGTGAAGCAATTCAGAAAGATCGGGTTTTGTACTTCTGCAGCAAGAATGTCAAAAGCAGTTTGAAGGAACCTTCTGGCTAATCTGCCTTGTTTTCAGACCTCTACTGGCATGATGTTGGCCTAGGCTTTCACAATGAAGTTTGAGATTTGACACCTAAGAGCTGTGTTCCAACAGGTGCTCCAGCAAGTCCCACTGCTGTGAATAAGCAGGGACAGTGATGGACAGCAAACACTGGGTAACAGTGGTGCCAGTGCTGCCTGTGCAGGCAGGCTTGCTGAGATAGAGGATGCATTTTCTTTGTCTTTCTAGTCTTTGGAAGCGGGCAAGTCTTCCAGAAATCTGGGCAGTCTTGGTGTGCTCCTCTTTTACCTGTGAAGGAAGGAAATGGCAATTGTTGATCAGTGAGCTGAGGGATTTATCCAAGATCATCTGCAGGGATGTAGGATTTGGACTGGGATCTCCCAGGTCCTGATGGTCTTCCTCACCACTAAGACATCCTCCTGACTTAAAGACTGCCAACAGGGCTTTGTCCTTTCCCCAGGTGAAATGCCTGACGCGCTTGTAGTTGCCTCCAGAGCTTTTGATATTCTTTCTGGCATTTTTCTCATCTTTTCCATCCCTTCATAGTGGCCATTGAGCAGAATCCTTGCAGACAAGCAGAATGATATTCAACAAGTGGAGGGAGGTGTAGGAAAAAAATGCAATTCATTCTCTCTTTTTTTCAGACTGTACAGGCAGCTTGGAATCCCTGACGCTAATCACCTCTGAGTGTAAAGACCTTGTCTTATTGTTATGACATGACTGTTTATCATTGAATTGTGCAATAACTATAGGAAAAGTTCTGTATTTATTTTTTCCTGTACGGCCACTTTGTCAAATTTGCACACATCTAATGTAGGTGTATACAATGTCTCAAGTGATAATTTGTGTCCCACTGATTATAACAAAGTCTGGAGGACTAGATCATATATAGATATATCTATAGTTAAGTAAGACAGTAATTAGCCATCATATATGATAGGTTCAGACACCATTAATGTTTTAAGGGCTCAAAGAAAGCTTTCAAGGGAATTAAATTTACCTTAAAATCCACTAATGTTATAATCCATACCAAAATGAGCCCTTAGTTTGAATGCAGAGAGTAATAATATTGATCATTATGATTGTCCCATGCTTCTACAATTTATCTAATAATAGAATGTTGATGTGCTTTAGTTGGGAATTTAAATGCCACTGTACCCATTTTACAGATGGTGAAACTATAACACAGAGTTTGTGAAACGCATCTAATTAAACTCAAAAGAATGGGTATCCCTCTATATAGTCTTGATAAAAAAGGTTACTTTCTACTTTATTTAGGTAACTGCAGTGTTTAGGATTCCAAATACTCTAAAGTGTAATTTGGAGTCTGTAGATGTTGTTAAGCTGTCATTCTTACATTGTAGAATGGCTCCTGTCTAAAAGAAGGGACTGCCTTTTCTTCCTCTGTCAGGCTTATGGAGAAAAAGGAATGTTTACACTCAGTTTAACAAGAAACTGCATGAAATAGTATTGAAAGTATTTTGGTTTTTTGCTTTGGATGACTGTTTTTTAATCAATTCCTTGGATCAGAAACGGGTTAGTTGCATTTATCTGGGGTAATGTAGCATATCTGACATTTATTTGTTTGATTAGCCATGAATAACTATAATTTTATTAAGAGTCCTAGCATGTTCAATATTAGACTTAAGGCCTCTCTTATGGCAGATACCAGTATTTGAATATGTTAACAGAAATGTTTTTCTACTCCTTGAAGATAGAGTACTTAATTTAATTGGTAAATCAGATGATACCTAGCACTCCATTGTAATGCTCTACTTTACATGTAAATTATATTTTGAAGCACCATATTTTTTCCCAGTTGTGATTAATCCTTGAAATAAAGGGGGAGGAGGAAGCAGCTAGTTTGCTTTTAATGATACATTCCTCCTTTGGGAAAGATTATCTATGTACAACTTCGTTGAGTTTAGCAATTTGCAATGAATTGTTGAGTTGTCTGTGGAGACCAATTCTGTTCCTTCAGAAGAGTGTTTGTCAGGTTACATTGTGCTCTCTTTCTTTAAAGGAAAATGGTTCTTTTGTCTCTATCTGTGGCAAAAGATAGTAAGTTCCTTGGTGGTATTTGAACTTAAATCTAGCATGTAAAACAAAGCTGTAATATGTTTGATAAATGGAGAAAAGAGAGGGAGAAGACAACTAATGCAGAACATGCTCTTATTTTGTGTGGTTTTGGTTTGCACGTCAAAATTTCAGATTGTATTCAGTGTTGTGTGCTCTGTTTGCCTGCCTGTCACATGTCCTTAGCCTGTCTTTAGCACTATTGGTTGCCCTGCCTGCTTTTCCTGCTCTTTCCCTTTTTCAGATTGTATGTAGATACTAATGACTTTTATCAATTTTGTTGGAAGACCTATTTGTTGTCTTCTGAACCTTTTAAGTCCCACAGCAGAAAGTGGGAATGTGTGGTAACATCTAGCTTAATTCCTGCAAGTGAGGGGAAAAATATCAATGCAAATGTTGGGGCTTCCTGTCGGAAAATACGATGATTCTTGCTAGCTGAATCTATTTTCTGTATGGAGTCAGTAGAAGGCACCTCACAAAAAGTTTCATGTCCAGAGGGAAAACAGTCACTTGAGAGTGCTACTGGGCCCTTCCTCGGGAGTGGGAATACCAGCAAAGAGTGCTGGAGCAGTGGTGTGTAACAGTGTGTGTGTGCTCAGAGATGCTGCAGCCTTTTCAAGGTTATTTGGTGGAAGAGCTTAATGGATAACGATCAAGTGCAACAACATCTGCATATTGAATCAATGTAGCACGTTGTGCACCAGTGTCATGCCCTTCCTTCATTCCAGCACAAGAAACAAAAAATGATTTGCTAGCAGTGAGAATGCGTGTTGATGTCCCTTCTCATGCCAGGTGTTGCACCACGTGTGTGGTCTGCAGCCATGTGGTGGGTGGTTAGTTAGTTTTTTGTTTTGGGTTTGTGGTTTGGGGTTTTTTTTGCTAAAACTGTACTGAGAGCTGGCATTTGAACAGAGGATGGTGATGAATGGAAATGCTCTCCATCCCTTTTACTAAAAACTATTGAAAATTAGTACTGTGGATGTGGGACTGATGGGAAATGACAAATTCACCAACCAAAGGCTTGAACTTTTAGAAATTGTAGTGTATTTTTCCACTTACTGGAAGAATATTACAAATGTAAATAGACCTACTAACCTCTTTTCCCTTGCCTGGGTTTTGGCTATATATTTCACAGCTGTGAAAGTATTTGGATGTCAAGTGAATCATGTGAAGTACAAAAGACAAATAACCTTTTTTTCCCTTCTCTCTCTTCCTCCCCACCTCTCCCAAAACTGCAGCCACAGGAATAAGTCTTCAGGCTGGCCTCACCCTTCAGGGACCTGGAGCTTGAACCAGGGGACACCTTATGGATGGGAGATGACGGCAAACAGAGATGGAAGAGATTACTTCATCAGGTAAGTGGGCAGTGTGAGCTGTGTAGTGTGTAGCACAGCACTGCAGCCCTGCTCTTGACTGTATTGCCTTTGAATCCTAATTTCTCTTTCAGCCCTACGTGGTTAATGTTTAGCTGCTTTAATTTATGGCACAGGGATAGCTCAGACTGTACTTTGCTGTGCCTTGCTTTGGTACTTGGTTATTTCATTTACTCAAGAGAATGCTGATAATATAAGGACCTGTAATTCTTTGAGGAATTACAACAAAGGTCATTAAAAAAAAAGCCATGTTTAAAGAATAAGAATGAGGCAGAAGATCAATTCTGATTGATCAATTATGATTCAATGACTGATACTTACACTTCTCCATTTCTGCCATGTGAGGAGTTTTGATTTGTTTATTAAATTCATTATAATGGTAATGACAAAGTGTGTATTTTGATCCTGTGTAGTAAATATTCAAATTCTTTGCTTTTCGATAGTCCTTTAGCTCTGAATTTAAAGGTTTGCAAAATAAATGTCAATGTGGATAATGTAATTTTAAACAAAATTGATTTTTCCCATTGAAAACTGTGCACAATTATTCTCTGAAATCACTGAGGTGGCTTGGATAAAATACAGTTTGGTGTTCCAGCAAATGTACTCTTATGTGGCTTTGGAACTACTTCACTAAGAAGGGCTGACGGTAGTGAGTTAGCAGAACCACTGGCTGATTTGCATTCATTGCTTTAGCTTACATCCCATTCTTAAGGTTAGAATTTTCATACTGTTCCTGTGAAGTTTTTTTTTAAATTATTATTTAATTTTTGTCTTTATCAGCCTATTTAGAAACTTGCAAGTGCTTGGAAAAGTCATGGATGAGAATTACAATTCTTTCTTTTAACACAGAGTAGAAGGATCAGACTTATTTTAAATTGACAGTTAAAAGTCCTTAATTCTCTTGAGATCCTTCATGTGCAAAAAAAAAGAATTGTACAGCATAAGAAAGAGGATCCCTGTTACTGTGCTTTCTCTTTGTACCCTGTTTTGCCCAGGGAGCATGCCTTGGCTTCCTAGGAGGCATTTGCTTTTGGAGCCAAAGTAAGATTTGTAGCAGCCTGGTGACCTGCAGGCTTTCAAGATTTAGAGCAATTTCAGACCTGTCCAAATTGGAACAAGTTTTCTGGGTTAATGAGGGCTCAGAAGCTGACTTTGAAATGTGGGGTTTTTTTGCTTCAACAAGTATTTGTCATGCTTTGGGTGTCTGTAAGACTCTGGCTATAGTACTGGACAATGTGAAGCTGAATGCCAGGCACAATATAAGTGTATTAACACAGGTTTTCTGCCTGAGCTAATTAGGCTTAATAAGTCAATAAGTGTAGGTGAGCCTCCAAAGTACTGTGCAAATGTGAGACTGATGCCTTGGTTACTCAAGTTAGTGAAGGGACCTGCAGATCTCAGTTGTCCATGTTTTCTGCAGACTGTTGCTATGTTCTCCTCTGTGTGAATCAGATTCATTTGAAGAATTAATATCCTGCTTCTGAGGACAGGCACCACATTTGATTCTTCCTCTTTTCTCACTGGTCACATAATGGGGTGCTGCACTTGTTTAGCTGTAAACAGCTGTGGCTTACAAAATGCAGTGTGGTAGTACTAATTAATTATGCAATTTGGGAATGTTTTCTAGCTCTCGGTAGCTAATGATTATTTTGTTTATTTTTTGGAATGCATTTTAATACCTTAAAGTGCCATATCCCTCTATTAAATCGAGAAAACTGCATCTAGGAACAAAAATTCATGTCAGGGAGTGCCAAATTATGCCTTAAGTAATATTAGGCTTATGGTTGTTATGTTGTTGTTTTGTTTGGTTTTGGGGTTTTTTTTCCATGCTCTTACAAGGTGCTTGTTTCCCATTCTCTTTTGGGCTCTGGTCTTTCTTCCATTTTTCTCTGTATGTGGATAGCAGACTATATGCAAAAAAATAGTCTGCTTTAAGGGGTAAAGAGAATGAGGCCTTTGAGGATCTGTAGAGGCCTTTGATATTTTGTGCCAGACTTCCTAACCCATCAGAATCTCTGAGCAGTTTTAGGTGCAAGTTGAACAGCACTACATACCTACACATTGTGTGATTGATTTATAATACATATTCCTGTATCAAATGTTTTAAAGCAACAGCATTGGCTATAGTGTGTGCACTAGGCATGCCTCCAGAGTAGTAATGCATCTTACAATAAATGACAGTCCCCTGGGGTGCAATAAAAGCCAGTACTTTTGGAAACAGAATGAAATTAGGAAACCATTTGGAACCACGTACTGCTGCACCGAATCACCAGCCGTCCACCTTTACTAGTGAACATCAGCCCAGGTGGCTATTATGGTGTGACTGGGTAGTCACACGGTGTGTATCTTGGTTTTAGAAGAATGAGCAAAAACTAAATAGACCCAGTGACTTTACAGCCATTCCTCTGTGGAGGTTTTTAGTACCTGACCTTACAGTTATTTGTCTGAGGAGAAGCTCTCTTTGGCTTTCAAAACAACCGCTTTTGCAAATACTACTTGAAAACAGAATTTAATTTTCTTTCCTTCGTTTTTTACCCTTGGATTTTGGGAATGGCATAGTGAGATGGTTGTTGACAGTTTTGCCTATAAAGGCAGGAGAGAGATCAGCAAGAGAACATTTCTTATTGTCTCCAAGGCTTTTTATAGCCATGCAGATTAATGAATTGCATCACACTTAAAAAGCAATTCAAATACTTTGCTTGGTTTTGATTAAGGATGTATAAACCAGGTATTACCACAATGAAATGTGTGCATGGGTTCTGTACAAGGAAGTAACATAATTCATAGCAATATTAACTGCTTTTTAGTTAAATAATTTACTTTGGGCCACATGTACCTTTCAATTCAACTGCAAGCAGACATATTGTAATTTTGAAATTGTGGGAGGAATAGAGAATCCAGGAGAATCTTTTGGTGAAATGAAAAGCAATTATATAGTGTCAGTGCAAAGGCTTTAAGGCGTGAATGGGAAGAGATGTTTATTCTTTCTCCTGAAGCAAATTTGATTTCTTTGAAATCTCTGAAAGCCCTTATGACATGAGCTAATCAGGGGCAGCTTCCATTGCCAGGCAGCACTTTTGTAAAAGTGTGAAAAGAGTCTCTTTTCAAAATATTTTCAGATGTTGCTATCAATTCATTATCTCTCCTGTACAGATGGCACAACCACGGTCATTTTGCAAACCTCTAAAAACCTTAAGTTTAGGCCATGGCAAATTAAAATTTCAGAACTTCACCCTTTCCCTTTTAGCTTGCCATTTTTACTTGAAATAGCCTTATAAGAAAAGTAATACATTTCAGTTTGGGAGGGTGGCAATCATCTAGTATTCTTTCAGCATGTTTCTGTACTGCACAAGCTGTATTAAGCTGGACCTTTAATATGATATAATTTGAAAATGGTATATTTAACCGCTTTAAAGGCCTCTTTTATTTGCATTTATTATATATGTTGTGTAATATATGATTATGAGAAATCTGTAATGTTAATTTGAATAAAAACTTGACTCATTAAAAATGGTTTTGGTGTGAATAGAGGGCTTCAGGGAGATAGCATGCGAAGCAGAAGGTTTTGACTGCTTTTGTCCACAAAAGGTTTAGCCTCATGGCAATTTTGGCTCCTAATTTTTAGGAACTATGATCTTATTGATTCTTGGACCTTTACAGTTTTGTCCTTTCCTTTGTGTAAGTCTTGCTGCTTGTCAGGCCTGGAAATAAGTTGATAGAGGGAAATAAACTGGCAAAAGCTAATAAAATGTCAATCTTATGGAGAAAGCAAGGAATTACTCCCTGAGCCGGTCCTTTGCATGGTCTGAAGTTGCACCATAGTTTAGTATGGAAGAATCCTCTGAAGGTCAGCCTGTCCAGCCTTCTGCTCAGAGCATGGCTAATGCCAGGTGATGAGCAGCACTGCTGCCACACTGAAATATGTGATTGATTTCGGAACAGAGTTGCAACAGAGTTGTGCTGGCTTAAGCTTCCCTGCAACTGCACTTTCAGGTGCGAGTTGAAGTAACATTTGCTGTCTTCAAAAGTCATACCTTTTGGATTCCTACTGCTGGTTAATTTCTAAGGAATAAGGTACTTTGTTGTTTTTGTGGATCTGGTTTCCAGCATCCAAATAAAAAACAGAGAATGCAAAAGTGGGGTTCCTCAAGGCTTAGTATTGGGGCAATTTCTGTTTAGTATCTTTATTGATGATTGATATGGCAAGAGGAGACTGAGTGTACCATCAGTAACTTTGTGGATGACACCAAGTTGGGTGGGAGTGTTGATCTGCTGGAGGATAGGAGGGCTCTGAAGAGGGATCTGGACAGGCTGGATCGATTGATGAGCTGAGGCCAACAGTATGAGGTTCTGTTGAGGAATACATTCAGTGCAGATAGCTTGGTAGACTGTAAGGGTATAAAAGCTCAGACTCTGCTATGGGAAACCTGGGGTCTAGCTGGTAAGGAAATGTGGTCTGACTGTGTGAATGTGGTGTGTGCAGCTGTAAAGGGGCCTTAGTCCCAGCTTCAGGGGTGTGAATGTGACTGCCAGAATGACTCCTAGATGGCTGGACAGAGAAGTTTCCTTAACAGTTCAACAAGTCCAAGTTTCTACATCTGGCACTTGGGTCACAACAACCCCATGCAGCACTACAGGCTTAGGGACAGTGGCTGGAAAGCAGACCAGCAGAAAAGGACCTGGGGATGACAACTTGCTGAACATGAGCCAGCAGCGTGCCCAGGTGGCCAAAAAGGCAAATCCCAGCTTATATCAGAAACAGTGTGGCCAGCAGAACCAGGGAAGTGATTGTTCCCTGTACTTGGCACTGGTGAAGCTGCATCTCAAACCTGTGTTTATTTCTGGGCTCCTCACTACAAGAAAGACATTCAGGTGCTGGAGTGTGTCCAGAGAAGGGCAGTGGAGCTGGTGAAGGGTCTAGCCAGGGTCCGTCAAACTTTTTAAACAGGGGGCCGTTTCACTGCCTGCAAACTGGTCGGGGGCCGGTTTGTAGCAAAGAGGCGCCCCCTGGAGGCAGGTGGAGAACGAGGCGCGGATTAAGTCATTGTGGCAGGGAGGGGGGCGCGGGCCGGGTTCGGCAGCCTTGGGGGCCGGTTCTGGCCCCTGGGCCGTAGTTTGAGGACCCCTGGTCTAGACTCTAGAGAGTAAGTCATATGAGGAGCAGCTGAGGGAGCTGGGGTTGTTTATCCTGGAGAAGAGGAGACTCAGGGGAGACCTTTTTCCTCTCCTCAACTACCTGACAGGAGGTTGTAGCAAGGTGGGGCTTGGCCTCTTCTCCCAGGCAGCTAGTGACAGGATGAGAGGACATAGCCTAAAGCTGCACCAGGGGAGGTTCAGGCTGGACATCAGGAAGAATTTCTTCAGGGAAAGAGTTGTTAAGCATTGGAACAGGCTGCCCAGGTGGAGTCACCATCCCTGGAGGTATTCAAAAAATGACTGTATATGGCACTTAGGGCTATGGACTTGTTGAAAAGGTGATGATCAGTCAAAGGTTGGACTTGATGATCTTGGAGGTCTTTTCCAACCTAAATGATTCCATGTTTCTCTGTCCCATCACATTTTGATATCTTGAGTGCCTGCTGTTGTTTTTTCACTGATGATTTTGGGTTTAGTAACAAAAATTTCTTCTAGACTTTTTCCAGGTCTATCTGGCAAATTTAATTCTTTTTTCCTCTAAAGTATGTAATTCTGTGTATTATATCAGCTCCATGATATTTTGCTTGTGAAATAATTACATTTAAGTTGTCCTTGTTTGGCTTAGTAGCTATGCTATTCCTGAAACATGAAATTCTTAAATGTCAGCTTTTGCCCTGTGCAGAAAACAGAGGTAATATGTTTGTGTTCTTTGTTAACTAGTGTAGTTCACAGCATCTTAAATCCTCAAAATCTACACAGTACAATATTTCTTTGCAATACGTCATGATATTCTTCTATACTCAAATGCTTAGCTAAATTTTCTTTAGTAGTCTTTATCTTATTCTTTCTGTGCTTGCTTTGCTTAGAAGAGGAAACTTATTCATGTTTTCTGAAAGTGTGCCTCTGCGCCTGTTGCATGCATCCTGTCTGATCTGTACACCCTTGTACATCCCTTGTACATCCAGTTCTAATAGCTGGCCAGAAATGTAGAATTACAAAACACAATCATTGATGATATTATTGGTGTATCAGTCAAGCATCCTGCTTATTAAGGACCACTAATTTATACCAGATGCAAAACTGAGACTCACAGCCTGCTAATTAGTTTAATTCAAAATAAATAAGCACAGAAGATGATCAGACCATTCATCATTTTTTTAATTATTATTTTCTCTTGTTATGTCCAGCCCTGCCCCAACCTGCTTGTCCATGTGTTCTCTAGGTTGTACATGCCTATTGATAGTTTAGTCCTTCCTTAGAATATTTCTCCAGAGTTTGCTCTGTTGAAAGGTTCTGAAAATCATCAAAGGATATAAATAAAATATAGTGAAAGCCTTGATTGTTGTTACTGTGTTGTTCATCTTCCTGGGTTTTGAAAAGGCTGCTGTTATTTATACCTTAGGACTACCACAGTACATAAAGCCATAATGAAAGTCTCAAGTCACAGGAGCCACCTTCTACCCTGTAGGTATGATTTATTGCACTTTATTGAGTGCATTCCATTCCTTCTTCACTAAGTACAGAAACAATGTCAACTAGATTCACTGGGAGATTTATGTGGCATTCGCAAAAATATGAGGCATATGGCTGCTTCTGTTCCGTCCACAAGAGCACCTGTGACTTGTGCAGGGCGCCATCTCCTTCAGGTGAGGGATGTGAACAGAGGCATCTGTGCGCTGGTTTAATGCCTCAATCCGAAGGCTGACTGCCGCGTGCCTCTTTGGGCATCTCTGCTCCCAGGTGAGATGCCAAGGGAAAAGGCAGTGGAATCACACTCCCTGGCCCACTTATTCCCGAGTCCCTAAAAGGGACATCCAATGAGATTGAATGGCAGGCAGTTTAATAGTGATAAAAATAGTACAACCTATATAATTAGTAAATAGAACTCTCAGCTACAGGTTACAATAAAGCCTAAAATGTTTTATGAGATTCAAATGTACATTTGCAAAGTGCATTTGTAATGAGACGTTCACTATTAAATTACATAGGATTTTAAAAAAATTAGAGCAGATATAAAATCTTATGTTTCAGACAAGCGGGTGAGTCAGCTGCTGACTGCCTAGGGCTAGGACGAAACTTCCTGTATTAATCAGGTTATTCTATAATTACAAGGTTTCTTGCACCTTCCTCTGAAGCGGGTACTGAGTGCTGTCAGAGAAAGGATACTGGACCAGGAGGACAACAGGTCTGATTGGTATGGCGATTCTTGATTTTTTTCTGTCTCTTCTATGTTTTATTTTAAATTCCCTTGTCTCTAATACGGGCTGTTGTTATGAATAGTGTGCTATTAGAGAAAGAGTGCTACTCTGCTCCTTTCAGACTGCATACAAATTTGCTTTCTGTAACTAAGGGTTTGACCTACTCAAGGACAGGATCGTATGGTGGAAGGGGGAGTCGGGCTAGAAGACATGAGCAGCAGCAGGGATGCACAAATGCAAGTGACTAAAGTGAATCTGAATAATTAGAAAGGGGAAGAAGGAAAATTATATAGCAACCTGTTTATGTCAGTGGTTTGCCTAGAGACTACTCGGGCATATGGTGAAAAAGAAAGTATTGCTAAATCAACTCAACCTCCTGAAAAGAAACAATGATTTAACAATTGTCTGTCCTTCACAAAGAGTTGTTCCTCTAGCCATATCACAGTCATAAATATCACAGACAAAGTGATGTTAATACTGACTGAGATAAATCATTGCTATAATGGAGGGAATGATAGCAAAGACGTGATGGTTTGTGGGGTTATTTTATTTTAACTAGAGCATGGAAAAAGGGATAGTTCATTGCATTGTAAAGCAGTTGTTCCTAAGCTGGTTAGTGTGCAGTAACTCAGGAGCTGGTCACAGCAGCCTGGTTCCTTCCCTCTCTTCTGGCTTGCCCTTTTTGAGTCCCCTCTGCACACACACAGAGCCCTCCCTTGCTGGACCAAGAGGATTTGTCACACTGGAAAAGAGAGGGGAGTTATATGAGAAGGTATGAATGTGGGTGAGACTACTCAGAAGAGAAGAAGCTTTTGCTCAGTCATTTGCTTTGGGTTGCCTGGATGTAATTATACTTAAGTGTAGTACGGGGAATCATACCATGGGCCTCTGTTACAGCAAAGTCAGTTCTCTGAGCTAGTTCTCTGTGTTTTTCCCAAACACGAACTGGATGGGGATGCCATGAAATTCAGAGAAGTATTGCATCCTGAACACTGTTACTCTTGTGTGCTTGACGGTGGATTAGGAAGCAGAATAAAACTTCTGGAGCAGGACCTGTATAGAAAAAAAAAAAAATCAAAGTATCCTAACCCATAATCATACTGTACATTGTCACAGAGAGGTGCAAAGATTAAATCTTCATTATTGTTGGGCTACATATGCTTCTAGGTAGCTGTTTCATATGGAATAACAGCATCTCATCTGTGCGTTGCAGCATGTAAATGCTTCTGTAGAAGCATTGCTTTGGTACACCAAGATACCCTTCCCGGGCGTGTAAAACAAACGAATTCTTTTAAACAGTTTGTGGGGGAATGATAGCCCCAGTCGGAGTCTGCTTTTCCAAGCATCTCTCTCGTAAAACAGTGTGTTCCCTAGAGAATTGGGATTAAAAGTGTGAAGTTCTGGTTCTGCAAAGCCATGCAGGTGGCTGGAAGAGTAGTAGTGGTTTACAAGAAGCTAAGTCTTATCTTGGGTCACATGCTGGTGACTTCAGTGATGCAAACACAGAGGCTCTGCATATGAAATAAAGCCAGGCTACTTGATAGTCCTTAAAAATAGAGAGGGGAATACAGCACCTGAAACACCTAAAAGGTGTTTCCTGCAGCCTGTACACTGGGGCCTTAGTGGCCATGAGCTTGGAAAATTAAATAAGGCAAAGCTGTCTGATACTTGGTGATAGAATTGAGACCTTTCACAGCAAAGGTTAGGTGAAAATTTTCCCTAGAGCTTCTGTTATGACATTGAGAGAAAAAATGTGCTAGAGCTGGGTTATAAAGAAAAAAGAAAAAATATGAGAATTAGCACAGTATATTGCTGCTGTTTAAATAGCACAGTTAACTTCACCAGTTGATCGTAGTGTATGTACAGAATTTAAAACGAGTCATCTAACGTGTTATGCTGTGCTAGGAAATACCATATTGAGGATACTTTTCCAGTAGACATTCATATACTAAGGAACTGCATACTGAGGTATATGGATGCCAACACTGAAGAAACCTAATTTATCCTTTTGGCTTAATTTCTCTCATAATAATATATTTACAGTTTTCTATAAAGAAAATCAAGTATGAGCCTACTGTAAAAGGTTCTGATCTGGATTGATATGGTAGGACAGGAAGATAATTTGTTTTAGAAAGACGATACTACCAACAAAAGCTTACTGAATTTTAATTCTCATTTAGTTTTTAATAGCCCTTCTAACAATAAAATGCTGCTTAATTATACTCAAAATGCTCAGCTCCCAAATATAATGCTAAAAATCCTCGTATTATGTATGTTGACATAAATGCATAAGATTAAGGTAAAGAAATAGTTTAACTGAACTCAAATTAATCTAGCCACTGACAACATTATGACTCACTGCAATGCTTTGAAAGCCGTTTATCTCATGTTCGCTTGGAAGCCTGAACCGTTCCACAGAAAAACTTCAGTTTAAAATAAACCAATCAAACTATGTGGCTGCACAATTAAATATCACCATGGCAACAGGGATTAAGCACATGAGGTAAAGACCTGCTGACAGTGCAGAGATTATTTCAAGTTTCTGACTCTTCTAGCAGTAGACAAATGAATTTACATCCAACACTGGGAGACGTGAAATGAAAGAGATTGAGATACTTCTGTGGCATCTTGGGACTTCAGACAGTATTTTTCTGACAGGGGAAGTAATTAGCTGGAATTACAAATAGGAACTTAGCAGACAGATACAAATAAGCATTTCCTCTTGGGATTTATTTAGCATTGCATAATTAAAACCTGGAGAGACATATTATTTAGGATACAAATAGCATGGAAAAATTTTGCCATAATTTAAAAAATTTAACAGCATAATAACCATTTTGCCTTTAATTTTTAGGTGAGCTTAGATTCACTTAGGAAAGAAGGTTATTTGTAGCTCTGCTATCAAGTGGTATTTCTAATGTGAAATATACATATAAAGTTAGACTGCAGAGTATAACTGATGTTCAGTGAAGCCATAGGAGGATAAATTAATCAGTCCTAATGTTTCTACTTCTTTCTGGCTCTACTCCTAGCTTTTTCGTATGTATTTATGAAAACTACTGGAGATGCAGATATGCTGGCATGTATAGTTTTCAGCTTTTAGTAGTGTGGTTGTTTTTTTGTTTGCTTGTTTTATTTTTATTTTGTTTGTTTTGTTGTTGTTTGGTTTGTTTGGTTTGGTTTTGTTTGTTGTTTTGTTTCGGTTTTTGTTGTTGTTGTTGTTGTTGTTTTTGTCAGATTGGCTTTTGATTCAGTTCATAGGATCATAGAATGGTGTGGATCAGAAGGGATCATCTACTTCCAAGCCCCCTGCCAGGACAAGGACACCTTTCACTAGACCAGGTTGCTCAAAGCCCCATCCAGCCTGGCCTTGAACACTCCCAGGAATGGGGCATCCACAGCTTCTCTGGGTACCTTTTTCCAGTGCCTCACCACCCTCACAGTGAATATCTAATTTAAATCTAGCCTCTTTCAGTTTAAAACCATTGCATCTTGTCCTATCACTGAACATCCTTGCCAGAAGTTTTTCTCCAGCTGTCTTGTAGGCTCCCTTTGGGTACTGGAAGGCTGCTCTAAGGTCTCCCTTCAGTCTTTCTTCTCCAGGCTGAACAACCCCGTCTCTCCCAGCCTGTCTGGGCTCTAAGAGAGGTGCTCCAGTCACTTTTCTGTCATCCTGTGAGAAGTGGAAGTGAGCAGGCCTCAATGTGCAAACAATCTGCATCTCGTCCTGTATTAGACAGATGCAGACTCTGTAGCCCTTCTGCAATCAGATTAATCTGAATATTCTGCCTATTTCGAGCTCACAATATGTTGAGGTCAAGGTGTATGCTTCCCACCAGTCCTTACTAGTGTGAGATTAGTCTTGGAATCATGCTGTTCTCATTCTTTGTGGTAGGATGGACTTTCCACCCTTGTAGGTAAGACACTTGGAAAACATTTTATGAGACCGTGTGGTAGACAGACCCA
Source organism: Platyrinchus mystaceus (assembly GCA_035041135.1). NCBI lineage: Eukaryota > Metazoa > Chordata > Aves > Passeriformes > Tyrannidae > Platyrinchus > Platyrinchus mystaceus. The sequence continues at coordinate 98,876,612 of JAWWLV010000001.1, forward strand.
CAACTGCACCTTTTCAGTGGGAATCAGAATTTACCAAACCTGTCAGGTTGCATTCTGTTGTCTGGTTTTGATTATGGTACTCTATAGAGTCTCTGATATCTTTCTTCCCTGTTCATTTCAAGCATAAGCTTAGGTCTCTGTGTTTAAACAGCTTTTTTAGCTCTGCTTTTATGAAGAAACATTGCTTAAATTCTAGTAGTTGTCTGACATTAAGTTTTGTCAGCTTTATGTTAAAATGTCTTTCCTTGCACGCTGAGATGCAGGTTTTGGTTTTTTTACATCTTGGGATGAAAAGCCTTTGTTAAAGATGCATAATAAATACAGCAGATATATCTAAAAATAATTATATCTGGCAAGTTCATAAAGGAGATGAATATTGGGCACATTTTGTAGGAAGAAGTGTAGAGAGTCTGTTAATGGTGGCAGTCTTTTGCCATTCAAAAAAAGCAGAAGCCCATGTTAAAGTTAGCTCCTGGCATAAGCATCCAGCAAATGTGCGAAACAAAGCATAGTGAAATATTGGTGAAACTTAAGGTAAAACCAGAAAGTCAGGGATATATGGAGGACATTTCTTGAGAAATTACTTAAATGATAAAGAGACAGTTTCTGAGGAGTGCTATATCAGATAGTGCTGTTTCTGGGCTTGATCGGGTGAGAACAACAGTTTTACTTGTAGTCTAAAGAGGTGTGGGGGTTTTGGGGTGAGGGTCTCCCCCCCGCCCGTCTCTCAGGGGGCTGAGACGGGCGGCAGAGGCTCCGGTTCCAAGACAGAGAGCACGCAGGAATCCAGCAGCGAAGAGGAAAGTTTATTCAAAATTCCCGCAGTTTATAAGGCTGCAGGGAGGGAGGGGTTTGGCCACTTGGCTAGCCAATGAGAGGAGATGGCACAGTGACTATGGGAACCAATGGGAACACAGGATTTACATACATAAGGAACAAAACATAATACATACAATACACAATAACCAAAACATAGAGTTAACAATTTTCAAACCCCGACAAAGAGGTACTTCATGTTTCTGTTCCTGCTTATAATCCCTTTTGTGCAGCATTTTCTTCTTGTTGCTCTTGCTGTTTTTATTGGTTTTGTTTAATCCAGTCAGTGTCTTGAGCTGGACAGAAAAGACTTGGCAAAAAGCCATGCTGATAAAAGACATTTTGTTTTGGGCCACGAGGGACTGATTCTGGCAGCTCATATTAATGACATTTAGAGGTTTAGTTGCAAGATTCCTATTGCCAACATCCTATGGAAATGCAGTGCCACCATTTTAACAGTGTCCTAGGGAAGTGTTAGCTAATGGCTTACGTTTGAAAAGGAAACTATGAGAACACAGCATTGATGTTGCATACTGACAAGTCACAGCTTTCCAGTTGGGCATCTTTTTAGTTAAAACATACATATAAAAATTAGAGGTTTCCATGCCTTTGACATGGGGCAAAATTGTGGCTAGGTCTTGAAAAGGACTTGATTCCACAGAGTGTCACACTGTGACTAGCCAGAAGTTTCCAAAAGGCATTGAATGATGCCCAGTCAAAGGAATCCAGTCATCAGTATCCTCAAACTCCATTTGAGAACAGTCCTGCTAGTTTCCCTGACTAGAATTAATTAAAGCAAGTGCAAGCTAATGGGCATATCATAGAAACAGCTGCTTTCATGGCGTGAACCTTCAGGAACACGGATCCTGGAGGAGGAACCCTATCACCTGAACATAATGTGTAATAGCTGCACAGCTGCTTTCTCAGCCTTGCCTCTGTGACTTGCATAGGCAATTGAGCCCTGCACTGAAAGCCTGGGCACCAGAAGGGAGTGTGACAGGACAAGGCTTTGTAGAGCTGCTCGGAGCGGGTTTGGTTGGATGGCTTGCTTTTTTTCCATGAGCTGCTTCTCCAGCAAGCTGTACTCAGAGTCAGCTGACATTTTCCGAACATCCTTAGTAAGAAAGGATGTCATAACTGCCCATGCTCAGAATCTGGCAGCCTGAAACAGTTGGCCATGCAGCACTTTACTTTACTGTTACTGGTTTTTGTCTTTGTGCTCAAATTTAAAGAATTGACCAGCTGAACCTACAGACAAATTTGCTCAAAAAATTTTGGTTTTGGCCACTGAGTTTTTTTTGTTTGTCTGTCTGTTTGTTTTTGTTTATACTACAGGGACATGGGAAGTCTACCACATAAAATTGCGATTCTCATGTACTAGGTGTTATATTTTAATTAGCAAATGCTAGAAGTACATTGACTTAATTCGCAGTTTAGGTCGCAAAGCTGAAGCATGGCAAGATTAAATGAATTTTTCAAGGAGGGATTTACTGTCAGCCTCTCCTCCCCAAATCTGTGTCAAAGATTAAGAACTGAATGTGAATTTTTTCGTAACTGCTGTTTAGTGACAAATGAAAAGCTAAGTGATCCACATGTTGCCAGGCTAAGTGTTGTGTCATATGTGAAAGTCATAATGATGTTTTAATGTAAATATTAATGGTAGAAAGTGATTTTTTGTTGAGCTTTTGGCTAGATTTGCATAGAATACAGCACAAATGCTAAATGCTCTTGCTACATGGAAGAGAAAACTTTGCAGTGATAAACCAGTGTCATATTCCCTAATGAGCTTTTAAGTCCTTTGGACTGTCTGCCATTCTTAGGCTATCAAAAAGCTTAGCATGGACTATCTGAAAATTTGTTGGTCTTCTCAAGCAGGTTTTACAACTCAGACTGATCTTCCTGCCACAACACCCAAGCTGCTACTGGCACCTGACTTTGCTACTTTAATATTATTTTGGGATAGCTTTGCAAGACAACACTTTGCATGTGGTCTAACGGCCGCATTATAGAAGACTACTGCCTTCAATAAATCTGAAAATCATTGTTTTCACTGGAGACCTAAACGTGGATATATATGAAAATAAGGGGGATTCTCAGGGAAGAAGCTTTTAGGGAGAGGAGAGAAAGGCAGAGAAAGCCAGAAGTGTTTCATCCCTTATGAAAGTACCAGTTTCAAGATTCAGCATGATGGTATAGAGTAGTGTGTAAATATGAGAGAGAGGTGCACACGCACATACATGTGTGTATATGCACACACATATATGTTCCTGCACTTGTACAGTGAATCTTGCTGATGAAAAGAATTATAAGAAGTGTGTTACATATTAAGAGAGGAAATTTTTAATCATCTGGATTTCTATTTTAGTTTATGAAGTCTCATATCTTTCAGTGATGTGCGTGCACCTGATGTAAGAGAGGCATAATTAGCTGAAAAACCACATCCAAAAAGACATTAAAAAAGCAACTAGTGTGTAAGGAAAGGTTAAAAGGAGTGATCAACGTAGGCAGGTTCTTGAAAAGCAGAGACTAGATGGCTGTAGTGAGGTTTGTGGAAGTGCAGCCTAAGTTAGTTGCTACAGGAAAATGTTACAACGCCTTCAGTGGCTTTTTTTCCCATATAAAAGAGGAATGGGGGACCTGCATATAAAGAACATAGAGGAACGCAGTAAAATTCACAGACGTGGTTGAGGATTTATAACAAAATCTTCCCAATGATCTAAAAATAAGCATTCAAATGACTGAGGAGAGAATTCTTGATTTATTGGCTGATTTGCTGAGAGACATCCAAGTCTTGACATTTGGGTATGTCACTGGCAAATGCCATTGTAGACATAGGAAAGTATTATTAATTACAGCTAGGCATGTTTCAGATGGGGGATTCAAACTGTAGCAAATGCAGAAAGTGCTGTTAAGATGGTTGGGGAGGGAAAAAAACAAGGAAGACTAGAACACATAGATTTGCCTAATACAGCAAAAGTAAGATCAAGAGGGAATAAACACCAGGAAGAAATGAGAAATGTTTAAAACAAAAAAACAATTTGTAGCAAAAAACCCTAAAGGCACTCTACATTTAGATTGCAAGGGAGAAGACCCTTAAAGATTAGAGCAATGGAGTTAATTTCCAAGTTTTCAGTGGTAGCACTGGATTGAATAATCCAAAATGTGTTTACACTGTTTATTGATAGATATTTAAAGGAGGATATAGGACACAGTTTACATGATACAGTTTAAAAAAGCAAGGGATTGGAGATCATTTCCATTCCTGTTTTCCTGTGAGTCAAATGACATTTCTTTCTTTAGCATGTTGAACATGAAATCTAAGCAACATGTTTGAAAAACAGACTTAATCCACTCTATGCCCTTGGAACCTTTTGCAAGTATTAATGAAACAAATTTAATTATCTCTGTCAGACAGATTACTCAAGGCAATTTAGATTGTCACATAAAAAGTGGAATAAAGATCAGTGTTTTTAGTAAGCACATGGGTAATAAAAATACTCAAATGGAATGATATTCAAGGAGATGATATCATTTGACCAGGCTTTTGGATAACTGGATAAATGCTCTTTTCTAAATGCTGTCACAGAATGATGAATAAGTCTATTTAAAAAAATGCTTTAATTGAAAGATAGGAGAGGAAATAGTTTTTTCTGAAGTGTTTATACATGGTATCAGCAAAACGCTTTTCTTTTTCTGGAAAATGGACATTATCATCAATCTTATTAAAGTATGAAACATGGAAGTAGTCTGCAAATATAAGGACAAGTTAAAGGAGTGTTTCTTGCTGGCAGTTTTGAGTTGTCTGATAACAACCAGGACGAGTTATAATTTCATCAGGCTCTGTTGGCTGTCCTCTTCTGCCTGCCTATATAAAAAAAGTAATTGCTAGTATTTCATATAATTTTTTTGAAACACCATTTGGGGAATCCACTTGCTAGTGTGAACTCCTGAATAACTGTGGTGAATATGTGTGGTATTTTTGAATGAGTAGATTTTTACTACCAATAATATACATGATAGAGATTCGGAAATGTGCTACTTTGACAGCTCTCCAGAGACTCAAAACCCAACAATTTGAATTCATTTGGCATGCATATGGCACAAGTTGCCAAAGCCTGCATAGTTCAGGCATCCTGTGTAATAATAAACTTCTTTAACCTAACGCTACAAGTTACCTTCAGACAGGTTGTTAGTTTTGGGGTTTGGTGGTTTGATGAAGATTGACTTTTATTTTCAGTGTTTGATATCACAAGCACGCTTTTCCTGGTAGTTACAGATAAGAGTTTCCTTGAACAGGCATATCAACAACTTGCAGTGTTGCAGCACAGACCCGGCAGTACCTGCCACAACAACCCAAGGCAGAGCTGTACTCAGAACATATTTCAAGGAAATATAAATGTAAAGTAGTGTCAAACAAGCGGTGGCATTGGAGCAAGATAACTGGTTACGTATGGTCAGCATGTTCTGGTGTATATTCTACATGCTTCATCAGATCTCCTTTCTGACTAAACCAAGGTCTTCTTCCCCTCCTTATCCTAATGTATATCCTAATGCTAATGCTCTTTGTGAGTTGTCAGACATGTATTTTATATGTTAGTGTTTCAATTAAAGTAGCACAACTGAAATAATGCATCATGTGTACAGGCAACCAATGCTTTTGCAGGCACCATATCAACACAAACAGCACAGCTACAAACAAGGCCAGTACAAACAGCCTGATCCCGCTCTTATGCATCAGCAGTTTCGTCTTGCATGTGAGGTGCTTGCAATTGGGTCATGCATACACATGCACACACAACCTTCCCGTGTTTGTGTAGGAATGGGTCTCACCAGTAGCTTCTGCACACCTGTGGTCTTCCCCAAAGCAGACCCTCGTCCTTGGTCACTCCAGTGCTATACCAGATTACTTTTGCCCATCAGTTCCACTTCTGTAACATCTGCACCTAAATTTGGTGTTTGTGACACCTTCACTTAGATGCCATTAGCCTTACCTAGTATGACCAATACAGCCCCCTTGGCACTGTTTGCCTTGCAAGTTCCGTTTCCGAGGGATTGGCTGGGCTGCTCTCCAATGTGGTGAACTTCCACATGGCTCCCCCTCACCTTCCCTTGAAACCCAGCCAGCCCTCACTGTACTCCCTGCAACTTGTTGCACTTCTCTCTCTGCTGTGTGTTACAGCCAGCTGTTTCTCTTTACATGCTTTGTAGTTTTTCGTGTACATCTGTAATTTGGACATTAGGAAGAAGTTCTTCATAGAAGGGGTGACTGGGCATTGGAATGGGCTGCACAGGGAAGTGGTGAAGTCACTGTCCCTGGAGGCTTTTAAGACAAGACTGGATGTGGCACTCAGGTCTAGTTAACAAGGTGTTAGGCTGGACTTGATGATCTCAGAGGTCTTTTCCAACCTAGTTGATTCTGTGATTTTTTTGTAGCACAGTGGCATTGAGTCATGGTCTGGTTATGACCTGTAATAATCCTTGCTATGGTTCTGCTGGTTTTATTATAATTCATTGCTTATAAATTCTCTGTATTTATGCCTCTCAAATGGATAGAAGCATGAGGCCTGCAACATGAATGTTAATATTTTACTTTATCAAATTCCCAAAACACTTAGCCATATATTATGTGCATATATATGTATATAGTCTACATTATTAAAACATTCTGAGAGTTCAGGAGTGACATGAGTTAAATATTGCAATTCTTGCTAACTGAATCAAAATTTGTCTTATAAAATGATATTGTTTAGTTTTCCTGAGATGTGACTGCTAGTAGTTAGTTCTAAAGTATTCATTTCATGCTGTGTTACTGCCTGTCACAGAGGTGTTATTAATATTTTAATAATGTATATCAGTGCCACTGTCAATATAAAACTACAAGATGAATACAATAAAGCTCTTCTTCACAGACTACACTTGTGTTCTATGTTATTGTAGACCTTTAATTATAATTCTGTAAAATCTGCAGTTGAATTTAGACATTAGTTGTCATCATAGCAAATAAAGAGCCAGATTCTCTGCCATGAGTCAGGTTGGTTTCAGTAATGTCAGCAGAGTCCTACTGATTTACACCAACAAAAATGACACAAAACCACTTGTTATATTTTACCACTTCTCCTATGAGATTGTGCTACTGCAGTGTTTCATGACTTCTGGAATAACAGTTCTTTTTTAGTTCCCCCCATCTTTTCCTCTCTGTGTTTTCACTGTTTCGTCGGCCACTTGAGATCAAAAATATCCTTCCCTAGTTTGAGTAAGTGTAGAAAAGGGTTTGATGTTGTGGTGTTTGTCCATAGCTATTTAGGAGGCATTTTAATTTTTACTTTTTCATTAGAGATAGTAGTCAAAGTGTGCTTTGTGAATGGGAAGCTGCCTGCCTGTAGCTTTTCTGTCTTCATTCTGCAACTGTCGACACATAAATGTTTATGGATGTGAATGGATGTCCTGTCAGCCCCATAGTAGCACCCAAACTGCAAATAGCTGGGCACCTACTCAGCTTAATTAGGCCTACAGAGTTCATTATGGGGACCATGATGCACATCTCTTAGCTAGGTGTGTTATGGGGTTATTTTGTTGGAACATGGTCTCAGCTGTGACTCAGGAAGAAAAAAAAACCTACTCAAGAAACAGGGTTCTTCCTGTACTGCAGTCACAGGAATAGCTTCTGTGAATCCTGTGATCAGTGCATCCCAGTCAGCCTTAAATGAGCTGGCTCGGCTACCAGTACAAATCTTTCTGGTACTCAAGCAGCCTCAAGTTTAGGCTGATGTGAAGTTGGGCAGGTTAAACCTGTGCTCTGCAATGCAGCAGCTGGGCTTCTCACAACACCCAAGTGCACTGGCTGAAAACTATATTTCAGACTTCTCACAGCTCACTACTCAAGTATTCACTTTTATAGATACTTGTTGTTAGTGATGGATTCAGTTTTTCAGCCTGACCTATCTTCTGATGGAAACACTCTCTAGGGGTGTAGTAGTCTTTTCTGCGTGGGAGAATCTCATATATTTTGTTGCAGTTAACAGGCTCCTTCTTGTACTGCTGGCTTGCATCAGCAATAGTGTGGTCAGCAGAACTAGGCAGTGATCAGCAGTGATAAGGCCAAACCTTGAATCTTGTGTTCAGTTTTGGGCCTCACTACAGCAAAGACATTTAGATGCTGGAGCAAGTCCAGAGAAGGGCAGTGAAGCTGTTGAAAGGTCTGAAGCATAAGACTCATGAGGAGTGGCTGAGGAAACGGGTTGTTTAGCCTGGAGGAAGGGAAACTGATGGGAGACCTTACTGCTCTCTACAACTACCTGAGAGAGGGTTGGAGCGAGGTGGGGATGGGTCTCTTCTCCCAGGTAACAAGTGACCAGAAAAGAGGAAATGGCCTCAAAGTTGCACCAGAAAGGTTTAGATTGGATGTTAGGAAAACTTCCTTCACAGAGAGCATCATCAAGCCCTGGAACAGGCTGCCCAGGAAGATGGTTGTGTAAGCAACCCTGGAGGTATCTGAAAGGTGTGTAGATGTGGCACTTATGGACATGGTTTAGTGTTGGACTTGAGAGTTCTGGGTTAATGGTTGGGCTCAGTAATTTTACAGGCTTTTTCCAACCTAAATGATTCTGTGATTCTATGAGAACTTGCAGCTTTATTCTGTGAATAATTTTTTTTCAGCTTCGTTGCTATTTTGGATGAAATAAAATGTAACGTTTCTTTTCTTCCTGGTTGTTCCCTGACTGGAACAAAAAGTACTCCACTTCTTCAGTAATTCATTTTTTTCTCCACAAAATGGCCCATTCAGAGCTAGATTCACAAAACTGCCTGATGATTGGAAACTGCATTTGCTTTTCAAAGTAATTCATGCCTTTGTGTTGGCCAGTTTTGTCTTCTTCCTGGTGAGGTAAGCTCATGATTCCTGTTCCCCAAGCAAGATCATCCAGCACTCAGCATTCCTGGCCATGATGGTACAGCTTCATGTTGCATAAATGTGAATGAAATGCTCACTGAAGCAGAGGAGGGACCAAGTATGACACTTGTCAGATGACTCATTTGGCCTTGCTTCAGCTTGCCTGTGGGTAATGTTTTGATGAGATTTAGCTGATGGACTTTGCAATTCAGCCTTGTGCTGAGCAGGTAACAGTCCATCATCCTTCAGTACTGGGGTAGCTTGCTTGATGCCTCTAATTTTATTTTAATAAACCTTCAAGTGAGTCACATTAAAAGATCTTATTTTCAATTTCTCATGCAAAATCACTTAAAATTTGATGATTTAGTCTACATATATCCTCAAAACATTTTTTTCAAAATTAATGTTTCATAAGTCTTTAGTTCTTCCTTTTTATTCTATTAGTTCTTCCTTTTTCACATTTGACAAGGTATTTTTTTAAAGTAGCCACTGATTTTGCATGTATGCTATAAGCCTCAAAGACAGTGGTTCAGAGGTTGTGAAAATGTGAAGTGTTCAGTATTTATCCTAAGAAAAGCAGCACTCATTCCTAGACATCTGAAAAATCTTATTTGTGATCAAGCATAGCTTAATAAAGGTGAACATGAGTAATAGTAATAATAGTGGGTTTTTTCTTATTCTTGATCCAATTATATAGCCAATAGCTAACACAGACCATTACTTTTTGTTGCCCTTATTGTGTCCTTCCTTAGGGAATATAATATTTGGGAAATTAGTCATATATCCCCTATGTGGTTTATGTCCATATACATATGTATGTATGTATACAAAAAGCATGGCGTTCCTTTGAGTTAATTAACTATAAAAAAACTGACTTACTACAATTCCTTATGTGTCCTATAATGAGCAGTAGTGCTTTACTCATACACTGCCTTATATTTTATCAGTATTATGTGGTTTGTTCCATTCAGTTTGGTTTATTTTCTGAAAGTACTTTAGCCTGTATTATTTGGCATATACACAATAAAGCAAACTATTTTAAAAACATTTATCTAAGATTAGAGAATAAAATGTTATTAGATGCTATAATGCTTTGCATTTTCAGTAAAGCTATATTTAGAAATTAAGGGTTACAGGCTCTTTGGGAAGGACAGATGGGGAAGGCAGGAAAGAGGAGTCATAGGTGAAACACTAGTTGGGAAGGGAGGATGGAATGTGAGCCAGCTCAGAATGTGTAAATCAGCACTGGCAGGTAAACCAACATGGTTGATACTACCAACATGTAGTGAGTCTACTACAGGTCACCTGATCAGGAAGAAGCAGATGAGACCTTCAGACAACTGGAAGTAGCCTCTCATTTACACACATTGGTCCTCATGGGGGGTGTGAAACCACTCTCATAACTGCTGGTGTGCAACATAAAGCAGTAGCTTTGTAGCACAGATTATTACGGACCCAACAAGAGGAGATGATTTGCTGGATGTCATACGTGCAAACAGAGAAAGGCCAGTTGGGGAGAAGAAGGTCAGGAGGAATCTTGGCTCTGGCGGCCATGATACAGTGGAGTTCAGGAGCATGAGTTGAGGGAGCAGGGCAAGAAACAGGATCACAGCCTTAGACTTCAGGAAAGCAGGCTTTGGCCTGTTTAGGTATCTCCTTGAAAGAATCACATGGTATTCCATGGTATCCCATGACCCTGGATTGAAGAGCAGTCCAAGACTGATCTTCTCGAAGTGTCTTGAGCTGGTTGATGGAGTACACTGCCTCACTCCACTCTGCACTGGTGCAGCCTCACATTGAGTCCTGTGAGCAGTTTTGGGCACCAAAACAAGGAAGATATAAAGCTATTAGAGACCATCCAAAGGAGAGCTACAAAGATGGTGAAGGGTCTAGAGGGGAAGACATAGGAGGAGCTGCTGGGATCACTAAGCTGTTAAGGCTGGAGGAGACTGAAGGGAAACTTCATCACAGTCTACTGCTTCCTTGCGAGGGGAAGCAGAGGGGCAAGCAGTGATCTCTTCTCTCTGGTGACCACTGATAGGACCCAAGGGAATGGCATGAAGCTGTGTAGGGAACAATTAGGCTAGATTTTAGGAAAGGTTCTTCAGCCAGAGGGTGGTTGGGTAACGGAACAGGCTGCCCGGGGAAGTGGTCACAGCACTGAGCCTGACAGTTCAAGAAATGTTTGGACAGTACTCTCTCAGGCACATTGTGTAATTCCTGGAGCTGTCTTGCACTGAGCCAGCAGTTGGACTTTGATAATCCTTCTGAGTCCTTTCTAACTCAGGATATTCTATGATTCTGTGATCTTCTCCAAGATTTAATTTGGTCCGTCCAACAAGTAGGCAGCTTGAAAGCAGGGACAGGTGACCCAGGAGGAATAGAGATACTGTCCGGTTGTGCAGGGGTGGGGTCAGGTAAGCCAAAGCCCATGATGAGTTGAATCTGGCAACAATCTGATTGTTGTCCTTCAATGAAGGGATGTGAAGGACAACAAGAAAGGATTTTACAAGTAAAGCTGCTCAGGGTCGCTGCTGACAGAGGACACAGAAAATGCCGATGTACTCAGTGGCACCTTTGCTTCAGTCCTTTCTGGCCTTTAGCAATCCCAGACCCCCGAGACCAGAGGAAAAGTCTGGAGCAAAGACTTGTCTTTAGTGGAGGGTGATCAGGTTAAGGAACACTTAAATTGGATGTAAACGAGTCCATAGGGCCTGATAGATTGTATCCATGAGTGTTGAGGGAACTGGCTTATGTCATTGTGCGGGCACTCAGTTATATTCAGAAAGTTGTGGCAATCGAGGGAAGTTCCTGAAAGTGGGAAAGAACCAAAGCCTCTCTTCCAAAAGGCTAAGGAGTGGGATATGGGGAACCACAGGCTAGTCAGACTCACCTTGATCCTGGGAAGCTGATGGAGTAACAGAAATTATTTCCATACACAGGACGGACAAGAAGGTGATCCAGAATAGTCGTCTTGGATTTACAAGGAGTAAATTATGCTTAACCAATCTGACAGCCTTCTAAAATGATGTGGCTGACGTGAAGGAAGAGCAATGAATGTTGTTTACTTTGAAGATGTTATGGAAGACTGCTAAAAGCCTCACTAAAGTCAAAGACAAGCAGATGAAATAATGGTGCAGCAAGTGAGGTGGATGGAAAAGTGGCTGAATGGCTGAGTTGAGAGGTTTGTGGTCAGTGGGTCAAAGTCCTCTTGGAGACCAGTCACAAATGTGGTAGCCTAGGGGTCAATACTGAGCTCAATATTTTATAACATCTGCATTAATGACCCAAAGGGTGGAGCAGAGTGCACCCTCAGCAAGCTTACAGATGGTAAAAAAAAGAACTGGGAGGAATGGCTGATACACTGGTTGGGTGTGATGCCATTTAGAGAGACCTTGACGGGCTGGAGAAAAGGGCAGGCGTTGAGGGAGGGACAACCCCATGCAAGAGTATAGGCTGGGACCTGATCAGCTGGAAAGCTGCTTGGCAGAAGAAGACCTGTGGTTCCTGCTGTACTCCAAGCTGACTATAAGCTGGGAATGTGCCCTTATGACAATGACAGCCAACTGCATCCTGGGCTACATTCTGAAGTGTATTGCTGGCGGGTCAAGGAATGTGATCCTTCCTCGCTGCTCAGCACTGATGAGGCTGCATCTGGAATCCTAGGTCCAGTTCCCCAGAGAGGTTTTGGAGCCTTCATTGTCAGAGATACTCAAAACCTATCTGGACAAAATTTTGGACAATCTGCTCTAAGTGGTCCTGCTTGAGAAGGGTCTGGACTACATGATCTTAAGAGATTGTTTACAGCTTCAATTGCTCTGTGACTCCATAGCTTCCCTGATATACCTTCTCATCTTCGAGTAATCTGTTAATAGGTTGTTAATGCTTCCTGTGAAGAAGTTGTGCTTAAAGAATATGTTTGCATTTTGACCAGAAACTGCTTGTGTGTTGTTTGATGTATTTAGAGGACCATGTCTGTGAATATGATGCTGATGCACTTCATGCTCTAAAACTTCTGTTATCAAAGCCTTTATTGCTTTTATCAGTTAATTTGCATTAAAGCTGCTACAGACCTTCTCAGAAAGATCCTATTGTTTTAGACACTATTAAGTTAGAGGCCTCTGTAAATTAAGCAGTACTGTATGAAGTTTTCAGGGATGAGAATTTCACAAAGCCATACAGCTGAACTATTAGAATGATCTTTGATACGCTCATGCATGTGTCACTTAACACTTTCCAAATAAACCATGGTCATAGGTTGGGGTTTAGCACAGGCTGTAGGGGTCTTATACTCTCCACAAGACTTTTTGTCTTCTGTTGTGGAGATTAAGAGAATAACTACAGTGAGAAGTACAGTGCAGTAATAATGTTGGCACAGGCTGTTCTGGGCCGCTTGCTCTCAGAGCAGTGAACAGCCTCTGGCATAATTAGTCTGTTGGTATTGCTATAGTGACAGAAATATTCTAGGCTAATAGTGCTTCCATATCACTTGGAAATACATAATAGGGAGGTGGGGGATACAGGGAGTCTTTTAGTCCTTTTGCAGAACAGGACTGGTTATCTGTTGAGAAGTACCTGGGGAATGATAAATGAAGAATTTCTTGGAGAACACTTCTATCTTAGTAAAGACACATTTTCAGTTTTCATTATATATGAATATCCATTTTTGTCAGTTATCCAGCTGGCTGAAATTAGTTTTTACCAAAGGAGAATTTTTTTTCCTAGAGAACCCAAGTTAAAGAAATTATTTCCCTTCGAGGCTTGGTAAAGGATACTTTAAACACATGCTGTGTAAATTTGAGAAGGTGCACTATGTTGTCACGGAATCTTACAAAATATATGAAGTGTAATCTCATTACCAAGCTGCTTGAGGTCCTGCATTGGTTAAAAATTGCATGGTACCCCACAGCCACTGTGGCCATCAGCAAAGGCAATGTGTGTCAATGGAAAGCTTTGGCAGGTAAGAGCAACAGTGCTGACAGGAGCAGGTATGCTTTAAGGAGAGATTTATCATCTGAATGGCAGAGAGAGTCAGTGAATGGGTTTGTTCTCAAGCTTGATTTATGTGCCACTGTATCTTGCTTGGCACCTTATTGTTATAATGGATTATTCCTCTATAGTTGCTTAGAAGGCCTTGGAAATTCCTTTGAGATACGCAGGCACATGTGGACTCTGTATTTAGTCTCACAATTAGTTATAGGATACCTTTAATAAACAAGCAAAGTAGCAGGACTTTTCTGTGGAAGTTAATCTTGTCATTGAGGCAGAAAATGCCTGTTACCTATCAGTTGTATTAAGGAGGAGATCCACAATATGTCTGTCTGGTTTTGATTGTTGTCAGCAAGGTTGAGGCATTTTAGACTTTTTATATGTAAAAGTCACCAAAGCATTTATAGCACTGCAGATTGCCAAGCAAAGAGGTGCAGAAACTTCATGCATCCAGAAGCTTCAGAGGGGTGTACAGAATGCTTCATCTACTTTCTGTTCATGATCTGTAGCTGACTTACTGAACAGAGCAGCCAAGCAATACTTTCAAGCTGATCTGTTCCTATATTTATGGTTGAATTTAATCTGATCTAAGATAAGGTAAGATAATCATATACCCACTATATTATCCAGTGTGCAGTACATTAAAAACAGAGTCAGAAAAGCCCTTCCTGAGAAACAGTGATAAAATTTGTGCTGGTATTGCTTTTGTAATTGTGATGGATCTAGAAATAGAAGTTGAGTATGTGCTTTTTAACAGGGATAGTACTTTTTACTGGGATGGTGGAGATAGTTTGGGGGGAAAAAGCAACAAATCAAACAAAACCAAATCCATGCTTTTGGGAAATAAGATCTGGTTAAAAGCTTACCTGTTTTTCCAGGTACAAAAGTTGCTCTAATAATTTGCTATTAGGCAAACTGGTAGTCAAAGTACTTTTTGGTGCCTATAGACTTTTTTTTATTTACTGCCCTTCTTACAAAAATACCATTGCTGCCTCAATAAATAGGTTCTGTACAGCCTTGCTGAAAAACAGTATGCCCTCCAGTGTGCCTGAACTTATTACATCATTCTTTATAGAGCATTCATTAAGATCATAAGGATGTGAGCACTCTCTAGAAGTGCTCCCCAGACAGTTGCTGTTGGACTTGGGGTCTGGTTTCCTGTGTACTTGCTCAGGGGACAGGCACATGCTGGGGAGTGTGCTTCTGGTGTTGCCATTGATGCAGCTGAGCTTTGCTCCTGGAGCTGGCAGGAGTGGGAACTTGTTTTGCTGGACTATATCCAGATAGACAAAAAAATAATTTTAGGAGTAAGAAGGTGCTTGTCTTACAGTGTCTCCTCAGTGGATGTGCTTCCCCACAACTTGGAGACCTTGCTTCCAGTCAGTAAAATCTCAGCCCTAACTTGAAAAGACTGAGAGCTTTCTTCTAGAGCCAAGGATATCAAATCCCTGCCATACCAGACTTACTACTCAGGCTTGGAGGACACCCTGCACTGTGGGTTCAAACTCAAGTCTGAATGCAGTTTGTGCTGTACCTAGGCCTTCAAACTGATAAAGGCAGCACTCAAGGCAGCTGTCTGCCTTGTCATCTCCTGGACAGCTGAATTTAAACATTGGAATGGTGCTCTGAGCTTATCAGCATGAGTTCATTCTATCCTGCAGAACCACCGTCTTTCTGATCATGGAGCAGTGAGAAATGTGAAAGTTTGTATGGAGCAGATGCTGATGAGAGCAGCATGTTGCATTTTCATTGTTGTTTATGGCCTTTGTGGATACCATGAAGTAAGTCTTCTCCATATTCTTCTAAGACTATAAATAATTTGGGATGGAGGTAATTTTCTTTCCCGAGATCAGATCATTTGTCCATGATTTCACTTTTTTTGTCACAGAAACATGTAATGCAATGCTTAGCATACTTGTACCAAAGCTGAGCTTTCAGAGGCTAGTCCAAAATTAGGAAGGACAAAGTATTGCATCAAACCTTGCTGCCTTCTGATCTAAGCACATAATGTGCTTACACAAGATTATTAGTATGCAAACCCCCCCAAATATTACTTTTTTAAAAGTACAGTTATATTGAATGTAGGACAGCACTTTACCATATTTAGTAAATACTGCTCATGTTGCTTTGTGCTTAACCCACCAGCATCATTCATAGGATGCAAGAATTATACAAGATAAGCTTTATTAACGAATTCAGATTTATATGATGGATCTCCTTGCTTTGTAGAGTCATCTGCTTTGAAGTTTCTTCTGATCAATCATTAGCATATCTATACCTACTGAAGAATTCTCTTTTTATCTTTTAGAGGACGTATCTTTCTGGCTAAAAACACAGCCATTTCATTTCTTTAGTTTCAGTTTTTACAGTACAGTCTGCCATCCAATTTAATATTTATCAGTAGTAATAACTAACTGCCAGGGTATTTTCAACATTAATTCCGGGTGTCTGTGCACTGGATAGTCCAGCATTCAAAATTACTAAGCAGAACATGCAGACAGACACTTTGGCTGTAACTTGTTTGCTCATTTATATACAGAAGAATGGAGATGAATGGCTAATTTTGCTGCAGAGAGTTGTCTGCTCTGAATCCCAAATGCTCCATATTTTATAACGCTAGCAGCCTGGTCAAACTGTTGTAGCATCCTTCCACTGATAGAAAGGATTAATTGTTTCAAACTTCCTTTTTTTTTTCTCTCCCCTCCTCTGCAACTTTCACTAAAAGAGAACCTGAATCATGATTCAGAAAGCAAGTTAAAATACTTCCAGTATGACCAATTTAAATTTCTCCTAAGGATTACACTGCAAGTGTAGTCTTGACTGAAGAACCATAAAGGAAAGCACATAAAAAGGCAAAGGAAGATACACTGCTGCAGAGGACTTGGATATGCAGATTTTCCCAACCGGATTGTGCCGTATTGTTTCAGTCTAAGGGATTGATCTGATCCTAACAGCACATAAAATGCAGCTTTCTGCCCAGCTGTTCAATATGGAAGCTGAATTGCAGCCTCAGTTTTACAAGAGCTGTGCAAAATGGAAATGAAAATCCAGCCTTCTCATTGCCCTCAGTTGCAGCTACGAGGAGATCTAAGAGAAAGAGACAGGTTTTGTTCTTGCAGAAAGCGTTCAGCTCATGCTCATGTTTTATTTCATCTGGCAACATGTACACAGCTTCAGGGTTGGATTAGTGACGGCTTTTCCTCCAAGGATCTAGGCTCTACTGTAGAAGATTTCCCAAGTGATGTAGTCATTGTAACTGTGAGAAAAGAGGGTGCCAGTGGCCATTCCCTGGGATCCGTACAAATAGGCTGTAACTGGGCTTGTGTGTGTTGGAGTAATTAGAACTCTTTAAAGTTAGGAGTTATTTTAGTCTCGTTACTGTGAATTTACAGTGCCTCACATTTCCCATTTTAGTGGGAAATGTCCTTTCAGTGTGGCCAGAAGTACAGAGAATGCAAGTTGATGAAGTACACTGAGGATAGCCATGAAGTGTTTGATGGATGGGGAGATAATAATGTTGCCAAGACTTTCCAATGTTTTTCTATTTCCCACAAAGACCACCTCTGTCTTGCCTGGGCTAAGTTTTACACAGGTGTTATTCTAAGTCAGGCTGCCTGTGGATTCACAGAGGAGTTAAGTGTTGATTGATGTTTGCGCTAAGCTGTAAGAAAGCATCCTGGTAGGAGAAGAAGAAGTTGGGGGTTTTTGTCTGTCTCTGGAAGGGGGCTGGAAGTATGTTATGGAAGTTATAAAGGCTTCTAGAAAGTTTTCCTTGTAATTTTTCCTGCACTGAGAGTCTGTCATGTCACAGGTATAATGTGGAGTGTTCCCAGTAGTCCAGAAGATTGCCTGTGAATTTCATCGTGGCAGTACCAACAGTTTTCCCACGCTGTACACAATTAAGAGGAATAGAGAGGTTTGCTAATGAGTGGCTTCTCCTCTGATGTCATCTCTACCAACTGTCCTTTCCCTCCCATTCCTCCTTCTGTTGTATGGTTTAATTATGAAAAAATTCACCCTGCACTTGGTGTACTCACATTCCTTGGATTTTGTTTTTTTCTCTCCCATCTTTACTCTTCAAAGATTGTATGTATGGCCTGGGGTTTAGTTGGTGCTTGGGTTTTGACTCTTGCTAGTGAGGGTGGGATTTTTCTTTCACACCTGGGTACTCTGAATTGTTGCCAGGCATCTACCGATATTTGAAAGAGAAAAACTTAATGTTTATCTAAAAAGTGGTTTCATTTTTCTGCCCTTCTGTCTGAGGAGAAATTTCATTGAAGAACTGTAACAGATTTATTACAGAATATTTTCTATTTTTTCTGTAGTTGCAATTTTTTTTTTTAAGCTTTATGTATTTGAATCAGACCATATTCTGGAGGTAGAAATACAGGTCCTACAACTGGCAATAGAATAACCTACATAACTCTACAGAACGTGGGTGCAGAAGTTTAAATGAGACTTCTAAAATGCATTGTTTTGTTCCTGCTATTTCACTTACAGCAAAACTAATGGTCAGACATAATATCCCCTGAATTGCTGATGCTTGAGTGGATCTTATTCTTTCCGCCATAGAGAGTAAACTGTACACCATGTTCTACAAGGGTATGCATCTGACTGAAAATGTTAAAACTTTTCAACATCTGTTTCTTATGTCTGTGAACCTAAGTAGTAGAGTAGTAGAGTTAAAATAGAACAGTGAGTAGGTTACTTACCCACTGCTAAAGAAAACTTGTTTTCTCTTGCCAGATGTTTTAATTAATTTTAGAAAATAGTAAAGTGAGCCATGCTTTTTTTTTTTTTTGCAGTTGTTTTAAACCAATTGTGAGAATGTATGACTCATGTTTCAAAACAGAATTTAGAGAATAATTCAATTTCCAGATATATTTTTTCTCTCCTACCCCCAAATGTGAATTATGTAGTTTTTGAAGTTAAACTGCTTGGCAGAAATAAATAAAAGTTCTCAAATTAATGCTTCTGAGTTCTTGATTTCTGGAATAACATTTTGATTTGCATATTTTGTTAATAAAAATGCTATATGATTAAATGATGAAAATGTGTTCCATTTAAAGACTATATGTGATCTGAAAATATAAAGGTTGGTTGGTTGAATTACTAATGATGTAAAGGACTGTTTTGCTTTTGAGGAATTTGTGCTTCCTCTGTGGATTGACCTCTTATCCTATTAAAAATTGGTCTACTAAATGTCCAGAAAATTATTTCCTACTCTCACTTTGTAGGTTGTGACATGACCAAGTGCATAATTCCTGCATATGTCAGCAAAGTTATTATATGTAGAATAGAATCGTAGAATCATTTAGATTGAAAAAGACCTCTGTCAAGTCCAAACATTAACCCAGAACTTCCAGGTCCACTGCTAAATCATGTCCTCAAGTGCCACATTTACATGTCTTTTAAATACCTCCAGGGTTAGTTCCTTGTGCCTGTTCCAATGCTTGACAAACCTTTTGGTTACGCAGTTTTTCCAGTATTTAATCTAAACTTCCCCTGGCCCATCTTGATACCATTTCCTCTTGTCCTATTGCTAGTTACTTGGGAGAAGAGACCAGTCCCCACCTCTCTACAACCTCCTTTCAGGTAGTTTTAGAGAGTGACACCAATACGGTCTCCTTTGAGTCTTCCCCAGACTAAACACCCCCAGCTCCCTCAGCTGCTCCTCATAAAGCTTGTGCTCCAGACCCCTTGACCTTCTCTGGTCATGCTCCAGCACCTCGGTATTTTGTGTGTTTGTACACGAACATTGCCAAGTTTGTGGTGTTTTACATCCTGTGGTGGGTTGACCTTGGCTGAACGCCAGGTGCCCACCCAGCCACTCTATCACTCCGCTTCCCAGTGGGACAGGGGAGAGAGTAAGGTGGAAAAAAACCAACTCGTGGGTTGGGATAAGGCAGTTTATTTAAAGCAAAAAAGTAAAGCGAAGCTTGCGCGAGCAGGAGCAGAGTTTATATAGCAGAGTTTATTGTCTACTTCCCATAAGCAGCAATGGTCGGCCACTCCCAAGAAGCAGGGCTTCGGTACGCGTGACGGCTTCTCAGCAGGCAGCCATTAGACAAGGAATGCCCTCCTTCCTGCTCCGTGCCTTAGCTTTTGTATCTGAGCTGATGTCATATTCCTTTGGTCAGTTTGGGTCAGCTGGCCTACTTGGGTTCCCTCCCAGGATCTTGCCCTCAACTAAGGAAGGAATGTTACAGTGCTGGTGCTGTGCTCAGCAGGAGCCAAAACACTGGTGTGTGATCAACACCCTTCTAGCTGCCAATGCAAAGCACAGCACTGTGAGGGCTACTGTGGAGAAATGAACTCCAGCTCAGCCAGACCCAATACACATCCTGAAGCTGAAGGAGGTGGAGACCACTGTGTGGTTTGGTGGGAAAGTGTTGGCCAGTGGGAGCTGCTGGGGAGATGGTGAATGGGGGCAGGAGGCTTGGTGAGTCGGCACACATCCCCAGAGTTAGGGCACAGGGTGGCATGAAGGCATTATGACCTCAGGCTGGTGGTTGTGCTCTGAAAATAGGGGATTTCCTTCTTATGTTGCCCTGGAGCTGCTGGTCATGCAGATGTTTTAGTCTAGGGGTCCTTCAGAAACTGCAGGCTTAGAGCAGCTTGTCTGGCAAAGCACGATTTAAACAGCTGCTACTGAAGGCCTGACTCCTGTTTCAGCCAAAGTGCATTAGGCTGCTCTGACATTTTTGAAAGTCTGAATCTTTGAAGTCTTTGTTTCAGCACTGTATTTAACATCAGAATTATGCCAGTGTTGTTTTTATTAAAAAAAAAAATCCATATTCCAAAATAATTTTTGTACTTTTTCAGTTCTGAAAATTTGAAGGCCTTCAATTATGTCTTTTATGAGATGAGGCTTTGCAGTTTGTCAGCTTTTAGATTTCTAAAGAGAGTGATATGTCTTTGGCTTAACCAAAAAGCAGAATTGTTCTGAACTCCAAAGTGAGGGTTGTCATAGTTAGGAATTAATGGGAAGCTCTAGGTTTGATAGAAGTTAATGATAAATAAAGAAGTTAGTGATAAATTCTCCTTGATGTGCAGGAGGGGCAGTGTTTCTAGACCACTGGAGCTGTTGCAGGTGTAGGTAACATGGGCTGTGGTCATCATCTGTGTATATGCGCCAGTCAGAGTTGATGGGGCTGGCTGTGACAGTAACTTTCTCTTTTTTTGGTGCCCTCAGTGGAGATTAAAGGGAAAAGTGAGTTCTCAATTGCAGAGTTGCATGTTATTTTCATAAATGTTTCAAAGATGTTGATCAGAGTTCAAAGGTGGAGCTTATAAAACTTAATCATCTATCAATAGAAATACTTTTTAGAACATTCTGACATTAATCATATTTATTTTACTTACCTATTATTTGTTGATATTATTACATGTATAAAGACTGCATTTTTCATGATTGTGACAATTCTAAAGTGATGTTAATTAAACATGAATTTTATGTGTTCTTTTTAAAATGCAAAAATGCTGTATTAAAATCTTTTTATTTCTGCCTCATCAAAATTAAGATGCCTATTTAGAAACCTTGCAAACCTCTAATCTGTATGTTTACAATAGGAAAATGTGAAGATCATGAAGCAATATGTCCTGCATATGTTGCAAAAGAAATTTCCTTCCTTAACTCAGTAATTTGATATATTTTTCTCCAAAAAGTAAAATTTTCTTAAAAATTAAAAGAAATTGCAATAGAGGAAGAATAGTAGAAGAGCAAAATACAGTATCAAAAGAGAAAATATGTCTAAATACCTTTCTTCTCTGCTTTTATCATTTTGCTCTGCTGATGTAACACTGATCTGTGACTGTGGCTCTGTAGACAAGAGTTACACAGCTCACTGCCTATTCATTTCCTGTTTCATTTCCTAAGTTGTAAAGGCTTGCTTTTCTCTATGGGGAAAGAGTGCAGTTCTAGTGTCTTAGACTTTGCAGGAACTTAATGTAAAATTATGACTTGCTGCACTGAGTCCAGAAGAGGGCCACAAAGATGATCTGGGAACTGGAGCACCTCTCCTATGAGGACAGGCTGAGGAAGTTGGGTCTGTTCAGGCTGGAGAAGAGAAGGCTCCAGGCAGACGGTAGAGCAGCCTTACAGTACCTACAGGAGACTACAAGAGAGCTGGAGAAGGACTTTTTATAAGGACGTGTAGTGACAGGACATGGGGTAATGGCTTTAAGCTGAAGAAGGGTCGGTTTAGATTAGATATTAGAAAGATACTCTTTACTGAAAGGTGGTGAGGCACTGGAACAGGTTGTCCAGAGAAGTTGTGGATGCTCCATCCTTGGAAGTGTTCAAGGTCAGGCTGGATGGGGCTTTGGGCAACCTTGTTGGGCTTTGAGCAATCCCCAATAGCAGGGAGGTTTAGAACTAGATCCTCTTTGAGATCAGTCCCAACCCAAACCATTCTGGGGTTTATACTAAAATGTATCAATAATCCTATAAATATTTGGTATATTAATAATATTATTAATGATGGGTTAAGGATTGGCTGATTATTAACTTGCTGAATAAATTCCTATGGTTTACATGTAGGATTTTGTGATCAATGTATGTTGTTCTGTTCTACTGACTCAGCCACTGGCTGGGACAAAACATTCCAGCTTCACCTGAATATGCATCTTTTTATTTTTTGAGACTCTAACATAGCATTTTCTTTCACTTTCTTAGGCTTTGAAATTAGATTGTTTCACTAAAACCCATGACCTTCATTCCACAGTGCCTGAACTCTCATTCTAGCACATTTAGTTTGCTTGCCTTATTAAGAGCTTCCACTATCGATTTACAGTGAATTGGGACTTCTAGAGATGAACAGGGAGATTTGATGTGCTGATCAGCTTGGCTGCAACTTTCATCATAATTTATTTTTTTGTGTCAAGGTTACTGTAAATCACACTTGTGTTTCACCTTTTTCTTTACCTGTAAATAGAGGGTTTCTGTCTTAATAGGCTTCTCTAGAGCAACTGTAAATCCAGTTTAACCCCAATGCATTCTGAAATGTTGAATGTTGCTGAATGCAAAGAAGTAATGATTCTTGTACATCATTACCATGCATACTGTCTTTAATAATATTTATATAGATACTGTCAAAAATAATGGATTGGTAGTTGGGCATTTTTTTATACATAGGTAAATAGAAATTGCTGTGTCTCACCTAAAAAATCCATTGCGCAGGCTTGAAAGGTAAAAACACCTTTCCCAGATCTTCGTTCACGAAGACTGGCCATTATATATTAAAATATCCTGTGGTTACCAGAAGTGCCTTCACTTAGAAAGGTTAGCAACTTACTCTGGAATGAAAAAGTAAGCCCCCAAAAATTATTCAGCCATGTTGTGCTGAAGTATAGAGAATAATCTATCAGGAAAAAAACAAATATCAAACACACCCGATTTTTTCTCCTTTCAATATTCCATGCTTAATCCTTGCATGACAGCTCTATCTGGCAGGCTCACCTCCCATCAGTGCAATCTGTCATTCTATGTAACTTCAATTAAGTTTTCTTTCTTGTTTTGCATTTGCTGAGGAGTCATAATGGTGTGCTCCCAAATCAGCAGTCAAGAAGAGCAATCCGCTCTATCTGTATTTGTGAATGAAAGGGGAAAGAAAGAAAGAGACGGTTTCTCTGCTTCCTCTATTCTGAAGGCCTTCTCCAGAGCTGTTACAGAATTAGAGGATTTACTTTGACGACTGACTGTGAAGACTTAGGTACAAAACATGAAGGCTTGATTTTGGGACTTCTGGGAGTTATGGTGGAATTCATCCATACATCTTGGTTGCTTGAAGATCCCTTTAACTTTCCATAATTCACTTCTGTCTGGTAGCTGGAAAATGGAAAGCATTCATTGCATCAGTGGAGAAGTTATATGTCTTTGTAAAAGCACCTTTCTAACCTTTCTTGAGCTCGAATTTCCAGTGAAGAGAACTCATACCCAACATGGGATACTGGAGACAGGTTATTGTACTGATGTACAGACTGCTTCCCTGTGTGACCCTGAACTTGGGCAAATTCACGTTTTTAACTGGGTTGCCGTGTTGCCCTTTGCTGAAGTCAACTCTCCAACCTACTTCTGAGTGCAGAGAGCTGTACCAACCAGAACAATATAGTAGTTTATGTCCCTGAATCTTGATTGTGGATACACCAAGCAGCTACAATATTGAGTACCCACTGTGTATCTACTAACCCATATGTTCCTATTTCACCTGATGTGCTGCTTCCAGCTGATGTTCAGTTTCCACCCAAGAAAGGCTGCACTTCGCCAAAGAGGCAGTAAGTGAAATGCTGGGCTGACGTGGTACCAGAAGGGCTGGTTTTGGTTCAGGAGCCCTCTGCTGTAAACTGTGAAAAGGAAGGAAATTAGTAGATAATTCAGAGTCCTTTCTGTGACCTGCTCATCCGTTCAATTGCTGAAGGAGTGAGGAAGATTAAGTTCAAAAGGAGAAACAAAGGGGTTTTACTTCTGTTTTAACTGCTTATCTCCATATGCTTGTAACAGTATTGAGTTCCCAGGAGCTAGGCAGGTACAGAGCTGCTGAAGCAGGTGCTTTCATATTTCAGCTCTTTGTTCATGCCAAACCCAGCTGTACCAGGGGTTTACAGTGTACAGAATTAAGTCTGGATTCTGTCTTCTTACCACATTATCAGGTTTCCCACACTTAGTGCTTACAGGGAGTGGCATGTGCATGTTGGAAGAAGCCTCTAGCATTGCACCAGACCAGATTTTTTTTAATTAGTAGCTTTCCTAATCTAATCAGCACCTTAAAAGCTATTTCCATGCTGTCTCTCCTCCCTCATTCTTTTTATAACATTTCAGTTGGACAAATTGTTCATGTTGAGTTGGAGATGGCGGCTCCTTTTCCTAGCTGGATGAGAGATGCTGGCGGCCCTCCACAGAGGTCCGTGCTGTTTGCTGCAGAGCTGGGCCAGGCAGGAGCCAACAAATTGCTACTGATGGAATTAGCATGCAACCTCTCTAAAGCGGGATGAATAGGAATTGTTCACTCTGTTTTCCAGAGGACACTTACAGCCCAAATGGATTTATTGGTATTTGCAGTTCAGTAAATCCTTTTTCTCCCCCTTTCCTATGTCTGTAGTTGCGACAGGGTTTATTGATGCATGTGCAGAAGATAATGAAAAGCTACATTTCAGCTCATCTGTATGGGCCTCAAAGTAGTTTGCTATCCTAAATGGAGTTGCTCAGATCACATTAAGAAAAATGCTTTTTGTGGGGAAAAAAGCAAGCTGTACTTCAGATCCTAACTCAGTAACAAATTCCTACCCTAGAGGAAGGCCAGTAATTCTGATTTCTAACAAAAACATCTTGCACAGTGTCCTTCTTGAAGGACCTGGGCCGGACCAGTGGCCAAACACCCTGCCTCCCTGTGCTGTGCCACCAGCCCATGCTGCATATGCAAGAGCTGACTTGTGGAAAGGCTCCTTTCAGAAGGGAAATGTCAGTGATTTTGTGGGATCCTAAACATTCCAGGAAAAAGCAAGGCCTAATTGGTGGTGAAACCAGCTAATGTTAGCCCTTGGCCATTTCTGCTCTCTTGCTCCCTTCCCTTGTCTGCACAGCTCCAGCATAGGGCTTGCCCTGGAATTGCTTGTGGGAAGTAGTTCACCTTTCATCCATAATTTCATTTAATCAGTCTGTAAATATTAATAATTTGTGAGTTTTCTTTGGCTATGAAAACCTGCTCAGGACTGGGCCTCTGAATCTCTTTCCGCTTAAAGGCTTTGAAATCAAGAGTATTTCTGATGAAGCTGGTGTCACCCAGGTGGTAAAAGATTGCTGGGACAGAAACTGAATGCAAAAGTGCCATTCAGCACAGTGTGTAGAAGCATAATTGTGCATTAAGGGGGTGGACTGTCAGTGTGCATTACATGCTCTGTGTGCACGGCTGCAATTTAGACATACTCACCATTGGCACATCTATATTGTCTGTCCATTTAAGGCCGTGAGTCAGGCAGAGCTGGCATTGTGCTCTGCTTACAGGAGAGGCAGTTGCAGCATTCAGGTGGTAAATGTTGCTGGGCTTCCTATTTTCTTACTTTGGGAGAGGTTCCCCTTTGAGATTTTTTTTCTAATATATTTACTTGTTGAAAACTATTTATTTTCCTTTTTGCCCAATTTTTGGTTGTGTAACTCAAAATATTCATAGCTCATCTCTGCAGGCTCCCTTCCTTTCTCTCCTTCCCATCCTCTCTGTCTCTTTCTACACCAGTTTTCACTGAAGTGTTTCTATGCAATTTCTGCTATTTGGCTGGTGCCTGTAGAGTCCCATCCCAATACAAATGGTGGGAAATCCAATGTGCATCAAGAACAGAGCTCTTGAAATGTTTGTGGCTATCCTGAGAGAAGAAAAATAAAAGAGAACCTGTCTGGCAATCTGTAGGCACAAAACTCAAAGCAAACAACTGCTAGTCTGCAGTTGGGCTTGTGGCTTATTTCCATGTCTTTGTGGAATTCAAGTAGAGAATTCTTTTCTTCCTGCTATATAACAATCCTAAATAGTATAGGCAGGATGCAGAAGCATTCATGTATTACACATGTAATAATATGAGTGCTAATTGTCATTGTGAATTATATTTTCAGTATATTTTTCTTAGTACCTGCCTGAAGCTGAATATAAATCTTTTTAGTCCTCTCAATTTGTAGTCATGTCAGTTTTATTCACTGCAGTTTTGCTTAACTTTGCCTTACTTTAGATTGCAGATCATGCCTAACAGTGGAAGAGTGGTTTTGAAATTTTTTTACGTGTCAGATTTCCCTGTATCCAATTTTATCAAAAAAGCTGTCACCAACTTCTTCTGAAACCAGAAAACCTTTTTCTTTCTAATTACATTTTTACCATATGTTCATCCAGATGGCATATGCCAAACATTTCTAGGGTGTTATAAAATGACCTGACTTTGGAGGATTTAACTGTTGAAGAAGCTTATAAAAAAATAAAATTGACACCGGGGCAGAAAAGTAGTCCTAGAAAGAAAGAAAGAAAGAAAGAAAAAAAAAAATCTGATAAATCTTCCCAGTTATATTTTGTGCCTGTGATACTGAATTCTCAGTATACACACCTGCATGAAAACAGTGAAAATGTAGGGAATGTTGTCTTGAAGTGTTAAAAGTTGACTCCTTTTTGAACTGCTGAAAATAAAATTTTTGTCTGTTGAATATGTCTAAAAAAATTCTGGAGCTGTGAGCGACTCTCTGGTTTCCTGCAAAATGGAGCAAAAAAGATTTTGTCAAGCCACCAGATTCTCTGTAGGAGCAGTAGTTTTACTTAGCAATGTAATAACTACTTGGGCATTTTTTTCTTGAAATATCATTTTCAAGTAGAAAGCAGATAAAGTTGATGCATAATTTTGACACTTGTGTCCTAGTTCTTAATAATTCTTGAGGGATTTCTTGGAGAAAATAAATTAACTTGAGGTATACTGAGAGGTGCCAGGAAGGGCGGAAGGAAGGAAATTATTTTTCATATTTAGCTACTAGTTAAATAAATGAAGATGTTTTTCATTTTCTGGAAGGTTTGTGTATTTAGTCTCACCTGTGACAGTTCCCTTTTAACTGTCATTGTTTTGGCAGTCTTTCCAGATTATCAAACAGAAAAATATAAAATACCCTCATGTTATTGTCAGTTTCCATTATACTGTCTCAAGTGTCAAGACATTTTACTTAGTGTTAATTCCTGAAGAACAGAGGTTGAATGAGAATCAAATTTGCTTTCTTGTGTTTGCAGCAATAGCTTTTGGAACTCCCAGGAAATTTTGAGTGCACGACCCGAGACTCTGAATAGAATGTGAACCAAGACGTAGTTTCAGGGCAGGATGGGCAGAGGTTCATGATCTCAGGGATTCAGATGAACAGTTGTCAGTGAAGGTTGAAAATCACAACTGCAAAACAGAGCAGATCCTCCACCTCTTCCAAATTAATCAGGCAGGATTTTAACAGTGCTCAATATGAAGTGGCTTTGTTATTTCTAAATTAAAGCTTTGATAAAAAAAGTCCTTCTCACCCACTTCCACTCATCAGCCCATGAGTGGTTTGACATTTCCACATATTCTTCTCCACCATTGACCAGTATTACACCTGCTGTGTCTCAAGTAAAAACAGAGTCTATTTTGTAGGTAAATCAATCTGTGTAGCAGAGATATTGTAACTGTTTAAAAGCTAAGGATTAAAACCCTCAAAATTGCGATTGGTGTTAACCTGTGAAGTAATTGAAACAAACTGTAATCGGGGAATATGAAATGAAACACCAAAAAGCAGCGTGTCTCCACCCTGTCAAAATATGATGCAACAGCCATTTGATTACTGTTTCAGAGTTTGTGGCTGTAAAGCTGTATTCAACTCATTGTGAGGTATCACTGTTTCGCTCGTTTTTTTTGTATGTCTTTGCAGAATGGAGTTAAAGTTGTTCCAATGTCTTTGTTATGTATTTCCAAAATACTGTTCATCATAACCAGGCTTGCTGTGTTCATAACGTAGTTTTCAGTTTCTTAGAAGAGTTAGAGCCCTAAGTATTTTCCTGTGGAAATGCAAACTCCTGCACAACAAATTTCAGCCTGCTCAGCACAAGCTTTCTTAGCTGCCACAGACAAAACTCTCAGAATTAGCCCACTAATCCCTAAGTGTCAGGGAATGACATATCAAAATCCAAAAGCTGAAAAAGCATTGTAATCAGATACTTTGCTTTTAATCACTAGTATGCATTATTAAATCAAGCTCTTCATTGTAGTCTTTGTTTAGATATTTCTTGGATTATTCAACCTGTAATTTGAATGAAGAAAATGCTAAGAAGTTTTCCATGGAAAATATTATCAGGTTAATAATTCTGAAGTTAATAATGTGAAGATTTAAAGTACCAGCCTTAAACCACACCTCTGACTTAAGCCAAGCATGACTTTGGGTATGCACATGCTACATTAGGCTGCTCTTAATGTCCTGGGCAGCTGAATTGGTTTTGCAGGTACTGGTTGCTGTGTTGCAGCTGATAGTGTTCCCCAAGCTGTTTTTCTTTCCTTCATTTTCTTCTTTTTTGCCCGCTGTAGGCCCCTTTGTGGGTAAGTGTGCACATGGATTTTATGCCACCCTGCAATGTCTCCATTCTTCTCTGTGTGTTGGTGCATGCATGCTCATGTCTTCACTCTCATTTCCTCTGTTAACTTCTCTTTTGAGTAGAGCAGTTGCCAGAGAGTGTTTTTGAGAGTAAGTGCTTGGAATTACACTTCTGTTATGATTTTCCATAGCTGGTAGTTTATCTCCCAGAAGAGTCTGGTATATAAAATCTCTGTTCCAGAAATTCTCTTAAGAATTACTCTCCTTAATACTGGCAGCTGTCTCCCACTGCTTATAACTCGAGTGCATCAGAGAAGATAGCCTTTTGTAAAGCAGGAACTCAGCCATTGAAAATGGTAGGAAATAGGTATCTCTCTTTGAAAAGGCAATCTGAGGGCAGCTTGCATTTGTGTATGTGGAAAGAACAGTTCATACTTAAAATCTCAGCCTTTTTCCTTTTCTTCCATCTTTCCTTCAGAAAAGTGAATCTTTAGATATGCCATCTAAACACATTTTTTACAATGTTTGGAAAAAACGTGAAGTTTGCAGTGTTGCAGTTATTCTTATATTTCACAATATATATTTCCCTAAAGTGGCTGTTTTGAGTTCAAGTTTATTACATTCTGGTTTAGAACTCTTAGCATAGTTATTCTGCAGATGTCAATATTTTCCATAGCTGAGATGGAGATCAAATACTTCCAATTAATGCAAAATTCAAATTAGTCTTGAACTGTGGTACTACAACTGGCATCTCAATAATGAATTAGCCACAGGAGGAAGCGTGTTTGTCAATGTACCATCACACAAAGCTTTGAGCATTCATCTAATCTCTTCTGGGATCATATTCATATATTTTGCTGCTCTCTTGAAATACACTTCCAGTGTACTGAATGACACAAGAATATCTGATGCAGCAAGCTGTGGGAGCGTGAGCTGTGAAGTCTTTTTAGTTGATGTATTTCAAGGTGGGTAACCTTAAAAATCAATAGTGTCTGCTGCACAACTCAGAATCATGATGGACTGTTTCTCGCTGATCCTCTTGCTTAGGCTTTGAATAACTGATGCTGTGCTGCTGCAAATTCTCATTACCAGCTGATGCAAGGGCTGGAGCAAGGCATCCCTAGCAGGGCTTCTCTTTAGAGCAACTCTCTGTGTCTCCTCTTACAGTTTGTTATCTGAGGTGCAGCTGTTGGTGGAGGTTTTGGGGTTGGTTTGGGTTTCTCTCCATCATGATTTAGTTTTTAAACCAGACTACACAAGTGCTTGAAGAGAGAGGATGTACAATGGCAGGAAATTAGTTTTCAAAGGCCGAAACGGTATTTTTGAGTTTCTTGTAAATATAGCATTTTTTCTTTGGAGACAGAAGGCTCATTCTGCTTGGGCTTGTAGTGCTCCACTTACAAAAATGGAAACAGCTATTAGGAAGAAGTGATTAAATAGAACATCTTAACTTTTTGGGAAGTATAGTAAGGCTGTCATCTAAAAGAAGTGACAAATGCAGTTTCGTGTTCTCTACCAAAACAAAGTTCACAAGTTGAAATAGTGACACCTCAGAAATTGTCTCATTAGAAAGACAAAATGTTTGAATATCTAGAAGCACAAATCATAAATAGGAATTTATGGGGAGGAGGTGCCTGGGAGGTCTTGAAGATAGATTTCTTAAAGAGTCTGCATAAAATTCTCTGCGTTTTCTAAGAGTTCATTTGAAATGAACAATAGAAAATTATCTAAAATAAACTGACAAAACCTGGAGGAACAGGAGGAGAATAAAATATCAGATGTGATGTGCTAGCTAGTAAAAACCATCAGTCAGTCTTTGCTGACTTCACTTTATGCAGATAGTAGGAGAGCACAGAGATATTCTCTTGCGCTCCTATTTTTGTAAGAAAGTAGCTTCTGCTGCCTCTGATCATATGCATAAAAAGACAGCATGTTACTCTTAGGCAGACTGAATCTAGTGATGGGCATAGAGGGTTTCTTTGAAGAAAAGCCCTAGAAAAATCCAGTAACAGAAATAGACTCCCACTGAGAGTTTACTGAGATTTTGCTGCTCTTCTGTGTCTCAGTAATGAAGCAGACCATGGAGAGAATGGAAATTGATGTTGTGCCCAAGGTGTATGTATTGGGGAAAGATCAGAGCAGTTTTTATGTGTCATTGATGCTGAAAATAGATCTTGGAATGATGCTTTTCTCCTTTTGGGCTCCTGTTTGGAGTTCTTCAGGGAATTGTATTTGCAGATGAAAAGGGACAGGAAGTGAGAACAACAATGCTGGTTCCATGGTATGCCCCTGAACTCTTGTGTTATAATATGTTATATATATCAAAGGTATGGGAAAATTACTTGACATTCATATTGTTAATCAATTATGAGGATGCCAACTTTCAAACCAGTGATACTGCATACTGCTATAGGGATATCTGCCTCTCTGATGTGCATTTTGGTGTGCTTAGGTTGGGCACCTGGTTGTTGTGTTTCTCAAAGCCTGTACCCTCTCTGCAAGTGGGGTTGGGACTTGGCTTCGTTTGTCTACTGCATTTATCTCTCAGGAGCTAGAGTCAGTTCAGCACTTGCAGACTTACAATCTGTTGAAGATAAAAAAAAGAGTTAACTCTTGGCTAGGCAACTTCAAACAAATGCTATTGGAGCTCTGTCAATACTGCAATAACTTGATGCCATGAGCTGTGGTCTGTCTTCATGCTGTGCTGACCAGGTATTGCTTGTTGCCTGCAGTGGTGACTGTGTTTCCTGAATCACATGAGTTCAGTTGATGGCCTTTGGAAGAGTATAACACTGGAGTGGTCTGTCTGTCTGTCTAATTGGCACTGGGAATTGTTTGCTGTGATTCCGTGGGGAGCTCCAGGCATTGGGTGGAAAATACAAAGTATGTTTTGGTTCTGACTACATACAGCATCAGCCACATTTTAATGGTTATTAATGTTAATTTTAAATCTCTATGCTTTTCATGGATATGTGACACTGGATAATTTTCATCCTTTCTATTTTCTGCTTAAAAAATCAAGATCTTTCCCTCCAGCCATGAGAACTTTTTCTTCTAGGTACAATAAATAAGCTTCGTCGTAACACTGTAGTATTTTAGTAATTCCAGATAGATATATTTTATTAGTATCTTTTTTTGTTTGTTTGTGTCTGCAGTAGCTTGAAGTGACTCCATAGAGTTTATGCAAGTAGTAAATACAGAACTGCTACCTGTGCCTTAGGTAGTCTGAGAGGACTCACCTCAGAAACTTGCTTAACATTTTAGAAAACCAAATTCAAATGTGTGTCCTCTTTTTAAAAAGGCTGGTGGGCTCTAGTTGTTGTCTTTTACCTTATGAGTAGGTCACTACTATTATTTTTCCCTTCCAAAAAATGAAGGGTGAAAAATTCAAGCACAGATGACAAAGGCTTTATTGTTGAGTTATTTTGCTTTCATATATGGGGTATGATTAAATGTGTGCTGTCAGAAAGAGATCTCTTTATAGCCTGATACTATTGATTAGTATTTGAAACCTGCCAGCAGCATTATTACTTTATGCATAAGAAAATCTAATAGAAAATTATTAAGTTGATGTTTTAGTTCCTCTAGTGAGAACGTTTCAGATATTCATCTCATATCGTTGCACAAGTTGCTTGGCTCAAGTAGATACCACAAAATCATGTTTTAATGATTTTTTCCTTTTTCCATCCTTTTTTTTTTTTTTTTCACAGTCACATGACACAATCAGCCACATTTGAAGACCCTCGAATAGAGAGCTGCCAAATAACCCCTCCAACCCCTCGGAAAGTGGAAATGAGGAGGGATCCTGTGCTAGGATTTGGGTTTGTGGCTGGTAGTGAAAAGCCAGTTGTTGTACGCTCAGTAACACCAGGTATGTTTTCCCCACCTGACCCCAGAAGAAAACTTTGACTCAGTCTACTGAGATGAAATGCAGTTACAAATTTGAGTACTGTTGAAATATTCAGGCAGACAAAGTAATCACAAATATAGGATTTTAAGCCTTGTATTACCCAGTGATTTCCTTCCTCACAGTCGTTACTGAACATTATGTAAATGTGTTAACAAAAAGTTAGTTTGGAGTTATTGCTCTGAGCCATTAGTATTGTTTGCCTGAAAAAAGTTAACCCATTTCATTCAAGGAAAGAAGGTCTTCTCACTCTTATCTTTATATTTGCTTGCTGTCACCTTCATTGACATTGAATCAGTGTTTTCAAGAGGTAGGTTGAGTATGAGATTAGAACTTAAATATTTTTCATTCTTTTTATCATCAGCTTCCCAGGGAGAACTAGGTTTCTAAATACAATATTTTTTTTTGTAAAACAGGATGCTATTGCTGACTCTTTTTTTTTGTTTGTTGGGGTTTTTTGTTGTTGTTGTTTTTTTGTTAGTTTTGGTTTGGGTTGTTTTGGGGTTTTTTTGTGGGGTTTTGTTTGTTAGTTTTTTGTTTGTTTTGTGGGGTTTGGTTTTGTTTTGGTGGTTTTTTGTTTTGGTTTGGGTTTTTTTGGTTTGGTTTGGTTTGGTTTTGGTTTTTTTTAGTGAATACATCTGTATAGTATGTGGTTAAAAGCCAGGTCAAAATAAATCAAAGAAGTTAAGAGGCATCAGGCCTGGGACTGATCAGTCTCCCGAATAGCAGGCTTCTGCTCTCAGTGCTTAAAAGTACAGTTGTTATATAAAATTGCTATGAAGCCAAGAGCAGGGATTTAACTTTGCTCTTGTTTGATATATTCTCTAGAACCCCCACAGAGAGCAGAGGAGAGGCAAAATTGACTTTGTGAAGTTCTGATGTCATTTACTCACGTCTGTGCATTGATTACACTTATATTGCTTTCACATGAAGTGAGCAGTGTCACTAATATTTGAACTAGATCCATACAGTTTATTTCTCTCAACTTGGCATTATTAATGTAGTTTTATGTTAAAGTTGGAGAATGTGTTTATTATATTCTGTTCTAAGTGAATAGGAGGAAATACGAGCTCAGGACAACATTTTCCTGTATGGATTTATATCCATTTATGCTGGATGTATAAGTGGAGTAAAATTTTCAAAGCAAAGGAAAGGGACAGCATTAGCTCAATTGGTTTTGACACTGAAACATTTTCTTTTAAGACTTTATATTCCTATTGGTAATATTATTCCAGGTTTCATGTATCATCATTGCAGAGTTTAAACACAGAGACTAGAGAGGATATATCTTTTCATTAGGAATTGTGATGTCACACCACTTTCTGGGCATGTAATTGTGCTGAGAAGTGAAGTTTAATGTGCATTTTTAAAGCATAATTTCAGTGTGCATTTCAGCAGTGTCAGAATCCAAAACATATAGACATACACATGACTGATTGTCTATTCAGACAAATGCAAAATATCCATGTCTAACTGAAAGTGGCAGTGCTTTTGGATGTACCTATATTCATAAAGTGGTAGGAAACCAGAGGAAAAGAAACTCAGAGGTTGGAGGTATAAAAACTTACTGTCTTCAGTTGAAGAAAGCAGGTTTTATTTGCCCAGAACAGAAAATTCAGAGGAGAGACCTGTGAATGATGTTCAAACACGTGAGTGATGTTTCACAGGAAAGAGGAATAAGATGTTCTC
This sequence comes from Platyrinchus mystaceus, assembly GCA_035041135.1. NCBI lineage: Eukaryota > Metazoa > Chordata > Aves > Passeriformes > Tyrannidae > Platyrinchus > Platyrinchus mystaceus. The sequence continues at coordinate 98,910,965 of JAWWLV010000001.1, forward strand.
TAGTGTTACTTGCCTGGGACAGGAAACAGTGTGTTGCAATGAGTCTGGTGTAGACATCATGGAAAAAAGATTTCCTGATCTTAACAGTAGGTAAATGGGATCATTTATTTGCAGGAAAAGGAATCCTTCTCAGGGCGGTCTTACAAAGTATCAGGCAAACATTGATCAGGCATGAATAAAGTATGGTTGATCATACCTTAAAGGGTACATTAGTCCATCCCATATGGGTTCTTTTGGCCCTCCCAAAAATCAAGCCGTTATTTTACACAGTTATATTTGGGTTTGGAACTTGAGGAACTTCAGTAGAAGCTGCTAAGTCAGTAGCTTTCAAGATTTTCCTGGTAAGGAAGTACTGGTAATTTCAGTAATAATGTTGGTGTTAAACATGTCATTAGTTGAAGGGAAAAAACCACTTTTAGTATGAGAACAACAGGGTGTGTCTATGCATTTACAATGGTCTGCTAACCTGTGCTTTTTTTTTTCATTCCTCTGCAGGCGGGCCCTCTGAAGGAAAGCTTATACCAGGGGATCAGATCATAATGATTAATGATGAGCCAGTCAGCACTGCTCCGAGGGAGAGAGTCATCGACCTTGTCAGGTAGTTGATGTCCTGTCACTTAAACTATGAACCCAGTGGCTTACTGCCTGTGCAGTCATTCAGTAATACAGCAAGTCTTGCCTTCTCATGGCTGAGAAAAGAGAAAACAATGTCGCTTTAGTCATAATGAAGAATGGTGAATTATTTTATTACTCAAATAAAGTGTCCTCTTAAAATGTCATCTGGGGGGTATCTGAAAAAGTATAGTAAAATCCTGCAACAGCTCCAAAGTACTTG
>JAWWLV010000001.1:98911899-98922877 GCA_035041135.1 Platyrinchus mystaceus
AAGTGTCCTCTTAAAATGTCATCTGGGGGGTATCTGAAAAAGTATAGTAAAATCCTGCAACAGCTCCAAAGTACTTGTGTATCAAAAGAGTAGTAGTGTTCTGGTATTTATTTTTGGTATGGGTTATTGAAAAGATAATTCCTGGGGCAAGGAAACTCCTGTTACTGTTGTATTATTGTTCATTTTTTTACCTACGTAAAGTTGTGTTTGTCTAATGTGAAGAGGAAAGAAAATTTGGTGAGGTGATTTTTGAGGGTGAATGAGTGCATGTAAATATGTAGAGAATCTCAAAGAGTGTTTGAGTGAATTGCAGGTAGGTAAGTTTGTGTGAAAAAAGCAGGCACGGTTGTGTAGATAGAAGACAGAAAATTAGACGAAAAAAAAGTGCCGGTAGATAGTCCAGGAAAGGCGAAATGTCAATATTTGTAATGGGATGTAGAAGGAAAGAAAGGATAGTGACTGTCAAATGCTTAGGATGTAGAAAAAGATATGTTGCAGTTCACATAAAAAACTTCGCATTTTCGGAGTAACAAGAAATGATAGTGTATTGAAAAGAAAAAAGGCGGGTAATTAACAAATAAACATAAAAAATAATTATTTAAATTCCAATAGCCTGGTCGCTGTACTCTAGTTTTGTTTCTGTATTCTCCTTCTCACTGGTGGGTCTAGTTGATTCCTTAGGGATACTCAGATTTTAAAGGTGCAAGTACCTCTTCTCAAAACCAGTACCTGTCAGTGTTTTCAGTGTTACTCATGTAATTTTGAAAAGTCATACTTGCGTTACAGAAGTTTGGGCAGGAGGTGCTGTGATAGTTGTACGCCTCCTGCAGATGACAATTTGAGCAAATGAGTGCTCATTTGCTGGGGATTTAGCTGTGAACAAAACAAAGATACAGAAATGATACTAAAATGCCAACAATGCTGATGCCTCTATATGTGTTCGTGGGATTACACAAAATATATTTTCAAGTATTTTTCAAAAAGTCAGTTGACCTGCCAGTCAACTAACAAATACAATTCACTAAGATCTTCTTTTCTTGTGATGAGTAGACCCCATGAACTGCAGGAGCTATCCTGTTCCGAATAAATGTCTGTCCTGTGCTTTATGTTGGCCACCAGCATAAGCCTCAAAAATGGGTCTTATACTCATTTTTTATGTCTCTGTTTCTTCATAAAGCAGTCATATTGCCTTCTTCATTCTTTCCCTGATTCTTTGATATTTAGGGGGAGTTAGGATCTCTATCTCCATTCTCTGCTATCAGCAGTATATAGTAATAACAGTAAGGAAATAGACTGATTAGACCTGAGACAAACTGAATTTATTGTGTGGCTGATTCTCTGTCTGCCTTCAAATGAGAAACTTGGTAGGAATGTCACTCTTCCCAATTACATTGACTACATAGGTGGTGTCAAATTGAATGTTGTTGCATTTCCAGGGAAAGCTTTCGGTGGTGTTTTTTTTACACTGTAATTCTACCTCTGCTTTTAAATTCTGTCTGCTGTTGGGATTTTGACAGAGTCATTCTTTGATGAGACTCAGAGTGAACTGTATTGGGGTTGTATGTTACAGTATTTGAAATGAAGTGCTTTCTTTTCATGCCAGTGGGGACATCTGGAATGATTAGACACTGTCAGTGTACAGTCCTGACACCATAGCAGAAGCAATTCTTTACATCAATGAAATAATGAATCTCTTCTGCATAATTGAAGGTTTTCATATGAGTTAGATATATCTGCAACTTTTCAATGCGTCTGCATTTTTGAATGGGCATGGAAGAAGTTTTGAAATCCTATTTTCCTGCTGGCAGCAGCGTGTCAGTGGTCAGCAATGAGTGTGTTTTAAATGCATAGATTACGCAATGGCCATAATCACAAAATCATAGAAGAACTGAGAGGAGATTTCTGGAGGTCATCCAGTCTACCATCTTGCTCCAAGCAAGGTAGTGTCAAAGTTAAATGCGGCTGCTCAGCACTTGCCAAATCAAGTTTTTAGTATCTCCAAATATGGAGGTTTCACAGTTACGCTGGACAGATGTTTCCATTCCTGACCAGTGGTCTTTCAAGAAGACATGAGCCAACTTCCTCAGTAGCCTTAGATGCATCTCATCTAGGCCCATGGACCTGTAAGGGTCCCTCTTACGTAAGCAATCCCTAATTCTGTCTTTGTTCCCTAAATTCTGTCACTGATCTCAGGGACCAGGGTGACAGATCTTGTAACTAAAGACTGAAGCCAAGAAAGCATTGAACACCTCAGGTTTTTCGGTGTCCTTCATCAGGTTGCCTGCTCCATTTAGCAGTGAGTTCATATTTCCCGTGGCTTTCACTGGTGATGTAGTTGTAGAGACCTTTCTTGTCACCCTTCACATCCTGGATCACTTTCGGTGCCAGCTGAGCTTTGCAAACCCCATCCCTCCCTGGCCAGGATAGGGCTTCTGTGTTTGTCCTGGGTAACCTCTCTTCATTTCCACCTCTGGATTGCTTCCATTTTGCACTGGTCTCGGTCAGGCTTTCCCTGTGGAGCCAGACTGGTGTCCTGCTGTGCCTGCCTGCTTTCGTGAAGACTGAAGTAGACCACTCTGGCAGTTGGTGGAGGCTGTCTGTGATCATCACCCAGCTGTACTGGGCTCTGGGCCTTTCAGAGCTGCATCCCACAGGACCCCACTTACTGGTGCCCTGGACAAGTCGAAGTCTGACTTTAGATTGGCATCCTCTTCCTCTTTTCCTTCAGGATTTTACACTGTACCATCTTGTGGTCACTGCAGCACATGAAAAATTGATACTCTAACACTGTAGTTTTTCTGTGCTTACATGGCCTCTTGCTGAGAATATTTTATATTCATGCTGTGACATTCCGTGGCTATTTTTATGCAGCTCTCCCGCAAAAATTTTTGTAAAGTACAGAAACAATTTGTATTTATAACTGCAGAGAGTATGGAAAAAATTAGTCTGCTTTCAAAATACTGGCCTAAAGATCATAGTATATCAAACAGAAAAAAACCGAATTGCATGAGGAAAAAAAAAAGATTTCACAACCAGATGAGTGTCATACTTCAACAGGCTTAGGAAAACCCAAAACTTCTGAGCAAAAGTATGCACAAAGGTTAGATATTATGTCAACCCTGAATGTTAGAATTTTTAGTGTAATGAAATGTTTAGTTGTTTTCCAAAAAACTTATGTCAAACTTATGAAAAGAGTTATGCAAATGAAGGAAAAGAAAATGGTAAAGATAATTTCTGCTCCAATCTATTTTAAATAAAAAAGAAAATTCAAAATGTTCACCAAAAAGGCTATCTGAAAAACATCAGTTAAATCTTTTTTCACTAGGGTAAAGCATATCCTAATCAATAAATTTGCTTTATTTCTAAATTTCCCACAAAATAAGTCAGAGTAATTTCTGTCAGATCATTTGTTTTTCTTCAGCCCTCTTCCTATCAGCGCCAAACTCATTGTCTACACTTTACTTCTACAGGATTAGAAATAGGTAGACTTGTCTTTTAAACAAGTCCATTTTGTGTAATGGTTTTAGTACAGGAAAATGCAAGAAATTAAATGGAGTGCATAATACAGAAATGTTCCCATTGGCTTTTTATTTCATTATAATATTTTAATTATGTGTGTGCTTTCTAAACATCCATTACTGAAAATAATCTTCCTTAAGTAAAAAGCTATGTTAAAGCTACTTCTGCTTTCTCCAGAGGGTATTGAGCAGGAACCTGATGAAAGATTTTGGTTTGTTTTTTAAGAATTGAGGGATACTGTTGTATCCTAGGAGGTCTCAGGTCTGGAGATTATTGGGGATATTCATTATAAATATCCCCTGTAGGTCATTCTGATCCATTGAATTCTTTTGGCTCTGCTTTGCTGGCAACACTCAACTAGTGTTCAAGTTGTCCATTGAAAGCCAGGGTTGCAGAAATATGAATACAGTATTGTTTGGAGACATTTGGACTCATTATTTCTGGGTGTTCAGTGGCTTTTACACAATATTATGTTCTCCTGAGCTTTTTTCAAGCACAAACTTTAAAGTCATGTTTATGGTTTCCTTTACAAAGAGAGGTCAAGTTTTATGATTGTCACTTATCTCTGTGGTTGATATGTGTTTCATTCAAGACAGAAAGTTATAGAAATTCAGAAAGGGAAGAAACAAACTCAGTTTTCTAAATGTAAGGCCAAGACAAGGAGCAAATGAACAGAACACTTTAAAAAGAAGATGTATTTGCAGTGCGGTCAGTTCAAAACTGTATCAGGAGCTACTTAACTTGTTTTTTTTTTTAGTGCTGAAACAGGTACTGTGAGTTAGAGCTTTTCACACAGACTTAACAATAAGTACTTTGAGATAACATTAAAGTCATTGCACAATGGACCAATTTTTTCCTTATTTGAAAGTGAGCAAGAATGTAAAACTAATGTGTTAGAAGGTTTATTAATGTACAGTATCAATTAATTGGTTCTCAGAGGTGCTTGTATTTCATTATCATTGGATAATGTTACATTTGTATCTTTTTAAGGATCAGTTTAACCAACCTTTCTTTTTTAAAAAACACTTAAAGAAGTATATCTAACAAATATTTTGCCTTATTAGATGTGTATAGGCAATTTCTATAACATGAATTCCTTGTTTATCCTAGATTGTACTGAGTATGCATTAGTCTACAAGGATCCCAATACGTGTACAGTGTTGTTTTTTTTAGAAAGGTATTTTTCTGAAATTTTAAGTACTGTTTAATCCATAAAACAAACAATGAGTAGGGTACAATAGTGGTATTTTGTTCACACTTCAATAAAATGGTTATCGAGAAAACTTGTAAGGAGAAATGGGCACCTGAAGAGGGTGATCTGTCTGAGATACTTGTTTTGGAAAAGTACCCTATTGCAGAAAGCTTTATTTTTGTATTGGCTCAAAAAAGAGAACAGAAAAGTATTTTAGATTAGAAACCTTACTTCTAGGTTACTAAATTAGGCTAGATTAGTCCATTTCTTGAAACTGTAAGAGCAGTAAATTAGTATTTGACGTCCTGTGGAATTCCACTAAAAGGCTTTAATTGCAAAGTGAGAACTGAAAAAGGTGAAATTCATTAAGGGCTTTTCTTTCTTGTTGGCTCTATTTTCTATTTAAGAGAAATGACTCAAAAACCTTTCTGAAATAACTCTTACTTTGGCAAGTTAATGTCACAGCAAGTTTTCATGAAGAGGATCTAGAAGATTCTTTCAATTTTGCGGTAGAATTTATGTTTTAATTTTGTATTGCCATAAGACTGGAGAGAAGGATCCCTCCAGGATTTTAGTTGGTGTGTTGCATTTTAAGTGCTTACATGAATTTAACCAAGCCTGACCTTCCTCACCATTGTCATGAAATGGTTGAGGATTCTGTTGCTGCTGTTTGACTGTGTATGCCAGGGGACCAGTTTTCTTACTCTGCATCCTCACAGTTAAACACAAGTGTAAAAGGGAGCTCAGTGGCAGTGCCTGTCATCATCGTTGTCTCACAGCAGCTGAAAATACCACTTTTCAAATGTAATTTCTGGCTCTAGGCTTAGACTGTTTCATATACTGAGTCAAGTAATTTTGGTGAACTTAGTATTGAAGATATTCTTTCTTCATCAACATCATAGAGAAAAAAATCAAGCTTATTAAGTTATTAGCTATGATACTGCTTAGCAACCAAGAATCATGAAAACTGCTTTTTCTGAAAAAAGTCATGCAGACCTTTTCATCTGAAGGCACTCCATTATACTCCCAGTTCAATATATAAATCCAGAGTCTATATACACTTTTTGGGGTTTCACGCCCCAACGGATGAATTGCTACTGTTTTGTGTTTTAAACGCATAATGGTGAATACAGGGATAAAACACTGGACCAAATGATCTGTGGGAATTTTACAAGTGGCATCAATGGAGATAAGCTTTCTGCCAGGCCATTTAATTAGCTACCTCTGATCAGCAAGCCCATCCATGGAGCTCGGAGTCAGGATTTGAAAACTCAGTTCCTGTCTGTCATGAGGGGTGTTGCTAGATATATAACACCTTTTGAGGTGTTTCTGCAAAATAATATCAGAGATAATTGAATCACATTTTAAATTAGCTCTGAATCTGTGAGAGCACAGATTTAGTATTGTCTCATTTACCTTTTTTTCTTGGCTGTCATGATGAGGTGCTTCTTATTCTGAGAGCTAATTCTTATCTCTCCAGATTTAAATTATTAACCTGCAATATGATTTCAGAAATGCCTGCCCACTTTTTCAAAGGCCTGTAAGAGTTAAGCTGAGTTGAAAGCTGTATAGAGATATTACTTGTTATTTTTAAAATCAGTACCAATGATGGACATTGTTCTCTTTTAAATTCATTGTATCTGTGAAAGCATACAGTCTTATATCTTTGCTTATTCTTAGCAGAAAGTTGACTGAAATGGTTTAGAAAGGTTTGGCCTCAATAATTCAAATGTTTGGAATGCTGAGAACCTAATTTACAGTGTAAACTTAAGTTTCTTTTCATGTTAACCATGATGAGTGGCTCCCAGAGTTAGCAAGTCTAGGGTCTTTTTGAAATTTCAATGCTTGACGTATCATCTGGTTGAAACGTTGTGTCATCATCTCACTCCATTGTCCTCTAGAAAAAGGAGTCAGCAGTGATGAATTTCAGGTCAGCTGTTCCCTAACAAGTTGCTTTATAGTAACTGAATGCAAGGGTATGAATGGAGATGTGGAACAGCTGTGCCCAAAGCACAAGTAACTGTATTGAATGCCTTCTTCAGATGTGAACCAGCAAATGTTGCTCTCACGAGCTTGTTCTGACAAACAGGCTTATTGCTTCTCATCCAACTAAACAAAAGTGTTGGCTTGTCTGAATGGAAGACTTACTTTAAAGCCAGATGCACTGATGTGAATGTTTCGAAATAGTTGTTTCCATGTGAAGTTAAACAAATGAACATCCAGCTTTGAGTTTATTATGAATTAACCCTTCCATATGATAAATTTCCTCTATATTGCATGCTCGGCAATAAATGGTTATCCTTCTTTGTGCTGTTTTTGCAAGTCCCATGCCTCAAAGGATTACTTGCTGTTGGAATATGTAGCAGGAGGTACCTAAAAATCTCATGTCTTGTGTTTGGGGTGGGGAGGGTTAGAGAGGATGTGTCAAACTACCGAAATCTCGTGGTTTCTCTCTCCCAACTGCATTATATGTCTCTTTTAGAATGACATTTTCAAATCATAAAAGATGACGTTGGGCAAGCCAGCCCTTTACATTGTGTTGTTTTTACTTGAATGTTCTGTGGATGCCTTGAAGATGTTACAATAGGACAGCTACACTTATAAAAGTGCACACACTATGAAATTTAATCAGCAGAAAGCAGAAAACAGAGAGAAAGATAAGACACACACAGCTCCAGAAACTTGTTTGGGAAGCACTAGTCTGCGTGCAACAGTTTCTGGGACTGGAGAAACAGTATAGGCTGACAGGAGAGGATTGTGCCATGCATTTGGGGCTGCCTGCACGGAGTGACTGTGAATTATGAAGATAACAGAGATGCCTTCACCACTGCATACACAGAACTCAGAAAGCAACTCTGTCCTTCCAGAAGCTTGTGTCTGCCCTCACTGGGAAGTTTACAAGTCCCTTATCCAGCCAGTCATTTGCTAACTGATTCAGCACATACACATCAGCTAATGAAGTTACTGTAATGGAAAAACATAGCCATTTTTGAAAGACGTTATAGTTATGTGCCTGTGATGCTTTGGGAAGGCTTTCACAATGTGTCTTTCATAGTGGTGACATCAGCATTCCCTTTTATCCTGAGTTAGTGCTGGACATCTAAATCACAGAAACGAACTGGGTTTTATCTGCTGCCTAAATAGCTTCGGGATGAAAGAGAAGTAGTTCTTTAAAAGACTGAAAGTTAGATGGTGGCAGTGTCAATAAAATGGCTTGTAGTTGCTATGAATTATACCAAAATGCTGTATTTTGATAGAAAGATAGCAATGGTGATATCAAGAGCTGAGAGGCAAACATGATATTTTTATGGTTTTGTAAGTTGACCCTTGGAGGTTTCTGTCAGCTACAGGTACCTTGTACAAGGGAAAGGCAGAAAGATTTTAATTGCCTGTTTTTAAGAAATGCTGTTTTGAGGGTAGCAGTTTTATATGCACCAGTGTTCATAGGAGGTAAAACATAATTTAAACTTTTGAGAGAGAAGAGTGAAAGGACTGTGACCAATTTATAATGTCTTATATAGTTCCATTAATTTGAAATACTGGTAGTCTTTAGTTGTTAGGTTTTTGCTCCTGTCAAGGTGGAAGCAGCATTCCCTGGGGTGGGAAGGAGATAAGGAGAGTGAGTGAGAAATTAGTAAAACCCTACTCAGAGCAAAATGTCATCCAGATATCTTAGTTCTTCATGGTCCATTGCTGTTACAGTGTACTTTTAATGAATTATGCAATGGAAAGCTGACTCAGGAGTTTCTGGAGATGACAAGATCTTTCTTTGGCTCTGTGGCATGCTGATGCTCTGATTTCCTGATTCTCAGAGTTCATTTTTAGTATCATAATTCCATTTACTTCCCAGACGACATTTAGTTTATAAAGCAAATAAAATGAAGAGCGGTGCCTCCTGAAGCTGTGTGTGTCCATGAGGTGGCTGTCCCTCATAACATTAAGGTTCAGATCCAATGGCTTATCTCTTCACTTCCGTTTCATATTCCTGTTGTGATAGCAATGTTGTTGCCTTTCAGTCAGCCTAAGATGGGTAGGAGTGACAGTGCTTGAAACCTGTAACCTGTAGTTTGTCCAAGGAGCTGGGAAATCACAAAAAAAATGGTAGAAATGAGAAAGTACGTAACTTGAATACTTAACATGTAAACTAGGTTTGAAGGGAGAAAGGGACAAAAACATGCTTGCCAGTGATAAGCAATGGGATGGCACGCGGAAACTTGAGGAACTGAGCACTAGAGAGATCTCTCAAATCTGCTCTATGAGTTGTTGGCTACAATGAAGCACACTTGAAATGTTTCTATACCAATACAACACACCATGAGGAACAAGCAAGAAGAGTTTGATACTTTGGCCCAGCGTTCTGCTGATCTGTTTTCCCCCTCCCTTCCTCAGTAATGAGGACGGATTTAAAGAACACAAACACCGACTTTAAAGAATAAGTAAATCATTTTACTATAGTGCAAAATTATAAAGAATTACAAAAGAAGGAGTTGCTTATGAAAGGATACACTTAGCAATGCATCTAATCATTACTACAAAAAAAGTCTTTACACTGATTAAGAGAGAGATTTGTCACCAGTTACCCTAAATACATTACCATAATCATCATCCAGATGTCACTTCAGTGGGACAGGCGCCTGATCACAGCAAAGGTCTGGAGAACCCCTTCCCAGTAATTGGGAAATCCTACACAGTGTGTCCACTAGAGGCCTCCAACTTTGCTGTGAGAGGGTCCAGCTTATATAATGTTAAACAAACCAGCTTACATCACTCGTTTGGTGTGGAAAAACAATATCTGGCTTTATTCTCCCCCTGGTTTTCCCCTTTCGCCTGGCCAGGACCCAAGGCAAATTCAGGGAGTCAGTTTGGACTAGCTTCTATCCAATGCCTCATGGCCTTGACTAGTTTCTAAAAACAGAGCTTATGGCTGATATCTCAAAGATGAACCAGCTGCTACCGTATGAGGCTTGCTGTGCTTGTGGCCTTGGCTGAAAAGGCATATTTATAACACATACAAACCTTACTAATTATTGCTAATATGCTGTGCTAACAAGCATAAATGTGTATTCTTAAAGCATTACTAAGGATTATATAGCATCTTGGTTAATGAGCAAATATATGGCTAAATGCAATACTAGGTTAAATATAATATTAGGTTGGAGAGTTCATCTTACAGGTCAACTTTGGCTCAGGGCCAGTCCTTCAGGCCCTAGCATTACACCATGTCCCAGAGTTATGACATCGTTGGCATAATTGAAACCTGATGGGGTGAGACCTGTGACTGGAGTGCCCTGTTGGATGGTTAAAGGCTCTTCAGGAAGGATAGGCAGGGCAGGTGAAGCGGGGTGGGGTGGTGTATGTAATGGAGGGGCTGGAATGTATGGAGATTACAGTTGGCAATGACACAGTTGAGAGCCTCTGGGCAGGGAATAAGGGACAAACAAATAATGCAGATGTCATCGCGGGAGTCTACTATCGATCATCTAGCTAGGACAATGACATTGATGTATTCTTCAAGGCGCTAAGGGACAATTCAACTCCAGTTCAACTGCCCATGTCCTTATGAGTGACTTCAGCTTGCCAGATGTTAACTGGGAACACAACACAGCTGGCACAAACAGGTCCAGAGGATTTCTAAAACACCTGGATGTTAACTTCATGTACAGATACTAAGAAATTTGACTAAGAAAGATCATAGAATCATGGAATACGCTGAGTTGGAAGGGACCTATCAGGATCATTGAGTCCAACTTCTGGCCCTGAACAGGACACAATCCCACCATGTGCCCGAGAGCGTTGTCCAAATCGTTCTAGAACTCAGACAGGCTTGGTGCTGTGACCACTTCCCTGGAGAGCCTGTACCAGTGCTCAATCACCCTTTGGATGAAAAAACTTTTTCTGATATCTGACCAGAACTTCCCCTTTTCACCCAAAGGGTGGTTGAGCACTGGAACAGATTCCCCAGGGAAGTGGTCACAATACTAAGCCTGTCTGAGTTTGAGAAGCATTTGGACAATGCCCTTGGGCACATGGTGTGATTCTTGGGGTGTCTTGTTCAGGGCCGGAGTTGGACTTGCTGATCCTTGTGAGTCCCTTCCAACTCAGGATATTCTATGATTCTGTGAATACGTGGCCAGTCTTCGCAAACGAAGATCTGGGAAAGGTCTTTTTACCTTTCTAGCCTGCACAATGAATTTTTTTTAGGTGAGACACAGCCTGCGCTGAACTGAGCCCACCCTTTAATCCTAAGGCTCATCTGCCGGGCCAAGC
>JAWWLV010000001.1:98922977-98989607 GCA_035041135.1 Platyrinchus mystaceus
TTAGGGGCTGACGAGCTCCATCTACCCGGGGGAGTGTCCCTGAAGCAGGACCGGGAATCGAACCTGCGACCTTGGCGCTGAGAGCGCAACATCTTAACCGCTAGACCACCAGGGGTCCCCATTCTGTGAATACTAGTCTGATAAAACTCTCTCAAACCAAACTTCTTTTTGTTTGAGAGATGTCTAGACTTAATTGTATTATAAAAAGATTGGATCTGGTTCTCGGTGCAGTTGACTTTAAATTTTTCTAACTTTTTTTTTGTGTTGGCAAGGCCTGTTTTGTTTGGGGTTTTTTAGATGCTTTTCCAAAAATTTTGAGAAATAAGATCAAAAGGCTTAAGACTGTCATTAGTGAGTCCCTTCTTTTTCTGTTTCCCCCCAATAAAAATAATTTTGTGATTCACAGTCTATCTTAGCAGTTGATAGTTTAATGTAATTAGAATAAAAATGTTATAGGGACTTCTGTGTTGGTTGATGGACTAGAAAACTTAGAACACATAATTAGATCATATTTTTGATTTAGCAGTAGTGCAGCCAACAAGGACTCTCAAAATTGCCAAGAGATTAAGTATCTACATCTAATTTTATCTGATATGCCCAATCAGAAGGTTAGTTAAAAGGGAAGGAGAACAGTTTTACATATTCTGACTCATTAGTTCCCAAAGTGAGATTCTTCAGTTAAGTATTACCACTGATTGGGATGACTCTGGGTCACAGTGGAACGTCAAAGGAGGAAAACAGTTTCTCATTAAACAAAGAATCTGAGACAAAAACTAGTAGAAAATAAAAATGGCTAAAAATAAATTCACCTTTATTGAATTCTTCAAAAGGCAGCTTAATGTGATAGATTTCTCTGGGGTTTATTAGTCAGTTTTTTCTTGATTTCTGATGTGGCAGGTTATCATCTGTAATTAATTACAGGCAACACGTGAAAAATAGTATAAGAATTTCAGCTTCTGCTTTAGCTTTTTTTAGGCTTTTTCCCATGGACACCATTGTCTGACTTTTTGTTTGATTTGTAAGATCCAAGTCTTCACAGACATCCTGAAAGCAGTAACAGGAATAGAGGAAACACAAATCACGTGTATTTCACAGCAGATAACTTCCAAATGATATTGGTCTTAGTCTTACTTTGGCCTTGTTTGAGAAACCAAGAGAAGCTGGATCTAAGAAACCAAGAAGTAAGAATGTCAAAATAGAGCCTGCAAATACCAAAAGAGACTGCAGAGATAAATCCAGATTGCCATCAGCCTACGTTTCCCCAAAGGCATATTTTTTATATATCATGTGCTGAAATGTTAATTGTTCTTTTAGCTCTTATTCCTCCTCATGCAGACTAAAGCTTCATATATTTTACTTACTGCACAAGGAAAATCCCTGCAGTGCACTGTCTGTATTGTTAAATAAAGTAATTCACCTTACTTGGAGGTTTAGTTAAAACCAAATTTGTTCAGCTTATGAATCAAACAAGACTCCAGAAGGGTCAAAGATCTTGTCATCTTGTATCATACAACTTACCCATTTTACAATGATCACTTCAGCTTTTCATCAGGTCTGTTACTCAGAAAGCACTACGTAAAAAAAGGCAGTTCTTCTGGAAAAGAAAATTGGTTGCTATAGCAGTTTAAAATCCTTGAGGTCATCTATATTTCATAAAAACCATAGGAGTCATGAGGTTTAGTCATTGCACTGAAATCTTTTTCTACACATTGTCTTTTCTGCTCAGTATTATTTTCTATGTGTCATTACAGTGTGCCTGAGACTTAAAAGGAAAATATCATCTGCCTAAGAGTTTATAAAGAGTAATAGCAAAAACTCTCTATATTGAAAGAGAGCAAAAAATTAAAACTATTCATTAATTGAGTTTGCAGTCCAGTTTCTTTTTAATTCTTTATCTTGTGTCATTCCTCTTACTGTTCAATTTCACATGAAAATTATATTTTTGGGACCAGAAATGTCTTTTTGTTCTGCATTTTATCTGAAATCCTATTTGTGTTCGAAGTCTTTAATTAAATATTAGAACAACTGTGTTACTAAAGACACCACTTCCTTTTCTCCTTAAAAAGTATTGAAACAATTTCTTAGTGTTCCACACCAATTATGTTGCAATATCCATCACTTCTTGTGTTCATAATAATTCATACAAACTGCCATGGGTTTAAGGAAGGAACTATTTCACATATTGATATATGAGAGGGAAAGAAAATTCAAAACAAAATCTTGCAATCATGTTTTGTTAGAGAAAGAAGAGCATAATTTGTGCTCTGAGGGGCATAGACTGAGGATACAGTTTGCTAATGTAAGTCTTATTGCTGTTTATTGGACAAATAACGTATCATAAGCATGCACTATATCTTCTATATTTGTAGCCATGCATTTGCACATTTTTATGTATGTGCAGAGAGAGAGGAATATGATTCATAAAGCTCTATTATAATAGATTTGGGATGTGTGCGTTACTTAGAAACGAGAATCTGAGGTTCTGCAGCTCATTTAACCCAAGATCTTATCATGAAATTATATGTGGTTTGTACAGTCAACCTGTTACAAGGAGAGTTGATAGACAGTGCTAAAATATTTCTTTGAAACATTTCCTTTATCTCTACTTAAAAGGGATAAATAAAAGGTGAAAACTCCGTCATGTAATTGTGATTCTCTCCAGTAGTAGAAACTCATGTTTCATTTCTGTTTTACTAGGAAAATACATGTTAAAATAGAGAAAGATGTGGACATAGGGGATTTTTTATAACCCTTGTCATTTTATGAGTATTACCGGTTTTATGGGGCTTTTATTAGAATATTAGTGTTCATAGAATATACAGGTTAGATATAGAGATATATATGGTGCATACATTTTGCCAGAGGTATACCTAATACACTTAATCCCTTTGGGGAGTTTCTCATCTGCAGGAGGTGCTGTGGGTGTTATGAGGCTTTTCTAAGTCAGGCAGCAACATCAGGAACTACATCTCCTGTGAGACGGTGAGGAGTTCAGGAGGGCAGAACTGGAGGTCAGAGTGATCCACGGCAAAGCTTGTTCTTCAGGATGACAAAATAAACATGTCAGTATTTTATCAGTTTGTGTTAGAAGGGACCTTAAAGACCATCTCGTTCCAACTCCTCTGCAATGGGTGGGAATACCTTTCACTAGATCAGGTTGCTTAGAGCCTCTTCCAACTTGACCTTGAACACTGCTAGGAGTGGGGCATCTGCAGATTCTCTGGGCAACCTGTGCCAGTGCTTAACCATCCTCACTGTAAAGAATTTCTTCCTTGTATTCTACACATACCCTGGTTTAGTTTAAAACCATTACCTCTTGTCCTATTGCAGCAGGCCCTGCCAAAAAGTTTGTCCCCATCTTTCTCAAAGGCCTCCTTTAAGTACTGGAAGGTGCTATAAGGTCTCCCCAGAGCTTTCTCTTCCCCAGGCTGAACAGTCCCAACTCTCCAATTCTGTCATGATAGGAAAGGTGCTCCATCCCTCTGATCATTTTTGTAACCTTCCCACCTCTACCTGATGGCACCACTGTCATGTGGTAATAGCTGAACAAATTCCAGAAATTCAGAAATTTAGGGAAAGGAGCTTTGGAAGTCATGTGCTGGCATTACAAGGCAGGTGCTATTTCCCAGTGCAGTGTCTTGAATATCGCCTCTGGTAGTAAAAATTTGCTTCAGAAGAAGCCTGGCCAAGGTGAAGTGCAGGGTGGATGTGCCTGTTGCTCAGAGCAAGTGGATTAAAGCTGATATCGTGAGCATTCCTGTCTAGATCCCCTTGGTTCACATAACTGAAGCTCAGCTTAAGGTGAAACTACCAGAGACTGTTAAGATGCAGCATTTCGTGTCTAAGCCTGCGATTGCATTAAATAATTCATTGATTTTGACCTTTCAGAACAGTACGTTGTAGCTAATAGAATGAATATAAAATGGATATAAAAAGGATAAGAATATCAAGTGGGAGTAGGGAGGCAATATAAATTTTATATATAACCATAGAGGTCTGCAGCGCTGTCCGATCCTGAAAGTGTGCTGGCAATTGAATGTAGTTTGGGAAGAGCAGCAAAAATTAGCCACAAGTTTCCCCTTTTATGAGAGACATGAGAAGCTCAGCCCAGTTGGGTTACTGCAGGATAGATCCAGACAGGTGTAGCTGAACAAGGACAAATTGGGATAGCAATACCTCTTCAGCTTGGTAGAAAAGTACAGTCAAGTCCTAAGAAACTACAGCTGATAACACAGAGATGAGAGCGAGCAAGTGGTGGTCATTCTCCACCATTTCAAGTCTTTAAATTATAATCTTGTATCTGTTTGAAAGATGTCCTTAGCTCAAGCATAAGGCCTTCACAAAACATCTACCAACAATGCTCAGCAGAGAAGTTTGTGTTTTGATGAAGTCAGATATAAGTTGTATGTTTATTTTAGGATATGTCAGTCTATTGTAGTAGTAAGACTGCCCTATCTCATACCTGAATCCAGACTGTGAGCAGCTCAAAAAGGTGTGCTAACTCCCTGTGGGATAATCAGCCCTTTCTGGGAAGACATAACTTTTCCAGTAAGGTGGCAAAGTGAGTAGCCTCCTGTTACAGCAGTAAATTTCTGCTCTTGGGCTCTTGCTCACAGTCCCCCATGTCCATGTTTTGTCTACTTGCACTTATTGTTACACAGTGTAATTCAAAACCCACAGCTGGATATCTTCTCCTGCCTTTCAGCCTCACCAGATATGATGCTACGCAGGACATGACCTTTTTTTTTTTTTAACCTTTTTTCTTTTATGTGATTGATGTTTTGTTTGGCTTTTTGTTGGGTTTTTTTTTTTGTTTTTGTTTGTTTGTTTGTTTGGTTGGTTGGTTGGTTTGTTTGTTTTTTGAGGTGTGTGTTATTTCCCTGGAGCTAATGAGCTGATTTTTGAGTGGAAGTCAAATACAGCATGACGAGGAGTTACTCTTCTGGTCCATGGTGCTGAACATACACAGTTTACAGTGTGTTTCCTTTAGCTTTTAGCACTATTTTTTTTTTCTGCACTGAAGTTCAGTTTTGGCACTTATAGCTTGAATGTCAAAAACAGTAGGAAGAAATAGTAATTTGGTTTGGTTGTAGTGTGGTGAAGATTATGGCATAACTGCCTTAATCTGATAGGATTTACTGATCTAAAACTTAGTTTTTAATTCAAGCAACAGTTTATTTGCCGTAGGAATTTATTACCCCTAATACCTTGATTAGAAAGATGACATTTTACTGAAGAGCAGTGTGCAGTACCTTCTTTAAATAGCTACTTTACTTTGTACCTTTTTAAAATGTATTCATATCTTACAATTCATATATATTCCACAGAAATCATAGCCTATTGAGTAAATAGTAAATTAGGAAACTATTCCAATATGTGCTTGTATAAGTGTTTGATAGATGCTTTTGAACAGTTAAATTGTCTCTAGCAAAGAATATTTGGACTTTGAATTGCCTGCTGTCTTCATGGTACTCTCTTCATGACACATTACCAATATCTCCATGAGAGTTTTTCCTTCAGCTGCTTCTTTAAAATAATTATAGTGCTTTTACATTTATGTCATTAACAATGAGGGGGAAAAATGCTCTTGTCAAGGCTGTTGATTTAGATATCTGATCCACGAGGCAGGATAACATAAATTTCCCAATAGGTGCTTATGGTGCACCACCAATGGACTGTTTTGTTATTTTAAAGAAGGTAATGACATTATAAGCATGGACTTTCATTACTAGCTTAATTTATAAAGACAGACATCAGTGACTCTTTGGTCAAAACCACATTTGTTATGATAGCTGTTTAACAATACTGTTATTATTGTAAATAGAGCAATAAACTGCAGCATTTTACAATTATTGAACATGATACAGTGGTAGTGCTGTTTCAGCCTATACTGCCAGTGCCAGCTCTTTTAAAAGCCCTGTGCATTAAACAGTCAAGTGCAAATAAAGCACAGCTTTGTAAATTAATTATTTTTTGCTTACCGGAGATAGATGGTGGATTTTTTTATTTTTTTTAAACACAAAGATTAATGCCTGTTTATTTTGTTTAGGGACAGCTCTGAACAGGATGAATATTTTGTATGTTGAACCTATAAATAACATGTCTGTAATTATAAATGCTAAAATACATACTGCTTGCTTCTAGAAGTACGTACCTTCTGCTTTCTGGGAAGTGCCTCCTTGTTTAAGGCTATGTTAAAGGAAAAATTTGACGAAGGTGTTTTAAAAGTGACAGGAAGGGTGTTGCTTTTTCACTTGTACTTAATTTTCTTGGTAACTATGGAGAAATGTGTATCCTCCACCAAAACGAGTCTAACCCAAAGCCTGTTGGAGATGGTAGTTGTCTTTTGATGGATTTCAGTGGGGTTTGTATCAGACTGTTTATTGATTACCCCATGGATTGCTTGCAGTGGCTCTACTTTGTAGGCTGCTAATTTGTTTCAGATAAAGCTGTCAAAAGGAAGAATAACATGGTTTAATAAGGCATTCCCCTATTTGACCTAGGGTAATTCAAACAGTGGTTTTGTGACATACCGTTCCCAGGCCTCTGCAAGTCACTTTCCCATCACTCCCCCTAATTCTCTCCCTTCACTTTCCCATCCCTGTCCCTTCTCTGAAACTGTGTGCCTACCAAGGCATGTGTTTTCATGACGTGAAAATTAGGTATTTCAAGGAGACCAGACCCATTTTTAAGGTTATGCTATATATTGCAAAACAAAACCATAGAGGAGAGAGACACCAGAGGATTTTTTAGTGCATTAGGTTTTATGATTGTAGAAATGACAACAAATGACAGTTGTAAATAAATCATAGAATCATAGAATGGCCAGGGTTGGAAGCGACCTTAAAGATCATCTAGTTCCAACTACTCCCACTGTAGACAGGGACACCTTTCACTAGACCAGATTGCTCAGAGCCCTATCCAACCTGGCCTTGAACACTTCCAGCTATGGGGCGTCTACTTCTCTGGACAACCTGTGCTAGTGTCTCACCACTCTCCCATAGTAGAGAATTTCTTCCTAATATCTAATCTAAACTTAATCTCTTGGTTTAAAGCCATTCCCCTTGTCCTGTCACTACATGCTCCTGTAGAAAGTCTCTCTCCATCTTTTTTGTAGACTCCCTTCAGGTACTGGAAGGCTGCAACTGGATTGCCCCAAAGCCTTCTCTAGGTTGAACAATCCCAATTCTGTCAGCCTTTCCTTATCAGAGAGGTACTCCATCCCTCTAATCATCTTGATGTCCCTCCTCTGGATTTGCTCCAACAGGTCAATGTCCTTCCTGTGCTGGGGACCCCAGAACTGGCTGCAACACTATAGATTCGGTCTCACGAGAGCAGAGTAGAGGGCAAAATCACCTCCCTTAACCTGCTGGCCACAATGCTTTTGATGCAGCTCAAGACATAATTGACTTTCTGGGCTGCAAGCTTACACTGCCAACTCATGTGCAGCCTCTCATCCACCAGCACCTGCAGGTCTTTCTTGGAAGGGCTGCTGTTGATCTGTTCATCCCCCAACCTATAAATGAAAACATAGAGAGATTTAAAATATTCGTGGTTGTTTTGTGCCTCAGTAAAATGGTCTACATACTGACGTTCCTACCTACATTTTTTCACTGCATCACTTTACGTTTGAACCAATTTCATATCAGCATCTCTGGGGCAGGGCCATGGGGCTCAGCAGGGGGCTATCATAGCTTGCAGTAACAGCCTTCAACATCACTCGCTTGTTACAACCAAAAAGAATCAGTGGATTTTTTTATGTAGGTACTGAACAATAGCAGGCAGTTTGAACTCCTTTCCCTATATTTCTCTCGTGAGTCTAAATTAAACTGTTTGGTGCTTTGCTATGAGTCATGGTATCCATGTGAATGAATGGAAGTCACACTTTTGTTTAAGTGGAAGAGCCCAGTCCTGTTGACTACAGAAAACATAAAATCATGAGCTCAGAAAGACCAAAAATGCAAGAAGATAGAGGTTTATCATAGCTGGCATCATGGCTTTGATGTCATGGTAGGCTTTGATACACCATTATTTAATGCAAGAGTTTGACAGCACTGAGATAAAATTTCTGATATAAATCAGTTCATCTTCTTCTCCCTGAGGCTGTTTTGCTATGAAAAGAAGTTAGAGGGGAAGGAAAGGGTGACTGTGCCCAGGAAGACTGCTTTTGCCACAACTCCTCTGCTACTTCTGTCTTCATCCTCTTCCTCTCAAGTGTTAGATGCAATTTAACCATTTATCTGATGGATTGTAATAAGTACCTTTATCTGCATCATCACTACCATCTTTTCAGTAATAAAGTGAAATTTTTTGAAATCCAATTTCATTGTTTTTCATGTTTCTGTTTTTACTTTCCTTAAGTTAGTTGGTTGAATTTTCCACATATCAGTATAGTGTTAGAGATGAAAATCCAAAGTAGGCTAAATCAGAAATGTCTCCCTATTTCAAATTCTGACCTATTAAGATTAAAATATGTGGTTAATTGATAACACCCTTCTTTACAGCATATATTGTAATGTGGTTTTCAGTAAAGTCATTTTCCTTCCTGAAGTAAGCATTTTGTGCAGAGAAAGTTCATTATATTCAGGACTTAGAATTGCATTCCATATAACAGATACCTCAGTGGTGATTGCTGAAGTTCAGAAGAACTTTTGCTGAGTAGCAAATGTCGATGAAAAATGTCGATACTGTCTGTACTGGGTAACCTCTGAATGTGAGCATTATCACAAGCTTTTATGAGAAAAAATTAATCGCTTGGAAGGGCAATGCATCAACTTAGAAACCATCACACCAAATCAGATCCAAAGTCCATCTATTGCTGACAGGCCTGTTTCCAGTTGTTTCAGAGAAAGGTCAGAGAGACCAGATGATCAATTGTTCACAAAATATTATTTCTTAGGGAAGATTTATTTCTACAACCCTTTCAATTAGAAAAAGCATGAGCACTCTTTTTTCCCTCCCTTCATTTTACTACACTTTCCCTAACAGAATATTACTGATAACTTCTGGCCTTTTTTTTTTTTCTTCAAAAGCAGCACAATAAGAACCTAGAGGTTCTGTAGGTTCTTCCATTCAGTCTTCCTGTCATTGGCTGCACACATAGCCAAAGATCTCCTTAATGAATACATATAATATGGATTCTTCAAGTGAAAACTGTAGACTGATGTTGTCTTTCCCTTTCCCTTAAAGCTTACCCACTGTAGTAAATGGGAATGACTCTGTGTATGTATCTTACTCTTATTCTGCAAAAGGAACAGACTCCTATGTTTCTGGAGTAGTATAATTTTCCAAATTACTTTTTAAAAATTTGTAGACTGAAAGTTGGTAAGTGGCATCTGAAGGAGCTGGAATATTTCCCAGCCTAGGACAAGGGAAGGAAAGATTGCAGCTTGGAGAGGAGTCATCCGTTCTGCCCATGCTCCTCATAGGAAGCTTGCGGGGACAGCTGAGGTAGCCTGCCATTCCTTTAATTGCCCTCTCCAAGAGCCAGCCCTTTGGGAGTGAGATAAAAAGAACAGTGGGTCTAAAGTCAGTGCCACATAGCTGTAGGGGTCTGTGAGCATCTCCAGTGGCTCGCTCTGTGTAACCAATGACTTTGTTGTACAAGCCATAGAAATCCGCATGGCCTTTGGGACACCTGGAATTTTTTGCCTGTGGCCAGAAGAAGAAGAGATCTTTAGGCTACTGCTTGTGCAGGGACACTGCCTGGACGTACAAGAAGGTGGCAGCAGCAGCAGCAGCACTGTGAGTGAAGTATAAAGTTACCACTGTGTGTTGCAGAAGATTGAGGTGCATCAGGCTGACTAAATAGGTTAATGATATTGACAACAGAAAAGCAAGGGTTAGATATTTGGTCTCACAGAATGAAGCAAAGAACTAGGAGAGTGTATAGTTTATTATTGCCTTTAAAAATGCGAATAGTACATTGTTCAAATGGTAAACTTATGGATTTTGAGGGGCAAAGATCCCCTTCAAGGTGACCTTCCTGAAACTTCCCTTTTGGAGATTGGATCTTCAGAAGAGTCACAGGGAAGGTATGAACTTCGAACATTTTTTGGGAATATGCAGCTGGGGAGAGGGTAGAGGGAGGAAAGTAAACCAAATAAATCTTGAACCTCTCTAATCTCCCTCCTCCACTTTTCTTTTTAATGATTAGCTTTGTGAATCTGTTTCTGTAACGATGCTTCTCTCCCCTGCTTCTTTTCTTTATATGCTTTTATTGCTGTTGGTCCTTTGTAGACTAAGAGCTTTTGCCCTGAGATTATCTTTTCATTAGGATAGGAAAGAATTAGGGAATTAAAAGTATATTGGAAAAAAGTTTTTTTAAAAAAAGGATTTGCAAGGTTTAAAAGCTCTTTAATAGTTGATTCATTTTCTGTAGAATCACAGATTATTAATTTTGAACTATTTTTCATGAGGAATTAGTGAAATGTACAGTGGCAGTTTTTGTCTAGTTTGGGTTTCAGGTGATAAAAATGCATTATCAGTGTTCTGTGACCTGTCTGTTTAGATCTTGCTCTTACTCTCACCCAGTTTTTTCTGACAGATTCCACCTAAGCGCCAAAATTATGCATGTTCTTACATGTATGCATCTCACTGACATGTATGCAAAAACCTACTGACCTGTAGATGTGAAGAAACTGCCAGCCAATACTCATAATCTAGCACTTTGCATAAGCAGTAAACTGATTTTAAAAATAATCATTTAATTTACTTTTTTAAAATCTCATTTGCAGTCTAATTAGACTCCAGAGAAGTCTCCAGGTTGCTAAAAATATTACTATGTGACTACATAATGAAGAATATTATGTCCATTGGAACATAGAGATGTTACAGTGATTTCTGTCAGGCTCAATTTTGACAACTCTATTTTTAATCTTGCAGTTTGACATATGGCCTCTAAAGAACATATATCCTTGCATACTAAATCCTCTCCTGTGTCCCCTTTGAGAACTGAATTTTAATGCACATCCTTGGAACAAGGAATTTATTCTTACACAGATAGATCATTGTCAGTGTGTACAAATGAAGAAGATAAGACTTTTGTGCTTATCTCATGATTGCAGCTGAAGTGAGGGATATCTGTGGTGCCTGAAAAGTTCATGAACTAGCTTTAAATTAAAGTCTTCAACGTACTAAGGATGAAACAGAAATAAAAGCTGTTCAAGAGGAGAATGGGATGGTCACGCAAGAGAAGAAAACTGCAGACTCTGAAGATTGATCTTTATAGGGGCTATTCTGTAGAAGGGAAAGCCTAATATTACATACTTTTCAAACTTGATGAAATTTTTACATGGCTGGTATAGGAGACATTTTTATGTAGTGTATCTGAGTTGGCTCAGACTATAAGAGCAAGTTCTACAGCGTCCAAAGCCCAGTAGAGTCAAGGTGCCTAAAACCCTGTGTGCAGCCCACAGAGCCTGTTGGTCTGTTTGTGTGTGTGACAGGCCAGGGTAATTTCTGAACAATAAAACTGCTGAAAATTCACCTCTCTGAGCACCATCTGTTTAAAATTGGGGCTTTAGCCCAAACTGGTTGCCTATAGCCATGCTAAGGGTGGGAGAAGCTATTTGCAAATGTCCTTCTGATTTCAGAAAGCATCTAGAGAAATACTTTGTGCTGTGGTACCTCATGTCCTGAGACAGCTTGAGGGAAATCTCCTGTTTGGATGGGTGTCAGGGGTGGCTCGTTATGCTGGCGGGAGAGACGGAGCCCCTCGGCTGCAATCTCTCACCTTGGCCCATTTGCAATTCAGAGGTGAGGTCTCAGTGCTCCAACCCAGAGATCTGCCGGCAGCGAGTGCAGCCCATGCTGGCAGTGCTGGCCTCTGCCCAGAGGAGATGGTTATTGGCGGGTTGATTCAGAGCCACAGTCAGAGGCAGCACTGGTGGTGTGCCCTCATCCCTTTGGTACCATGGCTTGTGCTTAGAGAGGGCTTGCATTAGACGACTCCACTTGCTTTACTGTTTTATGTCAAATAATTGCTCAGTTCAGTAGAGCAGCTATGCCGGGAGCAGAGGCTGTGGCAGTGTCTATGCCAGGGCATGGACACTCTCTCCCCAGCACCATCAGTCTTGAGTCCCCCTGTGCAAGGCAGCATGGGTCTGGCATGTCCTGCCAGCTGCAGCAGGGGCACTCGGGACTCTCTGGGGGAACAGGAGCATCCGGTCAAGGCACAGGGGACATAAATCTAGTTGAAAAAAATAGAAGTATTCCAAATACATTATTTACAAAATACCTATAAAATGAATCTAGCAAGTCACATTTTTTCCCTTTACCAGTATCCATCTTCCCTCCTACCACCTTCTGGCTGCAGCTATATGGTGAGTTATGTATTCACCACCCCCATGAACAGCTTCCCTCCTCCTCCTCACTGTTTTCCTGAAAAGCAAAGAGATGTCTTACTGTCCTTCCATTTAGTCCTGCCTGTTACCAGCAGCATCTGAGGAGCAGGAGAGGACAGTGATAAACTGGTTAATTTTCACCTTTTTTTTTGCTGCGGTGCAGAGAGTGGCGGTGCTGCAGAGGCGGTGGGCTGGGGCCCACCGGGATGCAGCACGTGAGTGAATTGTGTCCCCAAGCGAACTTTAATCTGACTGGTAAGGATACCAAAACATCAGCTTGGCTCTGCAAGCGTGGGCGTTTTCAGAGGGGGTAATATAACTGATACTGAAGAGAGTGTCATCGTATTTTTACTGCTGATGTTACCCGTCGTATCTAGACCAGAGCTCACATCTCTATGTCCAACTGCACTGCAATTATGTCTTCATTTTCTGTGTGGATAGAAGAATGCAACCGTTCAGCATTTTATGCTTGATTTGTTTCTGCTGGGTAATTATCTTCTCCCCTTTTCAAACATTCCTTTCCCCCTTATAATTTACAATATTTTTGCATTTATCAAGAAAGAATTTCTACTTAAGTGTAATTTAAGTTTTATCTTAAGGACTGTGTTTATGAGCAGCATACATTTGCTTTGTAACTTTTCAGTGAGACTCATATTAGTGTTTCTTTGTCCCAAGGAAAATGTAAAACAAATAATATAGTTCTAGTGATACAAAAAAAGGAAAAAATAAAGGATATAGCAGCATAAAAGCATTATTTGGTTAACCAGCATAAATATTTAGATGTATTAAATGACAATTAGCAACATGATCTTGAAAGATTGGACAGAGCTCTAAATAGAAAAGATTTTTAAAGTCATATTTTACTGATTTTACCATATTAAATATATTTTTGCTTTAAATAAAAAAGGGTACAAACCTTTGAATTGGAAACATTCTGAATATATGGTACATATTCATGGCAGGACTTTTTAATAACTAATGCAATTTTACAGAAGCAAGTGGTTAATTGTCTGGCAGAAGTTCTGACTCAATTTCTTCTCCTAGCAGTCTACTTCTTAAATATATTAAATAATGTGTGAGGACACAAATATAGCCAGTCTGCACTTTGGGACTACTGCTGTCTGAATTGCTGTGCTGCAGGCACAGTGAAGAGTAGCCTCTTTGGCCACCCATTCAAATCATTATAAAATCACATCTGCCATCACTTACACTGTTCCAGTGGCACATGAATATGTCTTTGGCATCTGACCAATCAATTTTCTATTCCAGACGCAGAAAGCAAAAATCATTCTGCATTAGTATGTGCAGTTCAATATCCATCAATTGCCTAACCTTGCAGATATAATAATAATTACAGTAATACTAATAATAAAACCCACAAATCTCAAGCCACTGACTGCAGAAACTTTTCTTAATGAGGAAATGAGTGAATCTTTGTCGGGACATTTATTTCTTAAACCATTCCTATCAATTTGTAATTATTTAAAACGTAATAATAACATTGTGTTCCATAACAAAGAACAGAGATGCTCATAGGTTGGATCAGATAGTCAAGTTCCAAAAGAGCAGATAAGACTTGAAAGCAAACGTAATAGTGTTCAGACATCTGAAAGAAAAATACCATTACTCTTTAAATGAAAGTGTTTTTCTTAAGGAATAACAATAAAGCCAATAATATTGAACTGAGAACAGTATATAATATGGTGCTTGAAAATACAATAATTTTCAGGATTCAAGAGCTTTGTCTCATTTCTAAATGCATCTTCCTCTTCTTAACTTCTTTTTCTTTATTGGCTGAGTTACTTAGAGCTATGATAATGCTGTGAAGGACTTCCGATACAAAATAGCCCTAAGTGAATGTTATACATTATTAATAAAAACTCAAATAACTCTATAAAACAAGATGATCCTAAAGCATTTAACATTTAATCAGCAAAATTTATCTCATGTTCTACTTTTTTGAAAAGCATTATGGAAAAGAAAAAAATTAATAGCTGCAGGAATGAAGGATGTATGTGAATGCCTGACCTTTCATTACTACATACACAATGCCCAAACCTGAAAATGAAAATGCCAGTGCTGTACAGATTATGAATAGCAGCTGTAATGATTTCTAATGCTTCGGTAAAATGAAAATGAAACTCTGAACATAAAAGATTATGGTTAATTTGTCCTATAATAAAAATATCTTTAAGATTTTCTCATCTTTAGTGATCTTTCATCCTCTTTAATATGTAACTCCCATAAATCTCTTTTGTAATTGTACAGATACCGACATTGCTTCTCTACAGTTTCTGAAACGTTCAACTATCTTTTCTTTAACTTCCTTATTTCCAATTTAAAATATATAGTATGTGATTTCCTTGTTTCTCAACAAGTTTACACTTATTTTAATTAGTTGTTGTAATTATTTATTCAAAGTGTTTGGCATTAGGTAATGCATTTTATTGAATGACTCTTTTTACTATCTCTTAACTGCCCTACTATCTAGAATGACCAAACTTTGCTACACAAAAATCTGCATAAGCATATACTGTAGATCTTCTCTGTCCAAAGTATGCCGCCCATAACAAAAATCAGAGTAATGCAGGAAACTGCTGGGAGAACAGCAGCACTAATGAAGCAACATTTGCATTATATTAAGGTCATTATATCAACTGCTTAACTTTTGTCAAGGCAGGCAAACAAGAGCCCTGCTAGAGGCAGGGTTTCATTGTGGAAGACAGCAGTGTTGCTTTTCCTGGTGTCAGAAGATGCTGTGACCATCCCAGCAAGCGGATGGTTCCTTCAAATCCATAAGCAGTCGCTTGCCAGTCTAGCTTTGGATTGATGGTTTGTTGTAGCAGAGCTGCACATTGCTTGCTCAATCACTGGTGCAGTTTTAACCTGGGCACAGAGTCACATTTCTGTAAAAGTAGCCATTAGACATGCCATGAAATTTTTGACTTCTGGGATAACTTTATGCTGGTCTGACACTTAAAACAAGGAGAAGTAACGCAACATCAATTAAATCAAAACTTTCACTTCTCTTGG
Source organism: Platyrinchus mystaceus (assembly GCA_035041135.1). NCBI lineage: Eukaryota > Metazoa > Chordata > Aves > Passeriformes > Tyrannidae > Platyrinchus > Platyrinchus mystaceus. Next base: position 98,938,355 of record JAWWLV010000001.1, read on the forward strand.
GGCATGAGAGGTCTGCTGCAGCCAGACTAGAGAAAAAGACTATTGAGTAAAGCGATCATTGTTACTTTCTAACACAGTGTCAGCAAAAACAGACATTAAAAATAAGCCATTAGAAGACAAAATTTATTTCGTAAGTGAAAATTTACATTGTGTCTCTTTGAAAGCAAAAAGAAAGGAAGCCAACAAGGCTTCATTATGTGAATATTACAATTACACTTACTTTCTGAAACATCCTTTTCAATTGCTAGATCATATTGTTAGTCTCTCTTTTACACTGAGATAAGCGAATGCAACAACACCAATTTCCAGGGTTTGGAAAGTTGCCTTATCACTTCCTTCAGCCTTTAAGCTTTATTATTTTCTTTGTTTCCACACTTGAAATAAAATGCTAGTGAATATGTGATTGCACCAAGATGTCTAAACAACTGCTGGAAATTCAGTAGAGCATAAGAAAGCTTCTCGTAATCTAATTCAGATAATGTAGAGGAACATATGAGACCTGTACAGAAAAGGACTTGAGGTGTTCTAGTCCTTTTCTTTCTCCCCGGTAAGTGAACTGTGAATTCAGTTTGACCATCCAGATATATTTGCAAAAATTTAGAAATTGTTCTAGAAAATAGAAGAGTGTTGTAATGACATTTAGCATTTTTCAAATTAAACTTTGTATGCCCACAAATACTACTGTAGTGAAATCATAATGGCTTCATTTTTTAAGGTTGAAGATAAAAAATGGAGTAATTGGAATAGGTTTCATAACCATTGCTACGTCTGTGGTGGCTGCATCAGAGAATTGGTTCATGCTAATGTTTCAAGGCATAATCTGTCATTTCAGCATTGGGTTGGATTTTGAGGAATTGTTAAAAATTAACATGTTGTGCAATTTGTTCTTCAGCCTTTGTGTTTCAGTACAGTCCAAGTTCCTGGATATCCCATATAAGAATGTCAGCACAAAGGATAAGTGATCCCAAATTAATTGCATTGGTTTAACTTACCTGAGCAGTGCAGGCAGTGGGCAGCTGTTGTGTGCCTGTCAGATTTTGTGTATGGACAGCTGCAGAACAGGAAAACAGAATTGCACTCATGTCCTGGTTTTGTCCAGGACAGCGTTAATTTTTTTGCAATCTCTGTGAGGGGCGAAGCCTGGAGCTGTGTGGGTGTGTCTGTCTTATTCTCTATCACCACTAGTCATCGATGGGGGTTGGAAGTGAGGGACTCTGGCTTCTGTGAAGAAGGTGGGTGTAGTTTACAGCAGGGTGAAAGTGTGCCAAGGGGGGGGGTCTGTCTGCCATTGTTTTGCATTGTCCTGGGATTGATGAGAGTTTTGCATGTAAATCACCTTCTCTCTTTGTACACTTTTGTGATTGATATAGTTGCAGTTACTATTCATTTTCTTATCTCATTGCTGTTTCCAGTAAATTGTTGTTATCTTAACCCATAATCTTGCCTTTTGTGTTTTTAGATGGAGGCAGGGAGAGGGCAGAGGGGAAGTGAGTGCTGGTGGGATTTTCGGTGAGAGCACTAAATCTGGGAGCAACTTAGCTCACTTAGAAACTCTGTCTGAGAGGGCTTGCATAAAATGCCCATGAAAATTCCATTTAGAAGTCATTGTAGTCTGATGGAAACAGTGTAGTCTGACAAATAAAGAAGAGAAATTGTCAGGGGAGTACGACTGACCTTTCCATGGCGAGACCAACCTCTTCTGTAAATATTTTGCTTTGATAGTATTGAATAATAGCTCCATAGCACCATTTCTAAAGATGTGTCATCAATAGGCATTTTGGGGCTGGCTTATATTACATTTTGTTCATTACACTTTGAAAATTAACTTTTCCTCAGAGCTTTTGAGACTTTGGCAGTTAATGATAGGAAAACTAGCACTGAAACATTGGCCTGGATGAGTGACCTGTGAGACCAATATTATCCCATTTTATCTGTCTTTGATCCTTTAAAACTAATGTGCAGAAAGTCTAATTAGAAGAGGACAGCTGAACAATTAATTAATAGGGGAGTAAGCACTACATTTTTCTCCTTGGCTGTATGGCATCTTCATGCAGCATGAAGTAATTGATGCTGTGATGGTACAGCATTGGCATGCTCACAGTTGACTTGCTGAAAGTCTCGGTCCCTCAGATATACACACATGCTCATCTGGCTCTTGTGGGTTTTTTTATGCTGGCCAAAATGAGCAAATACTGATTCTGTTGGATCAGACAACTCCAGTATTAGTGCCTCCTAATGCATCCTCTATTGGAGTTTAACCCCAAGTGCTCTCGGGGGCTGAAGGAGATTGTCAGAGATTTGTGCAAGTAGGAAAATGGTTGTCTAAGGAACACACCTCAGTCAATGTTGAGTTCTCTGCATATCGCTGATATTAAGAAGTGCACTCAAAAATTGATTGAAGGCCAGTGTAGTAAGGAGCAGGTAACATTGCTCATCAGTTAGATAGCAGTGTAATGCTGCTGTTGCTATTCAAGTAGCTTTACTCTTGTACACTCTTGTACAGCACGTACAAGTATTAACTGTTTGACCAACACTTTGGTAACTCAAAAGTAATACAAAGTTATAGCCTTAACTACTGAGGTAATAGCCTTAAAGTTGAGAATATAAGCAACTGGACAACTTTGAATATTTGTTTAGAGGAGGGTTATGCTGACAAGGTAAATACAGGTCTTCATACAACACTGAAATTCCAAGAATAAAAACTCAATTGGGCTCACCTTGTTACAGTGCTAATAAAGGAGAAAACGGACTGAATTTGGTACATGTGAAGGCTTGACAGATGGACAGCCTTAGAGAATGGGAGGCTTTTTTATTCTCAAAGCCTTTATTTGCAGAGATATCTGAAATGGCATCTCCTGCATGAAAGCCCACCAGTGTGCCACAGCCCTCATCTGAAGGGACCACTTCTTTCAGAGGAAGCAAGCGTAATTCAGCCTGCAGACACATTCTCTCCTCGACCCCTTGTGGAGACTAACAATAAAGGTTCCAATTAGTGTGAGCTGCAGACTGTGACAATTTTAAAGGCTGACTTTCACACTATGTCAGGCCTTTAAAATAAAGAAGAACATTTATACAAAACACAATTTGCTTTGACAGAAATTTTCAGTATGCTATTATTGAAGTTATTTATGTTGGAATCAGAGCATCTTTTCACTCATCTGTGTTTCTGCTGCTGTTTGATCCTGCAGTGCTGTAATAATCCCATGCTTATCTTGTTTTATATTTTATGTGGCAGTGGTCATTTCAAGCATCCATTACTTGCATAGTTTTTGGGGCTCAGACATTCAAACAGGAATCCTGCAAAATTCCCAGGTTATTGTGCAAATTTCTTCTGCTGCTGCAAGCTCTCACATACTTGATGGCAAACTTAAATTTTAAGGACCTTGTAAAGCAGCAGGTATGCAAATTAAACTGCAGGGTTCAGGAGTTCACAAGTTGAATTTTCTTGAACACCAAGAGTATTTCACTGCATTGACAGTGAGACTAAGGACAGCTAATACCATTAACATCAGTAGACAGAGCAGCCACAGCTTTTCAAATGTGTTTGTGTTCTTTCTGCCTTCTGATACCAAGGATTCCAATGCACCCTCCCTATCTCCAAAAATAAGACCGGAGCTCCATGATCTTTGTGTTCTGTCATCCCCAGAAAAAAACATCATCCAAGCTGATGCTCCCTTTCATCTCTTAAGTTGTTCCTCACGTGTCTGAACCCAAAGCTTGGCACTCTGGCCTCATGTACCCATCTTCTATATCTATATGCCATGCACTCCTACCCCTCCTCCCCAAAGTGGGACCCCAGATCTCACTTCTGTGGTGACCTACCTTATTTTATGAGCCTCTTGCTGCACTTCATGCTTGCTGCACTCCTGCAGCTGGCTTCTGAGGTGGAGTTGGGGATGTAATGCCATGTGTAGCATACCCTGCCTTGCCCTCATAGCGTGATGTCAGGAATTCCCATCTGTAGATGTGTACAGGATCTTCAGAGACTCTACAGAGGTCAATGCAGCCAACTGGACAGGCAGAGACTGAAATCCCACTGACACTCTTCAATCAGTTTGTTGTGCCAGGCATTGTCAACCCCTTGAGAAAGGATAATTTTCTGTGTTCCCCTAAAAATTGTCTGGAAAACCTCCTAGGCTCAGAGGTCTGATGCTTCACCTGCTGCTAAAACAGTGATTATCCATGGGTAGATATAATCAAGAGGCCAAAAGTGATTTGCCCACAGTAGCATGGCTTTCAGCATGGTGTAATCTGTTGTACTTGCTAGTTTCTGTGTGTGTGTGCTGTGTGATAACAGCTGAGAATGAGGAAACTCTGTGTTAAGATGGGTCTACTCTGTGCCACCAAGGTCCTACCAGAAGATGTCCCCAGCCCTGGAGATAAATCTACATGGATCTCTAGGGAAAACTGTTCTTTTCCACAGGAACTATTGTTCATGATAGAAGCCTGGAGAAGTGAAATTTGGAGCTTCCCTAGGTGAAGATAAATGCTGTAGAACTGGTTTGATGTAAACATGTATATACAGCTCAAATAAAAATGATACTTAGTTGGAACTAGATGATTTTAAGGTCCCTTCAAACCCAAACTTTTCTGTGATTCTGTGATTCATTCTATGAAGTAATTAGAAATGTACTACGATAGAGTGACTTTGCAAAATCTTTGTTCATTATTACTGCATTAATCTTCATAATATTAAAAGACATTCAAACATTGGATGATTTTTCTCTAGCCTAGATTCTAGAATTTTAAGATAATTTCCACTTTCCATAGCTCTCAATAGGGCATTTGAGGTAACTTGTTACATTTTGTAGTTAATTTTTGACCCACTGATTTCCATTTCCATACTTCAAAAATGTAGTGTGAAACATACTTCAGATCATGGCATCAAACTCCGCAATTGCAGAATTCAGACCTTTCTCATTAATAGTGAAAACCAAAGTGAAACAGATGATCCTAAAATTGCAGAGAACAAAGCATTTCAAAACAAGATTTTCAGAATTTGATGTTCATTGTAAGTGAAACAGACCTTAATTATAGTTAAGAGAAAGATCTTTCTGAATTGCATTCCCTGTATATCATATTATTATTTATTACATGTCAATTCTTAATTCGTTCATCTTCAGTGGGAGAGAAATGGAGTACTCCTCATGTATGTAAAACTGCTAAAAGCTTTTAAATTAGCGTAAACAATAATTTTTCATTCTCCCTTCTTAAGAGCAATATATGCGTACTTTCTCTTTATTCATATGCTATATTTGTTGCAGGATGCATACGAAGAACAGACCCACTTATTCCATTTGTCTCAGACACTGGGATTGCCCCACGTCCCTTGCCATTCCTCTCTTCCAGCTCACAAGAAGCAGAAGAGACAGTGATTTCCAGCCTCAAGTTCACAGATAAAGTTGGCTGGCATTGTAGCTGCTGGTTAATGCCTCATGTAGCTCCAGATGCATTATACTTAGTAATACAACTTTAACCTTTATAATATGACATAACTCGATTCTCAAACCATCTATATTCTCTCCATGTTACAGCCTAGGTAGCTGTAAGGAGTAGAGAGAATGGACAAATATAATCACCACATGGGACACAGGGAAGGACAGAGAGATGAATCACAAATTCCCATCAGAGTTGTCATATTTTAGCCTTCTTCTCACCATCTGATTGTAATGTCAGGAAATGAAAAAAACATGGTGATATTTTATTGTGGTGTTGGTGTTAGCTGGTCAGGTGGCAGAACACCCAAAAAGTCCTCAACTTGTTGTCCAAAGTTGGAGTTGCAGATTTTTGGCCTTGAGTGACTCTAAAAGAGTAGATAGATTTAAGATAGAAATAATTAGGCAATTGTTAAGTAAGTATGAAAGGTAATAAAATAACTATAATATATATATTTAAAAAAAAAAGATTCAGTCACATTTTAGAGGAGAAAAGACATTTCAGGAGGAAAGTAAGACTGCAATTAGGTTTTTTTTTAGCCTTTGCCACTAGGTTTCAGAAGTTGTTTAAAAGAAATAGCTCACGGTCAAGTATGGTGACATACCTAGTTTATGTAATCTAAACTGTCTATGTGTTCTGCTGTCAGGTGGACATGCCTATGTCCCACATACATTTAAGCTACAAAACTCGGTCAGTTATTCCATTGTTTTTCCATTATTGTGACATTTACAGTACATGGTACAATTGACAGTCTCCTCCAGTGCTGTGCTAGGTTTATCATATAGATTTATAGGATTTGCTAACCATACTGGAAGTAGAAAAGATGTGCTGTCCTGTGGAGTTTTGTCATCATTAGTTGAGAAAGTTTTAAAACGAGCGAGGGAGTTGTGACTGACTACTGCAGATCAAAAAACTGCTAATTGAATATTTATTTCTTCCATAACTGTGCTGTGTTTTGCCTGTAGCATGAGTTTTATAGAAAATGTTTACTCTGTTGGTGAGGGGTCTGTATGTAGTGCTTGACAGCAACTTTATATATGTGTAACATTCATGTGTCCAGATACTGCAAAGGGCCTTATAGCCTCAAATGTTGAATAAATGGTCCAGGGTCTAGCACTCTTCCAATGCAAGTGATTATCCTGTAGGAAAGTCTTGTCCACAAAATACATTCTTTTGACCTTTCATTTAAAAAAGCGCATTTGTTAGTCTAGAGTGAATCTTGCCTATACTGGCACCTGGACAGGTTTCATCTGAGAATAATGAAGAGCTGAAAAACATTTTCAGGAGAAGCTGATTTTATTTTTTTTAAGGCATCTCTCTAAGGTAGCTGGAACTACAGGAGGCAGAGGTGGTGGTAATCTTATGTTACATGAAAGCATAAATTAGTGGGTTGAAAGTAATTGAAAAGGTCAATTGGGCATGGTGTAGTTATCCCAGGGCTGCAGTTCATCCCATAACTGACTGTGGGCCTTTTTCTCTACTTGCATGCCTAGGTTAATATAGCAGTCACAATTGGGTAGATGTGGATAGCATAGATGTGGTCGTGAGATTCTTGAAATAAATTACATTTCCTATCATGCATTTTTAGATTCCCAAAAATGTAGTAGGTAGAATAGCAAAAAAGTAGACAGTAGCCTGTTGTTACACAAAACAGAAAGGGCATTGCTTTTTTTTTTTTTAAGCTATAAGTTATAAACTCTTCGAGAAAAACAATAGAGAATAATAAAGAATATTTGTGGATATTTCCAAAACTTTAGCTTGTGGACCTTAAAACTGAACTATAAATTTTCGGAATTATGAACATGGTATATGAAGCTTGTTTCATGATTGAATAAATAATGTCTGGAATTTAACTTTGGACATATTTTATTGAAATGAAAACTAATTGTGGGAAATTCCTGAAAGTAGTTATAATTATATCTGAAGGGGACAAAATTATGCTGTTTTGTGGCAGAACATGTAATTTTCACCACATACAGCTCCTTATTAATTTTTTTTAACTTTCTGCATTAATTTTGTGTTGTTCCAGGTCCAGACAGGCAGCCAAAACCGTCAATCTGTGCTTTTGAAAAGTCTACCTATAATCCTTCAGTGTAATGATACAAATATCTAATAAGACAAGTAAAAATTGAAGCTTAACAAATTTTTTCTTTAGGCAGGGGATATTTGGTCAGACCTTGTCCCCTGTATGACTGATGGCTTTGACAAAAGTAGAATTTTCTATCCCTGTTGGTATTCAGTGATATGTTGGCTTCATCAAATATAGCCTGGCTTTCCAGACTAGTTTCTGACTGGGTCTTCTGTCTCTCCTCTATTTTCTTTGCTTTTTGGCTTTTTAGTTTGCATATCAGAGATGTAAGTATGCATAAAAGGTGACACTGTATGATACCAATACAGTGTGATTTTTTTTCAGTTGGTTCTGCTGAACAGGTCAGACATGCCAAATCATTTTCATGTCAGTTAGCCAGGCAATAAGTCACATAACCAATTTGTGCTTGAAAGTAGTCAAACCAACAGAAATTCGATACCATCTCAACAAAATGGCAACTGACTTTTTCTTAGCCAATGTTGCCCTCAGGAGCCATCTGACCAACAAGGTAATTGAAAAGATATTGACTCGGATTGGCTTTTCTTCCTTCTTCTTCCACTTTACTTCTCCCCACTTATCCACCACCCCCAAGTACCCATCAGTAGTCAAAATATACATGTGACATTTGTCTAGATCTCTTGATCATATCAAGATTCCTAATAATTTCTTCTCTTTATCCTATAAAGCAGTTGGGTTTTTTTGGAGCTGCTCATATGTTTTCCATTTCTTAATTTCATCCTAAAGAGGAGCTTTTTAAATTGAAAGAAAAACCTTTCTTTAGCAATCTTGTAAAAGTCTAAAAATGGGAGTATTCAGCAAACATTAGTCTTTTTCCACCCATTTAAAAAGATGAGCTAGAGAAGAAATTGGGACTGAATTTTGTCCACATTTTTGTTTTGAAGAAAACATTGCGGTCTTCAAATAGATTTGGCTTTAGACGTACAAGAGCTATATGGTATAAAAAGTGACTTGGATTTGTAAATTAAGTGAAAGAAATTTGTAGTCCATAGATACTGAACTAATATGATTATATCAAAGGTTATTTCATTCTTGCTAGAGACAACCATTATTGCAACATGAAGGTCTCTGATGAAGCAAAAAGTTTGTAGCATAGACTGTAAAGTTAAGTCAATTTGATTTTCTAGATTGGAAGAAACTTATTTCCTAATACCCATTGTTATTCTGGTCTATCATTAATCTCTGTAATTCTGTGCTATGTCATTGTAATAAACATTTTGCTATATTACTCCATTTTTTTCCATTTAAAAGAAAAGCTGGTTATCTGTAGTGAATAAAAGTATGAATCTTTACTTGATTTTACTTTTTTTCTTTTTATAGAAGCTGCAAAGAATCAATCCTCCTTACTGTTGTTCAACCTTACCCTGTAAGTATTGTCAGTGTTTTCTGAATTAGTTTCCTAGCAACATATCACCTTCTTTTTCTGCCTATATTCTGTCTGTGTCTCTACCTTATCTGTGCAATAAAAAGAAATAAGTGCAATAAGGGCTGTATCTCTTAAAGGGGATGTTTAAGACAGTGTTACTGTGTCGTGCACTCAAAGGCTGCATTAGTAAGTTAAATAACAATAGTGTCTTTAAACTCATACCAGGGAGATCGATAGAGCAGGATGCCAAGTTCTGCTTCAATTTCTGATTTGTTGTGGCTTCTGGGTTGTTCTTGATTCTGCCTTGGTCCCACAGAGTTATGCTGCTGTAACAAACCAGCTGTACCCTGTGCAAGGGAGGGCTCTGTCTGCATCTTCAGTGCAGAACTTGAGGAGGTGAGGGGAGAGAAGAGACAGACAGGTGATTGATTGTGTGAGATTGGTTTGAAGGGACTGGGACAAACCGCATCCCACTTTGGAGCTGGTTTGTGCGACATGCTTCTGTCATTTGTGGGAGTGGATTCGTGACCTGTCAGCTCAAACCCATCTCCCATGAGAAAAGGAGAGAAGCCAAGCCAGGGGAGGAAGCACATATATCGCTTGCCATACATCCATGCACAGCCATGTGTATGTTGTGGGCTGCTGAGGGGCTTCAGTCATGCATCAGGAGATTCAGATTCAGCAGATTCATTCAGCTCCCTGTTAGCTAGCTTGATAAACTGTAGTTTTTATTAGCAGGGAGTAATTGCATCCTTTTCACCCAAGAATAAGAGGTGGATTTGGCACAAAGATGTGAAAAGTTTATCTGGTGAAGCTGCCAAAATGTACATCTTGCTAATGCAACTTGGCCAGTGCCGTGTGCCTCTGTACTAGTCGTTAGCCTTTCTGGTTAGTTTTGAGGTGGCCATGTAGTTCTGCTGGTCCTGTACCCTTTCTAAAAGCCAGTCTGCACTGCAACTAATTAATGGGGAAAAGGCATGCATTCCACAGCAGAACCAGGCAGGGGCTGCCACCCTGACAGTAGGACCACTGTCAGGAAGGTTAGCTGGGATCTGATCAACATCTGCCACCTTAATTGAAAATGCAGGCATGGTCTGATTAACTGCCTTTAAAGCTTGCTAGTTTACAGTCTTTGGTTTCAATCACAATGAACATATATAATATGGGGGAAAAGAAGTCCTCACCCACTTTTCTTTTTTATGCGTGTTTCAGCCATTGTCAGACTTCATTCTTTTCTTTAAATGTCAGGTGAAGAAAGGGCATATGCTTTAGTGCAGCTATGTGTAGTCCTTAAAAGTGGACAGTAAAGTGTAGTGTTACATGTCTGTGAGGTGCTGTGACTTGTTATCACTACACTGCTGGTCTGAGAGCATGCCTGTATGTACTGAATGTAAGGGAAGCTAAAACCCAAATAAACTGTGCAGTCTATGTTCAGTGGAAGACCTTACAGCACGGGTACAGTCCTACTCCAACCTTTAACCTGGAGAAAAAGGAAAGTCATGACTGGTATGTTCACCAAGGGCAAGTCCTGCCTAACCAACCTAGGCTTTCTATGACTGACTACATCAGTGGACAAGGGAAGGGCTACACGTCATCTATCTAGATTTCTGTAAAGCCTTTTACACGGTCCCACACAATATCCTTCTCTAAAAATTGGTGAGAGATTTGATGTGTAGACTGTTAAGTGGATAAGGAATTGGTTGTATGGTACCATCCAGAGGTTAGTGGTCAATGGCTCAGAGTCTCGGTGAACATTGGTGACAAGTGGTGTTCCTCAGGAATACATATTGGGACCAGTAATATCTTTATTAGTGACATAGATAAAGTGCATCCTCAGCAGATTTGCAGATAGCTGAGTGGTGCAGTTGACACTCCTGAAGGACGGGATGCCATCCAGAGGGAACTGGACAAGCTTGAAAAGTGGGCCCATGGGAATATCCTGGGGTTTAGCAAGACCACGTGCAAGGTGCTGCAACTAGGTCAGGGGAGTTCCTGGTATCAATACAGGCTGGGGCATGATCACATCAAGAGCAGCCTCACCAAGAAGGACTTGTGATTGCTGGTGGATGAGAGGCTGGATGTGAGCCAGCAACATGTGCTTGTAGCCCAGAAAGCCAAACATATCCTGGCTTCATCAAAAGCAGTGTGGCAGGCAGGGTGAGGGAGGTGATTCTACTGTGCTCCTCTCTGGTGAGACCCCACCTGGAGTATTGTATCCAGTTCTGGAGTCCCCACCACCCCAGCACCAAAAGGACATAGAGCTGTTGGAGTGAGTCCAGAGGAGGGACACCAAGATGATTAGAGGGATGCAGCACCTCTCTGATGAGGAAAGGCTGACAGAATTGGGATTGTTCAGCCTAGAGAAGAGAAGGCTTTGGGGCGACCCACTTGCAGCCTTCCAGTATCTGAAGGGAGTCTACAAAAAAGATGGAGAGAGACATTCTACAGGAGCATGTAGTGACAGTGCAAGGGGGAATGGCTTCAAACCAAAAGAGAGTAGGTTTAGATTAGATATTGGGAGGAAGTTCTTCGCTTTGAGGATGGTGAGATAATGGCAAAGGTTGCACAGAGAAGTTATGGATGCTCCGTCCCTGGAGGTGTTCAGGAACAGGTTGGATGGAGCTCTGAGCAACCTGGTCTAGTGAAAGGTGTCCCTGTCCATGGCAGGGTGATTGGAACTAGGTGGTCTTTATGGTCTCTTCCATTTTACGATTCCATATTTCTATGATTCTGTGGTTCCCAGCTCTTCGGGTCCAAGCTCTGTGTGAGGCCTGACAAGGCAGAATCTGCTCCTCTCATTATGTGGCACCAAAAACTAATAAATATCTGAACCTCCTCTAGATGTCACTGAGCTAAGGATGGCACTGAAAGACTTTACTGTCCTGTCAGCCATTTGGACTGATGTGCCCGTTTTATACATATATTCATGTTGTTCCACTCTGGTATGTCTGTCACAGTCACCCAGCTCTACCTTAACAGGCAAAGCACTCTTGGTTTTGGGGGGGATGGACATTTTGTTTCATGTAGGCGTGAAGATTGTCTCCCCAAGAATGTGCACAGAGCAGTTAGTACTGGTACTAGCTTTGATTGACCTATTTTTTCCCAAAGTCTGGATGCTTCAGTGGAATGAGCTAGTTGGGAGAGCCTCAACTGCAGGATTGTTGCACCCTGCAGATCTCATCTGTTTGTGCAGTATTATTCTACCTCCCTACCTGTCCAGACCAGTGTTTTATTGATTCATACTGTTCTTTCCTTACCACTTTCAACTCCTAGTTTTTCTGCAGTGAAAACAAAGGTGTATGTAGGGATGTGGAGCAGCTGGGATGCTGCCAGAGTGTGCAGCCAGGTTTGTGCCCTGAAGCAATGCAAAGTCTCTCCGTTTGTGCAAAGCTTGGGATGCAAAGTCTCCCGGGGTATTCCTGACTCATCTCAAACATCTGGTCCATGCTGGCCCTCATGCTGCCATAACATGTCTGTCAGTAGTGCTTGAGCCTATCAGATCACATCCCTTTCACCTCTGAAGTCCTGGGTGTTGCTGCACTCCACCTGTCCTGGTCTTCTGTACAGGGGTCCTCTGACAAACACAGTTTATCTTACAATTGAAAATAATATTAATGTCTTCAAAAATTACAATATGTTTTCCCCATTTCTTTAATATTGCCTCCTCCATGTTTCCTTTTACTATTTTGCCAATAAAACAGGAATGGTGGAGTAGAAACCAGACAAAGGAAAAGTAAGAACTTTTAAATAAAGACTGAATTTTTTTCCCCATTCTTGGCAGGAATACGTCTTTAAAAACATTTCATCAACCTCTCTTCTTGATGGTGATTTCCCTTCTACCATTACATGAAAAATATCTGCCCAGACGGATTACAAGAGTGCTGTTTCTTAAATGTTTTTATTTGCTCTATTTAGAATGTGTTTTGGTTTTGCATTCAACTAACCATCTTTTGAGATTGCAGGTGAAAGTAGGCATGATCTAGATTTATAGTACTCTTTGAAAGCTTTTGCAGATCATTTTTGCTTACGTGCATTCAGTTTTGTTTAATGCTGAAACTCATTAAAATTTCATTTTAATTATGACCAAACCAAAGCATTAGGCTGTCTTTTTCTTTCCATCAATCTACAAATCTCTGCTAGGTTCTTATCACCATTGTTTATAAGGAGGTCACTGAGCAGTTGAAGCAGCTCAAAGTTTAGATTTCTGGAAGTGGAACATTTGATTATAATTTCTGACCATTTTATTCTGTGAATGAACTATCATTCTGGCTGTTGCCTTATTAAGTTTTAAGCATTACTCAAATCAAATAACTTGCCTATTTGATATCTGTTCAGATTTTATGTGCAGAGATCATTTGATAGCTTGCTTTCATGATTAATCTCTTAAGCTCCTTGGATGAAGTCCAGGCCCAACTGAGATCTATGGCAATTTTGCTGTGCATTAATTTCTGCAATGGGAAAAAGATAGGATCTTTTTCTGTTTTGAAAGACATGCTTCTTGTTATAACATGGTTATATGTCTGAGACAGAACATTTGCAGAAAAAACTACAATAAATAACATTTATGAATCATAATGATTGTGACAACAATCTTATTGAGAGTCTGTGGGACTAATGATCAGTCTGTGATTACTATCTAAAAATGGTAAAATATAAGTAATGCAAATAGTAAAATAAAATTGTCTATAATAGATGGTTGGGTTTTAAGAGAGAACCCAGATCTGACCACTAATTCAGCAATTAAACTTGTGCCAAGAGTTTAACAAATAAATACTCCTGATGATGATCTGTCAGTGCCATGTGGTTATAAAAAATTACTGTTCGTAAAACATCTCTGTTTTATATCTTCCATGTCCCTACCTGTTCTTCTACAATGCTCTTGTGAGCCATTGTAGTTGTTTCACCCTCATTCACATCTATGAATTACCATATTTAGTTTGCCTTTGGGCATTATGTCCATTTCATTTAATTAATTTAATTCTTCCTCTTATTCTCATTTTATTTGCTTCCTAAATTTTGGCTTATATAATTGCTGTTAGAGGTAGACCAAAAAGTCAACACATTTTTGCGGTCATGGATTGTTTCCTTATTTCCTGGCAAACGTGTTTCATATTAAACTAATGACTACTTTTGAGTAACAAGCTTAAAATTTATTGTATATATACACTCTGTGGCTATTTAAAAATGACACTTCCTGTAGTTTTAAATGTAGCATTTCTGATTTTGATACTTACTGTCACAGAGCAGGTTTTCTTTTCACCTTGTGACTGTCGTATACTGCTGTAATTATACTTCTTTATGGTAGCTCAGTACTACATTATGCTCTTCTAAATACTAAATCCTTCTTTTTCTTGAGCATGAATAAAGATTTTGTTGTTGCAGCACCTCTACTGGCAAGAGCACTCAAAGGGGCTTTTTCAGCAAATAAAAACCACTTCCCTTAGAATCTGCACAACTGCACAAAGTACTAGACATTGTTATTTTCATCAAAAAAGTTTCTCACAAAATATAGGATTTTTTTCAGATCTATCAAAAAATGACCTGCTATAATGCTGCTGACAAAAATAGTATCTAATTTTGAGAAGTCCAGAAAATTAGAAAATAACATTTTGTAGAAAATCTCCCCTTGTTATAGCAATCTCTTCTGTTTTGACCGTGGTGATGGGATGCCCATTGATTGCAGTCCCTAGTAAGCAGGGTTCAAAGTAGGGTCTTGATCTTCACTGTCATTTCCTTCAGGCAAATCTCAGTGCGAAGCTTCATTTTTCTTGTTAGCAGTTTCTCTAAGTAGTGTTTAAATGATTAGCTGTTTGGGGTTTGTTTCTGAATTCTGTGTAAACAAGTAAAAATTATTTAAAATCCTGATAACTTTGAGCTTTTAATAGAAAACAGTGCTTAGGTCACACAGGGTGAAGTTTGAGAGTTTTTGAATAATTTTGACTCCTTGTTAAAATGTGTGCCTTCATTTTGCAAAAGTCACTCAAATTAAGTTGTTTTATCCGTGACATTGCAAATACTTTACTTGCAGTGATAAATGTTCTGCATTAGTGTAAACACCTCCTGCTTAAGGTCATTAACTGAGGATAATGGCTTCCATTTGGCTAAAAGAGCATTAGAAACAAATGAACCTGGCAGTCTGAAAATCATTAATTGATAACATTCTTCTACCAACCTAAAGACATTAAAATAGAATAGAGCAGCATATCATCTTGCTGAGACTTTGTTAGACAAACAAGTTTCAACAATCAAACCCAACTGTTTTCCTAGGTATTTGCTGCATTCTTTGGAAACCCTGCTTTTCTCAGAGAGAAAAAGTAAGTGCCAAGTTGATGCAGAGGTAGCAACTATGAGATTGTGCAATTAAATGCAAAAGCTGTGCTATTACTCAAACCTTTAACCAGCAGAGAATGTTCCCCCAAATGCCTAGCACAGCTGTTTTAGTTTTTCTTACACCCCTGGTTTATAGTTTGAAGCCTTTTGGAAAGCAATCTGCTTCCAAGCTCACCCAGAGTGTCTGGCAGAGGGCCAGAGTCCTGCCCATGTAGCTGCAGGAGATGGAAGGAAGGAAATGGAAGGAAGCCCCATTTTTTATGGTAGACCATGGTGTGCTCCCGTGGCTGTGCAATATATACATTAAACTTCATGCTCTGGAGGAGCTCTTGGGAACTCACATATATTCAAATCTTTCAGTTGTCTTTGACTCCCCTATTGCATTTTTGCAATAGCATAATTTAAGTATTTATGCCCCCTGCAAGTGACTTTTGAGGTTGTAGAGAGGAAAAGAGAGAGGTTGTAGAGAGAGACAGAGACACATAGTGGTTTGCCAGATTTGCTGTATGGGAATAACCTTGCCAAAATCCAGAGAACATTTGGCAGTCTGCCTATTAAGAGTGGCCAGACTGGTGACTCATCTGCAATAAGAGCAAACAACTGTACAAAGCTTCTTCCAGCAAGAAAATTAAGTGAAAACTCTTTCCCCTGTGTCCTTGCAAGGGAAAGCCAGTAGCCTTTTCCTATAGCTGTGCTGCCCTGTGGCAATGGGAAACAACAGGTTGCAGTCCATGACTTGGGTGCCGTGATCATCCCCCTTCCACACTGCAGAGTGGGACTACATGGAGAGGAGGGAAATTAGAGAAGACGTCTGAAGAGTTGTTATATTCGTTATGGTACTACTGTATACTGTGTCTTTCTAGGAATCAGCTCGAGAGTACACTAATGGCTGCTTCAGCCATTTCCATGGTGTCCCCTCTTGCTGAAGAAGTCAACAGGGTCCCCCACTCTGAGATACCTACTATTTTTTTTATTTTATTTTTTAACTTACTTTTGTTTTGGTGGTTGTTTCAGATTTTCTGGGTGATGTTCCACTTTTTTTCAGCACTGACTTTGGAAGCTGGGCTTGGTTTGTTCATGGAATTGAATTTTCTGTCATTTAAAATTATTGATTCAAGAGTTGATGGTCATAGCTGCTGGAGAAGTAAGAAAGAGTGAACTGTGAAAGTGAAGTATTTATTTTTATTTCTTCATTCTATTTCGTGCTCCAGGAATTATTGCATGTCTCTAATATTTCCTAGGAGAATGTGGCATTGTTCATTCCTGGTTCACTGCTTGATATTTAGCCTGTGGTTAATAGTTACCATGTTTTCAATGTGCTAATAAATCAAAGGCATAAAGAAATGAGCTAGAGACTTCTTCCAGCTAGTTACTAAGTACAAGGCCTCTGCATCACAAGATAATAACGTTTTTAAACAGTTTCAGCAGAGACCAGAGGCAATGAGAGCATACAGCCTTGGACTGCTTCATCACTCCTGCAGATTGTTAGTTGAGTCAAAATTTGAGTGATCGCAATAAGACTTCCTGTGTTTACAGGGGCTGCTGTCGTGCTGCGTTGATCGTCACCAGTGATGCCTGCCCTTATTTCTCACAGGCAAACCAGTATGAGTTAGTCTTTTCATTATCCAAAACTAGTAAGGCCATTTCTCAGGAGTTAGAGTAAGATTATGAAAACCTTAATTCCTATTTTACTGGAAAAAAAAGGACCAAAGCCTGGCCTGAAGGAGACTAGTGATTTTCAGCCAAAGCCAGAATTTCTTCTGTTGCCCATTATCAAGGTTATGGAGTTAGGCAATGCCAGAAGTGCTGTGTTTGTAGCTGACCTGATTGACTGTGACTATTTAATTTGTTACTAAAAAGGGTTGTTATCCAAACTCCACAAATGGAGCGACTTTTTGTTTCCAAGGACTGAACACTTGATCACAGGAGAATCCATTGTACAATATAGTAGGTAAAACTCAATTAGGCCTAAGAAGAAAATTAGGAATGCTTCTAGACTTCTAATCCATGAAGCCCTACAAAGTGTCTGACCTCTTGAAGGCAAGCCTTGCATGGGGTGTGTGCTAGAGGATGCCTTCAGGGGAGGCCTGCTGGTGGTTTTCACCTGTGTTTTGAAATGGACTAATACGGTGAGATGCCACTATATTTGGAGAGGTCTCAGACACTTTTTTGGCAAAAATTATGTGTATAACTATCTAGTGGATCACAGATTATCAAAAATTTTCTATTCAGTGTTTGAAGGGAGGGTCACTGGTAGGTCACTGGTCAGTGAACATTCTTGCACACAAGTTCTGTTGACAGCAGTCATTGTGGAAGCACTACAAGGAATTTTGTATACACTGAGAGCACTCCTCATCACTCCAGTCTGACAGTAGGATAACTTTCAGTATCTGCAGTATGCATTGGTGATTCCTTATGTGTATGTACGTATGTATTATCTAAGGATGCATTATGATTTGACTATTCTATTCTGCAGTGAACATCATGCAAAGTGTTGGAGTATACATGGAGCTCCCAGTGCGTGAGAAACAGGGGCAATAACTGAAAAGGGAAAGAAAGGTTTTAATTTGAAATTATATGATATATCTTGTCATCATCTTTTCTTCCAGTCTCCTAAATCAGCTTTTATTAGTGCTGCAAAAAAGGCAAGATTGAAGTCCAATCCTGTCAAAGTGCGCTTCTCAGAAGAAGTAATTATCAATGGCCAGGTGTCGGTGAGTATTTAGCTATTTAACCTCAGAAAGGACTGAGCATTTCATCCTAAGGTATGGCTCATAGCTGGAATTATATGGTAGAAATAACAGTGATAGACTTGCAAGGAAAAGGGATTTTTTTGTTTCTAAATGTTTCTAAAGTTTTCCAAAGACCTTTTTTTAAGTCCATTGGGCCCATAATTTTGTGAAAAAATTGTCTCTTGAAATAAAATTAAAATGCTAGTGAATGAGTTTTGTGGTGATAGTGCATATGTGTCTGTCTTTATAGTCTTGATAGTACTTGTTTGTTGTTTGTTGGTTTGGTTTTTTTTCAGCTCAAGAGAAATACCAAGTTAGGAAAACCGATTACCTTACACACCTCTTTAAAACCTGTTTTATCTACTTGAACTTGTTGTTTTCAGCCCTCAGGCAAAGTCAGCCTCCCTTTGAGAGGCACTGAACTCCTCCTTAAACATGAACTCCCAGATAATTTTAATAATTTGCCAGAACATCATTCCACTCTCATGTCTTTATGCAACTCTCTTCCAATCGTAAATTGATATTGCATTTTTTCAAAAGCAATTTCTGCTTTTTAAAATACAAAGAAGCAAAAAAACCCACACCCTCATCTTTGTTTCTGTTTCCCTTCCTTTTTCCTCTTTATTTTACTATTCTTGTTACGAATCATCAGATTAAGTAGAAATGTTATATGTTACTTTTCTTAAACGATGACAGATACTAGCATTTAATATCCAGCTATAAAGAAAACGTAAAACATCTTGATTGTAATTCTTACTAATGAAACTGCAGTTTCCATTTTGTAGATTGAAGACACTAAATATCTCACTAGTAATCCATTTTTCTGTTTTATTGAAAATGTTTCAATTTCAGAGATAACATTCATTGTCAGAGAGATAGTATATAGGGAAAGACAATACTACAATCCAGACATAAAATGTATGTGAAAAGTTTTATTTTTCTAGACAGAGACTTATAGAGGGCAGCTGTAATGAGCATGGCTAGACCCTTGGAGGGCATTGATATTTCTGCATTCAGTTTGGGCCAACACTTTCCTTTTCAGTTGTTTCCTTTCCATCTGAATTATGCACTTCTTTATAGAACAGTGTTTAGGTGTCCCTTTTTACATGTTGTAATCTGATTCACTAATTTGTTTGACAGGAAACAGTTAAGGACAACTCACTTCTTTTCATGCCAAATGTTCTAAAGGTGTATCTTGAAAATGGACAAACCAAATCTTTCCGTTTTGACTGCAGCACTTCAATAAAGGTAGGCTGGATTTACCTTGGTATGAGACCTTCAGTAATTATCATTTACTTGGAATGCTTTACAAACAATGGTGTGCTCAGCTGGAGCTGGAGTCATAGTTCAGAAATAATGAGGATTTGGTCCATTTCTCTCCTGCTAGAAACATATTTTATTTTCAATGAAAAAGGAGTGATGATTGTAATGTGCCTGGAGCCCAATTAATATTGTGTAGTCCTATCATTTGATATGCTGCCAAACACAAGCATGATTTGTCAGCAAAAGTGAGGAGCTAAGAAAATTAAAATGTTGGTTGCTAATTGAATATCATCTAGCTTATCATGCAGTGAAATTAGGATGGGATATCGTAGGGTTATGTCAGTGATAAATTGCTCACTTCAGTGTAATGCACTTTATGCTTTCCATAACACACTCACATACAGAAATGAAAAGGTGAAATTCTGGCACACAGCTGAAGCTGCTAGGGAGTGTCTGTGACACTCTTCCATGTAGGTTCCCAAATCAGAGGCATCATCAGTGTCTGTGAGAGCCTTGGAGTAGCGTAGTAAGCAGCACAACTAGAGCTGTTGGGAAGGCTGCTAGTCTTCTAAGCCTTACTGTTTGGGTAAATTAGTTTTAACACAGATTAGTTACCAAATCTAGTTCACTGCATGGAGTTTGCATGGTTGGGACACCAAGACATGAGAGATGCATGAGTGGGAATGATCAGTGGAGGCTGAGGATGCAATTGCCAGCTTTTGCTAGTTTTAAGGGATTTTAAAACTATGCATATTTGAAGAAAGGCTGCCTTTGTGCTTACTGTGATACAGCAACATGCTCAATCAATTAGAATAGCAAAGAAAGTGATTTGCTAAGGTAGACAAGAGGAAATTTACTCCACTATGATGGTAAAACAGATATGAAAGTCACACTTAAAAATGCAATATTTGTTAATAGTTCATATATATACCTTAGACATAAGTTGAGTAGAGGTAACAGATACAAGCCTCCACTCTACATCCATGGGATACTGAATTTCTTCAGTCCATCTGAGAATTTGGTTAGGTGAAGAAATAGGAGGCATGATTCATGTAGATAGTGAAGTCTCATACCCTTCTAAGGCCATGAGCTGACTTTCCAGTATTTTCTGTTATGAACATAAAAACAACCAACCTGTTCCAGGATGTTTTGCCCCTGAAGATCAGTCTTTAGCCATCACATTGCATTAGTAGTTCTGTCATGGATGCATCATGTACTGTAAGACCATATGTCAAATCTGAAGTCATTTGCACAGGTACCCATGTGGGCTCAGCTGTGTAGCTGTATTGGTGTTATAAACCTGCTTTGACCTTAGTAATTTTGACTGTAGGAATAATTTCCTTTGCATCTAATTCAGGCAGTTATATATTTTGAGGCCTTGCATGTGTGTGTATGGGTGGGTGTGGATTGCTGCTTCTTTGCTTAACTGAGGTGTGAAGTAGACATGTCCCAGTTGAGTCAAGGTAAATGCAGGTTTTTTCCATGCCTAGCAGGCCAGTAGTATGCCACTTAATAAGGAGGGTGCAAGCATCACCTAACCTGCAGTCCTCATTTTCCTTGTTGATGGGAGATAGCACCTGGGCTGACTATTAAGTTACTGGATGAGAGGGTATGTAGCAAAAAAATTGGTGCACTAATTCAGCACCTATGTGCCTTTACTTCATATTTTAGAAGGTTCAAGACAGCTAGTGGAAAACAGTGCCATTATTATTCCCTCTTAAAAGCTTACATTTAATATTATGCTTCTTCATGTTACTGTTATGCCCCTTGTCTTTATAGCATAGTTTAAGAGTATAAATAAAAGTAGATTTAATGTGTAAGCAATAAATTCCCCATTAGTCTGAATAGTATAATATTAGGTTCCATAATTTAGAATGATTGCTTGCAATTCATTAATACTGTCTTGTATTCTTTACATTGTACAAAGTTGTCCCATCCTCCCACATACATTTTTTTGTCCTTCCACCAATTTAGTCTTGATTTTCCATAAGCATACTGTAATTGACTAACTAATCTTCCTCAATTATGTTAAAACTCTTGGATTACAATTCGTCATGATCTTCTTAGTTAAGTCCTATCCATCTGGATACTTATGTATATCAAAAAAGTTTTTGGAGGGATAGAAATGTTTTAATCTTGTTACCAACATAATGTGAAACTATTTCTAAATGATGGGTTATTATGTATTTCTTTTTCCTAGAACATTCACTAAAGCAAAAGGTATTTTTGATGATATTAATAATCCGCATATTAGATGATACTAATAATCTGCATACATTTACAAAGTGTTATATGAAAGTAAAGTTGGGATTAATTGAGTGGTTTTGTGAAGAGGTTTGTTTAGCTGTTATTTTAGAAACAGTCATTCTCAATTTAACTACCCTTGGACATAATCCACTGTGAAAAAAAATAATTGGAAATCTCTAAAATTGGGGGTTTGTACTATAAATGATATGGTCTATCAATTTACAACTATTGTTCTGCACAGGTATCATCATCATTGACTTTTCTGTGAGCATTTAAAACTCAAGAACTGGACTTAAAAAAAACCCCTTAAGAACAAATAAAGGCCTTTTTTTTTTTTTTTGAACATATTAATTTGGTTTGTATTGCTTGATGGCCTTGCCCCAATGAAGTGAAGAGACTAGTGGCAAGATCAGCTCTCCTTTGCTGATGGTTTTTATTTCCAGGGAGAGAGAGGGATATGATTTAAAGGCCACACCAATATAATCTGCATATTAAACCACAGAGAATATTATCCATTCACAGCAATCTCATATATTTACTTTTCACGTTTGTGTCTGATACCATCTTGGGGATGTTTGATTATAAAGGCGTTGACTTTTCACTGGGTGAACAGGTGTGATGTCCTGTACACTTGTGCAGAACAGGAACGGAGCCTGGGCTTCCACCCTGTGCAGGTACATGCAGGGTGGGGGGCACTGAATAACTCGGTCCCAAGCACTTTGTGAATTTAAGTACATTTTATGAATCCTTTGTTAATTAGGATGTCATCTTAACACTCCAAGAAAAGCTTTCCATCAAGTGTATTGAACACTTTTCCCTGATGCTGGAGCAGAGGGTTGAAGGATCTGGAACAAAACTCCTTTTGCTACATGAACAGGAGACTCTAACTCAGGTTTGTGTAATGATATGTGAAAACAGATATTAATGAGATGGGTTAATCAGTAAATTGTCCATCTTTTTCATTACTCAAGTGAGTTACCTACAAGAATTATAGTTTGATGCTGTCCATCAAACAGCATTTAGATGAGGTTGTAAGAATCAGGTTCTCACAGGAAACAAATATTTTTCTGTTACAAACGTCATATTGCATTGCTTCATTGGGCCATTCAGAAGTATTAAGAAGTTCTGAGAACCACAGTCTGCCCAAATTTCTTTAAAAACCTTATTTTGATCTTTGGTTCCAGTCTGATTATACAGATCTGTATCTGGGTGACAGAGAATAATGCTCCTCTTTCTGAGGAAGTCGGGTTTGTCTTGTTTACACCTTATGTCACTTCAGTGATGATGAATTGTGACCCAGAAAACGCTGGTGTGACTTTCTTCTTTAGATCAGGGAAGTGTGACTAAAGGTGAAGTGGCTTCATACTTACCAGCGGAGTACCCTGATTTGAGCTGCTTATCATTTTGCCAAATTGTTAAGACTGAAATTTTCCCTTGTATTTCTGAGTTCTAGGAAAACATTAGCAGTTTTTTTAATTTCAACTACATTTGAAAAAAAAAGTAGAAAAGGATTCTTAGATGAGATGGAGAAAAATATTGAAATTGCAGAATCTCCTTGATCCTATAACTAGAGTCTGTGTAATGGTGTGAAGGAGCTTAGTTTGCCAGCTAACAGTCTTTCTAGCATTTTCTAATCTTTAAACACTTGCTTTTGCCATATTAACATTCTTTTCTTGAGGGTATAAGCTACGCAATGATTGCACAATATCCAAAAGTACTCAATACTGGCTGTCCTGGCCTAGCTCTCTCCTTTGAAGTAATTGGTAAAATACTCATTGAAATCAGAAGGATCAAAATAAACCAACACAGCGAGCTTTCAAAACTCCCATCCCGAGCTTTAATTTAGATGTACAGAGTATGTCTAGATACTTAAGAATGAGGTCAGAGACAATGTGAGATAAATACACCTTTTGAAAATTGTTAGGGCAAGAGAGAGACTTCATTAGGGATTTTTAAAAGTATAGTTTTATAAAGTAAAGCTGTAGGCTATAAAGTACCCTAACCCTCTAACTGCATTAGCCTAATTGAATAAGTTAGATAAACTACATTAATTCTGGGGGTGTCTTCTTTGAAGTTCCTGTAAAATCAGCAATACTTTAATTTGCCATTATAATGTTGCTGCTGACCATGACTTACAGTGGTGTTATTGGATTGTTACTCTTCCATCCAGTTTTTCATTAGCTATGTGGTGGTCTCCTGTGAATATACCCGGAATACAGTGCTAGATGTTTAACAAAGTTTTGCTGACCAACAAGCAAAGTGGTCTTTTTAATTTTTTAATGTATTGGGTCTCGGTCAGAAGTTATGAAGTAGATCTCTTGATCCAGGAAAAAGACCAAATTTCTCACAAATTGCCTAATGGGTTAAAATAAGCAAGAGAAAGTGAGGAAAGTATCCAAGCTGGGCCTCACCTGTGTTCTCAGACAATCTAAGAAATAAAATGTGACTACTCCCCAAAAACCTTCTAGCTCTTCTCATTTATAAGTATTTTAGTCCTGCTGAAGCTCAACTCAGTTTGTATTTCACTTGGATGGTTTTCGTTAAGGTCTGTTTTCTCTATCCTTTCACTCTGGTTTTGAGTGAGGGAATTCTATTGTTTTGAGGATGAGTTGTGTCAGACAGTCATGCCTATAGGAGTTTAAAACTCCTTTCACAAGATTATAAATATGATGTTCTTAGGTGAAGAACTTAGTAAGTAGCCTATGACAGAGCTTTTTGATGGAGAGAATTATTTTTCTTGCTACCACATGGCTCTGGAGCAGGGTCACGTTGCCTGAGACTACAGAGCACGTGGTTCAACCAGGGTTGCCAACCTCTAATGTCTTTATTTCGCTATCCTAGGTGACCCAAAGGCCAGGCTCGCACAAGATGAGATGTCTTTTCAGGATTAGCTTTGTCCCAAAGGATCCCATTGATCTTTTAAGAAGAGATCCAGTTGCTTTTGAATATCTCTATGTACAGGTAAGTGAAAGTACAGCCATTGTTAGTGTAAAGGAGAAAAAAGAAATGGACTTATTGTATATATAAATTTACATTATCACATAGCAAGTGTGGCTGCTGTAAATCCTGGCTTTGTTTTCTGCTGCATAAAGCCCGTGAATGCACTTGGGGAATGTGGAAATCTCTATCATCTACAAAGTCCTCTTTCTTCCTAAGTCTCTCCAAACAGTAATGCTTTGATATCTTTCCAAAGTATATTTGGCTTTAGAAAAGAGTGAAGCTGAATTAATTGCTAATACTTATTTATGGGACTGCAATATCAGACAGAAATGATGTCTGAAAAGGAACTTCCAGTAAACTGGTTGGGAAAACTGATGCACAAGCAATGTGGTTCTCCCGAGTATCTCACCAGGTAGATATCTGCTAGAATCCTGCTATCCTGAGTCCAGATACACTGATACTCTCCCAGCACTCTTTGTGATGCAGGATTACTCTTCTCCCCAGGAAGGATGAAGAAAGCTAAGGTCAAAATACTCCTGCCTTCTGCTCTTTGGCAGAAGTACTGGTATTCTTCCTAAGTACCCATGTCCTGGTGAACATCTGACAAATCTGAGAGCAACAGTCTGACCTTCAGCATGGTCCTGCTTCTGGGTTTGGGATTACTCTACATGCAGTGTTAATTAAAAAAAAAGCAAAACCCCAAACAAACAAAGAAAAATCCAAATAATTTATTTTTAGTGCAAGATTTTTTAACTTCATGCTCCCCCTACTGGTTTTTTGGCAGAGCTGTAACGATGTGGTTCAGGAAAGATTTGGACCAGAACTGAAATATGACATTGCCCTGCGGTTGGCTGCGTTACAAATGTATATTGCAACTGTGACCACCAAGCAAACTCAGAAAATTTCCCTCAAATACATAGAGTAAGTTGAGAATGCTGTGTATTCTTAAAAAGTGAAACATTAGTAGTAACTAGTAGATTCTTTAAGGTTGTTTCCTTAATATGTCTGTATGTATGCACCAATTTTAGGTTTATTCTTTGTCACTGAAATTAATTCAAGTGTGTTAAGAGCAGTATGTCTGGTCATTTTAGTGCATTTACCTTTTGGTCATCTGTTTAGGCATGTGAAGTAACCTATAAATGTAAGTAAGATTAACTCATTTGCTTTCAGTGATCTATGATCTAAATTTATATGGTCTGAATCCTAAGGTTTTAGTAGAGATTATTAAGACTCAGATTATTGCTTGATTCAGAAAACAGTAGGGTCATAGATTCCATTGTGTAATATTTCTTAAATGCAGAAGTATCCCAGCAGGCACCTGTCTTATATTAGACAGCATGTATGTGTAACTACAAAGAAAAAGAAACATTCCAGAGTGCGAATGAGTACGTCTGCTTGGATTAAAAAAAAAAACAACAAAAACCAAAGCAGCAAAAAACTTGCAACAAAATAAAAACCCCAAACCCTAAAACTTCTGTTACTGTTGCATAGCTTATTTGCAGAATAGAAGTCACTGTTACACACTCAGTAGTTGATCCACCGTATTGAAGATAGTGTTATATTCTATCCTACTAATGAATCAGCAAAAATTATTACTTAGAAGTGAGAAGTCAGTCTTCTATTAAAAGGGGTGCTTCAAGCAGAAAAAAATCGGTAAAAGGAGGGAAACTGTTTTTGAGGGGGACCCTCTCCCCCCCCAAAAAAAACCTCCTATAAGTGATAAAGAAAATGACTCTCTGATTTGTGCGTTCTAAGGAAGCCTCAAAAATAAAATGACATCTGACATTAAATTGTAAATTATCTGCTATTTTAATTCTGTAATGGTGCTTGCCTATATAATTAAGTGGTGTTTAACATAGACTTTAAACATCAAACTTAAACATCTTTTCTGAATGGCACGATTGAAGAGGTGGGAAGGATAGAAGAGAGATTATTTTTCATTTTAAAACATCTTTTTCATAAGAACTACATAGTTTGAATCTAGAAAATAATGTGTTATTGCAGAACTCTGGACTTGATTAACTGTCCTGTTTTCAGGTGATCGTTCACTTGACATCATAGTCACCAGTCTTTAGATAAATAATCATCACAGAAATGTGAAATTAAATATATGCCTTTTATTGCAGAAAAGAATGGGGATTAGAGACTTTTCTTCCATCTGCTGTGCTGCAAAGCATGAAAGAAAAGAACATAAAGAAAGCACTTTCCCACCTTGTCAAAGCAAATCAAAACCTAGTTCCTCCAGGAAAAAAGGTATTACATTTGCATCTTAATGGAAAATATGTTTTAAAGAAGAGAAAGGGTGGCGTACATGAGAAACATTTAAAGCTAATCCTTTGGAGAAACACCTAGTCATTATATTTTCAGAGATTTCACTTCAGGTGCTCATATAACATAGCCAAGAACAATTAAATATAATCAATTATGCCCCAACTAAACTATCTTCTTGAGAATGACAGAGAACTGGTTATTAATACATCACGTATGATAAAGATACATATTTTAAAAAATTAATTTAGTGCTTCCTATGAATAGCAGATTCATTAGGAAAATTATTGTTCTCTCTCTGGTGTTCTCATCTGAATTACATTAACCTACGTGCTGGACATAATTTTTGTTTTTCAAATTGTTTTCTGTTACGCTGTAGAGAGAGAGACTTTTTGCTGGCCAAGATCTAACTAGAAAGGTGATGGTCCTTACAGTAAATGACCCTCCTTACTGTTGTAAAATGCTTTTCTTAGCACTAAGCTTTCTGTTCAGCTGGAAAAAGACATGGAGAAGACAATATCTTTGAGAAATGTCTTTGTTACATGCATACAACTGAGACTGCTTTTAGACACAATAATGAGGTTTCTTAATGCAGGTCATCTAGTCTCTCTTTGTAGTCAATGGAGAGAAATAGGCACTTCGAGGGAGCGATTCATCCCATCCCACATTAGGAACCAAAAATAGGTCAGATTACTTGTGTCCTAGAAATGCTTATTTCTCTTCATGGACTATAAAAAGAATCTAAGAGTGACTAGTTGAGACATAAAATTATTGAATCCTGCTTCATGACGCTTTTTTTCTGAACCAAAAAACCTCAGAACAGCTGGTGCCTGAGCTAAGGTTCATTGCAATCAGCAGAAATCCTTCTTGGAGGTTTCAGATCACATCAAGACTGTGAACGTAGCTCTATGTGTTTGACTAGCGAAGCTCAGGAAGAAAGGCCATCTCTCTGAAGCACTGCATATCTCCTATAGTGCTGAAACTAAAGCTGAATTATGCCAATTGCTTATTATTTGTCCTGGTAGAGTAAATTTGGGTTAATTTTGGAAGCTGTCGCTGCTGTGGACCTTGCAGGTCTAAGGTATGCCTTACAGTGGCATATATATAGTATCAGTTATTGGTTAGAAGAGATATTGCAACCGTCCCTTCCTATGGCAAGCAGTCTTTATGGGTTTGCTTCACTTTTTTTTTATTTGAGCATTGGAAATATGTTGCTTCCGACCTGCCTTTTTTTACCAGGTAGGTCTCAGAAACAAAGCATCTGAGCTCATTGTCACCTTCTGTCTCACTTGTAGGTACTAACAGAGGAACTGATTTCTTTCTGGGGTCTTTTCTTCCTTCACATGAAGGGAAGCTTCTCATTCTCAGGATTCTCCTGTTTTTTACAATCCCTGTGTATTTCTCCACTGAGTGAACACCTGGTGAAGGAAAGGGGAAAGCATTACCACTAGTTGCTCTGCTTCAGATTCATTTCCTCCTTGGTGTCAAGAACAAACTTAGGATAGGGGCCCTTAAAATGTTGTTCAAGAGTAATTTTTTGAATTAGAATTCCAGTGGCTGAAAGGAGACTAGCAAATGAGATGAGACTGTTTTATATTATCTTTCAAAAATCCAGATATAAGGATTTAGACCAGGGAGGTAAACGGTTTGGATCCAGACTCTTTGGGTGAAATTAACTGTTCCTTGTTTCCGTTCTGTCTCATAAAGTATTTCCAAGTTTTATTTCCTAAGTAGGGAGTTTAAGTTCAGAGGAGGAAAAAAGGAGACAAATTATGACTTGTATTACATGATATGATCATATGCATTGCTGTGCTGTATTTAGCTTTCAGATTTATTATCTACTAAATATAGTGGAAGAATTTCATTTTACAAACTAGGAAATGCAGTAACGAGTTGGAATAATATGCCAAGCACCACAAGTAGCTAGCAAAATGTAATATACATAGCTGACAAAAGCAAATTCTTTGTTCTCTTTCTCTATATAGGTACATAAACATTTAAGAACTGATGGAGTTTATGAATGGAGAGCTGCTGTCTTATCCTTGAAATCCCTCAATGAACAGATGTTTAATCTGAGTACTTTAACGTTTTCCCTTCATTGAAGCAGTTACCATGTTCTTGCAGTGCTCTGATCTGCCCATTCTCAAGTCCTCAGTGCATTTTAACTAAACAAGCAAGATATTAATGTTAAGAATGAAACGGTTTCTCCTCATCTGAAACTCGAGCATGTAAAGATTTAGTTTCAGGCTCCAAAGAGCTGTTTAAGCAGTCTGTTCTCCTTATATTACACAAATACATTTTCTTTCTGAATTTTATAATGTGATGATTTTCATAACTACTTCTTACCCCTGTTTCTCCTTTCTCAGCTCTCTGCTCTGCAAGCCAAGGTGCATTATCTGAAGTTCCTCAGTGATTTGCGATTATATGGAGGGCGTGTTTTCAAAGCAACACTAGTGGTAACGTTTCTCTTAAAATAGTCTCTCTCTTCTCTTGATTTTTTTCATCAATACTTTTTTTTTTTTTGGCAAAAGCTGGATCATATGATTTTCTTTAGAAGTTTAGGTTTTATTCATACACTTAAAAATCATTGTTAATTGAATCAAATCACCTTTTTTTTTCTTTTCGTCTTGAAAATAACATACCTGATATAATTTGAACTTTACTGGGAATTTGGAGGTAGGTAGCACTTTTCTAGCAAATAGCACCATCCAATTAACTATAGAATGCTAAAATTATTACTCTGGAAAAATCTTAATGACAAAGTTTTTCTTTCAACAGAAGGAGAGTCCATCCATCTGTCTGTCCGTCTAACTGCCCATGTAAAAACTAGAGTACAATCAAAATCCAGCAGGAAATTCCTTTTTGTTTTTAATTATGAATCAAGGATGCTCTTGTGTATCTTCTTAGAAAAAAACATAATAATCTTTAATGTAGAAATGCCATGGAAATGTAGCCCTAAGTAACGGAAAGTTATCACTGAAAGTGGTTTCTGTCACTATGCAGTAGCTGTCATGTTTTTTACCTCTGCTTTTTTCACTAAAGCAGGGAGAAAAGCGTTCAGAAGTGACACTGTTAGTAGGACCGCGGTACGGAATCAGCCATGTGATAAACACCAAAACAAACCTTGTGGCTCTCCTGGCAGACTTCAGCCACGTGAACAGAATTGAGATGTTTACAGAAGATGAAATCAATGTTAGAGTTGAGCTGCATGTCTTAGATGTAAAAGTAAGTTTGTTATTAATTTATGTTGATATCTATAAATAATGTTTTTGTCTTTATTTGAATAGTATATCAAGCCATACTATTCTGAATATTTTCATGCCAATAATATTCTGAGGGTGCATTTTTAGCTTTTTGTTTGGACAATGCATGTATACCATGGCTTGGGCATTGGAGGGCCCTACAGTGTACCAGACAGGTACTTCGCAGCACTTTTATTTTATTTCGATTTTTCTCTTGGCTGGCCCCAGGCAACTGGCTTTGTTGTTGTCTTCCTGGATTTCCATGGTTAGAAGAGGTGGTGATGAAATTTGTCTTCTTTTGAAGCTCCTTCTAATAGACAATATTATTACCATTGGAAGTGTAATAGACAATATTATTACCATTAGAGATTCATCAGCTGCATCGAACCGGTGTTCCCTGTAGTCCAGTGTTACATCTGCAGAGTTCACTGCAAGCAACCACATAGCAGTTACCAATTAGATAAACTGTAAAAAGGCATGGGGTTTTTTTCTTAGCTTTTGTAGTTCCAGTTCAGTGCTTTACCCTGCATAATATATTCACACATGCTCATCATCTACCTCTAGTTGTTTAATTTCTCTTGAATCCCATGTAATACTTTGCATCTATGGCATTTACTGGCAAAATGAGTGGAGTTTAGTGTGTTATATTGTCCTGGTTCTTCTTGGTGTGGTTTCTATTTGGTTTTGAAGTGAAATAATTCATGGACTTCCTAGGACATTAACAAGGATAACTACAGATTGAATGAATAGTTCTTGAAACGTATATATTTGATTAAAATAAATAGAGCCTAACAGTTTTTTTTGCTTACCCAGCTATACAGAAAAAACATACATAAGGAATATTTTATTAAGCTTTGAATGCTTTATATATATTGACCTGGAACTGTTTCCATGTGTTTACATTAATGAAAAAAAATTGCTGTAAATTAATATAGATGCTCTTTGACAGCAACCCAAGGGAAATTTACAGGTTGGTAAACACAGCATCTCTTTCGCCTTACTTAGCAGAGTGACATCTGAGGATCTCAGGCTGCTTTACCTGTTAGCATTGCTGTGCTAAACTCACAGCCCTCTTGAAAGAAAGCTGTTATCACCTTTTTACAGATGGAGAAATTAAATTCTTCCCGTCTGCTCAGATGCAGCACAATATGCCATAGTATTTTTTATTACCATGGATTTATGTTGTTTTATATTATAATACTGTTACTGTCTTATTGCAAATTGTGTATATCCCCATCTCCTTGCATTTCAACACTTTTAGTCTCAAAGTCAGAGAGACTGGCTTAAAATTACAAATCTAGGAGGCTCTGGATGGAATTTGACAAAAAAATGCCTCTCTGTGGGCACAGGTAGGGGTTGTCAGTATGTCCTGTGAAGGAGATGCAGGCACACACAGGTAGTTATTCTCAACTGATGTTTTCATCCCTTAACTTAACTTAAGGTAACAGGTTCATATGTCCAGGTTCTGAATATGCCAGTATATGTCATATATGCCATTATTTTCTTCACGAATGGACTGTTCCAATTTTTTTTTGTTCCTTTTAATACATTCTCAAGCATGTATGACTTGGCAGAAGAAGGCAAAAAGTTTAGCTGTCACGAGACTGTTCAGCAGATTAACAGTAGTTCACAGAACTATTTCCAGCAATTTGAGGTTTCTGTAGAGTTCTTCTATTTCTCACAATCCCTGCAGAAATTTTGAGATGAATGTAGCATTTCAAATTTTAGTTTTTAGTAGTCACTCAAAAGAACAGAGACAAATTAACCTGATGTGGGTTTAATAATTTATACTAACTTTAATAGCTATAGTTGAATATCTTCAAAGAAGCATGTATTGATTGGAAGCTCAAGCTGTAGTAAAAATATTTAAAGAAAAAAAAGCATACATTTTTCTGGGTTGCTGAAACCTGTTTATAGAACATTCAGGGTGTCTGGAACATTTTGGCCTAAGATACTGCAGCACAGGCATTTAAAAACTCATCAGACCTATTGTGGGTTTGGTAGTAAGCTATAATCATCAGTTATGTTTTGGCCACAGCTTCCACCAGAATCAGTTGCCTTTTTGCTAGTAAGGGGCTGAGTACGTTGCAGAGCCATCCTTGCTGCATGTAATATTCCTCCTGGAAAGAATGATGCAGGTCCTTGCATACGTCTTGTGACAGTGGGCTCTGCATGCTAAATTATGATAAATTGTCACAAATGTACACATAGCTATGAGTCACTACAAAATGTGAGTGATAAAATGGGTTGTCTATGGTATAATTTCTGTCTATGCATCATGGTAAGGGCTTCATTTTTATTTCCTGTCTAGGAGCTGTAAAGGCTAGCCACCTTAAAATAAATTTGAGGAGAACAGCTTTTGGTATAAAAAGCTGCAGAGACATGAACAAAATTTTTAGACAAAGAAATGTATACGTGATGGCAAAAGAAAAGGGATTTAAAGAAAGGATGTTTCACATGGGTATCTCAGGTTTGATGCTTGTTAGCCTGGCAGCCATAGTTTGTCAAAACTCTGAAGTCTCTCGTTTTTGTTGGTCTGGATTTTTTTTACAGTGCTTTGTGTTTGTTTTCTTTGCTGATCTCCCTTCTGAGGATCTTTCTGCATTCTGAGGATCTTTCTCCCTTCTCTTTGTCTCTGTTTATCTGCTTATTTTTTTACCACTTGTCTTTTCAGTAATGCCAGGCCACAAACACTGAAATCTTTTAACCTCTCACTGTCTCTGCTGTGTAATGATAGCTTTAACCACGCTACTGTGTCTTCTGAACCTCAGCTTTCCTTGAATGTTTACTTCCCATGACTTCCTTCATTGCATATGCTTAGTGCACCTTGTGTTTTGAATCTGTGGATTCCCATAGTACTGCAAGACTCCAATGCCTAATGTACCAGGTTCTTAATCCATGGCAGATTCAATGTAACATTAAATAGTGTTTTGGCAACGATAAAATATCTGTGCAAGAAAAAGATGGAGCAAGAGTCTTAAAATGGTTAGCCTCATTCAGAAAGAGAGCAATCAGCTGTTAAGATGTCCAATTGGAGTTTTACCTTTTCTAGATTTCTTATGCTTATGGTAGTGAGGAAAATAAATTCTTGTGTGTATTTTTCAATGTAGTGTTTGTGATGTAATTCCTTTTGCTTCAATGTACTAGTATTGTCAGCAGGTAAACAAATCGAGGAGGAACAGCCTTAACTTGATTGTGTTCTTCTTAGCCTATTACTCTTCTGATGGAGTCATCAGATGCAATGAATCTTGCTTGCCTAACAGCTGGATACTACCGACTGCTGGTTGACTCAAGGCGTTCCATATTTAACATGGCCAACAAGAAAAATACAGGGAGCCGAGAAACAGGTATTCATTTCACAGTACGTTAACAACGGTCCAACATCATACAAAGAAGAAGTCAGCTTAGGGCAGAGCACCTCCAGATAAATAGAGGGCTATGTCAAATAAGATCTGATTGCTGGCTCAGGCCTAGCACCACAGTATATCAGTTCAGCTTTATAATGTTCTAATATCCAGCCTATGATAGCATCTTAATGGTAAAATAAGCCCTATGATAAATTTCTTTCCTATTCTAGTAAAATAGATGCATGCTCCCTGTGCGTGTTATTATTTTATATGCGTATATCTTTTGTAAGAATACATGTGGTGTTGGAGAAACCTGCTAGTTTTTTGTTAGTATTCCTACTATTTAGCATTTGTACCTAGCTGAGGTTTAGTTTTGTTCCAGAGGAGAAAAGTACCAGTAAAACTTTAGGTCATTAAGTCAACAGGTATTTCACTTAGAACAGGGGTGAGTTTAAAAGAGTTTTTTTGAAGTCTGTGATGGTTTAGCTGTCCTATTCAGAATGTTTAATGCTCAGCATTAACAATTTATTGTTTACAAATTACATGACTTTGTTCTTTGATTTCACAATATTGATTTTATTTCACCATGCCACAGGATCTGAAAACAGAGGGAAGCATAATATCCTTGCTTCTGAGTGGAATTGCATACCAAAAACTACCACTTTCCTGGCTGAAGGAGATCAGGAGACTCAAATATCCTTTGCTGATCCAAAACAGAAGACTGTAGATGTTTCTGAAAGTCTGTTATGTCAAAAAGAACACAGACATCTGTACATAGAAAATACTTATAATTCAGGTGGATTTGATCAGCATCTGGCCAAGCAAAGTGACCCTGCTGAAGCAGAAGAAAGCAGAAATTTTAACCAGCCTTCACTGCTGTCACTCTCAGGTTTGGAATCTACCAAGAAAGCACAGGATTCCCCCAGGGGAGCAAAAGTTTCGTTTATATTTGGAGATCACAACTTGGATGGTATCAGTCCCCAGACTCTTGGCTATGAAAGGCTTTTGGATGAAAGTCCAGAAGTACTAGAAAAACAAAGAGCCATTTATATTAGTAATGCCAGTGATATTAAAGGCCTGGAGTTATCACCAGATGCTGAAAGCATTCAGTTTGCTACAAATTCTGTTTACGCAACTATAAGCGATGGTAAAATATTTGGAGCTGCGGAAGGGATAGAAGAGCCTTTGCTACATGATATTTGTTATGCCGAAAACACAGATGATGCCGAAGATGAAGATGAAGTAAGCTGTGAAGAAGACATTATGGTAGGAGAAATCAATAGGCCTGCTCTTCTCAGCCTTTCTGGTTCTAGTGATGACATTATTGATTTGACTTCACTTCCACCTCCAGAAGGTGATGATAATGAAGATGATTTCCTATTGCATACCTTAAACATGGCCATTGCTGCTCCTCCACCTGGCTTCAGGGACAGTTCAGATGAGGAAGACACTCAGAATCAAGCAACTCAGCCTAGAGACAACAAGGAGCAAGACAGTAATCTAGGCAATGATGACATTCCAGTGTCGCTTATCGATGCTGTCCCTACTAATACAGAGGGGAAATGTGAAAAGGGGCTAGATGATGCTGTAGTCTCTACACTTCAAGCACTAGAAGCTTTGGCTGCTTCAGAGGAACAGCAGACGAATGACAATTCAGGTTCTTTCACCATAGTTACATTTATTCATTGAAAATCATTCCATCTCATCCATTTAGCTTTGGAAGTACTCCATTTCATGAGGGTTGGTTTGTTTTTTTTTCTAGTTTTCCTTTTATTTTTTGCCATCATTTTGCATACATCGTATTCCATATTTAATGGAGCACCATTATGTTATTAAACTACCTGTTTCGGGAACTGTGCAATAAAGTCAAAGTATTCTTACAAAGCATATTTTTTTCTCTAATACACTCCCTTTTGCCTTTTGCTTATCCAGGTGCTTCAGCTGCTGTCATTTAATTGAGTCTTATTTTTTGTGGCTTGCAGGTGTAGCTATCCTGCGAGCGTATAGCCCTGAGTCATCTTCAGATTCTGGCAATGAAACAAATTCCTCTGAAATGACTGAAAGCTCTGAACTAGCTGCAGCACAGAAACAGTCGGAAAACACTGCACGTATGTTTTTGACCACAAGTGAAGGCTACCAACCCCTTGTGGAAGAACAGACTGAATTTCCTATTGCTAAGAATCAGGCTGGAGGGCCAGGCATGAAGCCCTCACAGCCTTTGACCAGTCATCAGGCTGCAGAGCTACAGTCAAAAGTTGTGCCTTCAAAGCAGATTCTTCATTCTGATAATATGGAAATGGAGCCAGAGACCATGGAAACAAAATCTGTCACTGATTATTTTAGCAAATTGCACATGGGATCCTTGGTATATTCTTGCACCAGTAAAAGGAAAAATAAGATGACGGATAGTGAAGTAAAAGCACCCTCTGATGGCAATGCTACTGTGAAAAAGCAACAGGGAAATAAAAAAGCAGAGACTGATGAAGATCTAAAAGCTAAATTTGGAACTCTTTCAGCAAGAGACAGTCAACGCCTAAGCACTTTTAATGTGGAGAGAACTGCCTTTCGCCAAAGATGGTATGCTACCGATGATGGGGCAGCAGATAAGCCAAGCCCAGAAACAGTGAATGGGAAGACTTTTACAAGAGGTCCTGTTGTTGGTAAAGCAGAAACTGACTGTAAGGATGAAGTGGATCCTGAGGTGGATCAGGATGATACCTCAGGGCTTAGCCAAGGTGAAAATTTCCTGTCAGATATGACTCCTGTGTCTTCAGCCAAAGACCTAAACGATGCAGAAGATACTGATTTATCTGCAGATGACCATCCTTCAAAGCTTCCAGAAGCAGAGCAGAGTGTGGCTAGGCTTTGTGAATATCACTTGACTAAGCGCATGTCATCTCTGCAAAGTGAAGGCCATTTCTCACTGCAGAGCTCTCAGTGCTCTTCAGTGGATGCAGGATGCAGCACAGGCAGTAGCACATGTGCTACACCTGTCGAATCTCCTTTTTGTACCTCTGATGTTAAGCACATCATCTCTGACCCATCAATGAAGGGCATTGCCTATGTTCCAGGAGATGAAAGAGCTGCCATTCTTCCAAACCATGGGACGACATACAAGGACCTGCACCAGCAGCCGGAAGCCGTGTGTCACAGAATGACGGTGCCTGTTGTGCATTCAGCAATTAATGCTGAACCTCTGTTTGGCACTTTGAGAGAAGGATGTCATCGGATCCCCAAGATAAAAGAAACTACAGGTACAGGAGTAATAAAGAGTTTCTTATATTTGTTTTTAAAGCAAAATGTAGGCATTGAGGACTAGGTAAGACATTTCTATTATCTTTACCTTGACCTATATCTTCAAGTTGTAGCAGACAATGGAAATAGTGCTTCATTTATCTATTCATTTTACTTATACCTGTTGAAATATTCTTAAGAGATGCATACAGAGATCACCTTTTAAAAAAACCTCTCATTATATTTAAAAATATATGGAGGGACACTGATGGAGAGGCCTCCTCCACTCTTTGGAAGCCTCTCCTAAATCCATAGTCACTTGAGTTCCAGGATATTTGCTAGATTATAAGATGACTTCAGAGGGTAAATTAATGTAGGAGAGAAAAACCTGTGATTCATTTTTTATGTATCCTATATGCTATTTTAGCAAGTTGTCAAAAGCCTGCCAGTATGAATAAAAAGCTCTAAATGTAAGGATGAGAAAATGTCACTACTTTATTAAGCATGTGTTTACTTCACAATCTGACAGTAGGTGTTTCTTCAAAGTTATAAAAAATGCACAGTTTTTCAGAGATAGCACTGGAAATTCTTTCAGTTTTATTTTAAATGTTTCCCTCTCCCTGTGATTGCAACCCACATGTAGCAGTCGTGTGTGAATGCATGAAAATCCAAAAGTGCAATAGACTAGGAGCTAGAATGAGAAATACTCTTTCTCTGCCAAAAAAAGCCCCCATGTAACCAAACCAAAATTACCATGAATGCAACTTTCCATACTCTCTCAGATGTAGTTAATGAAGGTATTTTAATCTGAAAGTATTCATCTAATCAGTAACAGAAAATGTGCAATCCGTATATTGGGGCATGTTTAGGATGTTTTATAGATAATTTTCTATTGCTTTTTTAAAAAAAAGTTTGCTGTACTGGAATGAACAATGAATTATTCATAATTTATAATTTCTTGATAGATTTTAAGAGGCATTTTAGTGAAATACAAAAGACTAGTATTGAATTTTTTTATGGAATATTTTGAGGAATGTAAACCATTGGGAAATACCACGAATCCATTTTTCCTGACTGATAATAGATATTTAAAAGTTTAGTGTCCAAATATTATCAGGGTGATGCTTAATTATTCTGTCTGCTCTTCTACTACCCCTAGTGTAGCTTTCACAGAGCCTGAAAAGGGAAGACAAGGAGGCATGCCTACAGCTTTTCCTAGACAGCCTCTAGCTGACTCCATCATGCTATCATCCATGCTATCAGAATCAAAGGTGCCAAGTCAAAATCAAGACTCTTGTGACATTCCCAAAGTAAATCAGGCTTGTGGGTCAACAGTTAGTTTACGGCCATATGACATGATAGGAGGAAGCCTCAGGATGCCGCAGAGCAGGAAAGTGCTGAGACGCAGCAGCAGCATCATTGGAGGATCTGCAGGCATTGAGATGCTGTTTGAAAAGAAGGCAGCCACAGCCAGTTTGAAATGCCTGGACATCACCCGAAAAGATGAATCCAAATCGGAGAGAAGGGTGGAATTTTCCCTGGGCAAAAAGCTGTCAAAAAGTTATTCTCAGAGTTGTGTGTATGTCAGCACTGATAGGAAGGACAGTAAGAAGTGCTCAGGCACAGGTGCCAGTCAGAAGGACTCCAAGCCATGTCGAACGTTGCCTTTGCGAAAGCTGGACACCAGCACCTGGAAGTGTCGTGGTCCCTTTAGCTATTGCTTCCTAAGCAGAGGAAATAATGACAACGATGATGAAGATGACCAAGACAGCCATCAGCTCTCACATCTCTTTGAACATAAGACTCCATGTGAGCTCACAGAACAAGTTGGTCAGTCGTTGTCCAGTGACAATGAGCAGAAAGTCTTGGAGTCCCCAAAAGCTGCTGAACCCCCACAAGATGAGGCAGTCAATGAGCATGAGAAGAGCAGTGCCGACACCCAAGGTGGCCAAATTGATGTGAATCTCAATGATGTGGCCTTTGATGCACGAATCACGCGAATAAATGTGATGAAAGAGAAGACTTATGCAATGCCTGATGGATTTATTGCAGCACAAAAGGATGCCAGTGAACTACTCTCACTGGTCCGAGCAAGTATGGGCAAGAGAGAAGATTTACATCCAGAAACATATGACCTTAAACTTTCTAAGTACAAACAACTGTTATCTTTGGAATCGAGACAGTTGGGAAGTGCCTGCAGGAAAATGGCCATGGCTGATAAAAGCCCTGAGGAAATGCTTTTAGCTATGACTTCCAGCTTTCAAGTACTCTGTTGCTTAACAGAAGCCTGCATGCGTTTAGTTAAAGTAATGAACTCCGAAACACAGCAGCAGGAAATTATAGCTAAGATAGACGAGGTTGTAATAAACTACATTTGTCTTCTGAAGGCTGCAGAAGCAGTGTCAGGCAAGACCTCCGGTGATCCTGGCATTAAACTCTTGGCTCGACATTCGACTACCATGGCCGCTATTGTAAGCACACTAACACGTTCTCTTAAAATGCTTTTAAACAAATAAAATTCAAAAGTCACTTCATAATCTACCTTTGCAAAGCCATACATAAAAAACTTTTATTTACTGTATGTGTATGAACTAGTGTAACAAACTCAGCTTTCTCTGTATATTTTGTTATTTTATATAAAATAGGTATGAGATTAAAAAAAAAGTTAAAATACTGAACACTGACAAAAGTAATTAGTAGATCTGTCCTTCCATTTATACAAAAACAAAAGCCAAAAAAACCCTCTACCTAAGACCAGAAAAAAAGAAACAGAAAATAAATCCTATATAGGAGCAAGTTGATGTTTGACTATTTTTCATATAGTCAAATTTATGGTTGTATGAAGTGAACTTCTAAAGCCTGTTATGTCAATGAAGTTGTTTTCTGTTTCGTCCAAGTTTTCACTTGGAGAATGCTCCATGTTTAGAAATGATAAATCATAATGTATATAACACAATATTTAATGTTTTAAAATTATAATTTTTAAGCATTGAAAATAGCAAAAAGACATTTAAAATCCAAGAGACTATTATAACTTACTAGAGAATATATATATAATAAATGACTCTTTTGTTCATATGGACTGAATTACCTGATTCTTCTTTTCTAGGAAATTCTGTACTTAAAATAAAAAAGAAATTAAAAAAACCAAACAATCTATTGAATATACCAACTTCAGAGGGTATTTGATGTATTGAACATTAGTGTTGGCATTTTAGACAGATAAGGTACCTGTGGAAGACTAAGGACAGAGAAACCAGAGTGGTGGTGGTTTTCTCTCTGAAATGAAAGGTTGATGCCGAAACGGTCAGACCAAAATGTATGGGGCAGCTCTAGACACCCATTTCCCTGGTAAATGAGAGAGGGAGGACCATCAGGAAATTCATATGCTGTTTACTGTTTCATCATATACCTATGGTGCATCGGAACAACATGAACTGCATCTATTTTGTTAAATATTTTATACTTCATATTTTATGATTCTGAATGTTTAACTGTAAAAAAGTTAGAAATAAAATGAAGTTTTCAGAATACAATAAATATCTCTGAAATATTTCCAGCTAGACACAGTTCTTCTCTTGAGTGATGACAAAGGCAATTTGTGAATAATCTCTCCCATCTGAACCTTTCTGAAAAACATTTTGTAGTCTTGTGTTTGAGAGGCAGCCAAAGCAAAAGCGCTCAGTTCCAAGTGGCAAATAGGCTTTTATAAGAGCATCTGGTAAACTTTTCAGTGACCAAGGAGCAGCAACCTCCATTCCCCAAGCTGATGTAGGTAATTTTCATCTGTTTGTCACATACAAAGAGTATAACCGCTTCATTTTGAAAGCTTACCCATTTGGTTGAAGCACATGTGAAGCTTTCTGTGCTGAACTAGACAGACTAAACCAACAAAATTAAGGAAGTAGTTTCTTTCACTTCTTTCACTATGAAACCAAGACAGGTGTTTTCCTCAGACTGCATAGAAACATCTTCAGAAACACAGTATCAGAAGCTTAATCTGTTGTCCATAAGAGAAAAATCTTGTTTCTGAGACCAATTCACTTAGCATATGGACCCACTCTGGAGGGCAACTCATAGGTAGGCTGTAGGCTGAATTACACTGTTGGTGGGTGACAACAGCTTGTCCTGTGTGGTGCTCACACTTGGTGCTCTCGTTCTGGCAGCCGAGAGAGTGGGACCATGTGCGCTGCTCTGGTGCTGCAAATAGTGTGGGTTTTGACTATTTCATATGGGGGGAAAAAAACAGGATGAATTGTTGTATTGGTACGTATTCCGTGATTGTTTACTGAGTTTATAAAAATGTCATCAGTGATTTGGAAACACTAAGTTCCAAAAATAAATTTAGGATTGTCACAGCTAAGCATTGACATAGTTCATAGGAATGTGTTGCTTTCAGCATTGCTAGTCCAGTCCTTTTCATTCCACTCCATTTCAAAAATTGATCTAATTTTATTTCAAAGGTAAGCAGGTTTTTGTTGTCCTTTTGTTTAAGCACTTTCCTGTTTGCAGAAATGCTCATTTTGCTCCCTAAAGCTAACCATGGCCTTTTTTTTTTTTTTTTTTTTTTTCTTTTGTTGGAATTGTTTTGGCATTTGTCGACTAGTGTGTGTGTGTGTGTGTTTGGGGGGTTGTGTGTGTGTGTTTGGGAGTTTATGTGTGTGTGTATGTGCATCCTCTCCTTTTTAATGCATTTTCATGGCATCATAGAATAATTTGGATTGTAAGGGTTTTCTGGAGTTCATTTTGTCCAACCCTTGCTCAAAGCAGGTTTAATCAGATCAGGTTGCTCAAGGCTGTTTCAAGTTGTTTATTGGACACCCTCCAAGGATAGATGTCCCACAACTTCTCTGTGCAATCTCTAATGTTAAAAAATATAAAAATATAAAAAGTCTTCATCTCTAATCAGCCTTTTTCATGTTTTAATAATATCCATTGTCTTTCATTGTATCACTACGCAGCCCTTAGAAGAGTCCAGCTCTGTCTTC
Organism: Platyrinchus mystaceus; assembly: GCA_035041135.1. NCBI lineage: Eukaryota > Metazoa > Chordata > Aves > Passeriformes > Tyrannidae > Platyrinchus > Platyrinchus mystaceus. Next base: position 98,979,855 of record JAWWLV010000001.1, read on the forward strand.
TCTCTGTGCTTCCATCAGGCTGCAATAAAGTCTCCCCCGAGCCCTCTCTCCTCTGGACTGAGTAAAACCAGTTCCTTCAGCCTTTCCTTGTATATTGTGTGCTCCAGCACCTGACCATCATGGTCACCCTCCACTGAACTCCGTGGTGTGATTTCATAAACGACCACCATGTTCTTGTCTCAGTTTTGATAAATAGGATCACCTAGCCAAGCCAAGGTATCTCTTAGCAGGCAGCTTCTCCTTTCCCCAGGATTTCAGATATCCCCATGTGGTTCCATGCGAATGTCTTTTTTGTGATCTTTCTGCAGAGAATTATATGCAGGCTTTTAAATGCTGCCTTATGAGAACTTTGTACAATGGCACAGCTGCTGGAAATAGTTTGTCTGCAGTCTACTAGAATCACATGTGTTCACAGGCATATTAGCTTGGTGTCTCACAGTTATCCTGTGTCAGGAAGTATGTTAATCTTTCTTCTGGGCTTCAGTGAACCTTATTGCAGCTTTTCGATACTTAAAGAAGGCCTATAGGAAAGATGAAGACAAACATTTTGGCAGGGTCTGTTGCAGTGTGACGAGAGGTAATGGGTTTAAACTAAAAGAGGGTAGATTTAGACTAGTTGTAAGGAAGAATTCTTTTATGATGAGGATGGTGAAGCATGGAACAGATTGCCCGGAGAAGTGATAGATGCCTCATTCCTGGTAACATTCAAGGTCAGGTTGGATAGGGCTCTAAGCAACCTGATCTATCTGAAGATGTCTCTGCTCATTGTAGGGAGGTTGGACTAAATGACCTTTAAAGGTCCCTTCCAACAAAAACTCTTCTCTGATTGTACGATCCTATGATTCAGCTTGTCTTGTCCAGTTAAGGAGAGTCTTGGATGATAATAGACATAACTGCTGTTAATTCTGGGGCATGTGACCTTGCACATCACTTGCTGCTGAATTATAACCTATTTCTAATTATCTTTCAGCGTTAAGGTGACCTTTTCTTCCTGTGTGGCATCCTAATTGATTCCTGCATTAATTAGTTGTACATCTTAACTTCATGACGTCAGGGAATGTCATCAGTATGTACCTCCTTGGACTAAGGCAGTAAAGAAATACTAAATACTATCATCTGGAATATGCTACACTTTTACAGATTTTTATATGTCCACTGTATGTTTAGTGATTTTTCAACTTGACAAAATGACAGGCATCTTCATATCTGAGTCCTTGACTTCAGGCTGTTTTATAAATAACACTTGGTAAAATTTGCCATTTTGAAATTAAGAGACAAAGCTGCATACGTACGTATTTTTTCCTTCTATGCAATTGTCACACCATCAATTCATAATCACTGAAAGATATGGAATGCTTCGTGATGTCTTTGCTGCTCACCAGACGTGAAATAATCACACTAGCACATTATTTGAAGCTGGACTCTTGAGTAACTTTGTCACACAGTTTATATTTAAGAGAGACCCTGGAACTGCTCTAAGATCCAGTTGAGGGTAGCAGTATTTTCTCAGGGATTAATTTGGCTCAGTAGGGTTTAACTGTAGTGTTGCAGCAGCAGACGTTAAAAGCCAGAGCCTCATTGCACAAAGCACTAAACTGTTACAAACTGAAAACTTGGTTCATGTCACAAATATCTTATTGATGAACATGTGGCAATAACATTAACCAGCCTTTATAATTTTCCATTAAAAGTGCAGGAGTAGCTTTTCTGCACAAACAGGTGATCACAAGCTTCTACTTCACTACCTGTGGAACAGCCCTAACAGCTTGGCTGAGCAGGGATCTTCTCTTGGAAATAAGGCAAAAAAAGAAGGTGTATGCGCAGTGGAAGCAAGGTCAAGTGATATGGGAAGAATACAGAGATTCTGCTTGCTGCTGTAGGGAGAAAATTCCAGTTGGCTGAAGCTCAACTGAAGTTGAAGCTCCGAGAAATGTGGGGAATAATAAAAAGAATTTTTTCAAGTATATTAGTGGCAATAGGCAGTATAGAAATATCATTGGCCCATTACAGGATGAGGATAGTCACCTCACAAAAAGGGACAGAGACAAGGCAGAGGCGTTTAAAGCTTTCTTTGCCTCTGTCTTCAAGACAGATGATGGACCAAGGGGATCTCAGTGTCCTGAGCTGGAGGACCATGACTGGGAGAATGATCAACTCCTAGGTGACTCTTAAATAGTGTGGGATCTGCTGCTTCAGCTGGATCCCTACAAATCTATGTGCCATGATGGGATTCATCCCAGACTCCTCAAAGAACTGGCTGATGTCATTGCAAAACCTCTCTTGATGATTTTTGAGCAGTCTTGGGAATTCAGAGAGGTCCCAGTGGACTGGAAGCTGGTGAACGTTTTCCCAGTTGTCAAGAAGGACAAGAAGGAGGACCGCAGAAACTACAGGCCTGTCAGTCTCACTTCAGTGCCTGGTAAAGTTATGGAGAAGATTATTCTGGGAATTACTGAAAAACACCTGAAAGACAATGCAGTCATTGGTCACAACCAGCACGGCTCCATAAGGGGAAAGTCCTGCTTATCCAATGTGATTTCTTTTATGACAAGGTAACCCACCTAGTTGATCAGGCGAAGCCAGTTGATGTAATCCTTTTGGCTTTCAGTAAAGCTTTTGATACTGTCTCTTACAGGATCCTTCTGGACAAAATGTCCAGCACACGGCTGGATAAACACATCCTGTGGTGGGTGAGCAATTGGCTCACGGGTTGAGCACAGAGGGTAACAGTGAATAGGGTAACATCAGACTGGTGATCTGTCACTAGTGGGGTTCCACAGGGCTCCATCTTGGGCTCTGTGCTCTTCATTTTCATAAATGACTTGGACACAGGACTGGAAGGGATACTGAGCAAGTTTGCAGATGACGTAAAACTGTGAGGAGCTGTTGACTCCCTCGAAGGCAGGGAGGCCCTGCAGAGAGACCTCGACAAACTAGGGGACTCGACAATCATCAACCACGTGAAGTTCAACAAAGAAAATGCCATCTTCTGCACCTGGGATGGGGCAACCCTGGATGTTTGTACAGACTGGGGAATGAGATGCTGGAAAGCAGTGCCATGGAAAGGGACCTGGGGGTCCTGGTCGACAGCAAGTTGAATATGAGCCAGCAGTGCCCTGGCAGCCAGGAGGGCCAACAATGTTGTGGGGGGCATCAGGTCAAGGGAGGGGATTGTCCTATATTTTGGTGCCCAAACCTGTACACAATATCCACGGTGAGGCCACACCAGTGCAGTGCAGAGCAGAATGGGAAAGGTATTAAGCTGTTAGAGAGTGTCCAAAAAAGGTCAACAAAGATGTTGAAGGGCCTTGAGGGGAAGCTATATAAGGAACATCTGAGGTCAGTTGGCCTGTTCAGCCTGGAGGAGATTGAGGGGAGACTTCATTGCAGTTACAACTTCCTTGTGAGGGGAAGAGGAGGGGCAGGCACTGATCTCTTCTCTGTGGTGACCAGTGAGAGAACCTGACGGAATGGCCTGAAGTTGCATTAGGGGAGGTTTTTTAGGTTGGATATTAGAAAATGGTTCTTCACCCAGAGGGTGGCTGGGCACTGGAACAGGCTCCCCAGGGAAGTGGTCACAGCACCAAGCCTGACAGGGTTCAAGAAGTGTTTGGACAATACTCTCAGGTATATGGTATGACTCTTGGCGATGGTCCTGTGCAGGGCTAAAGGTTGGACTTGGTAATCCTTATGGGTCCCTTCTAACTTGGCATATTCTGTGATTTTGTCTTTTCAGACCTAGGTTTGACCAAAGCAATAGAGAGCTTGAGGCACTCATCATTAAAATCTAAACTAAACTAAACTTAAAGAAATAGTAATTACATTTTCCTGTAAATGTTCTCAAGGTAAAATCTGAAATTTCATTAGACTCAATAAAAACTCTTCCTTTAGTGACTGTGAAGCATTAGATTCTGGGGAGAGGGAATTTTGGCTCATGAGATCTGGGAGCAAATCTTTGATTTCATAAGGGCAGAAGGGAAGGCAAACTAATCTAGTTGACTGTTTTACTGTAGTAAATGTAAACCTTTCAGTATCGATTTTGAAGTGCACTTCTTTTATGAGAGGAGACTCTGACCCGTTTTTATGCAATAGGACATAATTGCATTTTAAAGCTCATTGTCATTCTGAAAAAAAAATATTCTGAGTATGTGAGGAACAGTAAAAAAGAATGTGTTATGTTTCCTGCTCCACTAAGAAAATATTCTACATTCCCCTTTTTAAGTGTTTGTCCCATTGCACTGGGTTTATGTGGACCTTATTGCTCAGGTTTGGGGATGTTTGCTCTTTATGGTACCTGTACTTGCAGCCATCTTCTCCTGTTCTCAACACATTATATTAGACACATGTTACCTAGAACTATTTCAGTTTTTCTCAACGGCCAACCAAGTTATTTCTTGTTTGTTTATTCTTCATTTGTGTCTTCTTTCAGGAAGAAATTAATAACCCTGTGATTCCTTCTCTGACCTTACTCTTCAAAGATAAGCTCTCTCTTAAGGTGCAGCCATCATTTTTGCTGAAGGTGGTGTCTTTAAAATCACTTACTTGTTTATGTTTTCCTTATAAGAAACATGCTTTATTTTTTACCTTTAGTAGCAGAAGAGCTCCCTTTATATTTGTAGTCCAGGCTTTCTCAGAATTTACAGACTGTGTATATCTCTCAGAGATCCAGCAGTTATCTAGATGGATGTTTGGTGTTTCAGTATGTCATTGTTTTGCTGGCTCTTAGAAACCAAGCAGGAATTTTTCCCTTCTCCCTGCCCACTGTGTGAAGGGGATGTTGAATGGACAGATTGACTGTGGCTTAGGCAGTTAAGTAACACACAAGAAGTGCCTGGTAAGACCACATTCCTAGTTGATGGCTTTCAGGATCTTGTCTTTGGGGAGGGGTAAGGAGTTCTCTTTTACTTTTTTTTTTTCCCCTCTCGTCTCCTGGGAAACAGGGGGTGGGGAGGAAGGAGTTCAGCTGCTGCCGGAGCTGGGACAAGGTCAAGGTAGGAGCTCAAAGGTGGCTTTGTTCTCAACCTGGTTGCCAGCTGTGGATTCTGCTTGGATTTCCATCAGAGAGGAACTGTTTCGGGAGGTTTTTCCCCTCCTCCTCTCCCATTTTTCTTTCTTGGCAGCAGTTCTTGTGCACATCAAAGGAGAGGGAAGGCTGTGCCACACGAATCAACCAGAAGGACTGAGTGAGTTCCTGTTGGGAAGGATTTTTTTTCTTTCTTTTTTTCCCTCCTCTCTCTCCCCTTTTCCCCGGGGGGGGCGGGGTGTGTGGGGAGAAGGAAGACCTCCATTTTTCAGCTTCTCCAGCACAACCGGGGAGACCCCCACATGGCAACCCCAGTGATCCAACAGTGCCACGTGCTGACTGGCACCGGACACTACAAGCTCTGCATCTCCAGTGATCCAACAGCGCCCCCTGCTGGCTGGCACAGAGCACTGCAGGCTCTGCACCTCCAGTGATCCAACAGCGCCCCCTGCTGATGGTGGTTAGAATTGCACCAAAGGGCACAAACTGAACTGTTTACTTTTTTTGTTTATTTTGTTTATCTGTTTGTTTTGAAGGGGATTATTTTTGAGTATAGGATTATTGCTTGTTTATTTGTGGGGGTTTTTTTGTTGTTCTGCCAACACACATATATCTTTTAATAAAGGGCTGTTATTTTTCCTTTTTCCATGTTTTTCCTCAGTTGGTGCCTCTTAATTTTAAATTTACAATTGCTTAGAGAGAGGAGTTTGGGTCTTCCTCATAACTCATCCTCAGCAAAACACTTGTGTCTCACTAAACTGAGACAGAGCATTTGCTATAAAACTTAGGAACTGACACTTCCAACTGAGTATACAGCTTCTGTGAGACTGTTGAGTTACTAAACAGCTATATGTCTGCCATTCTTTCCCCAGGCACTGTGCCATCTCTGATAAGCTGCCTCAAGAGCTGCCACAGCACTTGGTACAGTCACTCTAGAAGTGCTGTTTGCATGAGGGGCATCAAGAACCTCTGCCAGATAATTTGTGACAGGAAATTTTATGAAGTCTCACAGTGTGAGCAAATGTGGAAATTAATTTGAGAGTGAAAAAAGAGAGAAGGCATCCTGAACTCTACTAGCAGGTTTTCTTTCAATGTTTTATTCCATTTCTTCGTGGCTGAGAAGGAATTTGAACATTTTGTAGCCTGGTAGTTTTTTTAATGCCATTGTGCCAAGGGTGGTGACAACAGTGTGAATACATGATCCATGGTTACTGCAAAAGGAAAATCTCTGCAGTCTGGAGTGTTAAGGTGTAGGTGTACCCTCAGAACAGATTTATGAATAAACTGTGCATCCTAAAGAAGATTAATTACTGGTAAGATATGTTTCTTTCTCGATGACCAATTTCTATTCTCTATTCTACCAGTGAATTACTGTAAAGTGTAACAGGACAGCAGTCTGTATCAACAAAGATTGAATTAAGCTTAATAAAATAGATTTTTGTTTCTTACTATAAGCAAAGGACCAAGAGAAGATAGTTGCCTCTAATTCTGAATATGCAGAGAACTGGTTACAACGAGTAAAAGAAGTAAAAATTCTTCCATATTGCTTATGCCTTTCAAATGACAGCATGAGGTGACAGTAAATGTCATCAAACAAGGTTTATCCTTGTAAATTTTCTTTTTCATGTGCTAAACTATAATCTTGTATGTATGACAGCTTTGAATGTGGTGTATCTAGATATTAATGGTAACAACCTGAAGGCTTTAGCCAGTGCTCCAGAGTTTGGTTTTAGTAGATGTGCTGAGTTCATTAATATAAATTAAAAGTCTTCCAGTGTCCATGGAAGGAGAAGATCTTAGCACCTCCTGGGAATTCCATTTTCAGATGGCCAGGACTGGTTTTTGCTGAAAGAGATGCCAAAGGATCTAGTTTTACTTTGATTCTTCTATTGCCAGTGAAATGGCCAGAGATGCAGTTGAGAATCCAGTCTTTCCCTGGGTCAACAATGCAGACATTGTGGGTGCCTAAAGGATTTCTGAATCTGTCATTTTGCTGAAATGGATTGTCCTTTTATCCTCTCAGCAATTTCTGATACTTCTTCAATCTTCACAAACAGCCTGAAGAAACTGGCAACCTTCAGAAAAAATAGCCCCAACATCAAACTTTTCCAAGGGCATAAACCCATGCTTGCTTCTCCAGCTTATCTTCAACTGCTTTCTGCAGTAAGAGGAGAAAACTGCTTGTGCTTCCTCTCAGTTCTAGTCCAAAGTCAGCATATTTTGCTGGAAAGTTTTAATGTTTTCCAGCCCTGCTGAATACTTATTTTAGGGCTTCTGCTACAGGTCACTTTAACAGGCAAATAAATTATAGACACAAATGCTGTACAACTAGTTGTACAGTTGAATGTCTCCTTCCATAATAATGCTGAACAATCACTGCCTGAGGCAGCCCGTCACTTAGTCAAATTTCAACAAATGTAATGTCTCTGAAACCTTGTTACTTATGCAGGACACTACTTGAATTAGACACTTCAATACAAGCTATTTATCATATTGAATTTTGGCTTTTTATAACTGTCAATTTTCTTTCATACATTTCAGATAATTATATTTAATCCTTCTTGGTTTATGTTTTGGTTGTTTTTTTTTTTTTTCCACCAGACCTTGTTATTTCCTATATTATTACTCCTTCTTGTAATTGTTAACTTTTTTACACTTGAAAACCGTGTCTTAAAAAGAGATGTATGTTTCTCATCAGGGATGCTTCACAAGGTTTTACTTTTAAAAGCAGTTCCTGCCTTCTGGAAAGTAAAATGTTTACTTCAGAATATTCTCTTCAAATCACTTTAACAGAATATTAAAAAGCAATCTTCTTTAAATATATGGAAGAACTGTGAGAGCAAGGCAGCGGTGCATTCCTTGAGGAGTCGGGAAGGGTAAGTATTCACCAGAACAAGTGAGGACATGCCTTTCAACTTTTTCATTTGTACACTGATAGGACTTCAGGTAAAACATGGTGTCTGGAAAAAAACCAAACCAAAACAAAGCAAAACAAAAAACAACCTTTGACTTGGAGATGCTTCTATGGAGCTTCCTGGCAGCATGCCCTTCATAAAGAAAAAGCTGCATCTGATGGAATGGTTCAGGGACCTGCACCAAAACTCAGTGTTGTGAAAAGCCTGTCGTGTTGTGTCTCTGATGAGGCAGCCTGCTCAGCCCACGTTTCTGCTCATGGCATGAAGGTAAGATTGCAAATCAAACATTTTTTCACATTTTAAAAAGTAATTTCCAAAGCTGCTGTTCTTTTTTTCTGATTGGTTTTTTCTTGTCAGACTTACTGATTTAAAAATAAGAAATAGCTTTCAAAGTTTTTTCTCTCTTCTCTGGCTGTATGAAAGACCACATAAATGACTGAATTAACTACTGGATGATGAAAAGAAAACTGATTCTACACAAAAGCTTGTCATGTAAATCAATACATCAGTGCAGTCAGTATAGGTTTGAGATCTCCTATTGCACTTGTAATATTGTGATTAAAAATTTTTAAAAGAAAATTTTATTTAACTGAGTTACCCACTGGCAATTTATTTTTTTAAAAAACTTTGGATCATACTGTAGCCTGGTTGGGGTTTTTAAATTTATTTTCTGATTTGTAAGCTTTATTTTTCTTTCCCTGTTTATTCTGAAATTCAGGAAAACACAGTTTTCTTTGCAAAGCTTGTTGAAAAGGAATCTTGTTTAAAATTACATTATTCCTCCTGAATGTCCTTATTTGTACTTCACAAGTTACACATTAATATGTTGGGAGTCTTTTTCCTTGCAGAAAAGTTTGCTCTGTTTATATCTTTTTATGTCAATAGTACCTTTGGATTCAAAGGTGCCTTCTTCTCACTGAATCTAGTTGTGTTTTCTCAGTGCAGACAGGCAACATCAAGACCTATCTTAAAAGCACCTGGGGTTTTGATAGTTTTTATTTGTAGATAGCTGTTCAAGAACATCACTGCCTTTAACTTCTTACCAAAGCCTAGGATAAAAAGCTAGTCCTAATACTACATTTTTTATTTAAATAGGTCTCTTCTGTTACTGGTGCATCAAATTCCAGAGGAGATCTGACCCATCTTTATGTAGTAATATTTCTTCTCTGTCTATGGAAAATTTCTTGTCTGGCATATCATAGGATCCCTTTTACCTTTTGTGCCTGAAGTGCACTGGTGGCTTAGAGTCGTTCTGTGAATTAGTAGTATGAGCAGTTCTTTCTCCTTAATCAGTTAAAACTGATGAACTCCTAAGTTACAATGGACCCTTTTTCCTCAGGGCAGAATTCATCTTGCTTGAGTCTAGTTGTCTAAATGCTGGGTATCAGGCATAAATCATGGAAGAACTCTCTAGTCAGTGCAGGAAGAAAAAGAGGCATCTCCAGAACCGCATTCAAAGATGTCTGGAATAAATCACCTCCTGGATCTGGTTTTTTCTCTCTTTCTGTTGACAATATAGAGAGCCTAGACAACCAGCTCATCTCAGTGATGAATATAGGGAGATGAAGATCTCTGCTCCCCCCCCAAACCCCATTTTTCTTCATATTGTACTGTTTTAAATTTTAACACACATCAATTAGTACAGGGGTCCCCAAACTTTTCAAACAGGGGGCCTGTTCCCCATCCTCAGACACTGTCAGGGGCCAGTTCCCTGTCCCTCAGACACTGTCCGGGGCCAGACTATGGTTTGGAAAAAAATGAACGAATTCCTATGCAAACTGCACATATTTTATTTGTAGTAGTGCACAAAAACAG